>OX602129.1:4731160-5931160 GCA_951449985.1 Falcaria lacertinaria
ATAACTTGGGGAAGGACATAAGCTATCTTTATGGAGAACCACGCGGGCAAAGCCGCGGTTAGCAGCCAGTTTAATATAAACTTATAATAATTTAAAAACCCAATTCAATCTGCGTTCCCATAAATCATGGCGAAAACCAAATGGCTTTAACTTTTTACAAGCAAAAGCTTATGCAAAAACCTTGCCTCATGCCACAAGATCAAGTTTCAACCATCTGGCAAACGTCTAGGAACGCAAATTTTGTTACTTAGTAAATGGTTTTAATTTTGTGTGACTTTTTGCTCATTAAAAAAAGCTTGTATCTAGGTTCTATTATATTCTCGCACTTGATGTGAGATACAAAAAAAACTTATTTAAATGGCGATTGCCTATACCATTCTTCATATGACACGATTTCCTTGTAAAATTTCATCAAGATCAGTTCAGCCGTTTTATCGTGATACGTTTATTCTATTGAACATAACTGTCATAACCATGGACTCCGAGGTTATACTGCCACTACTGGTGCCTCCGTACGCAAAGCTGCTTGAAGCATTCTATTTGCAACTTTATTTGAAAAGGATGAGAATGATATAAAGAATAACGATACTAATTCAAGGATTTTATAGAGCTAATAGGAGCACACAACAACGAACAATTTATTGAACTAGTTTTTGCAGCTTCCTGTTTAAGACTCAAAGAGTAAAACAAAAGTTTATAAAAAATCACGATTATTTTGAGTTTGAATATAAAAAACAAAGTAATTCCAAATAGTCTTCGCTGTCGCCAACATCTTTGTCTATATATAAAATTAATAATTGTGTGGCAAGTTTGTAGTTTATGATAATTATTATTTCTTTTAAAGCTTTTAAGCTCAGAGTAGATATACTACGTACAATCCTAAAGCAAGCTTTTTGTAAGTAATTTAAAAGCTAAAACATGTAAATGTTTTCTTAGCATCGAATTAATTCTCAACATAGTATAATAATGACTGTATGTTTTCCAAATAAACTTTAATATAGTAAAATATAATAAACTAGCGGCCCGCCCCGCCTTCGCACGGGTAGACATTTATCAATTTTCTCTACCCGTGCGAAGCCGGGGCGGGCAGCTAGTATATCCTAAAGCTTTCCACGATAAATGGACTATCCAACACAAACATATTTTTTCAATTCGAACCAGAATTTCCTGAGATTAGCGCGTCCAAACAAACTCTTCAGCTTTATAATATAAGTATAGATTAAAATAACCAGTAAGTAAGTACACATACTCCTCAAATTCTATTCTATCTGTATCCATCTCCATCAATCACGCGCCTGCGCCGGTCGCGCACCAACTATTGTGCTTCTACCCTAATGTTAATTACGGTAACCTTTCTTTGTGGAGCGGAGAGTAAGCCACGAATTGATTGGACATGGTCACAGAATCGTGATGCCGATGTTCCAAATGTGAGCCTATTTTATAGACTGTGACGTTGTTTTCCATAGTAGTGTGTAAAAAAGATGACCACCCCTAATATAAGTTTTATGAATAAGTGTCGAGTGAGTTTGATTATTTTCGTAAAATACAGGTATGTGATCGTAATACTTCTCTTTCTTTACCGTTTGGCCGTTTTTTTTGTACTTAGGGGGTCTGAATGGCTCTTAGCCTATACTTGTGTACGTAGGAAGGCGGCGCTGTTGTAGAGATCCAGATTTTAAATAGATAATGGTGTCGATTCTGTTGTTCTAAATTACTAAACATAACTAATTTGACAGGTCTAAAAGTCTTGCTATCCTTTTCTCATGTGCCAGGTTAAATAAGGGTGGCAATATTTTTAAGCCTGTCAAATTAGTTAAGCTTAGTAATTTTGAAAAAAAGAATTGGCACCAATAAATGGGTGTCTGTTAGCTACTCCATCACGCCTTAACAACTGGACTGATATTAAATATAAATTAGTTTAGTAATTTTGTACAACACAATTGGCACCAATATTTTAATATCTAGGATTGGAACAACTAAATGATGTCCTTAAATTTTCTTGAACTAGCAGCATTTATGGTGGTTTAATGACTTTCCTGTCATAAAATAGATAGCCCGGATCATTCCAATGGCCGATACAAGTGAAATGTGCTATAAAAGTAATGGGTTTATGCTTTTTTCATTGGAACCAAGTTATCTCCCTATGTTATAGTAAACAGTGAATTGAATTAGAGCAATGAGGGCCAGGGCAATTATTGATTAATGTTAAGTGACTTTTATCGCGGTTAGTTATAGGATGGGTTAGTGGGACAAAAGCTTTGGGTACCAATTTGACGGTTTGTAACTTTGTGTCCTAAAATGACCAGTCTTTACAAAAAAAATAAAAAAAACATTATTAGGTGTCGATTCTGTTGTACAGAAATAGTCTAAACTTAACTAATTTGACATACCTACACATAATTTGTTTATAAGCGGAATGCCTCGGTTGGTAGCATGGCATGTACTTGAAGTGTCGATTGACTGAGTGTTACGAGAATTATAACTTAAAAATTCGATTGACTGTTTTGTTTATAAGATGTGGGTGCGATTGATGTGTGTGACACCGGAATAAACGATGGTTACCGTATGTTTTTTTTAATATATATTTAAGCATGCTACAATCATCTTTTGGATCACACAGTTACTTTCACATTCATAAAATTAATTGACTTGTTACAGTCTTGACGAAGTAAAAAAAGCGGACTTTCAAAAAGCCGTGGTGGCCTTGTGGTTGAAGCAACGGCCTGTCATCTGATGGGCCCAGGTTCGAATCACGGCCTTACCAATGAGTTTTTCTAAGCTTAAGTACAGTGATTAATCACACCATGAGCTTTTAAAATGAGAGGTAGAGCTATTTGGTATTTACCGTGGGTTATCCCATTTAAATTGGAGCCGCCCGACTGGGGACTGTACCTCCGCCTTACAGAAGACCGCTGTGAAATAGCACTACTTGATGTAGTGTTGTGTTTCTGCGGTAAGTAAGGTTGCCAGTGCTCCACGAGGATACGCTGGGCTAGTAGTATTGCTGCTAGCACAGTGAGCCCTCACCAACAACATGGTTGGCACCCCGTTAGTGATACCCCTGGTATTGCTAGCGGCTAAAGGCTACGGTGACTGCTTACCATCAGGTGGGCCGTATGCTTGTGTGCCACCATAGTGGTATATAAAAAAAAAATCAATTCAGTAGCGCAATTGTGGAAAAACAAGGACTCAATCGCTCTGCTTTCTGAAGACTGTGACCTGTTGATAAAACATAAACTGGATACACGATGTATTATAACACTCCACTTTGTAGGACTTCGTCGTGATCTCGATCTTGATGTGTAATAAAACAACACTTGGTATTACTACCTACTGTTTAATTCACACACTGTATTACATTCAATTCGACCTCGTATACGTGAATGTCCCTCTGCCGGGTTGCTATCCCTTTATATGAACTTAATCCCCACTACCATACCGATACCGGATGTAGTCAAATGCAACTTAATAAAATCATAGTTTTGTAATGTTGCCTATTGAATAAATACATTTAAACAGTTTTAATTTATGTTATACAATTAATGATATTTCAATTTATTAATTTAAATACGTAATCTAACACTCGACCATCCTGACGTCGTGTATGTCCCCATACACGTATCAGATGATTAATCTAACACTTGGCCTAGATAAATATCACACAATTATAAATAGTATGCATGCATATCTGAACGTTTAACATGTAATAATTATATTTAAATGAGTTTATAGAATTTTCTTATTATATTGATTAAAACAAACTATAGAACTATAAACTACCCAACAAAATATGAGGCAAATCATGAAGTTACTTAACTGCAATACAACTTGCAAAGAAAATAATTAATTACCTTAACTTAATCTTATCTCATCATATAAAGACATTCATTAAACATCTCTAGCCAAGGTACTTCCTCTTAGCAAAACTAATTAACCATTATAACAAATCATCACTAAGGTACAAGCTCTTAGTACATCAAAAGGTAGGAAAATCATCACCAAGGTTCGGTCTCGCTTAGTGAAACAACATAACATAGCAAGTCATCACCAAGGTTCGGTCTTGCTTAGTGAATCAACATAACATAGCAAGTCATCACCAAGGTTCGGTCTCGCTTAGTGAATCAACATAACATAGCAAGACATCACCAAGGTTCGGTCTCGCTTAGTGAAACAACATAACATAGCAAGTCATCACCAAGGTTCGGTCTCGCTTAGTGAAACAACATAACATAGCAAGTCATCACCAAGGTTCGGTCTCGCTTAGTGAATCAACATAACATAGCAAGTCATCACCAAGGTTCGGTCTCGCTTAGTGAATCAACATAACATAGCAAGTCATCACCAAGGTTCGGTCTCGCTTAGTGAATCAACATAACATAGCAAGTCATCACCAAGGTTCGGTCTCGCTTAGTGAAACAACATAACATAGCAAGTCATCACCAAGGTTCGGTCTTGCTTAGTGAATCAACATAACATAGCAAGTCATCACCAAGGTTCGGTCTCGCTTAGTGAAACAACATAACATAGCAAGTCATCACCAAGGTTCGGTCTCGCTTAGTGAAACAACATAACATAGCAAGTCATCACCAAGGTTCGGTCTCGCTTAGTGAAACAACATAACATAGCAAGTCATCACCAAGGTTCGGTCTCGCTTAGTGAAACAACATAACATAGCAAGTCATCACCAAGGTTCGGTCTTGCTTAGTGAATCAACATAACATAGCAAGTCATCACCAAGGTTCGGTCTCGCTTAGTGAAACAACATAACATAGCAAGACATCACCAAGGTTCGGTCTCGCTTAGTGAATCAACATAACATAGCAAGTCATCACTAAGGTACATTCCTCTTAGTGAATCAAAACATTTTAACTAAGGTGCATCCTCTTAGCTTTTTCTTTTTTATATAATTGCCTAGGTTCAAACTCTTAGCATGTACTTTGTGCAACCTCTTAACCAATTGACTATTGGACCACAGTGATGTGAACAAATTATTGTTTGCGCTCAAGATGTGTCTGAAAAAAATGTATAACATCCATACTATAATAAAAATAACCGAAATATTGGAATATTTAGAAAATTATTGTTCCTAAATATAAATTTTAATAACTCAAAACAAAATTAAATTGTTAGTCGTCGTCATTCGTGGTTGAATCACTGTTTATCCCTTCATTATTAATTTCGGTATCAGATTCAGTATGATCGTTGTGCAAATCTAGAGCAGCAACGTGGATCCAAGGTAGCATTCGGTCTGCAGCTACCGTAGTTCCACGCCTATTTTGCATTCCAAGGAAACCAGGAATTGGGGCGATTTTGTATCGATCACTACCCAAGATTTTTGTTACACGATAAGGACCAATATATGAGGGCAGAAGTTTTTTACTCTTGCCATCAGCTACAAAGGATATTTTGGAAAGCTTAACTAGATCACCTTTCCTATATATACGAGCTGGACGCCTACTCTTATCATAATATTCTTTCTGCTTTTGTTGTTCACTTTCAATCCTAATCTTTACTCCATCTCGAATTGTTGTTAAATCTATATTTTCACGGGTTTCATCAACGACCCTATTCAGAGTCGGGTTACTCTCGCTATTTATGCAAGTACCGAATAAAACTTCAGCAGGAGTCCGACCTGTCGTCTTTTGAATAGTGTTGTTGAGTCCCCACTGAATTTTCCCTAATTGATTGTCCCAGTTCTTCTCATGAAATTTTAAATTTTGGGCTGTTAAAGAGTCAAGAATAGTGCGATTGTACCTCTCAACTTGACCATTTGATTTTGGGCTTGCTACCGCATTAAGAATATGTTTAATGCCCTTAGTCTCGCAAAACTTCTTAAACGCATGTGAGGTAAAGCAACTACCCCTATCACTAACCAATCGATCAGGCGTTCTGAACGTATGGAAGATATCGTCTAAAACCTTAATCAGGTTTTGGGCCTTCGTGTTCCGGACAGGTTTTACAAAAACAAATTTAGTGAATCCATCCACAACCACCAACAAATAACTATTCCCCCTATTTGATTTTATGAAGGGTCCAAGGTGGTCAACGTGCAGAGTATGAAATGGCAAATTAACCTTAGGTATTGGATGAAGATGACCCTCTCGTGAATTTGATCCTTTTTTAGCATATGCGCATTCGATACATGCCTCTATGTATTTTTTTACAAATTTTGTCATCTTTGGGAACCAATAGTTTTTTTTCATCCTTTCCAAAGTCTTTTCGATTCCAAAATGACCGATGTCATCATGATTCATCTTGCACAGTTGCCATCTTGCACCCTTTGGTACTACCCAGCGAATGTTATTTTCGTCGCCGTTTACACACCTGAAAAGTTTGTTGTTTTTAAGTATATAATTATCCTTAATGTATTGGAGCCCATTTGGGTCCAAATCTGTACTGAGAATATCCCTTATCCTACCAAGTTCCGAATCACCCAACTGTAACGTATGCAACCAGTCATCATCTGAAATGGACATCACAACTGGACATGGATTCACAAAGCTGTTTTCAACGTGCTCCGCCTCAGTGGTAGGATTTCTTGACAGCGCATCGACGTGAGACATTCTTACTCGGGCCCTGTATTCTACCGAACATTCGAACTCCTGTAATGCCAACCACCACCGAGCTATACGAGGAATTAAGTCGCGTTTAACAAATGTAGATCGCAAGGCACTGCAGTCGGTCACGATTTTAAAGACCTTCCCTAACAAGTATACTCTAAATTTTCTCAAAGAACAAATCACTGCCAATGTTTCAAGCTCGTAAGAATGGAAGTATTTCTCTTCTGGTGAGGTTTGACGACTGTAAAAGGCAACTGGATGGAAGGGATCAGACTCACTTGAACGTTGCAAGAGAATACCTCCGATACCAACTTTACTGGCATCCGTATGCAATTCTGTCTCGGCTGCGGGGTCGTATATAGCTAGCACTGGTCTGTGGACTAATTTAGATTTTAGCTTATTGAATGCCGTTTCCTGACTATCCTCCCACTCCCAGTCAATATCTTTTTTTAATAATTTGGTAAGGGGAAATGCAATTGTAGCAAAGTCTTGAATGAATTTTCGAAAATAGCTGACAAGTCCAAGGAATTGTCTTACACAGTGCACATTAGTGGGGCGTGGGAAGTCAACAACACACTGGATTTTTCTATCTCCCGGCCTAACCCCAGCGCCACTAATCTCATACCCAAGATATTCAATTTTACTCTGAAGGAATGAGCATTTGGACAGATTTAAAGTAAGATTTGCGCTTTCCAGTAATCTGAGTACCTCCTCCAACCTGTCCAAGCATTCCTCTTGAGTAGTAGCGAAAATAAGCAAATCGTCCATATAGGCAGTAGCCTTACTATAACGCGCCGAACCAAGAATCCGATTCATCATTCTCTGAAATACCGCAGGTGCATTTGCTAGGCCAAACGGCATCCGATTGAACTCGAAATGACCGTCCGGCGTAACAAACGCCGTCAGATGTTTGGTCGGCTCAGCAATAGGTACCTGATAATACCCAGATGCTAAATCAAGTGAAATGAAACAAGCTTGACCATGTAGACGCGCTATTTCATCTTCGATTATTGGCATAGGGTACCTCTCTTTTACGGTTGCTGCATTAAGAAGTCTATAGTCAATACACATTCGCATAGTGCCATCCTTCTTACGAACTAAAACTACAGGACTGGCATACTCCGACGTTGACTCCCTAATAATACCGGCTTGCAATAGCTCATCCACCATTAGCCGGACCTTCTCGCGCTCATGGTGTGACAGTCGGTAAGGGCGATAAACGATAGGGCGCCGACTGTTAAGCTCAATATTCATTTCCGTGACATTTGTGCAACCCAACTCTTTCAAATTAAATGCGAAACAATGCTTAAATTTATCTAATAATAGCATGAGTCTACTTTTAATATTACTGGAAACCCCATCGTCTATTTTAACCTGATCAACATGGATTGAGCTCCCTACACTATTAGTTCTAACCTTTGATGTGGGAACGATTATACTTTTAACGTTTTCTATCCTCTCTGCGCGACAGACCACACGTCCACTTACAAGCTGACAAAAGCCCGAGCAAGGAATAACCGATAACTTTAAACTGCCGTTGTTAACAGAATGTATACCGCCACAGACCAGGAACTGCTCATTGGGTTTTCCCACAATACGATTTTTGAGCAATATAAAATCAACTAAATTGTCTTCGACCACCGCGTTTACTGATGCCGGGCCATAAAGTAAAGATGTCCCTGCTACAGCCACCCTTAACAAACGGTCAATAGTTTCTCCGTCAGGATACGGCATGTCCTGGCATATATGATGAAATTGTAAATTAATGGCATCTTTCACTACGACGATATGACTTTGTTCCGTGAAAGATTGGCCGACGAGAACTGGTTTGTCCAATAATGAATCCGGTACAATTTTGCACAAGACTTTAGCGATCACCTCATCTATTTCCAAATCAACAAAAACGCTTCCTAAAGAATAAGATAGATTATTACCGAAACCCTTCATAGCTGACGGTACATGATCATGTGCAAGCCCTAAGCGAGATAGAATTGATTCCTTCACCAAAGTAACCTCACTTCCAAAATCTACGAATGCCTCGATTGAAATCCCGCCTAATTTAATATTTTTTATGAATTTCGCACTTGGGCTAGAACTAGAAATATACATTGTGTTTTGTACCTCATTACTTTTTCCTGTATTTAGTCCAGGAACGTCCTGTCTAGCTCTACAATTTTCAGATTTGTGTCCGACTTTGTTACAACGATTGCATCTTAATAAGGGTTTTTGGCAACGCATATACGGGTGACCTTTCTCTTTACAATTATAGCAAGATAATGACTGTGCCTGATTTGACTGAATGCTATTCAATTGTTGATTATAAATATTATTTCCACTGGAGGGTACCGGTTTGCTCCTAGTTGAAAACCGGTCCATTGAGTTTATAGAATCTATGTTGCTCATTAAAAATTGTAATAATTGGTCGGGATGTGAGCATCGTAAAGCCAAAGCACTTGATTTCATGGTTCTATCGTTTATGCCATGTATGATACAATCAACTGCACGTTTGCCAGTGATGTCACATTGATTCAACAGCGCCAACTTTTCATAATAATAAGTCTCGATGGGCTCTCCAAATCGGCTCCTTCGCCTCATCATGTTCTCCAAGGTTTGGCCAAAGTTTTGTTCGCACGGGAAAGCATTAATTAGTTTTTCTTGCCACTCAGACCATGTAAACAAAATAGTGTTCAGGCCTTCATACCAGACTTTGGCCAAACCCTGCAGTTTTTGCATAGCAAAATGAGTCGTAGTACGCTCGTCCCAGCCATATACAGTAGCACATTCATTTACTTTTTTTAGCCAAATATCAATGCGCTGATTCTTGGTTGATGGATCAAAATCAGGCAAAATATTTTTGTGGTCAAAACTCTTGTTAATCTCTTTATTAGTCGATGTTGGCTGAGATGTCATACCAGACTTAAAGCTACTTATTAGGTTAAAAATATCTTTCGAAGAATAAATAGGGCTACGTGACCTGTGTATCCGCTTGTTGGGTGGAGGGCTCGATGAGTGGTCTGAATGTCTTGCACTCCTTGCCTGATGGGCACCGCTGCTCCCCGACACGCCATGCTGACTGCGGCGTTGTCTGCTGGTGTTGTGCAAGCTGCGGTTGTGACTCTGACCACGTTGTCGTTTGGCCGAGCCAGCCAGACCTGGTGTAGTATGAGGACGAACTTCTCGACGCCTTCGTAAGTCCTCTTCCAATAGACGCAAACGAGCGCGTTCACGCTCTAGTTCTCGCTCTTGCTCCCGGATGGAGTAGCTGTTGCCACGGCTGCCCACTCGAATGCGACTGCGTGAACGACTGCGAATAGTAGCACGCTGACTGCCTCGTGGTGGCGTGACTAGTCTCCTATCCTCTTGACTGAGACTTAGCGGTCTATTGCTGCTTCTGGAACTCGCAGTGCGAGAGAAAACATCTTTTTAGTCAAGGGTCAAAACAGAAAATAATAGCGGACAAATAAAATCGGATAAGACGAAATATTTAGCACTTTAGCTCTTACAGACACTTTAAGAGCAGGAATTGTGATATTGAAATGATATACTATTTATGATCTGATGTTATTACGTTTTTCTTTTTTTTTTTTGTTGCAACAACAATATATTCCATTTTAAAAACAAACACTAACTGACCACATGTTACTTAAAATCAAAGACTATGAATCTGAGAGCAAATTATGTTGGGCGTGTACTTACGCAGACATGGTGATGGTAATATCCCACTTCTGAAATATTATAACACTCCACTTTGTAGGACTTCGTCGTGATCTCGATCTTGATGTGTAATAAAACAACACTTGGTATTACTACCTACTGTTTAATTCACACACTGTATTACATTCAATTCGACCTCGTATACGTGAATGTCCCTCTGCCGGGTTGCTATCCCTTTATATGAACTTAATCCCCACTACCATACCGATACCGGATGTAGTCAAATGCAACTTAATAAAATCATAGTTTTGTAATGTTGCCTATTGAATAAATACATTTAAACAGTTTTAATTTATGTTATACAATTAATGATATTTCAATTTATTAATTTAAATACGTAATCTAACAGATGTAACAAGGAACAGTTACAAAGCCAGCAAGTTTAACCCTGCAGTAGATAATATTATTTATTAAGAAAAATATAAAGTAACATAATATTCGAAAATAATAATATAGGTGTTGTTAGTGACCCTATGCGAACTTGATACTTATCAAGTGGGAAATAAATACGTTGATCGGAGGATATCCGCTTTCCCCAGCTCTTGTACATTATAAGGTTTCCTTGAAGACAGGCACACCTGTTAACTTAACGCCTTTTTTTGTGTGTGTAAAATAACAAAAGATGTACCTAGATGTGAAAAACTATGGGGCAAATGGCTATATAATATATCGTAATCTAGATTTAGCACGGACAATACAGTTCGCAATGCGGTTCTGAAAGACTATGAAAAAAAAAAACAAATTAAAAAAGTATTCACTTACTACTAATAGTTAAATTCGTAATTATTAGCCGCATTTGCTTGTCATTGTAGGCGTAGCTATGCTTAAGAGCTGAAATAAGTGTTCACCGATAAAAAACAATGTTATTTCCAGCCATTGAAATGTTTGGAATAATAGTTTTTATCCACATCATAAGCCGGTACTATTACAATATATTTTATAGAGATGGCAATAATGGTTGAGTTTCTTATTAGTTAAACGTTAATTGATAAATAAAAATATGGATGTTTTAATGGTTGAAAATATTTGTTAATATTTTAGTTAAGTTACGTCACAGTAGTCATCGGCTTAATCGTTATATCGGGAAAAAAATATCGCTACGTATAAAAAATATTGTTACGAATGTAATGTTTTATTGTGGGAAATGACGAGAGCTATTTACACACGTTGCGCTAGAATCGACTGCATACAAATCAACTCCAATCTCAGGGACCTTGACCAAGCGTAGTGGTATCTTTGTATGCTCGCTGCACACCCATCCGCAACGCACCTCCAACGTCGGCAGGGGTTGTAACGAAAGTGAGAACAATAACAGATTACGAAAACACATCTCATGCATAGTAATGACGAGGAAATCCTGGAGTCATGGTTTAACGATTTGAACACGTTTTTTGGTAGAATTGTTGATTTTCGTCCATTGTATTGGATATTTATTATAATCAAGATGTCTATGTGTATTCATTGCATCTCCACGTTTCTGTCCATAAATATATTGTCACTAAGTAATAATTAATTATTACTTAGTGAGAATTAATTTTAACCCTCAAATATAAAAACTATTGGAATAATATTTTATTACCACATATGACGAAACGTTATGGGTTTTAAATGTGAATGTACATAAGTCCTGCTTAATTATACTATTTGTTTAGTAAACCTTATTTATATTAATACCTGCTGAGAATGTATGTACACCTTAAGTGTCGTACATATCAGATATATAACAATTAATATAATTTTGTCACGAATGTGTGAATATGTATGATGTGGTTGTACTAATTAATAAATAATTTGTGAATAATGCTATCGGTGTTTCCTTTACGTTTTAAGAATCAAAATTAAATCCACGACTCAGAGTCACAGCTGGACTGGAAAGCTCATGTATTGTACCATAAAATAAATAAGAACGTATCAGTGAAAACGAGTTTCAAACCTCTTCTTCTTCTTCTTCTCATCTAAGAGTTTTACTCTTGTCGGTGCAGCCGATGAATCTCCCTCCACTTGTCCCTGTCCAGTGCTGCTTCGATGACTTGCTTATACGACGTGACGGCTATCTTATCCTTAACTTGCTTGATGTAACTTATCCTTGGTCGTCCCCTGCCACGCCTTCCTTCTATTTTACCGTCCATAATTGTATTTATAAAACGTCATGTCTAATTAATGACAAATTAAAGAAAGTCCTTTTTTCTAACATATGAGCGGTTGATAGCGGCTATATAACACAGTGAGTTCTTTATAAAAGTAGGGTTGGCAACGCGTTAGTGATATCCCTGTGATAGCGTCTACAGGCTTCGGTGACTACTTAGAACTGGGCCGTAGGCTTTCGTTTCAATTAAGTAGAATAAAAAAAAACTCATAGACCTCTCTCATGCGAAGAATGAATGTCTGTCAAATGTAACTTAGATATTTCCATCAAGGCAACATAACCAAGAAATTCTTAAACCTAGCAATATCGTGAGAAATCTAACATATCTATTACGGTATTAACGTATCGGATGCACATTACGAGGAGGTGAATACAGCCTAGGTACATTTAATGATATCCTTTGCTAACCCAGAAAAACCACTCACGTCTATATTAAAGGACGAGAAAGGATAAAAAGGTAAGATTGTATCCTGGCATTCCCATGGGAACCCGATATAGAACCTGCACGCGATGCGATGCAATCACTGCTTCACGGCCACTGAGCAGACGGGGGATCCTTGATTTTTAATCGTTATTACACATGTCTTTTGTGATGTTGCATCGTCAGCCCTCATTCACACTCTTTTCAACCACCGACGCAAAAGAGGGGTGTTGTAAGTTAGTAGTATGTATCTGAGTATCCGAGTGCCTTTATGTGGCATCGTTTCTTCTAAACGGATGAACCGATTTTGATTTGTTTTTTTTTTGTTTCAAAGGTGACTTAATCTAGATTCTAGAGTGTTCTTAGCTGTAATTTTGAGTTGGGGGATTAGTAATTTTATTATTCAGGATTTTTATTAAATAAACGTTCTTCTTAAGATGATTACGTAGCTTCCATGAAATTTGTAAGTCTGTTTTCATAAATATTATTATTGTCATCGTAATATGGAAAGACGTCGGATACTTTGCTGAGTATCCTGCCTTAGTCTTGAGAGAGCTTTACCCGAACCGGCGCTGGTAGAGTGCTTCGTTAATACTTTTTCAATTTATTTTCATATTCAAATTATCATTCGTATATTTGACTTTATACTTTATCTTGGTATGCCATATCGTAATAAATTAATTTTGTTTTTAAATTACTTATTTATCCCTTTCAATATACTTACTTAAGATCTAAAAGATCTTATCTTATTAAAACATTACGGGTCCAGGTTGCCCCAGACGCACGTCGACCTTTGAGATCTTTTGTGCTGACCTTTGCTATATAATTTCTACATACCTGCTGTGTCAAGTACTCCCTGAACGAGTCTACGGATCTTGCCAGCAGGGATGAGCATGTATTCCTCTGGTTCTGGATATGCCCCCAGAATTTCCATTCGCTGCCTCGCGAGTGCATCACAGCTGCATAGGACATGTATCATGGTTTCCGTTGCTGTTTTGCCTTTTTTTTTTTTTTTTTTTTGTTTACCTTACTTAGCTACATACTAACTAGCGTAATAGGCATACAATGATGTTGTGCAGTTTGTGTTCGATTACTTTCCGAATTCCAAAGTCTGGGGGCTACCTTAAAACTATTATTTTTAATTTTAATTCTGTCCTTACCAATATTACTTCACGGTATATGACATTGCATATTCACGCCATATGCAAATTGACGGAGATTCGGCTCATTCCTTCAAAATATTACTTCCTTGAAATCTTTGCATAAATTGATGCGGTAAAACTGACGTATTATGACCCGTGGGGCCTGTGGGCGCACCCTTTAGAATAACCACCTAATACAACATTTTATGGAACTTAAGTATTTTATATTTTCGTTACATATACAGAAATATTAATTAAACACGGCGGCAGAAATTGCAGACGTTTAAAAAAACTAACTAACGACAATGTAAATGCGACGTGCGGAAATATTGATAGGAAAAACCTTAAATTTGAATTAATTAGGTTTATTTGCGATGTATAGTAAACGAGGCTCGCACAACCCAATGATGTAATAATTTCACACTCGCATCAAAAACGGTCCAACGATATCAATTACAGATCTTACTTGTCACTTTAGATAGGTACTTGCTTATTTAAAACTTCAGAAACTCTTTGCCTACTTGCTTTTTTTAGAACTATATTTATTGATGACTAAAATACTTCCTCTCGCTTTCCCGCAATCGGTGGGAGCTTAAATCAAGTCCTTCATTTTTTTTCACTCTAAGCACAGGACACATCGTGAGAGGCAATCACAGACCTAGATTTTTTTTCGCTACGTGGCAATTGTTAAATGACTGTGATGCACTTTTTTTCTCGATTTGTGATCTGTCTGTTTGGCTCAGTTGGCAGTGCCCCTGCTTTTCTTGCATTTTTTCAGAGTAACACTTAGCTGTGCGTAGAATGTGCAGTGAAACTTAATCCAGTTAGCCGTGTCATATAATCAGTTCCTTCCTCGTTGGTTGAATTCTCATGCCTCCGTCACACTCGGCCGATTTGAACATACATGACGAGAAATCAAGTATAGAGTATTAAATAAATTGCTAGCTTTACTGTATCAGCATTATTACTGACTTAATAAATTTGTTTTGAAAATGTGAATTGTCTATTCAATTTGCCCACACAAGGCGCATTGATCTTAGAATATCGAACCAAGAAAGCTCAGAAGCTTTCTTTGCAAAAAAAATTGCACGCCGCGCCCCGTTAATGTAGAAAGCTGAAAAACCCAATTAGGGTAATATTTGCCCGGACAATATCATAAGATTGGAATACAGTATTTAGTCATATCATTAAAGTATTATTTCACGGCAGGCTCAACACTGAAAAAGATTGCGTTATTTGACTGAAATATTTCACGGTGGAGATAGTACAGTCCCAGTCGGACTTCAACTTTGAATCGGAAGTCCCATGCCACACTGATATGGAGGGGCGTCCATTAATTACGTGAGGCGTTTAGGGGGAGGAGGTCGAGACGAATCTCCCCCAATCTCACCTGGGGTTGAGAGGTCTCGGCCAATATCACGTAATCCTTTGTTCCAAGTTTATAATTCCGATTATTTTTCCATTAAAATATAGCTCAACCTACACAATATATTAAGCACAGTAATGCGAGCGCCACAAAATAGTGCAGTAGCCACTCGATGGCATCGGCAAGTCTAACGCGCACTGAGCACAAAATCTCATTCTTTAAGATCTCATATGAGATTAGGGGTGGGAGGATAATGTCGAGCCAATTGTCATGTCATGACATCTCACCAAGGGGTAATACGAGGTCGAAAATCAAGAAAACCCCCTTACGTAATGAATGGATGCACCCCATTTAGACTTTCGCTCGTGAAGATTTGTAAATTTTAGTAATGAGTGTATTTCTCCATGTTCTTGATATAACATACACCTTATCATAATCTCGTTGTAATTGTTTATTGATTCAAATCTCTGACAACATTGTGATAACCTTGCACTTAATCACGATAACCTTTCTTTAACCTATATTTTGTTTATGTTACTATCACATCACTATCTCATTAGGATTTTGATAAAAATAATGCACTTTCACTGATATCAATTGTCACCTGCACATTTCATTTTATCTGGTAAACTATCTATGTTTTTTTTCACACACACATTTCTATCAATGTAACAGTAGGAGACGGCATTTTATCAAAACCGCAAATTGTTACCATATGGCATTAAAATTATACTCTGCATCTATGTTTTCTCCAGTCGTCACCGATACTGTTCTATTGGCTATAGTAAAGCCTTAGCAAGAACAACTTGTAACTACATATTCGTATATTTTTGAATGGGAAAATGAACTGGGCTGCGACAGCGAAAACGGTGCTACTTTAGTGGTGTAAAAAACGTTAAAAAACATATTTAGTTCACTGATTCTCGCCTTTGAAAATAAACTTCGCTTTAATAACTGATCCATTGAAACGTTTTAGGCGTGAATTATCTTCCAAGTTAACGGTAAGTCGCGTTTACAACTTAACCGTTACATGAGTAAATGGATTGAGGTATGCAATGTAATTAATCCTGCTTTCGGTTCAATGTTTGTTACCGTTTCATTGTTCAGTAAGCGGAGGTTTTAGTTAGGTATTTTACTTTTGATTGAAGCCAAAAGAAAGGGTTATGATTTTAGGAGTCTCTATGTATGTTTGTAGGAAAACGTAAACGTGGCCGCCCTAAGCAGACCTGGCTTCGGACGATCATCGCAGAGGCGAAGAACATAGGAAAGACCTGGGGCGATCTGAAGCGCGAAGCTCAAGACCGAGCGGGATGGCGGAGCACTGTGGAAGCCCTCTGCCCCATCTAGGGGACACAGGAACATAAGTCAAAAGTAAGTCATGTATGTTTGTATCTTTGTATTAACGTAAGTTCCTCCGTAACGCTACTATTCATCCGATTTTGATGAATAAGGTGTCAATCGCCTATTATAGCCCGGGTAACATATACATTTTAACCGACTTTAAGAAAAGGAGGAGAGGAGGAGAGAGAGATACCTTGTAAACCGCAATCTGATTCGTGTTTATTAGCGCGAGATTTAAATATTTTTTTCCGTATTCGGGTAGTATTAGATATCAGATCGTAGTTTGAGAACTGTACTCAAACTCTTTACTTGAGTTCCGAAATATTACTTCACTCGTATATAATCAATACATTTGCTTCATTCAACATAGTATTGTTTATGTAGACTACCTATGTAGACTGATAAGATTAAAGTTACCGTTGGTTACCTTTGGGGTAAATAACCCTAACCCAAAAACACGATTTTGTTGTAAATTTTAGTAAGGTATCCAAAGTGAATTGTACCTTTAAGTAGTTTTGGTGTGTACTTCTCGATGCAGTTCGCTGCTGAGACAGATTTACCTCTTCTTCCCTTAGGAGAAGATGAATCACAGCACTATGACCTATAAGGTCAGTGACCGTAAGAATGAACATTACAGATTTCCTGTAACTTTTAACGATGAGGTTAAATAATAAAAAAGTAATTTTATATACAAATATTATTTATTTCTAAAATATCCGAATACATTAAATACAAATAAGGTACACGTGTTTAAAAATAAATCTATAAATACATCTAAAGATCAAACGTACGACGTTACACAATAAATAGTTTACAAAAAATTTGAGATTTACACAATTTGATTTGTATAAATTAAACTATCGTAAGTACGAAATTCCAAGGGAATTTTAAGGGAATTTTCCTTCGAAAGACAGATCGTGTTAGCCCCTTTAATAAACACTGAATAATCACATACATTTTAAATTGAATATAGCTATTGGTTTAAATATAAACACTAAGTATAGTATAGGTATTCTAAGGTTTCGACAGTATTTAATTCACTAAAACAAAAGCTATGTTCACTATGGAGCTTTGGAATATAGCTGCTTTTTTCAGTAACATAAATATCATGACGTGTTCACAGCAGTAACAAATTACATCAAACAAATATTTAACCCCGCACATGAGAAAGGGATAGCAAGAATGTTAGTCCTGTCAAATTAGTTTAGTTTAATGACTTACATCAGAATTAGCACTAGAATTTAGATAGTGCTTTGATAATCAAATATGTACAGTTTTATACATATTTGAAATGGACCTACATTATTATATTATTAAATTTAGATCTTTCGATATAATAATCTAAATATTGGTGCCAATTCTGTTGTACCAAATTACTAAACTAATTTGACAGTTGTTAAAGTCTTGCTATCCCTTTCTCATGTGCGGAGTTAAATAAGAATAGCAATACCTTTAGAACTGTCAAATTAGTTTAGTTTAGTGATTTTGTACAACAAACAACAAATAATATTAATTTACTACTACTGTGAACACAAATCTTACGGATATAAGTACAGATGCTTTGCATCAAATACTTAGTCTTTTATTTGTATGAGGGAAATTATACGTAGGGTGATGCACATTATATCTATTTTTATATACATACCTACTGTCAATTAAATCCGCATAAAATCGGCAAGACTATTTTATTTTATAATTATTTATAAAGATAAAATTAAAACTAACTAAATTAAAATACATCTAAAAGCAATTAATTTAGTCAAGTCTCACTAATATACAATTTAAAACTAATTTTGTTTTCATTAAATCGATCGGTGATCACATTCGTCCTTCTACAGAAATATTTTTAACACTACAAGTTTAGTGAAATGAAGAGATCAAAACGAGTGAAATTTTATAGTAAAAACAATTAAGGACTTTGAATGCTCCTTTGATTATTATTATTCTACCATGACTATTTTAATGTAATGATAATAAAAAATATATGATGCCGTATCCCTTGGCGCTTTGCTGTAGCCGGAATACATAGTACAAGCGGTGGGCAGAGCCTAGACCACTCTAGTTTTATTTGTTTTAAGGCTCGTTTCCTTCCTCCAGTTAAGAGTATTCTATACATAAAATTCATCTAATGATACATCAGACTTCGGCTATGGCATAATGGCTTAAACTCAAAATAAAGTGCATGGATGAATTTTACCATTGAACATAACTCAGAGTATACTGACGCATATATTTGCTAAGGCTGCATGCACGTTGAGGATTTTTAAGGTAGAAAAACTCAAGTAAATAAAAAAATTGTTTTTAAATTGATCATCGACTATTGTCTTTTTAAACTTGGTCTGAACCTATCGTGTGGCTAATTGGCTATTGTATAAAACATAAGTATTGCACTATATATATACATATTAGTATTATAAACGAATAATTCACTAAGATGTTACCTAAACAAAATAAATATAAAAGTCATAATCCGGACGTGAACATTTTATTTTATATTAACCACGCTGACTCCGCCACGTCAACTGACTTGCTAGCGATATTGAATCTTACACGCATTGTCCTAGATTGATAATTGACTATAGATAGAATGCCATGTCGGCAACTTCCAGTAATATGATTCAGTAGTTGATAATATTGCTAACTTATGATCTGAAGTCACGGTATCGATGCGATCTCATTTATACAAAGTATGTACAAATTCGCATTAGACTAAAATATTATTGTGATGTGCGTAGCGGAATGCAAATAAAAAGAGACATTTATTTACATAAAAATATTCTAACAAGTAATACGTTTTAAATAAATTAAACAATAAAAATAAATATCTACATATAATTATAATATCTACAAGTGTATTAAAATACTCAATATTAATAAAATTAACATAGCCTAGTGTAACACTACAGTGTAAAATAGCCTAACGTGGCACTTCTATAAGCGTTTTATAAAATTTGTTTCATACGTGCGTAATGCAATAAGATTTCATAAATATTTAAAATAAACAGCTAATATTTTCAAGAATGTTGGACAAAAATTTAATGGAATGGAATAATTTATATGGCAGAACCACGTTTGCCGGGTCAGCTAGTAACATATATATTGTAAAAATGTCGCGCCATTAGAGAAATATTCAATCATAGCTATTTATAAGTTTCCGTACCTGTGCAAAACATACAAAACCCTTACTAGGGACCCAATCCTACTAATATTATAAATGCAAAAGTTTGTGAGTATGGATGGATGGATAGATGTATACTTTCACGCAAAAACTACTCAACGGATTTGGATGAAATTTGGAACACAGATAATTTATAACCTGGATTAACACATAGGATACTATTTAAAAAAAAAACCGGGAAAATTTTAGTTCCTATGAGATTCTAAGCTCACGCGGACGTAGTCGCGGGCAGAAAATTTTAATCCAGTGGCAAGGTAACTACTCTCGTTGTGGCTAAAATAACTTATAGGTACCGTAGCTGATAGAAAAAGGAAATGGGTCAAAAGCAATATTTTATTTTTACTAACTTCAATGACTAGAGTATAAATAGGTAAAGTTGAAACACAATTACTAATAAGCACGTATGAATACAACTCCGGGTAAAATCACAATATCATGATTGCTTTAGTTATAGAATCGCTTTCTATTGTACCTAAATGCTTTCACAGGATGCAAAAATATTTTAGTTTAGGAGGTGATTAAGATTATGGTAGCTGTACGTCAAGTGACGTCATTTTTTACTTAAGTTTATTTCTTCAAACAAACAATGCTGCACGGAAACATAAATGAAGAAGTATAAAATATCATGCGGTAAATCTTTTTAAATCCCTAAAATGTGATGGAAATGATATAACACCTTAACGTAAAGAAACTCACGTGTTAATGAAACTTGCGAACAATTTAAACCAACTAAAACAATGTATAACTGTCGCAGAGGATGAACAAACGAATACATATTTCTTTAATCCTCATCAACATTTAAGGGAATGTTTATAAAAACCATATATATTCATAATTAAATTTTTCGTTATTTCTGTTTCAATACAACACCAATTATGTGGGACTTTAGCGCTCTTAACTCTAGTTTGCAATCATAACACTATAATCAATACCCATAAGACTCCTAATCAAATCGAATCTTCCTCTTCACTGTTTCTCCCGTGACATCTGTATCTCTCCTTCTCTTTTTAACCAAAGGGACACTCTCAACCTTTACACTTTTAGGTGTCGTTTCATTCTCAATCTTAGGCAAGAACTTATGATACTCTGTGATATCGTTGTCCTCAGTTTTGACCCCGATCCAATCAGAATCGTCCGGCCTATACCACTCATAGGTACCTTCAAGAGGAACTTCATTTACGAAGTCAAAGTTCCATTTCTTTATCATTTCCTCTCTGTCCCTCGTGATAGATTCTTGGAGGTTATTGGTAAAGTTGTCGTTCCTGGCCTGTTCCGTGTGATCTTCGGGCGGGAACAGGCATCTCCTGACGGGATTGGTATGGGATATCCGACGCATGGCGTAGTCTTTGGTTGTGATGAGGTAATCTGCGAAAAAGAGAAAGTTTGGTTAGTCCAGCCAATCCATATAATTATCTAGCATTCTAGAATGTCAATATTGTACTCTTCTTGGGGGTGAGAGACTAGTTCCTTTTTAGTCATTTTTTAACCTAAGAAACTAGTTGCGACTCATATGTTTTTTTAGACTAAGCTTCTTCTCAATTGTCTCTCGTCTGCAATTGAGTCACAGTCACAATAAGTGTGAGAGGATGTTTAGCCTCCTCTTCAAACTAGTCTATTTAAAATTTTATGGTATACGTTTTTTATGGGCATAATGTAGGGACTGTAAAGAACCCCGAAATAAAATTTCCATCAAATGTACATATTATGGAAAAACAACCACGAAATCAGCTCTAATTTTTTGTAGCTCCACATTTAATTATGTTCCACTAGCGTCTACCCACGACTTCATCCGCGTTGAGCTTAGAATCCCAGAGGAACCTAACATTTCCCCGGGATAAAAGTGTATCCTAATCCTGTTAATCCAGAATATAAACCAGGTTGTTAATCCAGGGTATAAACTATCTGTGTTCCAAGTTTCATCAAAATCCATTGAATAGTTTTTGAGAGAAACTCACAAACTTTCGCATTTATAATATTTCCATTTTACACATCCTCACAATTCTCTCAAAGCAATTCACAAAACACAATTTTATTATGACAATCGAACTCCACGCACATTACTGTATCGACGAGCAGCAACAATCGCCTCTATAGGTTGTTTACAAAACATCCGTCTGTAGCCTGCTTTATAAACCTTGGTTGGAATATGCCATAATAGCCGTATCCGATGATGGACGATACCAGGAATGTAAACAGTTCGTATTGCGAGCTAAGAGTTTGTTTGACTTTGTTTTGCGAAACCCTGAGGGCTGGTGAAAGCTGCATCCTGGAAGACGGTATTGCGTGGTCAAACAGTGGAAAACTCAACAGCCTATAGCGAGATGTTAATGTATATAGAGGACTTGAAGTGCTACAACATGTGATGCAGACTAGCGTAGTGGAATATTGGAGTAGGTACTATGTCAATGTTGACGACAAATTGTTGGAATTCTTGCAAGAAGCGTTTCCGTGTATTGATGCTAATGATAACTTTTTATCTTGAATTTGGCATTTCAGGGCTTAGATCCATCAGATTCACAACATTTTTTATACCATTAAGGTGGCATACAAGCATAGGACCCATCTCATGGTAAGTGGTCACCGTAGCCTATGAACGCTTGCAACATTAGGGTATTACTAGCGCGTATCCGAACTTAATCATCTTCTTGATGTCTCTCTAAAATAAACGGCGTAAAGTTCATGCGAGCATTTAATTTTTCCATCCCACATTTTTGAAGTTGAAGTTACCGTTACCTGTTCACTTAGTGGTTAGTATGCCTGACTGCTACGCTAGGTTCGAAGTACCTAATACTTTTTAGTGACCTGAACACAGCTAACTTATACGTAACGGATTCCCTTGAAAAATTCCCAAGGTTTTCGAGAGTACACAAACGAAGTTATGAAATATTCGAAGAACTGCACTATGACTCTAATTTGTTTTGAAACAGTTCACTATTAGCACGTGCAAGGTAAACGTTATCTTAACTGCACTTGTTGTCTCGAGTCGAGAGCAGCCGGCGATACGCTAAGTCATGCTAATCTTACTAACTTGCGCTAGGAAGTGGTATGCACTGTTTTAGAAAAGATTTAGTACTATTAGAATAGACAATAGTCTATGGTCGTTTCTTATATTTGAGAAATGAAGTCAGTCACTTGTAAAAAATATTATAAATTGTTAGCAGCTTGCAGGTCTTTACGACTACAACTGCGTTAGTTAGTATGTTCTCTTTTAAGCAGGTCCAAAAAAATACTTATAAATTAAACGATCAACGAATCAATAAAAAAACAATAAGCACTAAGGAGGCAAGCAAACTTACAGCCCGCCTGACGGGAAGTGACATTACTAAATTAATTATAATGCTTAATTATGAGAATATGTTGGTGTACGTCTATTATCACCGATGACTACAGTGCGCTACAAAAAGTGCATTGTCTGTAAATAGAACGAATCAAGCAATTGCCCAGGCATCTATTTGCAGTAACAATACGACCTAGATTCTATATTTAGCACCGCTCTGTGACATATGCTAGGCAATGAGCGACTTTGTATATATTATCGGATAGGCAATTGCATTGACGGATCTACTTACTAAGTGCCATGTCACGTAATACGTAACACACAAAAAATCTAACGCAATCTACTAAGGATGACGATAATTCCATACCTAACTTTTTTTTTTTATACCACTAAGGTGGCAAACAAGCATACGGCCCACCTGATGGTAAGCGGTTACCGTAGCCTATGGACGCTTGCAACACCAGGGGTATCACTCGCGCGTTGCCGACCCTGTATAATAAGGAATTGGATAACTAGGAAAGTTACGTAATGTAGTTTTACGAGAATTATATTGAACCGTTCAAATAGACGATTAAAACGTTTTTTTTTAAAAAAAGTAGTAATATAAAAAATGCAAAAGTTTGTATCGTTGTCTGTTTACTTTGTTTATAAGTGTATCACGCTAAGACGGCCGAACGGATTTAAATGAAGTTTGGTACATAAATATTTAAGGTTTTAATACAGGCCACATATTATTCCAAACATCTACCGCTTATTTTTTAATGAAGTGTCAGAGCTATACAAAATATTATTAACGTAGCGTGAATTCTAACGTTGTTAATTGAATCAAATATCTTGAGTGTTGTGTTAAAATATGTATGAATAATTAACACAACGGCTAACAAATTAGATACACGCTAGAGAATTAAGTAGGTACACGCAGTTCCGTACTCATTTAACTAAAGTGCCGGGCGGATGGTTTGAAAAATCACACCGGGACGCTGCCCTGACATGACACAATTACTACTACAGTATTACACTTAATATTAATTGTTGGTTCTGAATATAATTATTGTTGTTTATAAGTAAACGACATTTCAGCTACTGCGATTAATACGTTACTTTCAGCAGATAACATGCTAGGTCTAAGCGATAGCGGACGATAGAACAGCTTGGCGAATCCTCACTAACAAGAGGCTAGCTCTAGGCTCTTAGTTTCATGATGATTAATAAAATTTAATCACTTGACAAAAGGAATACAGCATCATATATAAAACGAATCTACCTGTCTTATCATAGGTATATCATACAAAACCACAAAATATGTATGTATCATACATAAAGTATATCCATTCATATTCTAACATGGTAACTATATGTTCTACAGGTACAGTATATATAGAGTCCTCATATTTTCGGGATTTGGAAACTGCTCACTAGTTTTCATCCCAATCCTTTTAACAAATACGATAAGATAAAACTCTTTCGAATTTCTTACAACATGGAAAATTTCAGACATTCCCGACGTTCAATTCTTGAATTGGCAAATAGATAACTAGGTTATGATACATTTTGTGAAGTAAATAAACATGATGATAACCTACATCTATTTTAATCTATACAACATCATCATAACAAGGGCTCTCCATGTTATCACAAATGATAGTGGTATGTCAATCAAATTTTAGTAATGACCAATAGATATTATGTCATATATCGTTGCATAATCAGTAGGTATGGTGAAGATTGATGGTATGATCAATGTCCTTTATGGTCGGTGCAATATGTTTTTCCCATGCATTTCTACCTCAGCTATTGTCTCTGTCTGTATTCATTTTCTTACTAGCTTTATATTTATGTCTGACCAATTCTGGTCTCTGCCGCGTCCGTGTGAAATTTAGGCGTATCTTTGTATGTATGTATAAGTTTAAGATGTTAGTAATATGTGCTTTTTACACATTACAATTTCTTAATAATTAATATTATTAATAAAAAGGCTTATAATATGTGCCATGGGCGTTTCTTTCATAAAAAATCGTAAAGTTAAAAAATATTGGTGTCTCCTTAAAAAAATAGTCTCTGAAAATATTTTTTGTTTCTAGTATAGTTTTGCCATGAGTTTATAGTACCTACAAACTAAGTTTGTAGTTTTGTCCTGAATTCTTGATTTTCTTTCAAAGTATATTACGTAAATTAATTGAAACTTTTTATTCTTATCCACAATACCAGTCTTTAATTGCTGACCAAATGGCCTAAACAATCAATGTAGGAATCGTAAAACAGGTCTCATTAAACTTTTTCTGATGGACAAAGCAATCATTAGATCGCAATCACTTTTACACAATCTTTTGGTTAACTAGAATAGGTCCGGTGCATCAATATTCATGAAGGGCCAAGGAGCGAAGCTATCGGCCATCTTTACGCACAAGGATCATTAATATATACATTTAAGCGGACGTAGGACTGAAAAGGACTTAATAACAGCTTTTTTACAATAACTAACGAGGACCGTGAAGGTGTAGGATGTATATCTTTATACACTTAAAGTGGCAAACAAGCATACGGCCCGCCTGATGGTAAGCGGTTACCGGAGCGCTATGGACGCTAGCAACACGCTAGTGATACCCCTGATCACTAGCGCGTTACCGACTCTGTATTAATCTCTTCACACCCTTCTTGAAGAACCCCATGCTGCTCTCCTATAAGAAAACCTTTGTAAAAAAACAAAAAAAAATTAATCCTATAAAATTTAGTCTGAAATTTACCTGCCTACTCTAGATACCCCTTAAGAGACATGGCGTGATGGTATGTATGAGTACGTTAAAAAAAAGATAAAACATACTACTAGCTGTACCTTCGACTACACGCAATGTTAAATATTATAAAACTCGACAACAGCGGCTTATACTGGATCCAACTTTATCAAAGAGCCATCCAATTTGAAAAAATGCAACTAATTCAGTCAAACCGTTTTGAAGGAAAATAATTAAAGACACACATATCCGAATTTCATATAACAGAATACGTCTTTAACTTATAAGAATTGATAACGCATATAAATACAGAGGACATGGACACAGCTGAATGTAATTAAACCCTTTTAAAAACCAAAAAACTACTTCTAAAAAGACAACGCAGCTCCTTAAAGAAAGAAAAAAATACATGACAAAAGAAACTACGTAACAGTTTCGTGATGATTAAATTAAGCAAAAATACTTTTAGACATCTTAAATTCGTTACACGTATACAGTTTTGACGTCACTCTTATAAAACATATAAGTAGCTACAGTTTATTTTCACAATATTTATGTCTTAAAGCCCGTATGTTTTGAATGTACCATTTCCGTCCGGGAGACACATTAATTTTTATTTAGTGACAGTGTTGTCATTTGATTTCTATTTCCTCCAAAAATAGCATGAAGACGTTGCATTGGCATTTATTGGTACTATAAGAAGACGTAAGAAAGAAATAAAGAAAAATGCTTCGTTCAAAGTAAGGGACTCTATGAACACTTATTGATAATGATAGATAGATACTACTTTAATTGTTTAATCGGGGCTTAGGTTATCTACGCGGTAAAATAGGTTACCAATATCTATTAATAAAAGTCCTTGTGCAAAATACTGATAGACAGACAAACAGGCAGAGCGCGTTAAGTCTAAAAGCTAGCCTGTCGAAAGAGGACTCCATAATTTGAGATCAAAAAAGTGAAGTCCAGTAAAAAATATCCAGACGAAAAAATAAAAGCTTCATACAACAACTGACACTGAGCTGATTCCGTCACAGTCTGGGGATTTCGAAGGGAAACTGCCAGTGAGGGAACAATAAAACACCACTTTACTACGTGCACATCCGCACTTTAACGGACTTTTACTCTTACTTAGAGACGACGGTTACTGGGCTATCCTTTAGGGTAGATCACTATTTAATAATATAGAACATTCTCCGCATCATTTCCAACGTAGAAATAGTGATGCGTATTCCGTATGACGGTTGCACTACTGTTGCAAAGATTATGACGTCATTTAAGAATTAAAAAATACATTAGGAACCAAATTCGCTATTTTTTTATGTTTCTGCTACGTCAATGACGTCTTCATAGTCGCAACCGTCCTTCAACGCTGCAACCGTCATATGGAATAAGCCCACAGGTATAGTTCATTATACAACAAAAATGGCCACTAAGGATTCATAATATATTAATTAAGGTCGTAATTTAGACCTTCATAAGTGCCTTATTAGGGTCTTAACTGAATAAATGATGTTAGTTTTGATTTGATATTATTTAGCCCAAAGACATCCTCGATAATTAGACTATTCAACACAATTTATTTTTTTCAAAACCAGCCTTTATTTTCTTTAATTAGCGCGTTCAGTCAAACAAACAGACTCTTCAGCTTTATAATATTAGTTTAGATACATGAAACTTACAGTTTTGGTTAGATTTTATTTAAGACTTGTGCGTTACTCGGTAAGCCCGAAATAGATTTTACGTTTCTTACTTAAAGGGGAGGTAAACCCGAACACGTATGGCAGTTAAGTTCTAGGGTTGTCTATTCATAGGATATTTTATTACGCTTTCATTACCCTGTGTCCAAGTTCAAAGGGTTATTTGTATCCTCAAAGAAACTCAACATGTTCAAAGCAGATTGCAGAGTGGAGATCTGTCATACGGATATGCTATAGTATAGAGTGAGAGTGACAAAACCAACTTGGTAGCTTTCATTTTGATATTTGTAATTTCATAAAAATGTCTAGAAGAATTTTATTACAAATTGTTATATCATGATTGTTACATGAAAAAAAAAGACAGAGCTCTGAGTTTCTTGCCGGTTCTTCTCAGGTGGCTTTTTTTTACCGAACCGGTGGTAATTTAGACCTAAACTGAATAAATTTTGATTGATTTGATTCGATTAGAGTGATTTGACATGAAAGTAAATGAATGCTTAAAAAACAACCCTTTAAGTTACTCATTTTGATGATCCTAGTCAGGACTCAGGACATTAGGATAAAGCTATGAAATCATTATATTGTTACTTGAGGCGCTCTATATTTTCTCCAAAAGGGAATTGTGACGTGAGTATATGCAAGCAAAGCAGTTATCTGAAAACAAACAAATGATTCCAGAAATCAGTTTATAAACCTGTCAACGGTATGGGCTTCCTCCGTCTAAATTTAACCCTTACAATACCAACTGTGCCAAGTGAGTAATTGTGCGCACGCGCCGAGGACACAGCGAACGGGTTAACTAACAGCTTCCGTACGCAAATGTTGCTGCACTATTGGATATTAAGCTGAGGTTTTTGATGGGCTCAATATGTATAGCCCCATGTTACATTAATGGTCAACGAAGATACTTGAGTACCTGCTTTACTGAATACTTACCTACTGTTTTATATTGAGTGTCATTCGTTGTCAAGCGTAGGTATCTCAAGCGCTAAATCTTGGTCGACGATTTTAGAAATAAAAATAATATTAAAAGCAACCAAAAATATATGTATAACTAAACTTAAAATACCAGTAACAAACCGAGACCGCTGGTCTAGTCGTTAGTAAACCTGACTGCTAAGCTAGAGGTCACGGGTTCGATTCCCGCCGGGGCAAACATCTATGTGACAATCATGTTTGCCTTGCGTCTGGGTGTTTGGTATGTATTATAAGTATGTATTTACAAAAAAACTAAAGTATATAAGTATTGTATCAGCTGCTGGTTCCCATAGTACAAGCTTTGCTCAGTTTGGGGCCAGATTGCGCTGTGTGATAATGTCCAAGCAAGCATTATAAACAACAAACACTAAAAAATCCTACAGAAATCGCGTTTTTACTTGAATAAAATAACTTTTAAAAAGCTCTAGGTACAGATGTCCCTTACGCCTATTTGGCCTTATCCCAATTTTTCAAAATTTTAATACAGTCTTAACGGTATATGTTTTAAGCATCAGTTTCACCGTTAAAGTCAACATGGCGTTCTAAATTATAATAATCCATTGCAATTGCACTGAACAAAGCAAACACATCTCGAAATATGCAAAAGAGCATCTTGTTAAAATTAGTGCGCGCAGATCAAAGAAGCTCTCTGCTGGGGCATTATTGAAAATAGACTGTTTGTTCGTTTGTGCAGCGCGCGGGTGCATCGTAAAATGTACCAGACTACCAGCCGCTGGTGGGATAACATTTATGTTTTCTCTGTAAGGATCACTAATCTGAAGATTATTATAAAAAGGCCAAAATATTCTGGTTAAAACACTTTTCCTCTTTACCCGACTAGAGCGAAACTAAATGTAGGGTTATTTTAGCAGTCTATGTGTTATGTATGTTTTTATTTACGAATGTACCTCCGTAGCGCATAAACTATTCATACCATTTTGATGAATAAAGTGTCAATCGTTTCGTTATTATTGCCCGGGTAACATAGGCTACATTTTAACCGACTTCAACAAAAAGAGGAGTCGATTTTAACTTTTAAATCCCAATTTTAACCGATAAATTTAGCTTAGACAAGACGCACAATCATTTCACTTATAAAATCAATATTCTGCCAAATGGAAACTTGGTGGGTATAGAACTAAACCGTCAAATCGATTGTCCCCAGATGTCTCGATACATCAATTAACTTTCATCACTTAAAAGAGCAAATTAACACTGAAAACTCGACTCCCAGCGAATTCGCTCCTAATAATCGGTTAACTGATAAATTGGTGTCCAATTTAGGGCTATTACTTAATCGAAATATATAGGAGATGAGAATTAGTGCCCGCATGTCTGTCTGTCCGTGTAGACAACATCCCTCTTCGGTTACTCCAATTTACATATTGTGTGTCAAGGGCTAGGTCGGGATGCTGGGTCATCTTCTAATAAAGATTCAGGGCTGCCACTTTATTAGTTGGGATTAAATTTTATAAGGCTTGTTTTTTATATTTTGTTAAAACTAATAATTAGGTGCAAATTAATAACATATTGTTTTTAAAACATTACATACTAGTTTTTTTGATTTCATTACGAAATTTGTAATTGTTTCTTAATTTATTGATCAGTAAATTTAAAAAAGCAATAGGCTTGATGACCAGCAGCACCTGTTTACAAGTATGACACGAATGCAGCCATCGCCCTATTCTTATCAAACGACGTAAGTTTAACTTTTAATTAAAACCCATTTGGCATCGAACCCGTGACGCCCAGTGTCAGTAGTCAGATTTAATATAACCACTAGACTAGACTAACAGTGTGGCTTTCTACATGAAAGCACTACACAAACAAATCACTCTGCGTTAGCTACTAGTAGTTATAAATAGACCACTGCCACCCTATCTGCCGCAGGATGCTGTGGTGGATGTGAAATAGGACTCCCACATCCTCGTGGGAAGCGAGAAAAAAAACCATCAACTGTCATAAGACACGGATAGAAAAAATAAGGAAAGATTGAACAATTCATTAAGATAGTTGTGAGTTTTCTTAAAACAAAACATGTAATTTCCAAATGATATTGATGATGTCGCAATTCTATATATTCAAGGAAACTCATAAAATCTTTTGTTTAGTTCTATTTAAACTTGGGAGGCTAACTACCCATTAAACAATATAATACATGACATTAAAAGGTACTTCAGACCCTGTACATTATTGTTACATGAAAAAATACATACCACTGAGTTTCCTACCGGTTGGCTTTTTTTCCAAACCGGTGGTAATGTACGTTTAAAAATATTTCTCCGTAGAGAAGCTTAGGACGTGTATGTACTAACTTCTGCCATGTGCTAATCCAGGTTATAATTTATCTGTGTTCCTAATATCATCCAAATCCGTTGAGTAGTTATTGCTTGAAAGAGTAACAAACATCCATCCATCCATCCATACTCACAAACTTTCGCATTTATAATATTAAGTAGGATGTACGCAAAAAGAACTCTATCCGTGAGTAGCATATCCTTAAGGCTAAGTGTTATATCCATATCCACGCAGACTAAGTTTCCGGAAAAGATGGTCGTAAATTATTAGCTCAAGGTATTCTAAAAAGGATTCTTGCAACGAAATGTTGTAATTTCCTAGTAATATGGTAAAAACGAAGACCTAAGTGGGCTGAACTCCACAATCCAGTGGAGATGGAGCACTGACCGACGGCAATGCTAGCTATTTTATAGCCTTCACTTACTGGAAGCGGTTGCGATCGGTTTTTACTCTAGTTTGTCACAACGGTACGGTCAGGAGTGTTATCCTCGAAAAACAGCGACTAAAATATAGTAGAAATCGCTCTACTGTTTTATGATGTCAAAATTCCTAGTAGGAGAGCCGAAGCGGGGATTTTGGGATTTACACGAGCTCGCCAGATTAACATAAGGGGGGTACCCTGCACCATGATGAGTACCTCCGCCATATATGAGCCCTCCATATAGGTCCGCGCGTCTAGGGCACCTTTTTTTAGTTTTCAAACCATCAATTTAAGAAATATCCTCTCTATCACCGTCAGATTATATTGTCAGCATGACTGGGACATCAAGCCGAACCATCTGTGAAAAAAACCTGACGCGCTCGAGTTTTCAAAATCGCTTTTTTGTTTTTTTGCATATTGTATTTTCAAAAATTCATCACGAGCTTGCGTCACGTCCGAATCGTCAGTCTTTCGAATAGTAGCTTTTTTCGGGTTCGCTTAACACCCCCTCTGAAAATCTGACGCGCTCGAGTATGTCCATGTGGCTGTTTCTTCTACATTTTTTAAAAACTTGCAGATAGGCGGTCTCCCCACCGGCTTAGGGGGGAATACATCATATCACCTTATTTTCTACCTACTATCTAACCTTCAAAAATAGGTCCCCATGACGCTCGAGTGAATCCCCATTTAGCATCGTGGGCTCCCCGACTATCCTATGTCATTTGGCTGTGCGAGCGCGACACGTGCATTTTTTATTATGCCACTAAGGTGGCAATAAGCATACGGCCCACCTGATGATAAGCAGTCACCGTAGCCTATAGCCGCTAACAATACCAGGGATATCACTGGCGAGTTGCCAACAATTTTTGCATTGCGAAGATTCGTTCATTTAAAAGTTTGGTTTCGTGGTCAATCTTGCTTGTACGTCACAATGTTCTGAATAAATATCATTTCACAATTAAATACTTTAGTTTTTGAATTTGAACATAAGAACAAAGAATGTGGTATTTTCGTTTTGTTAGGAAAAAAATATAATATTTGCTCGAATATTCGTGTAGTCCGCACGCTTGTTTGCTAACATTGTAGTATAAAATGATAATGACAATCTAGATCATAATACTCAAACTAAGGTTCGTCTGTTAATGATCTACTGAGACCGTGGTGTTGTCTGTTGTGCTGTCTGTACGTATGCGGAAGTGTGGTCGCGGTTGCATGCGAACGGGCGACGAGTACATGGGAATGGGACATGGGGTATTGCCTTCACACGGTGACGCTGATACGCTTCATTCTGTATCTTATAAGCAAATGGATTTCGTAGTAACTGTTAGAAGAAATGATAATTGACACTACGGTTATTAGTCTTTAAGAATTATGTATTATTCATTTGAATTCAATATTTAATATCTGATCTTAATTTGTCCAATAAATAGTGCAAAGATCTGGTGAAAATTGACCCCACTAATGTTTGAGGAAGCTAATGCAAAACTACATAAGGTATATAATATATAGCAATACTATGGGTATCACTAACGCCTTGCCAACCATGTTGTTGATGATGACTCACTGTGCTTACAGCATTACTACTAGCCCAGCGTATCCTCGTGGAGCACTGGCATCCTTCTTCTATCGTACTGAAAATTACTTCAAACTTAGCACCTTCATGTAGTCAAAAGTGAATCGAAAAATCAATTGTACACAATAACACAGCTACATATTTTCAAGAGGATGTATATCAGGCAACCGATGAGCTGTGACCGTGCATCCGGAATGTCTCCGGATGGGAGCAGCTCCCCTCCGGCATTATATACTTTGCACTTCCACTGTAAACGGCCATGTACCAAATATGTACCGAGTACCTATCAGGCTTGTCATGGATGATCGAACATGAAATTGAAACTGCATCACTTTGTATTCGGAACTAGCTGCTCCGACAGACGTTATGAATTCATATGTCAAATACACTAATATGGAGCTTTTGCTCATCTCGAAATTAAAAATGTTACAGTTCTTAACACTAACAAAGAAAATAAAATTGCGAAATCGGTCTAGCCGCGTGATGCCGTGACCAAGGGAAATAGGGGTTATTTTTATATATATCGATTTTGGATTTCACTATGAAATCCAAAATCTGATTCTGACTTACGTAGGTAATTAAACATCACGTAACCTTTGTAAAAAAAAAACCCTTAAAATAAATACGGTTGAATCTAATTTGACTTTTCACAGTACGCTTGTAACAACAGAACAAGCACATGTCAAGAATTTTCATAACGTTAACTGTCCCGAGCTGAGAGTCGTACAAAATGCGTATTTGTTTGTACAAATATACTTATATCCAATAATATCAATATATCCAGTGCTGATCTGAATCTGAAGCTGTATCTGAAGCTATGTAGCAAAGCGATAGACTCATAGAACACAAAACATTTACCTAATGACCTATCCACATCTCTGTACCTTTGTGGCTGAAAGTTGAGCAACGTGCCACATTGAAAGCGGTCCAAAGTTATTTCGTGACCACTAATGACATTTTACGTTAAACATCAGTCCTCTAAGACGTTACAAAGCCGCGCCCTTTAAAGACATACCTTTTGTACTAATGGCTTAGAAGTTCTCCACAATGTTAATGTATTCTATCAATATTATAAAAATATGTTCCAAAATGGTTCCGAACTTAGATTAATGTCCCAAAGAATCCCTAGATGACTACTGGCTGGTAGAAAAAAAATACATTTCCGTATTAGAACACAAATTACGCGGGGTGATATGAAAGAAAACATTCAAACCTAACCAAATAAAGTCGGAACATGAAGCAACTTAAGACATCATCATCATACAGAGGATAATCTTTAACAAATACCATTGTTTCTAAATCTAGAACAACATATCAAGTAATATCTTGATATTTTCTTATACGTACTAGATTACAAATAAAATCGACATCATAAAATCCTCATACTTCACTTCATCTAAGTACTCATACTTGAGAAATAAGAATATTTTAACTTTCCGGAATACAGATTAGGTAATCCAATATACTTATATTCTATCAGTAATGTAACACCAAGCATATGGCACACGATCATTTGGTTGTTTATGGTCTTATGCATTATTGGTTACAAAACTAGATTAAGGGGCTTATTCTGATGTACGAAAACATTAAACTAATCTAATTTCACAGGACTTAAAGTATTACTATACATATTTAACCTCGCAAATGAGAAATGGATAGCAAGGCTTTTAGTCCTGTAAATTAGTTTAGTTTAGCAATTTTGTACAAGAGTAACGACACCTAAGCATAATTAAAATTATTTATTTCCAAACTAAACAACAACGAGACACAAATTGTCAACTCTGCTCTATAGCGGAGTACATCAGATCGCTTATTTGTAATAAAAAACTTCAACAATACAATTACTGGTTGTAATTAATCCGCCAGTGTGTAGCGAGACGACAAAGGGGCGACAAAACCATATTGTCTCCCACATCCTGCGCTTTGTTTCACGGAAACCACCCGTGAATAGAGAACCGAGCCGACAGAAAAAATTTTTACTATAGTTTTTAAAATTTAACTATAAAAACTTATTCAATTGTGATAATAAAATCCTCCGCTTTTCACTTATTAATTGGCGTCCTTTTGACCCTAAAATACAAATTCTACATAAAATTTAACAACTGACACACAATCGAACCCAACACACGTCACAGAATCACACTATCGAAACATTTAAATCAAACAAAATCGTTTATAGATTACTAACTGACCCGGCAAACGATGTTTTGCCATATAAATTATTTCTGTTTTATTTTGGTAAAAAAAAAAACATTTTAAGGACCACCCTTATCACTTAGGGGTATGAAAAAGAGCTCATGTCCTATTCTTAGACATACCGAATACATACAAAAATCATAAAAATCGGTCAAGCCGTGTCGGAGGAGTTACAAACACTGTGACACAAGAATTTCATATATTGGATTTTCAATACGATAATAAGTGGTCATAAAAGCTACTTGGGAACCCATCTTTAATCTGTATCTTCATTCCTATAGAAGCAGGCAGGAAACTGACCCAATCCCAAAAGCAATCACGTCAAGTGAACCATATCACCTACAGATTCAAATGAACAATTAACAATGTAATTCGCCACCCATGACAGTCCCATTGCCGGTTCGATTCTCAGTTAACGCTCGACTAGATCCGCACAATCACAGGATACGATACGACACAATGGCTCGTGGCAAACAATACCCCATCACTGGTAATCATGTGACTTTTTTCATTAACGCTAATTTGACTCCGGTTACAAATTAGCATGAATCAAATGATGGCTAGCTTATTACTGTAAATAGATATGGCAAAGGTATAATGGTTTCAATTGGTGGTGCATTAGAGCTTAAGATTGCTCGTATAAGCATTTAACCACATTCCGAATTACGACCTCATTCTTTCAGATTTGTGTCTCATCTGAATGCTATTTGAAGAAATAGCAGAATGGGCCAGTTTGCAATCACTTAATGTCTTGAGCGGTATGTCGATACAATCCTGTGTTTATATCTAGAATCCAAATTCTAGAGAATTTCTAAGACACAAAACTAAAGTAGTGCGCTTGCAACCTCGCCATTGTACAGGTTATAGCTTTCCTTATTTACGAAATGAAGCCACACCGATTTAGGCCTTATATGAATGCGATTTCATTGAATTACACATAATACTGTTCTGAATATTTATATAATTTATCAGAATGTATTTTTCTATCTGCTTGAAACCTTTTTTAACTAACTACCAATCCAATCTTTCAGTAAAAGAGTTTTTCGCCTCGTTAGGTAATATGATAAAAAGGATAGTTTTAATCCATCGAAAACATTGAATTACTCAAATACATAAGCACGAAGTAAAGCTGTTTTGATAAAACTCAGAGATCCTTGGCGTAGCTTCATGCAGCTTTAAGCGAATTAATCTGTTGATAGGATTTCCGTATCGATAGATATAACGTGTAAATTTCATTCATATTATCAGTAATCACTTAAATATAATAGTTATTGCTAGACGATATCCGATACGACTGGATATCATAAGACAGCCTCAAACAGAATCAAACCGCATTCTCCACATCCTTACACCATTAAATCTGATTACAGACGGCATAACAACCAACACAAGCCACCATTGATGCAGTTGCCATGGTTTACGCATTACGTATAAGCAACAACTATCAACGAGCGAGTAGAAACGGAAATTGCTTCGCGACTGCACCGGACAAAATGGATCTCGTACGCATTCCAACAAGTAGTGATGTGGAGAGATTAGTTTTAGGGTGCTACGAGATAGATTGTATATCTACTTCAGGCGAAGCTTTGTATACTATAGCCAAAGCTGGATAGATTGTATGAACAATTTACATTAAAAAACTTTAAAAGATATAAAACGCCATCGAGAACAACGAATCGGCACTGGAAAGCGACAAATAATCAAAATTTCTTGAATATTATATCTGACTAAATAAACGCTACCCACTGATAATTATCAAAATCGGTCGAAAATATCGATGGACACAAAAAAATACATACAAGCGAACATATAATCTTTTCCATTTTTGGTTTCTATTAAAAAAATACTTACTATACGAGTCCCAAATAGACTCAAACGGTCAAGTAACAAATAAATTTAATCCTGCTTCTAATATAGGATATAGAGAGTATAAATCATGTAAATCCGCTCCAATAAATGTATGCTAACTAATATTATAAATGCGAATGTGAGTTAGTTTGTTTATTTGTTACGTTATACGGGTGAATTACTCAACCGATCATCGTGAAATTTTACACACACGAAAAACCGAGTACTGAAATGGACATAGGTAGCTTTCATCAAAGAAAAAAAATATTCTTTAAGGCCACGCGGGCGAAGAAGCGGGTAAAAGTTACTCAAATATAAAATTGATATCGCACTGATAAAAGTCAATACTCAACTAACCAATAAAGTTGAAGACGTGATTATATGAAATACTTTCAAGTGCCTACTGCAATCCTTATTAATTTGTCAGATATAGCCACGTCAGTACAGCCCTAACCTAATGGGATATGCGCGTGGGCAAGCTATAGGTAATTTGATGTGACAATAACATTTACGATCCTCTGTATCAAAGCACAGATAATACTTTATGTCTCACGTAGGAATCTAACGGATCGAGATATCACTTTGTGTCTAAACTAAGGTTTGTTATAAGAGCAACAATGTTAGGCAATTATTCATGTTACATTCAAAATGTCTAGGCCATTATAAAGGTGATAGTTGTGGTAGATAGCATTACAGATTAGTATTTTCTTTTAAATTACTAGTAGATGTCCTTTATTTAGTTGATGTTGTATAGGTACACCTAGATCATGTGATAGGACAGGGTTTTACAGTTTCAGTGTTATCATCTCTCAGGTTGTTTCAGTCACGACCTCCGTCTATTCCATTTTTTTTTCGTATTTTGCTGTTTTTTTATCCGTCTTTCTTGGAAGGCAAAAACCATACAGATGATAAATAGAGGGTGAGTCACGTTAATTTTCCTGACTTTAAGTGCAGTATACACGCCGTATGTTGCTAAATAATTCAGTCCAATTGCCTATATATTATCCTAATCAACAAATACTGCATTTACTTTTGAAACATGATATGGGTTCCACTCGTCCCCATTGATGGGGATTTTGTCCACTAATCCCCATTCTTTCTTATTACGATGGTTAGAGAAATAACTGATTGAAGCCTACGATGTATGTATTGTTGGCCACTATTGGAGATTATAAAATAAGTTTAATTTTATTAGGGTCCGGCAAAACTTTCATTATGACTATCTTCCATCGCCAAATGATATAATGTGACTTCTCCAAACACAGTACCGGTAATGACCATCATTACTGGAACCACCCACCGAGATGTCAGTTGCATGACTTGCATGCCCGTCTGCTACACGAAGCTATTGGAAAAGCTTCGCTTAGAAGCTTAAACTTTGTATCCTTATCTAAAGCCCGTGTCAAAAGCTTTTGGAAGCTTTTAACCTATTTGTCTCGAGAGATAATATAAAAGAGTGTGTCGTGAAGGGCATAACAACTGTAGTTCCTTAAGATCACACGAAAACTGTCGAGTTTGGACAAGTCTCAAAAAATTTGGTCGTTCTTTCGTCGATTAGTCGAGTTGTTGGTCCATTTATTTTATATTTTTTGTAACTAATTTATCTTTTGAAATAAAGCTAAATAGCTTATTCTAATCTCAACTTTTTTGTCAGCGTTTATTATATGTATACCATATCCCTGAGTTACATTTATCTAAGATGCAATTTATTTCCCTGCAACATTTGATCTGTGGGGGCTCAAAAGTTTACAAACAGAATTTAAATATGGATATTATATTGCTGGGTACTATTATTACAAGTATTGATAATGCACTTACTCATGACATTGCATTCAGTCTCAAGCTTACTGATAACAATAACAATGACAATTAAAAACGATACTAATAGCAAATACAATTACAATGCAATGGCAAATACAATTACAATGCAATGGGTAAACAAATAAATACATTAACACAGCAGTTTTTAAAATGCATGCATTACGAATGCATGCGCATGTCAACTTGGCTGTCTAAATTTGGATGGGTAACCAACTGTACTATGCTATATACTGAGCAAGTGAGCACTCTAAGCCACAGCTCCCGTTAACAATTTGAACTTTTTTTTTTTATTGCTATAAGCCTTGAGACAAGTAACCAAGTCTGATAGCTGGTGTCATCTAGCTTAGTTAGATCTCATAAATGTGTTAACAAAATAGTAGCGACTAAGAGTAGGTATATATATAACTAATTGTAGGTAGACATGTACTATTGTGTCCTAGAATCTAGTTCAATATAAAGGAGTGTTACTACATAAGGTTAACGCGGCAATGACATACTTGCTAGGCAGTAAACCTTTGAATGACAGTTTTATGGGAGACTCGAGCTCTGCTGCTCGTTTCCATCGAAGAGTCCTTGGACGTAAGACGTACCTAATATTGGCAGATTATGGTTTCGCCCTTTCTAAAGCTAGCTACAATATTTGACATAATCAAACCACAGCGATGTAGCTACAAAAATGCTTGCATTACGAACGCGCTTATTTCTTCAAAGCATTTCTACAAGGAAATAGGTAGGTAGGGTATCTTGCAATACTTCCGCCGTAAAATTTTAACATCCTAAGATTTAAGAGATCCAATTCAGCCACAGCGTAACAAACAATACCGACGTTTTATTCTAAAATATTTCCATACTTATGGTTTAATGAATATTAGAATCTATACATTTTTTTATAACACGTTTATTGATATAAGAATGTACATATTTTACATAATGTAGTCTTATTCTAAAGAGGAATAGTTTTAAACTATTTTACCTAAACTAGGAATTACTTTATCTCAGGTATCATCAATGTTCACAATTTGTTACTACCACTAAAATAATGTTGACTAAAATATATGTTGACAACTGTAACCCCACGCTAAAATTAAATCTTAAATCAATACACGCACGCGCACCGTTGAAAGATCGATATTGTCTTTGAATCTCCCCCAACACAGCTGCACATCTGTTGCATCGATCTAATCCATCCCTGCATTTATTATTTACTATTCTACTTCGTTTCCCACTATCGCTTGGTCAGTACTGAAAGGAACCGTAGAGTTTGTACCAAAGCTGCAATGTAGTGTATTCAATCGATATTTGGCCCTTTGTTCTTAATGCACATCTGTTACCAATCGAAGGGGGAAATGCGATTGCTGACCTCCCTATACAGAGTGGGTTGTTTGGTACAATTTAAGCCGAAACCTGTGGATAATACACGTTATATTGAACATACATTCAAAAATATCAGAAGTCATCGAAACCTGCACCAAGTTAGGACCAGTTGCAAAAAGTTCCTTAGAGATATCTTGTATTTACAACCATTTTAAATAACTTAATGTTTTCCAGAATTGCGTTTACTTCAATAGTCTCGGCTTAAATGGGGCCATCAGTATAACCGTAACAGGTACTAGGTCAAAACCACATAGAATAGAAACATCGAATCACTTTACTTATCGTAAATGTATTTCGACTGAGGGATCATTTTATTTATTTGTTGGACTGTAATGTATTCGAATTTAAGTTGAATTAAGATAATGTAATGCTTTAACTGAATCCCTATTTGCCTTGGTCGCGGCATCAGGCGAGAACGGCTAGGGCTAGACCGATTTCAGCAATTCTTTTTTTTGTGTTTGTTATCGTCAGGAGAAGTTTCTTATGAAAAGAAAAATAAAAAAACCGGAACATTTTTAGTTTCAGGTTTTCTTTGCAAAGTATTGGTGCATTTATATGAATTCATAGCTAAGACTGAACAACGTCTGTCGGGACAGCTAGTCTAAGATATGACGATCGTTTCATTACTGTATACTATTGAGATAGAGCTCATTTTAGATTTTACATATTCAATATCCTATTTCTGTAATTCTTAGGGAGAGGGCGTAAAACTAAGGGCGTGAATATTTGGGAAGCGTTTGTTTTTATACGTGACTAAAATATCAATGAATTTATTTTTGTCTCAGCCGACATCCGGTATTTTGTTTAGATCACCTTTGTTTTGCGACAAGATATAACACATAAAATTATATTTATATCCCAGGACAATCTTTACAATATTATATTATATCCAAATCCAACAAAATAAACAGCTATATCCAAACATTGCATTGGAAACAAAACGATGTACGTAGGTTGTAGGACTTGTAGGCAAACAAATTGTTCCACGGACTCGTAATCAGTCATTTAGATACGTAAATATTCCGATAGTTCGCTACCTATCGGTATATGTATATATAGGTAGCCTTAAACCTTGATCCAATAACCAGGTTTTAAAATAATAATTTGAAGTTAGGATCCAATACAAAATAAAAATTTATTTTACCTTTCAAAAACTTACAAAGAAATAATTATAAATGATATGAAAATCAATGTAGTTGACCTTGTTTTCAGGAACCCAAATGACCCTTATAGTTTACTATCTTTTACCCCAGGCTTCGCCCGCGTGGTTCGAAAGAAAGCTTCTTTTTTCTGGATTAAAACTACCTATCTGATGTCCTTTCCTATACTCATGACAGCGTATGTACAAAATTTCAAGATGATCAGTTTGGGTACTTGAGGCGTGAAAGCTTAACTAATAAACTATCATTCGCATATATTAGGTCCTTACATATGAAATTGGCGTTTTGTATGGGAGGAACAAAAAGTCGAATATTTTTTAATATAATATATTTAATTAATCAAAGTATGGACCATTATTTTCTATGCACTTTTGCCATCTCATAGGTAGTTCATTGATCCCTTTACTAAAAAAACCAGTCGGACGGGAATCAATAAAATCTTTGAAGGCGATTTGGACTGCCCCATCGGAGTTGAATTTTTTCCCTTGCAAGAAGTTATCCAAATTTCGAAAAAAATGGTAATCTGTTGGAGCAAGGTCCGGGGAGTACGGAGGATGTCTTAGACTTTCCAATTGAAGCTCTTCTAATTTAGTAGCCGTCTGTAGCGCAGTGTGTGGTCTAGCGTTGTCGTGAAGCAGCAGTGGCGTGGAGCGATTGACCAGCCTAGGTTGTTTAGCCGCTAGCTTTTCCATCATGGTTTGCAATTCCTGACAATAGACATCAGCCGTAATAGTCTGGCCAGATTTGAAAAAACTGTAATGAACAATACCGGCACTAGTCCACCAAACGCTTACAAGTAACTTTTTTGGGGTTAATTTTCGCTTGGGGCAGGATTTGGCTGGCTGGCCAGGATCTAACCATTGCGCTGAGCGCTTCCGATTATCGTAAAGAACCCATTTTTCATCACAGGTAATGATTCGGTTTAAAATACCTTCATTATTGTGCCGGTTTAGTAATGTAACGCAGCAGTCGACGCGCGTTTGCCGGTTTGTTTCAGTCAATTCGTGAGGTACCCACCTTTCAAGCTTTTTAATCTTCCCAATTTGCTTCAAGTGAATTAAAACAGTTTTATCACTAACATTGCAGCCTGCAGCTAACTCGGACGTGGTTTGCGATGGATCCGCTTCCACAATAGCCTTCAACTCTTCATTATCAACTTGAGTCTCAGGCCGTCCACGGGGCTTGTTCTGCAGGTCGAAATTTCCAGAACGAAAACGTTGGAACCAAAAACGAACTGTGTTTTCTTTTGCAACACGACCGTCATACACATCATTCACCCTTCGAGTTGTTTCCGCAGCACTAGTGCCACGGCGGAACTCGTACTCGTAAATAATGCGATATTTAAGGTTTTCCATTTTGTAAAATGAGTGACGCAAACAGAAAAAAACAGAAGAAAAAAAACAAATGAATGACGATCATCGAAGCACAAATACATGAGTCTATAGCTGTACAAATTTGAATTTGGAATTCCTTACCAAAGAGGAGAAATTCGTGATTAAAGTGGCCAGTACGAAAAACGCCAATTTCATATGTAAGGACCTAATATAATATTAAGTTTGAATTTTAGCGTGCTCAAACTTTTCACACACAAAAATCAAAAGTATACTTGGAACTTTATCATTTAGGAAAAGTAATAAATTTTACATAAAGATAAACATGCTGGCTGATATTTGAATTCACAGTCAAATTATTAATAAAAAAATACCAAATTTCATACATGCATTGTTTTTAACATTATACAGTGCCAGCGCATAGGAAATATTTACTGCGATATTTGTATCATAAGGCGAGACCTAAATAGTAAAGTGAATTATAAATATTACGTAGACTAGTAAAGGCAAGGAAAATAACACAAGATTTCTGGTTTCCTAACTATCCTCTTCATTATCTATGGTTAATTAATTCAACAGAATGCATGTTTCTTACTCAATCACTTTACTTAATTGGCTATGCTTAGGGTTACATTTATAGGGCTATATATATACATACTTCAAAAATCATACCTGTGAAACCTATGCTAGTGATATAATTATACATTTCGGTATATTTTTTTGTTATTATGTAGTATATTGATGTGATGATATGTATATATTTAGTTATGTACTCTGGTGTGCAATGGCTGGTAGCAGGTGCGTCCACAAGAACCAATACTGTGGTTCACAAGAAAGCTAGTTCCAACTTTCACCAACACAGATACACCTGCGTAATTTGTTTAATTGATTGTGTGCAGTCTTGTCACCTGCCTAGTTAGGTGGCTTTCAATATACATAGATAAGTGCACCTCGATTGCATAGCCAGGAATGTTTTAAGCTACAATGTAAATTTCGGATAATGAAGGCGAATATAAATTCCAGCGACAAGCGCACTTGGAAGTGAAAATTTGATCAAGGCAGCATAGCCAGCATTTTTTTATACCACTATGGTGGCAAACAAGCATACGGCCCGCCTGATGGTAAGCGGTAACCGCAGCCTATGGACGCTTGCAACTAAGGGTATCACTCGCGCGTTGCCGACCCTGAAACAGCATGTTTTCATGGATATGGGATGACGTAACTGAGCTATCAGCTAAGTTATTTAGGATGGTGTCGATAACGCTATTGGCTATGGATACCTTGTCTACTCTGTGGGCTGTAAAACTTAAAGGTCCTAAAAAGGTCCTGTGCTGTGAAAGACATATCCTAGAGGACGTAGATTAGTGGAACGAAATTGTGCATTTAAATTCTCTAGCATTAGATTAAAATCACTTCTTGGTTCTTTAATCATACCAAAGCATTCAACAAAACGGTTTTCAAATCAACCAGCTATCAAATCGAAAGCAACCAGCAAACAGCTATCAAATCTGTTAACTTGACGTTTAAACTTAGCGGCTCCAACAAAAGATTGTCAGGCACCTACCGTCAATAGGGCTATAAATCCTACACTATCATATTATGATGTAAGACAAACTATACGGGCCGGATGTCGCCGACTTTGTCTGACTTATGTAAACCGTCAAGTTTGCTCTAAGATAGCTTTTTATCCCAAACTTTCTAATCGGCCATCGAACCTGGAACACGGGACTAACAAAACAAGCCCTACGAAGCTTACTACCAAGGGCTTACTACCATGTTTTGTTGCTTTCAAGTTTATTGATAAAGTGCAAGGTTGGATACTTCCAAGTTTCGTATGTTTACCCTCATTGTTTACAGTAGTGTTAGGTCAAGACAATTTCGATAAAAAAAAATGGAAGTGCAAGGTATAATCAGCCTATAAAAACAACATTTCCTAAAGATATGCAATTATTACAGTTCATTGTTACCACCATCACACTTCTCGTCATTGAAGGGATTCCGAGTCAAGTAGATAATACAAAGAAAATAATTTTTTGCCTGCCTTCGCAAGTACCTCTTGAACCGATGTAACAAATCTTTACTAATGAAAAGCTTCACTATTCCTGATCCTAATCCTTGTAACATAAGCTTATAGTTTATTCATAACGTTATTCACTGTTTCTACGTGAGCGAAGTCGCGGACATAAGCTAACGATATCAAGACTGTTTTAGTTCAACGGAACCACTAAACGTAAGTCCAAATAAGCTTAAACAAAGCATTTAAATACATAGATATCTTAGTACTTCCTGGCTTCGTCCAGAAGTGTTTGTAGGAGATTATGCAAGACCGTTATCAGATAATACTGTTCCTCTTTGTTATCCGATCCGACCATGTGGTGTTGTGGCTTTACTTTGCAGCTCTGTAGTGCAGTCAGACGAAATATTAGAACCAGAATACTGAAACCGAATCTTTAAAACGAGTGTTTTTTTTTATACACATAGCATAGGGGTTAATGTGAAAATTATAAGTAGCCATCTTGCGACGGTCGCCATATTAGATTTTAAGCGCGTCACTTTACTTACTGTGTTGCGCTTATCAAACCCTTTCATTTAATAAGTAAATTTTGTGACGTCCGAACGTCCGACGTGCATTAAAATGGTGGTATTTAGGTAATTTGCATTCCCACGAGAACCAAACGTATATGGCAAATTTCTGAACTGGGTAAAATTTAACACCCAAGATTTGATCACACACACATTACAGGACAGGTGAAACTAGACAAACGCTTGTAAAAGTCCTCGTAACCTCTTAGAATATACGACCTTACTTTGATTATAATATAATCGTTATATAATATAAACAATGTATACGACTTACTACAGCAGAACGCTGGCAAAAGTTCCGTTCCGTTAGAAAATTTCTCTAATAACTACAATTGAATTGTAACCAAATTGAATTATGAACACAAGCAACGGTAAAATCCCTAATGTAATGGCGTGATCGTGGGACATTTCAATCGATTAGCCTGCGTCACGGTAACCGTGCACAAATCCGAGAAGATTGTAAGCTTGGCTTTTGAATTCTGAACCGTTCAGATAGATAATCCATTGGAGTTTAATCGCGATATCGAATCAAAAAGGGCCTTCGTATAATCGGTTAATCGATGGAATTTAGAATCTCTGGTAAGATCAACTACCTATTTTGTAGCAAGAATTACGTAAGGAATGTTTCGCACTGAAGTGCGAGACGGAATGAGACGCTGGAGAAACAATTAGCCTTTGATTATATACCTGTCTTGGCAAACAAATTAACAGAAATTTATTATACGAAGTATATTTGAATAGATTAATATGATTTTCTTGAGTATTGTTATCAACAATACGACCCTCCGCAACCAGCGGTAGATTCTGATGATTTGAATTACTTCTTTGTGAAGTTTAATTGTAAAGATGGGGTTGATTTTGTTTTCATAAATGATTCCAAGACGACGACTGATAGAGAGGAATATAAAAGAAAGCATATTGCAATGAATATAACTGAAAATGAGAATGAAGAAAGGAGTAAAGAGAATGATGGTTATGGTGAAATGAAATAAATAAATGCATTTTAAGGCACTGGGGTTCAATGTCTAAGGGTTGAAAAGTGGTGAACAGATTTACATTAAAAAACCTTTTCTCGCTTTACTTACCGCAAAATAAATTGTTAATCCAAATTAATATTCACAGTAAACCGATTTAAACAAACTAATGTAAACAATTTACAATTTGAGACTGACTGCCAGAAATGACAGCTAATCGTAACCAAGTTGTATTGGTATCCACTCACAGCGAAATGTCATGTATTCTATGCGTTAGAAAGATAATGGTAGGACTTCTCAAATACGTAGGGTTTTCGGATTTGACAGGGGGTGCAATGCGCATGCTCCGTTCCGCGCATGTGCGGTCGATATAGTACCGTGCATGCGTCATGTTATGCGTAGAATGCTACAATGTGATATAATCCTCATCTACTACAGAGCTTTAAACTAATTCCTTAAATAGTTTTAATGGAAAAAATATTGTCTGGTATTAACACTGAAATTTTTAAAAAAAATTAGTTCTTAAAACGTATCATCCAAAAACTAAGGCGAATTAAGTAGGTTACAGCTTAATAAACTTATTAAAAACTATATTTTTGTGCCGGGAAATGTCGTTTACATTGTCGTTCAGAGATCACGGTATTCAGATACCGTGATTATTTATTATGAGACAGGTGATATTGTGGAGTACCATAACAAAATATACTGCTAGATATTGGTGCCAATTCTGTTGTTCAAAATTACTAAACTTAACTAATTTGACAGGTCTAAAAATATTGTAATCCTTATTTAACCCCGCACATAAGAAAGGGATAGCAAGACTTTTAGACCTGTCAAATTAGTTAAGTTTAGTAATTTTGAACAACAGAATCGACATCATTTTATTATAGTTTATTGCACATTTTATTATTTTACATAGTTTTCACGTGCCCCTGTCCCCGCTGGTCAAGCTTAGACATTTTTATCAAGGATATAATTTCGTTCAGTCAGAAATCTCAGTCGTACGTAATGCCTGTTTATTTCATGAATGCTGAAGTCGTATTAATGAATGAATGAACTCAATTAAAAAAGGGTTCAACCCACCGGTGACCCCGCTCTTGCGACATTGTTCTATTATCAACGCGTGTAAATGACCCTTTATCGCTGCATACAATACCTACATGCTTGCGGTAGATAAGGGCATAGACTATTCACTTGCATTCACATTATTTACCTTTAGTTAAGTAACATTTTCAACGTCTTCTCTCATGTATTGTCGGTGTGTATATTACGATAATTATTATTACTAGAGCTGCTAGAGCGTTCATAGTGATCGACAATTGACCACAATTCTCTATAATATTAGGTCCTTACATATGAAATTGGCGTTTTTCGTACTGGCCACTTTAATCACGAATTTCTCCTCTTTGGTAAGGAATTCCAAATTCAAATTTGTACAGCTATAGACTCATGTATTTGTGCTTCGATGATCGTCATTCATTTGTTTTTTTTCTTCTGTTTTTTTCTGTTTGCGTCACTCATTTTACAAAATGGAAAACCTTAAATATCGCATTATTTACGAGTACGAGTTCCGCCGTGGCACTAGTGCTGCGGAAACAACTCGAAGGGTGAATGATGTGTATGGCGGTCGTGTTGCAAAAGAAAACACAGTTCGTTTTTGGTTCCAACGTTTTCGTTCTGGAAATTTCGACCTGCAGAACAAGCCCCGTGGACGGCCTGAGACTCAAGTTGATAATGAAGAGTTGAAGGCTATTGTGGAAGCGGATCCATCGCAAACCACGTCCGAGTTAGCTGCAGGCTGCAATGTTAGTGATAAAACTGTTTTAATTCACTTGAAGCAAATTGGGAAGATTAAAAAGCTTGAAAGGTGGGTACCTCACGAATTGACTGAAACAAACCGGCAAACGCGCGTCGACTGCTGCGTTACATTACTAAACCGGCACAATAATGAAGGTATTTTAAACCGAATCATTACCTGTGATGAAAAATGGGTTCTTTACGATAATCGGAAGCGCTCAGCGCAATGGTTAGATCCTGGCCAGCCAGCCAAATCCTGCCCCAAGCGAAAATTAACCCCAAAAAAGTTACTTGTAAGCGTTTGGTGGACTAGTGCCGGTATTGTTCATTACAGTTTTTTCAAATCTGGCCAGACTATTACGGCTGATGTCTATTGTCAGGAATTGCAAACCATGATGGAAAAGCTAGCGGCTAAACAACCTAGGCTGGTCAATCGCTCCACGCCACTGCTGCTTCACGACAACGCTAGACCACACACTGCGCTACAGACGGCTACTAAATTAGAAGAGCTTCAATTGGAAAGTCTAAGACATCCTCCGTACTCCCCGGACCTTGCTCCAACAGATTACCATTTTTTTCGAAATTTGGATAACTTCTTGCAAGGGAAAAAATTCAACTCCGATGGGGCAGTCCAAATCGCCTTCAAAGATTTTATTGATTCCCGTCCGACTGGTTTTTTTAGTAAAGGGATCAATGAACTACCTATGAGATGGCAAAAGTGCATAGAAAATAATGGTTCATACTTTGATTAATTAAATATATAATATTAAAAAATATTCGACTTTTTGTTCCTCCCATACAAAACGCCAATTTCATATGTAAGGACCTAATATAAAAATGAATCGCTGAATGTGTTGCTAAGCTCAAATCTCGAGGGCGGCTGAACCGATTTCGCTAATTCTTTTTTGCCCTAACTCTCTAACAAAGAGAAAAGAAAATTGCCTGAAGAAGTCTAAAATAGACATAATATTTGATTAATGTCTACCCGTGCGAAGCCGGGGCGGGCCGCTAGTTGGAAATATAAAAAAATTGACTTGACATTCAGTATGACTTGTGTCAAACGAAGTAATGTGTGTTAAACGAAAAAACCCTAGATCTGTAATTATACGTATGGTAATAGGCGTAATGTTTTTTTATTAATTTAATGTATTTCGGAATGCATACAAATATAAAATACATTGCTTGTTTATATTATTTGGATAAATAATCTTTAACTGTGCGAATTTCCGCGCTATTTTCATAAAAAATCAATTACCATAAAAGTTTACTTATAAGTAAAACACATACCCTCTAGTCTCTAGGGCACATCAATCGAGAGGGTTGAGGCTATCACAATTACTAATTAATTCCTTAATTTTTAACCTATAACAGTTAAATTATACAAATCTATATATTCTTCTTTTATCTTATATTTATGCCTTATGGTTAGAGTCAAAGATAAAGATGAAGTATATGTTTCATGAAAGAAAATAAAATGTAAATGATTATCAGTGATTATTGCAATATTTGTATAACACAGCACATACATACATTCAGCGTACAAGTGTACAAGTGTATTTTCATGAAAGTTGTAAGTAGGTACATTATCTCATAATTTATAATAAGTATAAGTAGAATATATTGGTTTAATATCATATCAAATAGCGCTTCCCTGGCTGCCTGTTACACACTTCCGTCCCTTTTCACGAACTTCACTCCTAGCATAAGAATAGTATTACTAATTCTTAGCTTACTTATCCTAGATTGCAGGAAAGCTTGAGGAAAGGTTACACATCAACAATCCTGTGCGTATTCATTTTAAAGAACCTATCTGCCAAATATCAAGTTATTCTTTATTCTGCTTATCTACACTTCTACACTAATATTATAAAGAGGAAAGATTTGTATTTTTGTATGTAACGAATAAACTCAACAAGTACTGGACCGATTTTAATAATTCTTTTTTCATTAGAAAGCTACATCATCACTGAGTAACATAGGCTATATATTATACTAGCTGCCCGCCCCGGCTTCGCTCGGGTAGATAAAATATTTGATAAATGTCTATAGGCTCCGAAACTACTAAACCGATTTCAAAAAATCGTTCACCGTTAGTAAGCTACACTATCACTGAGTAACATAGGCTAGCTGCCCGCCCCGGCTTTGCACGGGTAGACAAAATATTTGATATCAATGTCTACCCGTGCGAAGCCGGGGCGGGCCGCTAGTCTATTATATTTTATTTCGCCTTAATATCCATGGAATCTTATTCTAAACAAAATAAATATAAAACCGTGTTAGTTACACAAATACGCAAACATGCGGACGAAACAATATTGATAGTCACAGATCACCTTCAGAAGATCCAGTTCAATACGCTAGCTAGGTTACGTTAATATATTCCCGGTAATCAATGTCGATACATTTACGTATAAAATATACGAACGAATATGTATTATAAATACGGCTTATGTTTACCATTAGCGTAACAATAGGCAAGGCCGCGGACGTATAAACATTCCGATTAGGTCGGGCACACACTCACGACACGCCTTTATTCGTTAGATACGTGTATAGAATAAAGACGACAATCGCAGTATGTCGAATCAATGTAACAATGGCGGTGAGAATTGAGAATACACAGAGCAATTCGATAATTTGACTAGAAAAATTCCAGTATTTAAAATAAAAAAATTCAAATAAAAACATATGTTCGAATCTCATTTTTTTTAACCCGCCTGCCAGAAGAGGCAGAGGATAAAGTATTTCAATTGTCTTTTTGCTTATAACGCTCTGCTTCCATCTGCTTTCATAGTATTCATTTTAGGCCCTAATACATCACTTATGGTCTAAGCACCGGCTTAAAAAGTCAGAATAGGGATTTCAGTACCCGCCTTTCTAGAATTGGATGGATGCTGCACTGCATCTGTCAAGTATGATAGAATTCGGCGTCAAGCCAAGATTACAAATTGTAACGGAAATATTGATAGTAATCGCATAGCGGATAGACAAAATATTTAGATTCTTTGCTGTGTAATATAATATCTTTCCCCTCGCTTTCCAATCTGTGGGAATCTGTGGGAGTGATTTCATGAAAGGGACCTAAATGTTTAACACTCAGAATAACTCGCTAGCGTAAGCGAACTGAGTCCTTATTCTGAGGTTAGGAAGCCGGGGAAGCAGGCGCTATTAAATTTGACCAAGAATCGCGCGCGGTGGTAGAGCTGGCCGTCAGATGTCGGATGTTACACATTATAAGCGACTACTGTAAGGCTCGTTCCTTTTTCAGACGTGTGTGAAGATGCCTTAGCTGCACGTTCGCGCCCGTGCACTTGCAACGACCTTCACTACCGACGATAAGGCACACGTCTTGCATAAACAAACGTGGATTTCGAGCTGAGCTCTTTAAATTATTGCATACGCTCTAATTTTCTACTTCTCACTACCAATTGTTTATAGTACCCGCTCGTAGCTTTGAATACAATCAAAACTAAAGCATTTAATATATCATTTCGACTTCTTTGAATGAAGTGGGTTGTATGAGATTCTGCAGGGTATTAGAAAACTTAACAATGATATGCGTGGAGAATATGTAGGCAGTACCATAAGAATAAGTAAGAAATACATATTGTTTTCAACTAATCGATACTAGAAAATTATCAGCGATCGAATGCGAACTGCTGGATCAACTGCGTGCTGAAATTGTCACTGAAATTTGACATCTCGCTAATCTACTAACTAATCTAGCGAATACCTACGTTGTTTCAGTCTGTGGACGAGACCGACTGGTACCACCAAGGGTAGACGCCATTGAGCCTTCGATCTCTCAAATTAGTTGAATACTGACAACCAATAGTTTCAGATCCACAGATGTCAGTCGCAAAATCTCATCTAAGTAAATATCTGTAAATCTATGGGTTACATAATGTACCGACTCGAACACTGGCTGAAGAGCGTTGATAATTTACTTGTAAGTATGTATGTATTTACTATTGGAGACTTGTAGTCTTTCATCTATAAAAGCGAACACCATAGGCCAAATTATTGTTAAAGCAACTCATTTCTCCATACAGTTTTTACATAAGTCATTAGATATTATTTATCTTTTTGTAAAAGATCATCATGTAGGCCACAAGATGTAAAAAAAACCGGCCAAGGGTGAGTTGGACTCACACACAAAGGTTCTGTACTAAAAAGACAATAAACACGTTACTCTTAAGCTTTATTTTTTTATAGCAGTACCAGAAATACACATTCTGTAATCATTTCACGGCTCATGAGATACAGCCTGCTGATGGACAGACGGACAGACGAACTGCGGAGATTTACTCATAAGGCCCCGTTGGTTAAACTTCGGATACGGAACGCTAAAAACGGAGTTTACCTGATGAAACGGAAAGTGTTCACAGCAATCACTGCCGTCAAACACAAAGGAATGCTGATGTCAATACAACCTCGGTCGATTAACCTAATGTTTTACATGCGCTATCTAAATAGCGTAAAGTCGTTGTTCGGTTCAAATTAGTCGGAGTTTTAACGGGGAAACGCATTTAGGGTAATCTGGTTTTCTTATGGTGTACTTTTTGTTTCGAAATGTATGTTCACGAATGATTTAATGGGTGCAGGGCGTAGACGTTGGTCAATCCGAAGATTAATCATGATTACCGGCTGTGTCTTGTACTTGTATCACGGCTTAGGGCAGTACTCTGCTAATTAGCAAGTATCGACCATGAGAAACATCAAGAAATTTATGACGGTATAGCATTTCAAAATCGTCATTAAGTTAGTATGTAAGATTGAAAGTATGGGATGTCCCTAGCTTGTAAATTCTACTATATTAAGTTAAGAAGAAATCGTGGGCATACTACGAGGCGGGATAGAAGTCATGTGATAGAACAAAAATATATTTCTAGAGAAATTATTCTACAAAGTTCCATGCTACATTCTACCTACGCTAGAAACTAAGCTTTACTTTTTAATGCTGGAATAAAATAGCCAAGTTTGAATGCACCTTCTATCAAATAATGCAACCCAAGCATCAGTTCCATAGTCAAATAATGAAAGCATTTAGAGGTTCCGTTGAACTCTCATCGCAAGACATCTGTTAAGAAAACTTGTTTATATACTTGCGCAGGCGCATCTCGGTACTGTTCTAAGTCGAACAGGTTCGTTGAACCCCCATCAGTTACCACATGTCATGCTATGTCCCATAATTTCCGGTAAACATAATTCCCAAGCTATTATTCCTACGAATAAGAAACAAGCCGTGGCCGTGTGGTGTGAAGGGCTGCCTGCTATTCTAGTGACACAAGTTTGAATCCCAGTGCTCCACGAGGATACACCGCGCTGATAGTAATGCTGCTAGCGCAGTGAGTCCTCATCAACAGCATGGTTGGCAACGCGTTAGTGATACTCTTGGCTAGCGGCTATAGGCTACGGTGACTGCTTACCATCAGATGGGCCGTATGCCTATGTGGCACCATACACGTATAAAAAAATCCAATACGCATTTGAACTACTGCACATTTTTAAATGATTTTAATTCATACAACTTATAAAATCACTTATGATTAATTCATGCGTAGGCACTAAGTACAGCCAATTTGGTTGTAATTTATAGATGGGAAATTAAAGATTTTGCTCCCAAGTAGGTACATAAAAATATAATTTCTATAGGGTCGGCAACCCGCAAGTTATACCCCTGGTGTTGCAAGCGTCCAAAGGCTGCGGTAACCGCCTACCATCAGGCGGGCCGTATGCTTGTTTGCCACCTTAGTGGTATAAAAAATTTAAAAAAATCATAGGCGTAAAGAACAAATTGTTACCTTTCCTTAATTTTATTGTAAGGAACTATACTAACATTGACTTATTTTAGTAAGAACTGCTAATTATTACGTAATAAAATCCCCGGAGTTCCAATAACTGAATGACATAATATATGTGTTGATGTTTTAATTTATCAACAATTATATATGACTAATGTATGTACGACTAAGTAATATGCCTATATTTTATCCTTCATATGTCTGGAATAATTCATCTATAGCTTGAAAATTTGTACTCACGAAATAAAAGATGCAGCTGAGAATTTCCTTCAGCAAATCACCATGGATTCAAAATTCAATGTGTAATAAAAATCATCGTAAGTTTCGCGCCACAAATACAAAACGCGCGTAATCTCAGCAGGCATGAAGCGCGCGCTACGTTCGCGCCAACACTGACAGATGCGCGTGCGACACAGCTGATCCTACGAACTTAACCTACAAACCATTGTGTATCCTTGTTATCAATCTTCAAAGCTCAAATTTGATCGACAGGTAGTTAAGAGTAGGATTTTCACATTTTAGTAATTATCTTAAGTTGAATTTTGTTTAGACTGAAATAATATCGGCACTATTGATGATTCATACCTTCTGCTTCTTTTTATTTACACTACAGTATGTATTGTTAATAATTATGATTACATACACACAATACACATCATCACCCGAAGTCCCTCACGTGTAGGCAGAGAGTAAAGAGTGACATTTCACTCTTACGTTATCAACTATGGTGTGCCGCATACGACCGGCCTAATGGTAAGCGGTTACCGCAACATATGGTTATGGACATCTGCAACAGCAGAAGTATCACTTGACTGACAACCCCTAGAATAATCGCAACCGATACAAAAATATATTTTAGTCATATTGCAAAAATATAGTTCACTTTCTTGAAGAGGGATACAAAGAGAACACATCCTCTAAGAATTATCCATTACGTTACGTTACGTTTGTATCACTCTAGACATCGTGCTAATTTCCATTCTTCTAATTAGTATACCCAGTAATCAGTCCAAAGCTATTAATTACAATGCAGCCAACAGATCAAATGTCAGATACCACAGACACCCAAGATTATTATTTACTAGCTACTAGTTAAGTCTACGACTTTATCCGCGTGCAATTAGACAAGAAAATCGCGCTTAAAATCATAGTTACCCGTTTTCTTGATTCTGGAAAAAGTATCCTAGATACCTCACAGAAGTCATCAGGCAGCCACTGAAAAATGTATTGGGCCGTTGCGGAGATTAGCAAACAAAGATACTATAAGACTAATAGACAAAAAATTACACTGTGTGCTTAGGTTTTGATGAAATTAGCCTTAGGAAGGCGAGCGAATGAAAAACAGTTGCAGTCAAGAGTGAAATGGCGCTCTATAACCTTTGACTGCTCCGCGAGGAACTTGGCGTGACAAAATGTAGCGTAAATAGAGCGTAGCGAAAATCCTAGGTCTGTGATAAAAACTTATTTTTGAAATTAAATCACAGACAGACGCATCAATTGTATGTGTTATATACATATATTGCTTCTGTGGTTTTGTGAATTGATATGTTGCTGTGTAGATTGCCAATAATACTACAATTTCAATTCGCTCGCGTGTCTTAAAACATCAAATAGAAAAATGGCATAACAATCATTGGGGTCTAACTTGTTCCAACTAAATGAAAAGATATCATGATAAATAATCAAACTAACATTTTTCTATCCTATTCCTATCGATAAGAATATTCTTGAAAGATGTTCTTCCGACACTTTACTAGTTTTGTAAGCCGCCTCCCGCTTACACTTACCAACAGGCGGCCCTGATGATTCTTGGCCACCTTGGTGGTATAAAAAAGTGTAGTCCAATTCTAAGTCGAATAAAACGAACATCATTTAAGTCTTAAAAACTCAACCATCCAAGAAAACCAACGTGTCCACTCCTGCGCACTCCTACAGGCGTCGGTCACGGTGCGTGCGGGACAACAATGCCTTGCTCGATCCTGCCTACATGTGTTCACAGGTACGTATATGAATTAAATACTGGGCACTGTGTTGGACATAAGGTAATCAAAGACTTCACTCATTCGGCGATTTAAATCTAGAATTTTATTGATCTTCATTGCGTCTATCACAAAACAATACATTTATAAAAAAAATACTAAATGTTTTTTTAAATATAAGGTGACTAAACTTAAGATGTGTCTGTTCCAGAAAATCAGCGTCTTCAACTTCAGAAACGAGCGGCATTTGACGTCTTGACACTTCTAGCTGTAGTTTGACATCTCGCATCTAACACTAGCAGTGAACTCAAACATTGACGTTCAGTGAAAACTGAATCGCCCAAACAATTTTTGTTTTCGAGTGGATCCCACCCTAATAGAATTTTGGCCTCAAACAAAAATCCACCACTTGCTCCTATTCTGCGTCACTTCACCCAAATTAGCTATTTGAGGTCGAAGTTTTTTTTTTATACCACTAAGGTGGCACACAAACTTACGGCCCACCTGATGGTAAGCAATCACCGTAGCCTATAGCCGCTAGCAATACCAGGGGTATCACTAACGGGTTGCCAGCCATGTTGTTGATGAGGACTCACTGTGCTAGCAGCATTACTACTAGCCCAGCGTATCCTCGTGGAGCACTGGCAACCTTACTTACCCCAGAAACACACTACATCAAGTAGTGTTATTTCACTGCGGTATTCTGTAAGGTGGAGGTACAGTCCCCAGTCGGGCGGCTCCAATTTAAATATGCTGAGAAATATGCAATTTAATATGCTCTCTCTCTACCTACCCCGTGACACACTTAAAGACATGATAATATAATGATGATGATGCTCAAGTCAGTCCTATGATGAACCAGATATAGCTGAATGCGTATGCTCTTCTGTATGACAATAGATCGCTTGACGCGTTGGTCATAGACAAAGGTAGGCTCGTCCTTACTTCTTACTAGAATAAATGTAAATGCACTGGCTTGTAGCCTGTTAAATATACTTGCTTGTACGTACATTCGTCGATTGCATAAACAAGTTAATTACAAAATAACATTATCTAACTCTTCCCCACTGGAGAATGCGATCGCGGCATAAGTAACATTGTATAATTGCAGTGCATTTAAATGCGTGATAACATCAGTAAGCCACATTTCACTAATGATAGCGCTCGTGATTTGATGCTGGAAAGATCGACACTGATAGAAGTGTTGAATGGCTGAACAAATTGCTTAATTTGAACTATTTATTCGATCTATAATTCTTTAGTGTATATAATTATATATAAAAATAAATTCCTATTTCTCTTGGTTAAAGCATCATGCGTGAACGGTTAGACCGATATCGCAAATTATTTTTTTGTGTTTGTTATTGTCAGGAGAAGTTTCTTATGAAATGGTAAATTTAAAAAAATTAACACTTAATTTTGAGACAAATTAAAGGTAATTTTGTCTATGGTGTATTTGACATATGAATTCATAGCGAAGACTCTAGCGTAGCGGGTGTATTCTCTTGGGCGAAGACAGGACAACGTCCGTCTGGAGTTCTAGATATATAATAAAACTTTTATACCATACAGGATAGGAGCCGTAGAAGGTACTCCAAATACAATATATTCTAGTAATTTGAATTTTCTAACCTCCTTGATTTATTGATAGTGTAACATATTTCTTATCAAAAAAGGTTTTCTTAAGGAGAACAAAGAAATTGCTACACGGACAGTGCACCAAATTTTCTTTTTTAGAATTTCGTACCCTAAGGGTAACCAACGACCCTACGAACCCTATTACTAAGACTTCGCCGTGCGTCCATCCGTCCGTCCGTCTGTAATATGTAGACAGTTGAAATTTTCAGAAAATGTGTATTTCTGTTGCCGCTTTAACAAAAAATCGCTATAAAAATGAAAATAAATTAACAAAAGGGGCTCCTCTACTTTATTTTGCTTTTTTGCATATAGTTTTAATTTAGTCTGGTTTGTCTTTTAGTACGAAACCCTCGATGCGTGACTCTAACTCGCACTTGGCCGATTTTTATTCTAGTACGCAACCTAGTCCCAACATCCTTCCATTACAAAAACAAGACCGCGGTACAATTTTCTAATCGTCTTCGTTCCAAGACGGTCCTTGTCAAGGACACGATTATTGAGACCAATTTGTGGTCGCTCCAGTTAAACGACCTCGCGTTGTGGTAGGTCAGGGATGAAAGGTAATTGAGGTTTATAGATTATCCCATTTAGTTGATTATTCAATGTTATCTGTTCACAGAAATTATCCCACTTTTAAAGAAGACACTAAAAAGTTACCAATAAGAAAACTTCGATCGATCATTTAATTTTTTTTTTATATTAAGTTTTAAGTATATGTTATATTTACCTATTGAAAAAGTGTCAGCTGCATGTCATCAATATTACAATCTACTGCTTAGTTTGGAACTAGAAGACACTTTGTGACAATGTTAAAACACTCAAAGTGGTTTTCACCATTTTTTCATCTTCGAAAGCTCTAAATAGCTTCTATGACAGTAACAAGCTACGCAATCTGATCAACATTACAATCTGTAGTCACAAGACGGAGCTTAATTACATAACTCTTGAATTGAAGTCCTTAAAAGCATGTGCTACAATTCAATTTACCAACCAAAGCACTCTAAACGTTCAAAGGGGAAGTGAGTTACCAAATATATGAGTTAGAGGTTCATTGGCCGGAGGGCGGCCCTCATCCCAACCCAAATCCCGACCCTAAACGTGTTCCGAATAGCAGAGATCATCGTGAGAGCAAACTCTCCACATATTTTATTGGAGGGTTTGAAAGAGGAAAGAGTTGTTACTCTTGGGAAGCGGATACGTATTGTAATTTCGAAAATTATTACATTGGGGTAGCTGAGAATGGGGATTGTTGTATAGTTGAATATATATTTAAAATTTCACGCGTACCAGTTCACTTACAAACAGCCAACATTTTTTTTTTCAACTATATCCAAAAGCGAATTGAAAAGCGGTAGTGATAATATTGATAAATTGTCAAACTGACACTGATTTGCATCTTACGCTTTAATTATTCATATGTTTAATATTACAATATTTTACTCCATTCTGCGACCTGTGTCCATCCTCTAAGTATAGTAGGTAATGTACTCTCTTAGCGAGCTTTAGTTGTTCCTCTGAGGTTTCTCTAAACGCTTTGACACATCTTTGACACCTCTCGTCTCCATCTTGCTTGTCTCTGTAGATGTTTGACATCTCTTGAATGCGAGATGTCAAACTTCTTCAAGTAAAAAAATCTCAGTTCGGAACAAAACGACCAAAAATTAATAATTACGCGGTCATTGCTTACAATATGACAGAATTACTACCTCCGTGATCTTTAAAATATTTACGATAATATTTACCTCACAAATAACAATATTATGCGTGGTAAGAACCTTTTGAAATGTTTTTTCTTTATTCGATATCGTAAAAAGTTTTAAGTTTTATGATCTTATTAAAATATCCGAAACATACATCGCACGGATAATGAAAGCATCACTACGCTAGAGAATAATGCACTCCATCGTTATTTTTTATTCAGCTATTCAGATCCTTAATGTGTTAGTGTAATGATTATATTTTTTCTTTGAGTCACGCACTATGATTCTATCCCACAGGATAAAAAGCTACATGATAAATATACATTTGATTTTAAGCGATTCGTTACAGGACTCACTGTTTGAATCAAAATGGAGTGGTCACTGTTTATTTACGCCCTTTTTTTTTTTAGTTGGCAAGACCCTCAAGCCTGGACCAGCAGCTAAACTAATAAACACAATGCAATTTATTTGATTATAGAGGTTCAAGAATGCGTTCGAATCGTCAGAATCTACCACAAGATTCGGAAGATATTAATAGGATATAATCAAAGGATTTCAAGTACATAAGTTCATAGTAATAACGGAAAATAAATCAGCAAACACTTAATTATATGAATGATGAACACTAAACATGTGCCTTCATCGAAACTAGGGTAAACGTCCATAGACCTATAAAGGCCTTGAATGAACTTAAGTACTTAAAATTCTTAGATTGAGTTGGATCGTTTGACGTAAGTAATTTAATGTAACTTATAATTTATGTTTGTCGCGAAACAACTCAAAGGAAACCGGAGACAGTGCAGTGTAAATCTTCTTAAGCTATAATACTATAGGCTTCTAATACTCTTGATAATTAAATAATAGTTTTTATTTGTATGCTTATTAATGCACGTCGTCGCTAACACAGCGTAATGATATTCGTAAGTTGGTAAAATTGTGTTTAAATATTACTGGCGTAGGCAAAAAAAAATCGATCGTAATTCGTTTACTGTTTGTCGTGTTTTAAGTAATTAATTTTGCTAATTTCATACTGAACTATCTCTAGGTATTCAGCTCGTAAAATCATCAATCTTCACGCTACAGAATAAAAAATCAAAGGCCGGTAAAAAGTACGATGCAAAGATTACTTACTTACGTATCACAAACCCGGTTTCCCTTTCAATCTGGTTCACTAGTTTTTTAGTTCGCTCGTACAAATTGGAAATATTATCAGGGAGCGTCTTGCATGACTGAATCCATGGTCCTTGAAGGTTTTAAATGGATTCCACCGACAGGGGAAGTGAAGAAAGTATCGTGATATTACAAAAGTTTTACCCACTTTATGACGTAGCGTCGGTAAAAGGTCAATGAAAGAGTTTATAATGGTCCAGAGATTGGTTTCCCTTATACATATACATTTTTATACCACTGGTGGCACGAGCATAGCCCCCACCTGTAAGCAGCAAGTGTAAGCAGTTACCGTAGCCTATAGCTGCAACCAATACCAGGAGTATCACTGACGGGTTGCCAACCATGTTTTTGATGAGGACTCACTGTGCTAGCAGCATTACTACTAGCCCAGCGTATCCTCGTGGAGCACTGGCAACCTTACTTACCGCAGAACACAACACTACATCAAGTAGTGTTATTTCTCAGCGGTCTTCCGTAAGGCGGAGGTACAGTCCCCAGTCGGGCGACTTTCATTTATTTTCACCTGTTCTTGTGTGTGTATGTGTAGTCAAATCTTGCAAGTGAAATTGCACCCACTACCTAGTGTCCCATTTTACTGAAAATTGGCATTCCCATTTGATACTCAATTTAAGGTTATTTATATTATAAAGTTCAATTTAAATTGTAACTGCAAATGCAAGTGATTCAACTATTGAGATGAATGATAATTTCTGTAATTAATTGCAGAATTGTATACAATTATGAAACATCGTTATTTAAACTAAAATCTTCATGTCCTTATTCTGATTCACCGCGGCCATTTTTCTTCCTATAACGAGGTCTGTCCTATTAACGGCCCTTACTTAATTCTAACTTAGAAAACAGTTAAATCATTAAACTTTACCGCTACGGAGCCGAAGTTAATTTATTATGGTCTGCTGGAAATAATTGGCTGTCCAATAATAACACACCATGCGTTGATTTTGTGTTAAAATTTGATTCTCTACTGCATATAACATGTAGTATGTGTGTACGTATACTTAGGCATAAATATAATTAACGTGATTAATTGAAACAGGAGCTTTCATTCGTAACGGTGACTTACAAATAAGAACTAAGTAGGTATATTAAAATACATATTTTCAACATGCTTTATCATGCTTTAGCATATTAAAATATTTAGCCTTAGCAACAGCGCCACCTACCGGATCCAACTATAACTGAGAACCATCCAGTTCACCCCATAAGTAACTATAGAAAAACGGTCTAGCCTATTGGGAGGAGGAGAATTACTAATACACGCTCGCACATTATCTGTAATCTGTATGTATAAAGAAAAACGTCGAAAAATATTAAGTTTTTTCTATGAACAAAATTGATCTTGTATAAATTTGTATGACAGCTTTTCGTCGGCATTCCATTGCACATAAATCTCCTTTCTGCTTCAGTAGTAATGGTCTACCCACAATCATAATTTTCACACCTCGATAATAAATCATACGACTGCCTGCACGTCCTGCAACAAGCTATCGTCAGCTAATAGCATTGGGTCAGATGTTTAAATCCCAAAATTCACAACCCTCCGAGTTTATACAATAAATGAAAATCACATCCTGTCCATTATAATTTTGACCATCAATCTACTTAGCATCCGGCAAGCACAGCTGCCTAACAATCTTTAATCAATTCAAATATGCACTTGAAAGAAATCACGTAGAAGTTTTGATGCATCTAATGACCTGGTATTGTTTTAATAAGAGTTCGTCGACCCCAAGCCCACGTGTGGACCCACGTGTGAATGGTCCTTTGTCAAAAATCTTTGTCCAAACTCCTTTCTTAGAGTTCTAAGCTCTAAATTTTGGGAGGAGGGCCTTTTTGATGGTTTGGATGAAGAAATATGTAGAGTAGATTTATTACCTTTTTATAATTTAAAATAAAAAGGTTTATATTTAAATCCTTAACTTGTATTTGTCAAAATATTTAAACGTTTCATACATTAAACATTGAAGCCTCCGACCGGGGACCGTCTCTCCATATAGAAAATCGTACTCAACAAACACGACTCTGATGTTGTGTTGTATTGTTACTGCGTTTCCAGAGCTTTGAGGATGTGTTGTTCTACCTGTAACGAAACCATAAGTTGTCACCACAGTGAGTTCTCTCAACAATTAGGTTGACGATTGTGATTTTGCAATTGTAATTATTGCAAGGATCTATAAATTGCGATTGGATTGCCACTTACCACCAGGCGAGCTATGACTCGCATGCTTGCCAACTTCATAGTATTTTTAAGAATAAAGTACATATTAGTTACATTGAACTAAAAACACCAGACAATAATCAAATTAATGTAGCCATGAAACAATTTGATATTCTTTATTGAAAAAAAAAAGTTTATATAGAGATTTCGACTCCATGCCGGTCGCGTTCCTCCTTTGATCCCCTTCAACTCCTGCACTTGTTGAGGTGTAGACAATATAACCCTTCGCTATTACTCCGCTCGTTCAAGTGTGACAACTCCTTAAAAAACCCTTTATTGAGGACACACAAAAGGCTGACCGGTTCTGGGAAAAGTACTTTCATGTTCGCTTTGATATAAGTAAATGATTCTGAGAAATAAAAACTATAATTCTTATCACAATAATGTTTGCTTTGGAGGAAATTGGCCCGCGAAATCTAGCGTAGCAGTTGCAGTAGAATACTATTATAAGGTAGGCAGACTTACTAACCCACCGCACTTTTTGTTAAGATGTTAATTAAAAAAATCCTGAAGGTAATTCGTTTTTTTTTTGTCAAAGAAAACGCGCTGACATTTCAAACTTCGAATCGCATGGTCTAAATAAAACAAAAGCCAGGAGGTACCAACTCCAACTTACATGAAAACAATAACAATAGGGTAATTTCGTACCGGTATTGTTCGTGACAAGATAATTTTGGTATACCATGATATGATATGACGTTGCGGTGACAACCTCTTCAATTAGTCTGGAATATATACGCAATTACCTTTTGTTATGCCTCCGCTTTATGCTTACTTCCTATTGAATAAAATTCAACTGTATTGACTATATGATAAGGCCCAAATATTTTTTTTGGATGTATCTCTATGTTTGCTGGCATTCAAACTATTTATGAATTATGAAAGATGAATAACATTATTCAGTTTAATTAAGCTGTGACAGGGATTCTCAATTTTTTTGCCCTATTTAATTTGCCATAATATTGCGTACTTAGTCTTTTAAAAAATATTAAGTGTGGAGATTGTTTTTTTGTTATGTTATTGGGTTCGTTCTCTCGAATTATCTCAATGTTGGTGAATTTCGTAGCTTGCCAGCCATCCAATTTATCGTAAAACTTACCGCGTACTTCTTGTTCCCCTACGAACAACTTATCTACCCCTAAATAAAGCTACACGATCAGAACTTTGAGAAATATCCCGACGTTAGTGCATTTAAACTTGATATTTACTAGTTCGGAGACTAAATGTATCACTGTTATAAAATATACATATAATTCTGATTCCATGTATGCGATATTCTAGTAAATAGTGTCATTAGTGATTTGTAGCCATTGACTTATTCCTGTCTTGTAAATATAGTTCTAGGTCAGAAAATGATACACATCGAGTCACAGGCCGTCCAAGCAAATTCCTTCGTAGTACATCGTCGTTTTCATTGCCAATAGCCTGCGAAAGGAGGGAAGGAAGCGTTCATTGAAAGGTGCGGATAGGTTGGTGGAGGGGCCTTAATGGCCGGCATCCCGCAATCACTGCAGCTCTGTGACGCGTGAACTGATTCCAACTAAATGGGGCATGTGATGTGGTGTACACGGGGCGAATACTGCCTGCGCCATCAGCTACATACGTAAGAATGTTTGATCAGAGATTTCAAATTACAGGGCCCTTTGAAATCTCGATCTCGTCTGCTGCTGTATTTTGAAATCTCGCATTAAATATATGGTGTACATATATATGTAAATAAATATTACCATTCATTCACTGACTTATCACGATATCTCAGAAAGTATAAGGGTAGCGTAACATCTGGGTGTTTTGGTTTGTATTTCCAAATAATAATAATAATAATAAGTATTATAAGTGCGTGGTTCACATAGTAAAAGCATTGCTTAGTTTGGGGCTAGATGGCGCTGTGTGATAATGTCCTAGCATTATTATTAGGTACTATGTATTAATAAGTTTGAGTTGTACATCTTTTACTTCTTTTACGTTGATCAATATTTTCATGGGACATTACCGCCTAATATCCATTACCTTTACAAAAATTCGTGCCATGTGAATCGGCACGGTGTATGCGCCGTCACGTATCAGATTGGCACCTGTCTCCTTGGACACGGCGCGCGACCACGTTATTGCCTGCCTACTGTCATATTACATATGTATATTACTATAAGCAAGTCGAGTGCAAGCAACCTTTAATTGCTACTGTCCTGTCCTATGGTGCTTGCAACATCTAGCTGGAAACTGCTTGGTGATCTAAACGCGGCTTTTTCTAGTCTCAAACTCAAAATAATATGACTAGACTTTCCAAAAGTACATTCAAAACGTCAGAATCTACCATCGGATACGGAAGGTAATTTTTTTGCTGAAGAGAATCAGGTAAGGAATTCAGCAATTGCCCTTTTCACTCGTCAGTCTGGCTGCCGACAGAGCCGTTCTCGTTTTGCGGATTCTTAATTTTTACCCGACTACGTCGAAGCCAAAAGGAAGGGATATGATTTAAGCAGTCTATGTATGTACGTACGTATGTGTATTTACGTTTGTTCCTCCGCAGCTCCTCAACTATTCATCCGATTTTGATGAATGAGGTGACAATAGATTTTTATTTGGCCCGGATAACATGGGCAGATATCGGATAACAATAAGGTTGTCGATTTTACCTTGTAAGCCCCGATTTAAACTGATTGCACTCCATTTTTCAAGCGCGGGTATTGATAGTAAGTAATGATTATAGATCTTCTCTGAAATACACCAGCACCAATTGTTGCAATTATGCAATTCTTGAGTCAAAAGCTCTAGGACTAGACGGAACTTTTTGGATTTTTTCAAAGTCAACACCTAAGGATACGAGTAATAAGCGAAGCCTCTTTTCAAGGCTGAGGCGTTTTTACAAAAACAACCGTAAAGGAAGAACATTACACAGTTTACCCTCAAACCACCAAAGTTACCCCCGAAGGCGTAATTTCATGCATTCCAATTTTTGTAGTAAATTCGAGTATAATGAAGATGCATCTAATGCCACTCGTAAGCGACAAAAACTAGCGTGTTTTATAATATGAGTCTTGTGATTCCGTGCTGAACCCTTTTTCGGTAAATCGATCAACCCGTGAACGCATCACTAGCCTGAGGCTCAGTACAGTTGAGGCGAAATGGCGTTCTATTTTCCAATATATTATTTTTTTAATCAATTACAACTATAACATATGTATAAGTTGCACCGATATGAGGTTCTAACGATTGTTTTGAGCTTACTTCTTAAAAATCTATTTTCATATATTAGGTCCTTACATATGAAATTGGCGTTTTGTATGGGAGGAACAAAAAGTCGAATATTTTTTAATATAATATATTTAATTAATCAAAGTATGAACCATTATTTTCTATGCACTTTTGCCATCTCATAGGTAGTTCATTGATCCCTTTACTAAAAAAACCAGTCGGACGGGAATCAATAAAATCTTTGAAGGCGATTTGGACTGCCCCATCGGAGTTGAATTTTTTCCCTTGCAAGAAGTTATCCAAATTTCGAAAAAAATGGTAATCTGTTGGAGCAAGGTCCGGGGAGTACGGAGGATGTCTTAGACTTTCCAATTGAAGCTCTTCTAATTTAGTAGCCGTCTGTAGCGCAGTGTGTGGTCTAGCGTTGTCGTGAAGCAGCAGTGGCGTGGAGCGATTGACCAGCCTAGGTTGTTTAGCCGCTAGCTTTTCCATCATGGTTTGCAATTCCTGACAATAGACATCAGCCGTAATAGTCTGGCCAGATTTGAAAAAACTGTAATGAACAATACCGGCACTAGTCCACCAAACGCTTACAAGTAACTTTTTTGGGGTTAATTTTCGCTTGGGGCAGGATTTGGCTGGCTGGCCAGGATCTAACCATTGCGCTGAGCGCTTCCGATTATCGTAAAGAACCCATTTTTCATCACAGGTAATGATTCGGTTTAAAATACCTTCATTATTGTGCCGGTTTAGTAATGTAACGCAGCAGTCGACGCGCGTTTGCCGGTTTGTTTCAGTCAATTCGTGAGGTACCCACCTTTCAAGCTTTTTAATCTTCCCAATTTGCTTCAAGTGAATTAAAACAGTTTTATCACTAACATTGCAGCCTGCAGCTAACTCGGACGTGGTTTGCGATGGATCCGCTTCCACAATAGCCTTCAACTCTTCATTATCAACTTGAGTCTCAGGCCGTCCACGGGGCTTGTTCTGCAGGTCGAAATTTCCAGAACGAAAACGTTGGAACCAAAAACGAACTGTGTTTTCTTTTGCAACACGACCGCCATACACATCATTCACCCTTCGAGTTGTTTCCGCAGCACTAGTGCCACGGCGGAACTCGTACTCGTAAATAATGCGATATTTAAGGTTTTCCATTTTGTAAAATGAGTGACGCAAACAGAAAAAAACAGAAGAAAAAAAACAAATGAATGACGATCATCGAAGCACAAATACATGAGTCTATAGCTGTACAAATTTGAATTTGGAATTCCTTACCAAAGAGGAGAAATTCGTGATTAAAGTGGCCAGTACGAAAAACGCCAATTTCATATGTAAGGACCTAATATATATAGACTCCCGATATAGAATTTTATGAATAGTGAAATAAATAATGCGCTATGTTTGCTGCGCAACATATATGCACATACTCGTAACAATCATGCTTAATTAAGAAGTAAACTCTAGTCGTGTGTTGACACACTCTGTGTTTGGCATTTTTCAGATTTTCTCAAAGTGGACGGTATCGCCCCCCAAGGGGCGCTAAGGCTTTCTGCTAAATAAAAATCAGTGAAAGGTAGTAAGTATAACCAAAAGTAAAATTATTATACATAACGAAATGCCAAATGTAAAATAACTCTTCCTAAGCGCTTATTGTTTATTTCCCTTCAATTTAAAAAGAAACATGAAAAATTGGGGGGCGTTGAGTATTTTTTTTTTCAAAGGGAGCGTTACACTAAAAAGGTTTGATGGTATTTATGAAACGTTTAACGATGGTATTTAAAAAACGTTAGTGTAACTTTTTGGCCTACACTATCGCATCAAAATCGTGCATGCCTGGTGGCCAAGTGGTTGGGGCTGCCCGCTGCCACTAAATCGATAGATGAGGCTGGTTACCCAATTATAATACAAAGCGACAATAAAGATAACATTTTTATTATCAATAAAACACCGGATAGTTAGATAAAGCTATTAAAATGAATGTGCATATGATTTCCGGATCGAATTAGGTCAGCGAGGTCAACAACATTACAATAATATTATAATGTACGGTAAACAATAAAAAAAACAATCGGCTGTGTCATTAGATTCCGTGTGTTTATTACTTGACAGATTTTAACATGACATATTTAGTATACGAACAAATACACTGTGCAAAGATGTATTTTCCTGAAACCCCAAGCCCAATGTACTAAGCTCTTCTTTAGGTGTATGCAGTTGTATACTTCAAGGGCGTATTATGGGGAGCAACTACCCTCTCTGAGCTAAGCTGGCAATCCTGGTCCACTCCAGTGAGCACAACATAAAAAAAAAATCTGTTTAGGCTCTAATAAGGTCTCAATTACCATTACTAAAGGATATTCCTCATTTGTCCCTCTCCGACCCTAGACCAAAAAGTAGGAACGTTCTATAAGCAAATTCCTGAGTGTCCTTTTTTGATTCAACAATGATAAATTTCGATAAAAATATTAGTAAACATTTCTGTTAGCGACAGTACATAGGGCGGTCACGTGGTAATTACACACAGATTTGGCGTGACACGTACCGGTGAATTCCTTTTGAGGGTATGAGGGCCTGATTGGCTGCCTACCCCTACCATGCAGATATGGATTAATTAATTATTAACGCGTGCCCTTTATTTTTAGGGTTGATTTCCGTTCAAATTGTAGTATCCTAACTTTGTAACTTTGAACTATTTTAACCGAGTCAAAAAGGAAGACTTCATTTCGGATCGCTTTTATTCTTACCACTTACATTGTTTATTGTTTATTTACATTATTGGGTACCTTTATTTGAACAAAAACAAGAATGGTATAAGGTTTTGCAGGGTCGGCTACGCGCGAGTGATACCTACGCCCGGTGTTGCAAGCGGCCATAGGCTTATCAGGCGAGCCGTATGCCAGTTTGCCACCATAGTGGTATAAAAAAACCTTATGCATTGGGTACATATCACACCTTATGAAGTACATAATATAACATTGACACGAATGCTCTGCCATTCGCTGAGGAGTTCTATTGTCTATCTCCGATTTTCCGAAGACCGTCATCAGCTTTTCACCTGACTCACATGCATTTTCTGTCAAATACTAATTATCCTACTCAGATCTCGGTACCATCGCCTCCTACCGGGCTCAATTACAACTAAGTACAATTCAGAAGACCCCATGAGTGCAGGAAACATAAATCTATAACTCAGCTCAAACCCGCGACTTTGTAGGCGCGAGATTCGGTATTTGTGAATTAAATAATGACAATTATTTCCATGTATTCAATCTGTTAAAATATTTACATAAAACAAAGCATAAATTATCTACTCATAGATAAAAGATCTGACCCAACCAGAATCAATTCAATCCGTTGAATTGAAAACTTCCACTTAAAGAATATTTTTGGTTTTTTTTTGGGATTAAGTTAATATTTCAGCCAAGTATTGTATTGCTTTCGACTATTTTTGTATGGGAAAATGAACAGCTCTGCGCCGGAGAAAAGTGGAACTAAGAAAACGTATAAAAAAAAATGTCATTCTGAGAGTTTCGTTTTCGAATATGTAGCCCATAGATGTTCTCGCTACCAGTACAGGTACCTGATCGGAAAAACTGAATCCCCTTGCAAAATATGTCTAAATATAAACTGACGCATGGCTAACTAAAACCACATGTCTTGTTGAAAAAAGCTGTCAAAAATCGGAAACGCACCGAATCTGGTTTGCCAGGAGGCTGAGTCGTGGGTTCGAAACGTGTTCAACATCAATCAACCGTACCATGTGTAGGAATACTATCCGGCTGTACGTCACCGTTACATAATGAGTATGACATATTGTTTTCTCACAGAGAGCTTTACAAAAAAAATAAGTTAAATCACACAGAGAGCTTACAAGATTAAAAAAACAGTGATGTACAAAAATATCCTTTTCATATTTCGATCAACTGAATATTTCATCTGATGATGGCCAGACACAATCACAGAAAATAGTTATGTATTCGAAAAATATACTTTATTGTTTCTGGTTTTGGTAAATATGTTGTTTAATCTGTTTTGAATAAAGTATTCAACAATTGTTCTTGATAAAAAGTGTAGCTGTATTTTAATTTTATTTTTATTTTAGTATAGTACACAGCACAAGAATCGACGACTGAAATTGACTGTTTTCGATACGAGGTATAATAAATTACTAGTTTCTAGACCTAGATTTAAAAGATATTAATTTACAAAAAATGGTTTGTGTTCTATCTTGCGCACATGTCATATTACTAGCTTTTTTGACATTGGTATGGCGAAATCATCATAATTAAAGTGTAACGAATGTTGTTAGCCTTTGGACGGACACGCCTGCGACAAGATTATTGACGCTTACCAGTAGAATAACTATTAACTATACCTACACTAGCTCTCCCGACAAACGTTTTCCTGTCTTAGCTATGAATTCATATGTCAAATACACCATAGAAAAAAGGATCTTTAGATTATCCCGAAATTAAAAATTTCTCAACTGACAAAGCAAACACAAAAAATAACACGCAGTGACCAACGAAAACAGATTTATTTTTATACATATATGTATATAGATAAGTACATAAGATTATAATAAAATAAACAGACGTATTCAAACTTCAAAATTTTTGTCGTGTCTGAATAATGTTTAAATAAAAGCGCAAATTCGCCGTCTTATAACCATTGTTAAAACATAATCAAAAAACCTTTCACGTAACATCTGCTAGGTAGGTCGGAAACAGTTTTTTGTGACCACCACAAGCCTGTGCTTCTGATTTCCGCCCTAACTAGGTCAAGATGTCAGTAACTGTTATAGCTTTACTAACGCTGACTTTCTTGTAGCATCCTTGCTGCATTTCGTGATTTGTCGTTCTACAGATTCCTTGAAATCTCTCATATTCTGACATTCACAAAACTTTTTTTATTCTGAGACGAACGAGTCAACTTTAGACCTAAAATAATTCTAAAATATTACCCAGAAAACATACAGGTCTACATCGTCCTACGTGCTATTTCGCTAAAGCACAAAAAATCTGCGTAAATAAGTGTAGATATGTAAACTAAATAAGTTTTTATACTTGGCAATATCCTTATAAAACCCTAAAAAATAATTCAAAAGTCTTTGATTTAGCTGCACATTTGCAAATGTCATCAAAGGCTTAATTTTGTAAAGTATTTTTTAATGTTTTCTAACTTTATTTTTCATCGTATTAAAATAAAAATCCAAAAAGGAACTTCCTATAGGTATTTAGGTTGAAATAAAATGTAGAATTATATAAACTATACACGCAAAACAAAAAGATCTTCATAAAATAATGATCGCATCAACTGACAATATAAACATGGTGTTAGCTGTGGGTTATATGTGGAAATAATGATGATATGCTGTCAGTAATTCAACTAAACTAACTAAAATATAAAACAAAATGAAGGAACACGCGCCAAACACAATTTTCCGTAACAAAACTTATGCGCGCCGGAAAGTGCCTCATTTATTTCGCGCCATCCGGCGTCTCGACCAACCGAAAATTGGCGCCCAAAATATCACAAGCCAATGAGAGAAATGGCCGCCATTTTCGACCAATCAGGAGTCAGCCCGCGCTCTCGCCATCGCGTCATTGTTGTATCTCGGAAATTAGTACGGCGGCAGTGCACTGAATGAACCCCGTCCGCGAAACGAAGAATTTTCCGTGAAATTATAAATAAATACACAAAGGTGAGTGTTCTCACATAATTTTACTCGCTTTCATCGATTTTTTTTATGTTCAACTTGTAGCAATATTATCAATTCTAACAAAACTATTTCGCAAATTACTATCACTATTATAAGCGCGACAATTTACTAATCTGAGAAATGTAGGACATTTTGTTACGTAATTAGTATATGTACAAATATATTTAATAATTTCATACTTGAACCTAAAACTCTTTTAGCTTTTAATACTAATGTCAAGAAAGAATGCCAAACTAACAATCACACAAAATCTAGTCAATCGTGTTTCGGCAAAATGGCGGCGATACTCTGTGCTATTAATATTATATTTGCCGTCCTTTTTATACAGCTGGATCGCTCATATGTGTGAAAGAGATAGTTATATTTCTGATAAGATGTGTTAAATTATGCTGCACACGTAACTAGACACGTCTTCGTTCTTCGTAAACAAGTTAAAGCAGCCGTGGTGTTGCCATAATAAACCAAATATTGCATTACGATGGAAATTCCTATAACTTTTGTACATTGTGTTTAAAGGTCACCACCATAATTGTGAATTGATAATTTTGTTATGCATGTTTCATGAGCATTTACCAGTTACTCGTAAATAGTATTTATTGCTCCTTCCTTAATATGTATTTTAGGTATTTGTCAATGAAATCAGTATCATTTCATGTACTAACTAATTTATAGGGACATTGTTTAAAGTGATGCTCTCTAATGTGGCTGATGAAAAAAAAAAACATTTTTCACTAACATTAAAAAGCATAACACTAGGCCATTTAGTGCAAATGAGTTTAATAAAATTTAATTTTACTTTTATATTGTCTCAATAGGACAAGTACTTAACATTTTACTTATTGCAGTGAACGTCTAAATTAATGGATGAATTCTGCTAGTAAAATTTTGTTGTATAGTAAAATAATTTCACCTAAAAATCGGGAAAGGAAAAAGGGAACAAACAGAACAAAGAACCCTATAATAACTATCGCGTAAGCGACTCCAACGCCACATAGTGACGAAATGCTGAACTATAGGGAGCCGCTTGCGCCAAGGTTGCTTCAGGCCACCGCCGGCGCGCACGCCGCCGTAGTCGACGAATGTACTTCGGACGTGCGGACGTCATACGTCACGAGTGCGCGTGCCGCGTCATTTACGATTTGTTTACACTTACTAAACTAACAAAAACATATTCACACTAGTGCGTGATGAACCAAGCATTAAATTATTTGTTATACCTACATCGGTAACACCTCCTAAATACTGACCTTGTTTTCACTAGGTGCGTTTGCGGATGCTATCAGTGAAGTGCAGTTAAACTTTCGGACTCCGAGATGTCGACTTTGAGTGTGAGAGCCCCGGGTCTCCAAGCCACGACAGTGCTGGACAGTAGGTCGCTACGCGTGCGTGGCGTCACCGCCCTCGAGGGCGTTAGAAGAAACTTGTTTGGGTGTACCGACAGAGAGGAGAACAGAAGATTTGTAGAGAGAGAGTTAGCGAGACAACTCGAGTTAGATAGCCAACGATGGGGATTCGACTTCGCGAAGGAGCAACCTCTTCCTGGTGCTCAGAGATTCGCTTGGCAACTGGTTCCCGCATCCTCTGTCCCCGCAGCGCTAAGAAGGTCGCCCATCACAATAACGACACCCAAAGCGAATGCACCCTCACAAGAGACGAAGGTGTCAAGTCCAGAAAACAGCAAAACGCAAAAGAGAATAACAGGTAAGTCTTATAAATTGGCATAATTTTAGGAAAAGCTTTCATTTCTGTGTATATCATTTCTACGATGCGTTTCGACGTGTTTGCTATTCGCAATGTGCATTTATTAGCAGGTTGCAGGCATAGCGGTAAATTTTGTAACAAAAAGTATTTACTAAGTTACAACCAGAAAATAATGATAGTATATTTTAGGACCAAATTTTAATTGATAAAAATCGTTCAGTCGTTCCAGCGTGTTTATAAATTTCTTACATACAAATATATAGTATTTGCCTACATTCTGTACTCTTTTGCCTGAAAAGTTTTGAGGGTACCAAATTTTAGGATAATCCAATCATCAGTTTAAGTTCTAATGTAAGGTAGAAATGCGATTTTGACAGATAAAAATGTAGTATTCTATTTAGTTAGTATTCTATCTACATTTAGTATTCTATCTAGGTAGGTATAACTGGATAGGGAGGAAGATATCAACTTATTCATCCGCTCACTATGTCTTTAATTTGTTATTTGTAGAAAGTATCCACACACTGAGCAGCTTATTACCTATGTACACGTTTATAATGTAGGCAGGTACATATTTATTTTTATTTAATGCAAGTTATTAGTAAACAAATTGTTATCGGTGTTTGAGAGTGCAATTTAATTCGCTGCGGTTCGTTGGAAACAAGATGTTGTTCAAAGACTTACTTTTATGACGTTGCGATAACAGACCAAGGTCACTTTGATTTGACACCTATTTTATGTTTACGAATCAACCAAATGCAGTCGTGCGTTTTTGCATGACCGCCAAAATACGCCACGAGTGCGACGACCACTGAGCGAAATCATACTTTTTTCAAAATGTCTAGAGATACTTGACACCTTAGTATAAGAATATCAATCTACATACTAAATAGGTACTATTCTTGTTTTTCATTTTTATGAAATTTAAAGGGTCTTAGTGTTAAAAATACGTTATTTTATACCTACATAAAACGCATTATACAGAGCTGTTTTATGGTTAATTCTTATCGTTTTTGCCTTGTAGACTGGCTGGCGTCGTATACGCGTTAATGATAGATAAATAGGTACCTACCAGTAAGCAGGTAGATTACATAATCGATGCTGTGTACTATATTTCCGCTTGGTATGATATGCAGCAAATTGTAAATTGAATAATAATTTACACACATATTCATTAAGCACATTATGAAATAAACATACTAAAATAATTATCAGTCCAATACAATCAGGACTAATGTCCGACCAAGTTAACCTACATACATATATACCGACTCTTAATTTTTCAATATAGTACGACAAAGTAGCACCTATTTACGTACCTACAAACACAAATAACCCAACGACGGCATTGACATTAAACTGTGCAATTATAATAGGTACCTACCTAAATAATTTTATCACAATCTCAATTACCAAATTATGCTATTGTTAACTGAAATTACTTACCTACTGCCGTTGGATATTGGAAGCTGTGGTTAAATGAATAAATAAATACATGAACGGTTATTAACTCATAAACGTAATTTTGAGTGGCCGTTGTCGTAGTGTACCGCGCCCTGATGATATTTTTGCAAATTACCTATTTACTTATTAAATAGGTACATTTCATAGTTCATGTTCACAGCATTTGATAGTTGCCTACATCAATATTGTACATTTCTGTCACTCGTTTTCACTCATTATGTATGTCAGTAACCTTGTTAGTCTTGTTATTTAACGATACAATACTAATAGCTACATAATTATGACGTATAGAGATACCGTCTACTGTTTTTGTTATATTTCTGATGCTATTATGTGACTTGGAGTGTAAAGATACATATTCACAATTCAACGAGAAATCATAGCGTCATTATTCAATTTAGGTTAGATATTCAACTAGCGTAATTTTGACGAAGCATCGTCGTAGTAAGCAATTAGTTAATATCTATAGTGCCTAAATGATAACACCATGAACATATTACCTACATACTAAGTTGTAAAAGCTGTAAGACCTCTTACAAAAAAGTTGGTTGGTACATAGGTTAATTATATGAGTTACCTATTATGTTATGAAGATACGAATATCATGTTCAGTACAAGTTGTAACCAAATGTAATTACATCTCGTCTATCATGTAATTCAAACATGATACTTAAACCGTTCCCACCTGGGGCAGCAATATCAACTTGATATACCTACTTACATAGTATAAGTTATATACCTAACTATAGCTGTACTCTACGTCATCTAGAAACAGTGGTTTTATGTTTCGTCATTTATGTTTGAAACGAGATTCACGAGTCATATTATAGTCATTTAAACCGGCGGCGCCGTGCCGTCACCGTTTTGCCAAACATTATAAGATCAGTAAACGACGGCGTGGCGCTCATTCAGTCACTTCCCTTCAGCGGTTTATGCCCAAAGACCAAAGAGTAAGTCTAAATTTTGATAGAAGCTATCCCTGTAACTATTCATTTTCCCGATCGTTCCCCATTTCCAAAGGAGAATAAACCAACACACTAAAACCAACAAAACAATTTTGGTCTCGCTGCGTCAACGCCAACAAATTGACTTTTTCGTTAATTATTTTAAAAGTAGATACTAGTATTACTAAGGCAAGTAAAAACATTATAGACCCAAATATCGACATTGTCTGGTACTTACATCGATCTTAAAAATGAGACCCATCTGGGTACAAAAAGGTATCCACCAGTAAATATAAAGAAAAGTTAATTTGAATTTATTTCATTAAAGTATATACCATGTAACGACCATATGTACCCAATATTCATCAAGCCGTTGCGACTACAGGCAGGTCAAAGATACTCGAAAAACGTAACCTGCCTTTTGGGGTAATCGGATAAAAACTTTGATATAAGAATAAGGGACCTAATGCACGTGGCATTTTTTTATTATATGTTCCTTAACCCTAAGCAATCATACACTATTACACGTTAGCCTTAATTCTTTGACACCCCTCTAATCGAACCTCAGAATGTTTTAAATAAATGGCCACTGCACCGCGCAAATTTTTTGTCCATCAAGGTGTCGACATGTTCATAACCAAGCGGTTATTAAATAATTTGGGAGCGCGTAATTAAAAATTAAGTCTTAATAACTCTTTTCTTAGTTCGTTTTTAATGGGCTCTTTATAAATTCAAATAACGAAGACGTGTTTGACTGCTTATTAAATTGTTTTTACATTTTCAAAATAATGGCTTAGTATACTTTCAGTTTTATTAATAAGTGCTTACGTTACGACTGTGGTATAATAGAATACGGCAAAGAGAACGGCAGCTTTTAGTAAATTGACGTGACGCTCAATTGTTGTTATGAGAGCAAACAATATGTTGTAAGTGATGTGACCTATATTCCTTTGTTTTGATACATTGCTCCACGCTAAAATCTACTACGTCGAGCCTCCCACACATGTCCCATTTTAGACTACACTACACATGTGGCAAAAGCAGTAAACATAAAGTTAGCCATACGCAACGTAGTATTACCTACTCAGGGATGCGCAGGCACACGCCACACGGCCAATAATACAACTTACTATTTTTACAACTTGACTGCCACATTGTTACTATGAATTGGTTGTTTGTTTGAGGTTTAGGCATTTTGTCATGTCCTTATTTACATAATACATAACTGTAAAGGTACTTACTAAATACATGTTTATAGATGTGATAGGTACTTATATAACTGATCTCCTAGCAGTCCTAGCACTTAACTATAGATAATTGTCTTGAAGCCTTTCTAATTAATTATATAAATAAAGGAAGTGAGTTTTACAAAGTAGATAGATATGTATAGAAAGTGATAGAAATAGATGGGTTCAAAACAAGGTTGCATTGTATAAATGTCAAAATTACTCAGGAAGAGGCTACTTATTTGACAACATCCATCACAATTAGTACATCACAAAATCTTTCTCAATTTTCCTGTATTCACGCAGTGTTTACCTACAGCGACATTATCAAATTGCACCATGATCGTAATGTAATAACTGCGTCCTTATCGCACCCACGCGAGTGACGCGAGCGACGAGTGCGCGTCGCGTCAACTCTGTCTATATTCATGCAAGCACACACTCACGCGCTGATTGCAAAATGGCCGCTCTGTTATCCGATCTAAATGAGCATCTTATTTTGTCATCACTCCATTTATTGCACTATAGTTGGCGTCCTGGAGACTTGGTGCTTATTCTTTAAAGATTAGGGATGTTTATAAGAATACATTAAATCGATTGAAATGACAGTGTTTAAACAATCACAATTCAAATGCATTGTTTACTTTCGAGACTCGTATCTTATCCATCATCTCAATTCATCTCATTGTTGTATTGTGCATCTATCTACCTGCTATTCACTAAGTGCTAAACTGTATTTTTTGCTCATTTAATATACATGCCTATTGCTTGGTTGATTTCAATTACATTTATTTCACAATTAAATAACCATAAAAGAAATACTTCAAAGTCCTATACCAAATAGTAATAAAAACATAGCAAATAGCGCGTGGTGCCAAGAAGTTGCTAGAATTGCCAAGCTGGATATTTAAGGATATACCTATTTATTTTCATCTATAACTACTATATGTATAGTAACTATTTGGTTCTCTATTACTTATTCATCAAACTCGGATGATTATTTTAGTTGGAGGAACATACCTACTACATAAATAATATACATAGACTACTAAAATCATAACCCATCCTTTTGGCTTCGCCGTGGTCGGGTAAAAAGAATCGTGTCGTATCGTTCACATATTTGTCAACCAAATGCATATATAATGATACCCTCAAAAACTGAGTTTGATTTCGGCAGATGTGTGTTGATCGAATTTCTAAGAGTCCTCATAGTTTCAAGGGTCACCGTTCTTATTGTTTGGAACTGACCAACTGTAAGGACCGAACGGGGGGTCTAAGAAACAAACCCGGTAACCCAATTTCTCGGATCCCTTCAGATTTCTATTGCAATATGTAATTGCTGCACTGGTGTCGTTGAACTTTGTTTTCACTTATGGGAAAGTAAGTGGACTGAACCGCGGGGTTTCTAATACATAATTGCATATTGCACTACTCACTCAGTTAGAAATGGTTGCATGGCAATTGTAACTCTTTCGAACGCATGCGGTCAAGAGCTTTAATTAAAAATGTAACCGTTTCGTGTTAACTGAAATAATTCAAATTTACATTTGGAACGGAAATGCGCGAAGAGAATAAACTCCGAATTTTTACATTCTTTCTGTATAAATTATTATTTTTATGTCTGACGCCCTCAATGTTCTATCGATCGCTAAATCCATTTGTCTAATAAACTTTATTGTACTAGGAGTTGCGACCCCTGAAAGTCGGTATAAATCTGCATTGTGTTGTGATTGTACTAATGACGGCGCGGGCACGACCGGCGGCGCGTGCGCACACCCTTTGTGTTGCACCCTCGCGGACACTGACTCCTAACGGCTATATTGATTTTTTAACTGTCATACTAGCGATGCGTTTTTGTTTCCTGCAAGTACTTACCTAAACCCCTGGTATTAAGTCTACACTATTAATATTAGTGAAAGTTTATAGGTTCCATTTTGTGTTTTGCTCTTAGCCGAATTCAACATCGACAGTGACCTACATGCGACAGTGCGATATCAATACATTTACAACTAACTACCTACCGTTCATTTATTATGCACCAAATTACTTTGTTCCAATTCCAATTCAATCGAAAGTTTGGAAACCGAAATTGCGATAATGCGGGTGTTAACAATATAACGCAAATTCAGTTTTAGAACACAACAAAAAAGTTGTCATCACACGTGTTCTAAATTTGAAAATTCATCAGATAGGGGAACGTAACGGTCTCGTGGCATCTGTCCTTCCCCCGCGTACAATATCGCACCCCCTACCCTAGTATACTACACTTCGTGTCGAATGACCGACGACGAGACCCACGCTATCGTTTCAAAACTTTCCAATATCAGTTACATGTGGGATAACGTATGCAATTTTTGTTTGTTCATTAAAACTTTGGTTGTCTGATGGTTTTTTACAACTTTCGCTTCGGTGCTAATTGACGAGCTACTTGGCTGAATTTGCTAAATTCGTTTTGGATTCTACTATTTAATTAGTATATGATGTATATAATGCAACGAACCGTTATCTTTTAGTAATATCATCGAGTATTTTTCTCGGTGTTAAATATATACGTGGTGTTTAATACGTGGTATAAAGGCTTGGGCTACCAACCAATCTCCTTTTAGTCTACAAGTACTAATGAAAACCTTTTAAGGTAATTAAAGTGAACACCTGACCGCAATACAGTTGGCATGCACTTGTTGTAGGCAAACGTTGGCCAAACATTGGTCAAGCTACCGAGTCCACTGACACGGGACTAATGTTGGTTGGCGTACGTTACAGTTCTCACGCCTTGCCTCTGGAGTGCCCTAAGGAAACGCTGTGTAAGATATGGTTCAGTGAGCTTGACGGTTGGAACTCTGGATAAAAAACACTTTTCACAGGATTTCTGCCGTCAACCGTCTAGAACAAACTTTTTAAATAACGTTCTCAGAGCTTGCCATTTCTCGTTCAATCAACTCTTTTATTAGTTTAGTACGATTGTTATCGCCATTTTACAGAATATCGCAGTCAAATAACGATAATTCGTAATATTGTCGTAATTCGTAACTACAGTAACCGCTTACCATCAGGGTGATAAAGCGCGAGTAGTGCGATACCTGGCTGGTTTTAAGGGTTGGCATTGCATGCATCCGTAGATATGGTGACCGCTTACCATCAGGGTGGATGGGATGCATACTTTTTATTAATACACATTGGTAATTTATTATCGCATAAATATTCAATCAATTTATGTATGTATACAAAGAACTAATTGACACTGCTGTGAGACAAGTATTTTAAACTCCCATGCAGGCTAGTACTTTACCGACATGTGCGAAACATTTGTTACTCAAAACAAGGCATTATCCACATTAAAAACAAATAAGTAGGTACCTACTTACTACACCAGTCGACAGTTTGCTTGCAAGCTTGCTAATTACATCGCAATATGGGGCAAGGCCAAAAAACGACTCTACTCTTTCACAATAAAAATGAATAAACTGTGTCGCCAGTTTAATAATAGACTCTGATCGCCTCCTAATGACCGTTCGACCCAATTAGGCAATTGATATAACTTATACAAACACTGGTCAACAATTACTACGATTAGTGCAAGTAGTTATATTTATTCTGTGATTTGAGACCATTCTGGTCATCAAGCCTTTTTGTTTATTATCTTCTAGCTTTGATTTGTAATTCAAGCATAACCTTGTTAATGTAATAACATTTTGTGATAATATTCACGCACATAAGTATTTTTCTTTTTACAAATTATGTTTTATGTGAAAAGAATTGAGAAGAGGGTGAAAAGAGAAGTACTGAGGTTCTTACCGGATTCTTCACAGCAAAAAACGATCTTTCCAACCCGGTTTTTTTTACGATTAAGGTGGCAAACAGAACCAAGCATACCTGATGGTTAGCGGTCACCGTAGCCTATCGACGCTTGCAACACCAGGGGTGTCAGACCTTTCTTGAAGAACCCCATGTTGTACTCCTTTGGGAAAACCTCGGCGGGGAAATCATTCCAATTTTTTTTTTAATAAATAAAAGTTGGAAGTCACCAAACCGAATCTAGTCGTTTCGTCTGGTGGCCATCACGAAAAGTTGCGCGAAAAAGTACAGTTACAACCGCAGCGTACTTTCTAATTGACGTTGGCCACGGCAGAAAAAATACTTGACCGGTCCAAATGGTTTTTGTGAACGAGAGTCTATTCAGCCATTCATTATGTACGCACAGTCATTACAACAATGACTGTTCTCATTGAAACAAGTCCAAAGAATGTTGAGATAGTGCGGAACATGAAGAAAATATTAATAGGTACCTACTTACTATTTCCACGGTTGGTTTAATCTTATTCTCTTCCAAATTGCAATGCAAAAACAAAAAAACTATTTAAAGGTCAATTAGAATCACTGCGTATAACAAGGATAATACATAAATTATACTTCAATATGTTATTAATATACGAGTAATACGCGAATTTTCCCTGTGTCTCTCAATGTACTGTTTTAAAATAAGTATCTGTTACAGAAAATTTCAATTAAAATTTTTCGCCTTTCCAACACCAATTTCAAAACCAAATTATTTTTTTAACATTTTTTGTTTTTTTTTTATTTGAATGATCTACGTGATATTTACTACCACCCAGTTTCGGCTTAAATGGTACTAAGCGGGGCAGACTGTATAATATTCTCTATATTTTTTATTCGCAACCAGTATAATAATATGCAGAACAAACCGTATTTTGCGAGGTCTCTGGTCAGCATATCGCGCATAATTTTCAAACTCATAACTGACTACTTCCCACCCGTTACCAATTTTACCACCCTCTGGAAAGAATGGTCATTTAAATCAGCTGATAAATCTGTTACGGGTGAAGTAACAGGGGTTTTTCTATGGGAATCTCAGGCCGAGCGTAAAATCTCACATTCCTGATGGAATACAGTGAAAGTGACTTTTGGAACTTTTCCTTTCTAAATAGAACATAATAAACATTAATGGGCGGGCTGGGAAAAGAAAACATAACGGCTTGTAATTGCACGTAACATGAGTTCTGTATTTGACGTGAGCGTTGCAATGGTCACTCTTATTAATAACCAGCTTTTACCCACAGCTTCGCCCGCATGGTACTGCTATGACACAATTTTCGGGGGTAAAAAGTATCCTATATGATAATCTAGCCTATAAGCTCCTTTCCTGCCAAATTTCATTCAAATCCATACAACCGTTACGGGGTGAAGAGGGTATAAACAAACACACACAAAGTTTCGCATTTATAATATTAGTGTGATATATTATACCTATTTAATAATAATAATAATAATGCTTGGACATTATTTTTCAATATTAACAATATATATACAATTTCAATATAAATAAACGTATCATGATCTAAACTATAATTATATCCACGCTATCGATAACATCCCTATAAACAAACACGTGTGCCTTCTCACTGTCCATGGGAAAAACATTTAACAAGGGCATTGGAAATAATTATCTACCCCGAACACGTTATATCAAATGCTATCGATTTGTGAACAGACTTCCCTTATTGGAAAAATCTATTTATTGATAATGTCGAAATATACCCCTATGTCATGAGTTCTTTTTTTTTTACCGTTACTTACATATCTCACATAAGTCACATATCTAGCAACATCGAGAGCGTGAATACGTTATTTAAAAAATAATAATTATTATTAACGTAATTCAAAAGACGTCGATGAGATTACTAGGAATTCAGGATGGATGATGTTTTACGATAATTTCGTTCCGTAATTAAATAATATTAATAATTTAATAAGTACTAACTAATATAACTTTACTAAACCATTGACTAAATTTCTCGGCCATCTGCTACGTTACAGATAATATTACCAATTCATGTGCGACCGACCCCAGTCTATTAAAACAATACAAGGGGTGTTTTTTACACACACTACTCAACAGTTTGCGCCGGATCAATAAATAATTAAGGCTTTGACCCCGTGTGAATATGACCTTATGAACGCTATGCATTATTTATCATTTTTAATACTGCAAAATCATAGTTTAATTGCTTTAGACCGACTTTATATGCAGAAAGCCGAAGTTTGATGAAAAAAACAAAATATAAAGACAATGATCGATGCAATTCATTTTGTGTATTGTTCATTGTGTTCATCGACCAAAAAATATTTTTCAAGCTTTTTATGACTAAGTGTAAACGATGAAGTCTAAAAAACATCATTTTATATTTAAACCTTGTCAAATACCAACTTCCTACGTAAACATCTGAACGCAATTTTACACTAAAAAATTCACGCCCTCAATACAAACGCACTTCCACTATTGCAAACAATGGCGGTCAATCAAATTTTATTATTTTCAATTCGGTGTCGAGCTTAATTATTGTTTTAAATGGAACGCGTCAATTTCAATTTGAGAACGCGTTGGATTTATTTTTCACCGCCTGACAGCTGTCAGCGGCATAATGGAAACGCAATCCATTAGGACAGAAACAATTAATATTTATATGAAAATGAACATTTCTAAAAAAAAAAGTCAGATTAAAGTTGTTTATTAGTTTTAGCTGAAAGTTGCGCTTCCTAACTCTTTTGTTGTTTGTACTCATGACACTGACAATAGGACAACCAAGTAGTGAGTGAACATGTGACGTTGCCAAGAGGATCCTCTCTTCTTCTTCTTCTTCTTCCTAAGTATGGCAATCAATCCCTTCAGGGACTATTTTTGCCAGTGTCGAGTGTTAGAGAATTTTCATGTTGCAAAATTTCTCGTGTTTGCCGCATTAAAATGCCTAGTGTCATGCATTCTAACGCCCAATGGAGTTTCTGGAGACAACCCACGGCAGTAGCAGATCGTAACACGCCTTTAGATTAGAGGTAACCTATTGACCAAAATGATAAATCACTTAACCCAAAAGTCGTATTATGGCATTATTTCCAATGCTCCTATAAATCAGTCACTAAATGAAACTTTACTGCACATATCGACACCAAAAATACACATTAAAGATCACTATAACACAATTTACGACACACTGGAAAAAATCTCAACCGCTCCGCCTGATTCCCGCCAAAAACTCCTCGAGGATCCTCTCTATTATCTACTTGACATTGGCAAAATACGAAATGTACTTTTTTGTGTTGCCATTAAATAAATAAATAATGTTAAGGTTAGTGTATTTAAAGGAACTTGAGTGCACATGTCACGTGGTCGTGAGACCGCCTTCGTAATTATACATGTTACAAGGATAACTCCTTTACTGCTTAATGGACGGAATAGAAAAATGTTTTGAAGATCTTTTGACACATAGAACAAGTCTCCCATGAATTCGTTGGCGGAACTGAGGTAGTGATGCGATCGTAAAGGTTCGATTTTCTAGTTAGTGGCTGTGCCTTGGGATCTCTTACATACAGTACATACTTAATATTCAAACCTCTTTTGAGTGACTCAACTTAGAAATTTGAAGTGCATCCATAGATAAGTGTTGGACCAGAGATAATATTTATGGATCATACTTGAGATTCCTGTGCCACAAGTACGTGGGAACTGAAATGTCACATCAAATCCCGAGATCATTATGTTAATCTCGGATTGTCGCCCAACTGGGGAGGGGCGTGAGGTGATCGTGGTATCGTATCATTATTCGTACAAATGTCCGCGTACAAATAAATCAAGCGACATCAACACATTAGTAATGCCCGCCGATAACTCCAATTTGAATAAGCACAATCGTGGCACTCGAGGCGCGGCCGCATTAGACAGCTCGATTCCTCTTACATTCAAATTCATTTATTATATTATTTTACTTTAAATATACAAGGGTCCGAATAATTTGAAGGCAACCGGTTTGGACTGTAATTTTTTTCCATTGCACCTCAGCAGTGATTAAACACAGAGAAATTGTAGCTTAAACAAATACAAACTGTCAGATCGTTGACATGTAAAATTATTTCTTAGCAAACGAAGCGCATCTCTAATACAGAGAAGTTTGGAAACTGCTTTTGAATTTCAAATTGTTTGTCCATGTATATTTGAGCAAGAAGAGCCTACCTACGATACCATAACCATCTTAGATATGTCCGTGCCTTTGAATAGGCAACGGTTTCACTAGCGTAGGTGGGTAAATATGTCTCGTAGACTGACGAACTGGATACTTATAATTTCAAATTTTCGGGTCAAGGGGTACCATCGACCCTTCTGTTGACACCACCGTTAAAGAACATGTGTGAACTCCACCTCTAGATACAATACCATTATCTCATTTCTTTATTTGCGACAATTCAACTGTCACAAATGTACCATAAGACAGCACCCATCAACCCTGAAATGATGGATAGATCTCGATGAATGGGAAATTATGTAAATACCAGATTGTGATGTTAATTCCATATTCGATTCGTGAGTCCAACTGAATCCGATTTAAATGCAATGGCCATTTCAAGTTTCACACCTTTGTTTATTGTGTACGATTGACTATTATCTCGAGAACTTAATAAAGTCTTCGAGTCTGCTGCGTTGTATAATTCAAATAACGTAAATTTTGTTACTGCAGTTTGATAAACCGTAAGCGGTTTTTCAGTAAAGTATGTCAATAATCATCTGCAAACGTAGGATGACGATAAACTCCGTGCTATTATTCAGGTCACATTTCCGCATAAACTACCGTTTGAAGGTTTCTATGTAATAACAATTAGAAATATTTAATTACCACACAATTAAAAGTGACCAGAGAGTACTGAATTCAAATCAAGGTTAAATTTTGATTAAAAATATACGCAGTTATTTTGTACTGGAAACTGGTGATACTCCAAATACCTCCTCCAACCTCCACCTCATCCTTTTTTTTTAAGTCGGTTGAAAAAAATAATGTTTATTTTCTAAAGGATTCCCTGTCAAAAAGCCTTTGGAAATGTCCGTTTTGAAGTTGACACTATTTAAACCTTTCGTGATTGATTACTTAGAGTCGTAACTCGTAAGTATTTCAAAAAGAATACGAATGACCCATAGAAAATCAGCCTCAAAAAAGGTAAAGAAGCAACCTTTTCACTTGAACTCTTCAGTGTTGCCCGCCACATACAATAAAAGTAATGCTTTGTTAAAAAAATCATATTTCACTTCGTTCTTGAAGATAAGATAGATAGAATTACCGATATAGAATAACAATTTGAATTTTAGATTTGTTTGTATTTTGATGCGTCGTGAATGAAATTGTATAATGGAGCTAATTGTGTGTGAACGAACTCGTTGGAGAGGCAAATATGAATATTTATGGTAATTATACAGTATTTCAACTATAAAGGGAAATGTTTATGATTGACAGATAATGTAATAAATTATAAAAGCCGTTGTATTATAAATTAGATACCCAATTTGACATTATGGGTACCTGGCATAGTTTTCGAATTCATATATTCTGCACATGCACGACGAGACCTCTGGTCTAGTGGTTAGTATACCTGACTGCTGCGCTAGGGGTCGCGGTTTGATTCCCGCCGGGGCTAACATTTATGTGACAAATACATTCGCCTTGCGTCTGGGTGTTTGGTATGTATTATAAGTATGTATTTATAAAAAAAAAAGTATATAAGTATTATATCAGCTGCTGGTTCCCATAGTACAAGCTTTGCTTAGTTTGGGGCCATTATTATTATTATTACATAATTTTAGTTACGTTCTAAATCGCCATTATTTAATTACGCGATATAATGTACATGAATTCTCAGAAGTTCATTAATAAGTACATTTAACATTAGATACAAGACTTACCGACCAGTTCAACCAAAGTTTCGCGAAAATGCGTTAGGTACAACCACCTCCTATTACGGAACGCGAAACAAAAATGCCGTTAGGTGTAGAGGCTCTGTAGGGTTTACTTTGGCCTTAATAACGGTGACCATGACAATTGGGGTCTAAATAGGCCTTGTTGTTAGCTTTGTGCATGCATTATTGCCATTTAACCTTATTTCGACCGTAACTGTAGGGCACACAGGTCGCAAGAAATTGGCCTTAAGTGAGGAAGAAAATTATGGGCTGTTGTGTTGTGGTGACTAGTATCTATTTCCTCGTGGACAATAATATAGTATTTTTATTTCATTAGCTCTGGGTATTTTTAGGTTTCAAAAGGAAAAAAGATCCCTTATAGTATCACTTTGTTGTTCGTCTGACCGTCTGTCTGTTGTAAATTTAACTATTTTGTCCTCCAAATGTCTTTCGGTGATCGGGTAAACGTTTAAACAATAACACCAGATTCGCACAGCTTTCCGCAACCCCAGTGTCTGCAAAGCGGCGCCCCGGCGCATCAAGTTCGTCGACCCGACGCCGCCGGTGTTATTGAACGTACCATAACAACACGCACACAGAGATACACACACTACGAATAGATATTCCTTTGATTAAACTTAACTAAGTAGTAACATTAAAGAAATAAGAGAAAGTTACGGCAACAGCTATAATGGAGTTAAAGTTTGGAGATTTGATCTGTAAAACATTATTGTTACGCAAATACAAATGATCAAGATAATTTTATTTTTAATGCGTATATTTTCTTCTAGATCGTATTATAAGTGTGATTTTTGTGGCCCACGTACATATCGTAGTCCTAAATGACGTAGCCTTTGGAGTCAATAACGTGCGCCGTGCCAGGCTTACACCAAAGGCCTACTGTCCGACCGCTGCCGTGCGGTAGCACAAAATTAACGGTACCATGACAACGCCTTGCGATTGCGAACTCATTGTAAATTCAAGTGGTGCTTGCGTAGCTCAGGTGCGCGCTGTCAACAAACATTTTGTCTTCGATGCGTTTTGTTGTTTACCTTTCACCGACTTCCTTGCGTTGCGTTACGTGTCGTAGGTAGGTTGTTCATACGACGGTTAAAAATATTGTGTGTAGAAATTGGCTTGGTTTGTATATCCAACATTATTATTTCTGCTCGCAATGTTTTGCTTGTAGGAAATACATTTGATTACCAACCTAGAGGTATCGATATAAATTACTATTTATTCACAACAGTATCCAAAAGGTATTCATTAGGTATCGGCGTTTAATTACAGAAAACACGATCGTTACCTAGTTACTTACTACTCACCAGCTATACGACTTATTATTAAAAATCGCTAATTTAAGACCGGAAACTAAGCTGTAATACCTACAGAATTAGAACGGTTAAATTACATCAAAACATCGTAGGTAGGCAGAGGTAAACGAACTTTAATGTACCTACAGCTACTATTAGACATTTTCGTGTTCCCTACGAGCTACCAAAACACGCAGCGGTTGCAAGTTGTTGCAATACTTGCAAAGACAACTAGGAAATTAAATTCAATTAATAAATTTACATTTTCTGGTATCATAAATAAACTATAACATTTTTGAACCTGGCCCAAAATAAAAACGAATGGTAAAATTCTGACTATTTACCAAAACCGTATTTTTTTATGTTGCTGCTACGTCAAGGTTAACTAGGCAAAACATAGTGACATTGGTGCCAATTCTGTTGTTCAAAATTACTAAACTTAACTAATTTGACAGGTCCAAAAATATTGCCGTCCTTATTTAACCCCGCACATGAGAAAGGCATAGCAAGACAGTGAGACCTGTCAAATTAGATAAGTTTAGTCATTTTGAACAACAGAATCGACACCATTGACAGTTCAATTGAATTTAACTATATCAGCCGGCCGACGATAATCGAGCCAAAAGATAATCATTCTAAACTAAAACTCTTTGTTTAAAAACCACTTGGTTAGTAAACACTGCTGTAACATCTAAAAACTTATGATTTTGAGGAGGTAATTCCGTAATATTTGCCAATAATCTGGCAATTAAATTTGTTCAAGCTCTTATCAATTGTATGTAAACATGCACCTATATAAACAGAGCGAGGTAGGTATTAGGCGCGCGGCGCACGCGCACGTGTCAATATTGATAAATATATTTCAGCAAAACTGCACATGGATCATATATAGAAGACTGTCTGTCTGTATGTGCAATGTAAGTTATTATTATGTAAGTTATTCTAACTACTTTGTAAGGGCAATTGTTTCAGGTAACTAAAATAAAATTTTATCAGAATATTGATAATAGTGGATGGCTACTAATAATAAATACCCAAATAAAAACATGTAACTACATATTTTACTCTCGCAGTTGTAGTTGGGGCAATAAGGGCGTTAAAAAAGTGGGATGTAATTTATGAGCAGTGTACGAGATTCGCGATATAAATTTGGCCCGCGCGGCGATCTGTTGCGGTCCCGAAACCACGCGAAAATAGTCTAGTCACAATAGAATAGTTTACAAACATTGAGTTCGTTGCACTTTACTAGGCTGATACAATACGAGCGAACGCGATGGTAATGGTTGGCGCTACCTGGCCGTAAGTGCAAGCAGAGGAACCACGCGTGTCAATGGACTGCTATTTCTCAAATTACCAAATAAATTGCCATACTGCAATTTCCTTGGTTAATATACGCAAAAAATAACTATAATTGCTGTCACTTAGATACAAAAGGAGTTATGTAACGTCGTAAAATGTGAAGTAGCACTTTTTCTACAGCTCGTGGTAATGAATAATAATATATTTATAAAAGAATTATCAGCACTAGGTGAGAATAGACTCAATACCGCCGCTTTATGTCGATTCTCTTTCAAATAATTCTTCAGGCAATGAGAATTGATAGCATTTGGCTTAGCTAAGGACAAGACAAGACACGCTGTCTACAGAATTGATGGTTTAGCCTTACGTTACGTTATCATTACGCATTTGGCTTAGCTAAGGACAAGACAAGACACGCTGTCTACAGAATTGATGGTTTAGCCTTACGTTACGTTATCATTACGCATTTGGCTTAGCTAAGGACAAGACAAGACACGCTGTCTACAGAATTGATGGTAAACCATCAATTCTGTAGACAGCGTGATAGCGTAATGACATGACAGCGTAATGATAACGTAACGTAAGGCTAAAGCCTTACGTTACGTTATCATTACGCATTTGGCTTAGCTAAGGACAAGACAAGACACGCTGTCTACAGAATTGATGGTTTAGCCTTACGTTACGTTATCATTACGTATTATTAAGAAATCATGTCCCTTCACAAACAAGTATTATAATTCGGCAATACCAATTAGCAGAATACGATTATAAATAATCGGTTTGTGATATACACGGCATGACCAAATAGAGGATAGCGTAAATTTGATTATTTTACTATTACGTTAATTTAACGACGACGTCTTTTGGTATCTAGCGATTAATTTAAATCTGATATTTACTATGTTTCTCTAGGGTTTATAGCTAGCTAGACATGTTAGCTAACGTTACAAGTGATTAAATAGATATAAATTATCTCAGACCAGCAAGACTTTTCTGCAGTATCATTAAAATGTAACTCTCATGTACGACGTTACAACAATGAGTACGTAAAGTAATTTTAAGGGTTGGCAACGCGTTAGTGATATCTCTGGTATTGCTAGCGGCTATAGGCTACAGTGATTGCTTACCATCAGATGGGACGTATGCTTGTGTGCCGCCTTAGTGGTATATAAAAAAAATCTTATAAATGTATATATCACACTACTTAATATATAATATTGTTAATGCGAAAGTTGTGTGTGTGTTTGTACCCTCTTCACGTATCAACGGCTGAATGGATTTGCATAATATTTGGAAAGGAGGTAGCTTATAAGCTGGATTAACATATAGGATACACTTTATTCCGGAAAATTGTGTGGTTCCCGAGGGATAGTAGAATGATGCAGGCGAAGCGGCGGGTAAATGATAGTTTGTCTATATTCGTTGACGTGAAAACATTTCGCCAGCATCGTTAAAATACGGCGTATGAGGGTATTAAGATTAATATTATGGACAGCTGAGGGTAAAATCTTAAAGCCACGTTACAGCCACGGTAATGTCAGTGTTTAAGCATTGCCGTAATCTTAGCTCAGTCATAAATTAGAGCCTTTTGCCTTTACATAATGAATGAGCACTCGTAAATATTCCGGTGTCATTTAAAGTTAACTAGTAATAAATTTACTTTTTCTTTCCAACGCTTCGCAAGATGTTAATAACGAAACTAATACCCAAGTCCAAATTCGATAAGACTGTTTGTTATTCTAAAATAACGTAATAAATGTTATCTTTGGATGATCTAATCATGGTTGTAACTTGTATCATTAGAGTACAGCATGGGGTTCTTAAAGAAAGGTTTGAAGATATTTCTGCAGGGTGCGAGTGATACCCCTGGTGTTGCAAGCGTCCATAGACTACGGTAACCGCTTACCGTCAGGCGGGTCGTATGCTTGTTTGTCACCTTAGTGGTATAAATAAACATCTATCCAAATGTACCGATTTATAATGCATTTTATGTTCCTCAGTTATTGATTTTGGTGTACAATAAAGAGTTATCTATGTTTCCTGAAAACCGTCAGATTTTCTTGCTGTCCTATATTTGCCCTACAGCTCCTTAATTCAAGTATAAACAAAGGTATGCTTACATACACATACCATCACGCCACGCGGCCTACAAACTCATAAATAATTACGGTGGCCCACTGCCCACCCAAACCAGTTCGGGATTAGAAATCTAACTACTCTTGATTGCATCTAACCCGCTGCAACCATTACTTTAATACGGGGTCATTTTGTCCTGGGGAGTAATTGCCGGTAATACGTGGGATATTTTAAAAAAATGCTACATGGTTGTCCGTACTTAGGATTGTGTGTGGGAAAACATTGATGTGTTTTATTTACTTATACAAGTAGATTTTAATTGCCATTTATCTAAATGTTATTTATTTTGTTTTCAGGTAAGCAACAATTTTGCGCTGTCATTTCGTAAAGTATCTCTGGAGGAGGGTAAGATTAAAAAACTCAATGTAACAAAAACACCTTCTGATGCAATTGTAAGTGATTATCCAATACAAGATAATTTCAATCTCCATTGAATAGATACACGGCCTGTCATCTATAATTTGGAACAGATTATACAGACAGACTCGAAAACTATAATTCGTTAAATCTCAGTCGGTCTCGGTAATATTATGAATTTGAATAATTCACTGGTAATAAAACAATTTTCGTAATCGTTTGACTATCTAATTTATAGACGGACACAATTTTAGACCGATCTTCAAATATAAAAACGTGAACTAATTTCACATAGCACGAGGAAACTAAAAAAAGTATTCCAAAAAAGGATCGTTTAGACCACCACGATTATTTACTTGCAACTCCGTAAACTTTATTCTACTGAATAGCTACTAAGCATTTCACAGTTTACGCAACCAATTCGATATGTAACATGTATTCAATTTCCACATTATGTTCGTACCTTTTTTTAAGACTAATTAGACAGTTTTTGTTTTCGGATGTTTAACTTTAAATATGGAAGTGTGAGAAAGTTTTTTAGGATACTGTTTAGTCCAAAGAGATTACACATTCGAGCTCAATGTTATTTCCTTAGTTATTGTGAAGTGTTTTAGTTGCCTCTAATCCGTAAATCCATGATACGAAGATTTTGTACCACCTTTGCTGAAATATCTAGACAAAAAATATAAGTACATTCCTAGAATGTCCAGAACTGATATCAAATTCGATAAATTAAACTACTGAGCTCTGTTAGTGGGTTGAAGGTAATTTGTAGAATGTCGAATATTGCTTGCGAAATTATATTGCGCCCGTGTCAAGTCAATGATACAGATTAGTATGCGGTGTAAAACACGCTGTACATTTCGCTGTGTAAATTTGATATCGCGAGCTGGAGTTATACTGAAGAGATTACGGCATAAAATTACCGATAAGTAATAATTTCCAATAGCAAAACAATTAAGTCTGAGGCCCTGCCGGTCAATTTAGTTAAACGTAAAACAGAAAAATGGTAATGTTGAAAAGCTTTATCAAGTCCCAAAGCTGATAAAGCGGAATCACTCAGGACACAAGATTTTTTGCTCAACATTGTGTCCTTATCCAAATCGTCCTGATAATAAGATCAGGGGCTATCGGGGCCTGCCCAACTGGGTTACTATTACTACTAAAGGCCTTCACTAATATTTTCATACTCCACTAAACTCATTTCACAAAAAATACGGCGATAAGGACCTTCTTTCGGTAGGGTTATGTTATGTCACATTCCGTGTTTTTAACACGTATCACGGATCTATGAAACCTTTTATTATTTGTTACTTGAATGTGATGTTTTGTTCTTTATTTACACGCGCACTTATGACCCCACCTGGACTGGACCTTTCCCAATATTTGTAGTATTGTAGAGTAGTTCGAAAATAATTATGAATATACGGTCCCATTGTGGTTATTGTATTGGCCTAATTGAGTATAAGAACAATACAACTACATATTGAGCTGGAACACGAAAACTGAACATCTACCTAGTTCTTTTCCAAGAATTGCAATTACTCTGTCTTTATTGAGGTGTCTTATTAGACGGACTATCACGCCAACGCAACGTGTTCTTAGAATCCTTACAAAGGGCTTATTATCGTTTACTAAAGTGTCAGGTTCCTTTTCCACTCCAGAATTGAGGGAGACAGGGAACAGCCATCTTGCTCGTTTACTATTCGAGGACGCTCGTAAAACGTTTTTGGATCCGACAAAAAATTGTTTTGGTTTTTTCAACAAGCGTTACGGTGCTGCTGTAGAAAAAACGGTCTCTCATCTTATTGGAGATTTTGTACTATGTCATAAATAAACTACTACACGATTTGTGTGCTTTTTTCTATTTTAAATTCGAATTTGTTGTTCCAACGGTCATTTGAGTGCCACGCTTCGACTGTTCAGGATAAGCCGGTATTGTTTTACGCGTGACGCTGTGAATTGCGTTGTATTTTTTCTTATCTACCCTAACTGGGTCAGCCTTAATCTAATGTATTTTTCAACGTTATTTATATTGTACTGAAATGTAAAGTACATTTCAGTACAAAATAAATAACACTACATTTTTTGTTCGCGTCTGTACTGTGCTATTGATCGACCCAATCAAGCTGCCGATTACAAAATTATCTTTTAATTGGTCAGAAATTGTGATGCATCTATCTCGGGGAAGCTGCATGGCCACTAGATGCAATCTCGTCGGAGATGCGCGGTCAATGACCGAGGGAGCGGGACAGCACAACGCGCGCGAGCGCAACAAATAGGATGCGCGTACGCACAGAAAAGGAATGAAAATTATTGTATATCTGTTTGTTATATTTTTGTGTAAACACCACGTCCCTAACGTGTCGTGTAGATGTGTGCGTCTAATCCAAAATCTCAGTGCGTTTGTTATTGTTTAGTTTAGTAGGGTTTAGTCTCCACGTAACATGCCTTGAAATATGCTTAGAATATCAAAAGCTGGAGTTTATTCTTTGACATTTTACGCTTCATGAATGTCTGTCTACAGCTAACTGCTCCAACAAAAGGGCTCTAAATGAACTTTATGTCGCCGTTTTTGGGCCACGTCTTTTCAAATCACACAATGTGGACTCAGGCACTCCCAAAGAGGATTAGGTATAATATAGGAGTGTAAGAACCGCTTTGTCCCTTATTCGAGTTCCCAGTGTGGAAACACGTTCTGTATTTAGTTGTAGTTTATAGTCCACAAAAAATAAATCGTAGGTATGTAGCTGTATAGAATGAAATAATTTGTTTTTCAATATCCTCATCGCTAGCATTAATTCTGTGGATATCGTTACCAACAAAAGTTCTCATCTTTATGCAAAAAACAATTCAATCCGTCACTTGTCACATCGAACGTCACTTTTCCCGCCAAACACGATCCGCGAGTATTAGTTCCCATGCTAGGCGACAGCGATACGAGTTACTCTCGCTTGCTTCGATAATTTCTAATGATTATGCAGCAACGGTATCTGCAAAATGCAGTACACGAGCTCACGCAACGGACAATGTGTATTCAAATTCAAATTAGAAAAAAAAACAGCTCACAATCGCATAAAATGCACTGTTTATTGCTCAAAATACACAAATAGCGCCGGTCTCATGGCAATTGAGGGTCAAAATGTTACCATTGTTGCCCTAAGTTGTCCAGTTCAATGGGAGTGGGTTACGAAGGGACAAAGGTGGTGACATGTCTTAGACGGGAGAATAGGGCGCCCTATTTCATCTACAAGGTTATGTTAATGAGATTTAATTGAGTTTATAATAGGCAGGATGATATATTATCATGGTCTAGACGAGGGTTAGAATGGGCGCGAAAATTGCGATGATTCACCAAAAATTTTATATTTAAGGGGCATTTAAAAGTAAGCTAAACTGACTACTCTGTAGAAAAACACATGAATATTGCACCGAAAACCATTAAACAAAAATCTTAAAAGAAACAGAGCCGGCGTTGTCTGAAGAATCCCGAATAAACGCTTTCATTGACACATTATTCAGAACTCGAGATGTTGATATTAGGACCTAAATAAACTTTATGAAATCAAATATAAAACAATGGCGTCTGTCTGCTGCATTATCACAATGTAAATGAATACAGTAAATACATCGTAAAGGAAATATTCTTGTAACAAAGATCAGTGAAGCGGCGTTTCCCAAAGTAGATGAGAGTGCGGTAGGTCCTGGAGTAACGGCCGTAGATGCAAACAAACATACATACAGATTCCGGCAAACAATGAGCACGTGCTTGCATAGTTAATTTTACCGACAAAGATTCTGTTTTGGTGGTGAGAATAGTAATTTTTAATTTCCTTTGATTTGTTCTTACGCAGGTGCAACCGAAAGATGAAGTTTAGCTTAGGTACTTCTAAAGAAATCAAATTTCACAATGTTAGTAATATGATTTAAGGCTTAAGACCAGCTCAAGAAAATGAAGGCGATATAGTAATTGCGCAAGGATAATGAAATGTAAATACAACTGTCGATAAAGTTACACAAATAGACACTGTCTGCCAAACACTTGACGTAATCTTAGTTTTGCAATGATTAATTGGGACAAGGGGTCAAAGACCAGAGGATTACAACAACCCCTATAAGAATAAGAATAGCCGAGTACAATAGCAATTGTGCAAGTTTAAAGGGATACGTTAAAAATGGGGCCCGGTTGGAAGAACTTTAGAGTGGATAGATGCCTCTGATGATGTTCAACTGATAAATAGTCAAAAGTATGACCAATGTAATTAGTGGCTTAAACCTGCGCCATGAGCCACAATTGAGTATAAAATGACATCGATCACATTAGAAAATAAAAATTAGCAAAAAATAACCCATTATTAACTTTACAACTCAAAATTTAGGAATTGTGAAAGTTTTAAGTAAAACAATTCGTCAACTATGCGAACGCTTAAATTATTGGTTTTCTTTAAGTGTCATTGAAATTTCTTAAATATGATTCTATTTAAGAAATTTTATGTATTTAATTTTAATTCATGGTAAGGGCATCTAGTATCCAATTCTTATAAGACACATGAAATCAAATTGTAGTTTTAGGATGGAAAATAACGTCTTTTGTTTTTTGTCCTGCGCCAATTTTGCAGGTCTCATATGTGCCATAGGCCATTTAAGTATCGGGTTGTTTGCTTTTAAGATCACTATTTAACACTGTTTGCTACAAATCGTTATCATTGAAAGTGAAATCAGTTCCCATAGTACCTGTCTGTACCTTATTTCAATTCATTATTGCGCACTGTTCTAATTCATAGTCCTCAGTCCGCACCCTCTATGATTAAGGGCTACAAATTCGGTGATTTAATTTGTGAGAACCACTAGAGGTCACGGTACGTTAGATTCTGATTTTGTCCTTGTTTTGTTTTGTTTAACAGTTCACTGAACCGTTTTATTTGGTCTCCAGGAAAAGCAATCAATTACGTAGAGGTTTCATAATGAGATTTTAATCGCTTATTTATTTTAACCGTTTTTAACGCGTGAAGGCGCTTGATTTAACGTAGAATTTATTAGTTCACTTCATCGATTTGTTGCTCTATTACTGACTGATTTGATGATCTTAAAAAATAAATACAAATGAGTTAAATGATTTACATATGAGTATAGTGTATCAACGTTTGTGTAAAGCAAAACGACGGAACCCATGATTATAATTATTATTTACTTATAACTGACTGTCAGCACACGGTTACTGTTATCAATACAACCTTGTTACGAATATAAAAAGAAAATCACCTCATAATATTACGACACAAAGACTAAAAATAAATTATGGTGAACCTTTGTCTTCGGTCCCAAGAGCTTTCTTTTAAATGTAAATTTTAAAACAATTACAAAATTTAACTTAATTGCTGTTCGAATGAATCCAAGCGGATCGTATTGTTTGGATTGTTACAAATTCATACACAGTATGTGGTGTACTTTATGGGTGTTGTTAAACCGTTACTTAGTCTGAGAAATTTTGAATTTGGAATTTGACCCTTTGTTTTGTATAATATTCGGCTTTAAAAGTTTGCATTTAAATTGATCACCACGATACTTTTTCACATAGAAAATTAAAGGGTCAAGAACTGGAGACGCAACTTCTGAAATTAATTTAAAAATGCAAATAGACGATGCAAATAGATTTTTCGATGCAATCCAGTTTTATTCGGCTAATACTAGCTCGAATCGGTTTCGTATAAAATTTGCATATGATTGGGGGCGCTGAAAGACCTGTTCGGTGCTACCCGATTCCCACGGACGATATTCATACTGTTTCTTATTAGAGATTAGCTGTGCCGAAGCAAACTTCTAACCCCCATGATTTACCTCTAAAGAATTTGAATCTAATAAAATCCCTCTTTATGGAACCTACCTGCTAAATCTAAAGTTTGTAGAAATATCTGATGTTTTGGATAATTCGAATGAGTGAAAGAATTTCGCTTAAATCTAATTGGAATTTCATGCAATACAAGTAGTCCAAATAAAGACAAAGATAATCTATCTATGAAATGCATAGTAAGGACACTAAAAAACTGAAATCCGAAGAAATCGTGACTAAAGCAAACAGTGAGTAAGCCTGTTAAGTAATTAGTAATGAACCAATTGATGCTGCAATCGGCCCTGCCCGTCCAAACAAAGCTTATACGAGTATAGATGACTGGGCGGGGGCTAATGGAAGAACTACAACATAATACCAATCCTGTCTGTGTTTCGGTTTGAAGAGTAAGATTACTGCGTAACGGAGATAAAATTACTTACTCTTGAGTTGACGAGTGCGCAGTGCCACACTAGCCCCAGATCTAGGGGCAATGCAACTGATATTAGAGAAAGATCTTAGCATGAGATAGGTTCAATAAATTCACATTTACTGTAAAATTCTTGTAATTGTTTATACACCAGCCCCCCTTTTGGGATCTAAGTCCCAATAAATGAATGTATCTAATTAACTGTCAATTGCCATGTTACTAAGCATACATAAGATATTGATGAGCCGTTACCACTTCACTCAGAAACAGCTCACATTTCGAGTTTTGCGTGCGTGTTTAGTAGTAGTAGTAGTTACTACTACTTAACACACAAAAATGTACTTCCCAATTAATACTACTGTATTAATTGGGAAGTACATTTTTGTGTGTTAACTAACGTGATATGTATTACGTTAGTGAAATTAACGAGTATTTTTATTGCCGTGATTTATTTTATGAATTTGAGATTTTTAATTGTACATGTTGTAACGTTCCTACGCGTAAAATTGGTGAAGCCATTTTATTCGTACATTCAATACCAAAAACTCATAAAAGTCTACACAAAAAATAACCGCCACAGTGCAGACCTGCACTTCCTTTCCCAAGCCCGCCGCTGACCCATATTCATAGTTTTCTTAGAATATAATAATTATTTGATCCGTCATTGCTTGACCAATCATGTTTACGAGCGGACCCCGCCGGTCACCTATTATCACTTTTATTGCCAGTGACAAACCCTCTCAATGTTTTACTTTCACACGTTTTAAAATGTGGAATTTGTCCAAACCAAACGAGCGGTCAGTCGTAAAAGCTCGTTAGTAAAATTTTACCATCGAACCCTGAATAATAATGTCGTAAAATATATTTAATATGAAAAGATGCCTTTTCTCGCTCAACTCTTTCTTTCTTGTTTCCAGCCAGCACTTTTATGGGACGCCTTAAAAGTTATGATTTATTAAGCTTGTTCCCTTCCAACGACGCCTCAATATCGTTTAGTATCATTAGGAGTAATAAAGCTAATTAGAATGTCGTGATGTATACAACTTGTTCCGATAAGGTTTTTTACGAGTGCCGTGGAAATAGATCACTCCGGGTGCATGGGTGGTCTGATAGTCTGATGGCTGACACACGATTGTTTCGAGGCACATTATTTTTTTTTGTTCACTTTCGGTTGCATCGTGTCGTGACCGAACTAATAGAAACATAAAGCACACATTAAAATCCAATCTTACTTGCAAGGAACGCTTTTACCGCTAAACACTTAAGATAAGGTGCAATCTTTAGCACTTTATGCATTTTAAATGCAATGTCAAGAGTCCATTAAGCAACTTTCAATACCAGTTAGAAAAACATACTTGAAGGGAACTGAACTAGTAACTCGAGTGCGTAATCCAATAGTGGAGACTGGAGAGGCAGCTAATCCAGGCCATATGTGGCATGCAGCTGGCGAACTGGCAGTCCGGACTTCTAACCCATTACACCGATTATAATTTCACAAATATTCTCATCTGCCAAATGGCGTCCGGTCTACTTGCACGCTATTAATTATTACATATTTGACTGAGCTGATGATATTCTCAATTTACCAAAAATATTTTGAAACAGCAACTTGTAAATCAGTACATTTAATTTATTTTGAAAACAGGGTCACACAGTCGTGAAACCAATTAGTTTATTGCTCCGTCCAAACGACCGCGTTGCTTTCAATTCTCAAAACGCTCCGCATGTTAATTACATTAATTTACCTAACAATGGTTCGCTATTACGCTAGCAGAAACATCTAAATAGTCCATTTAAAGAACGAGATTACAACGTGCAGCGATTCATAGGACCCCAAACATGCACGATTTAACTCCAAACGCGAATTCGTTATACACGTAGACTTATCTTGAGAAAAAACTCTTTGAACCTGTTATGCATGTTATTAGCATAGCACCGGCTATTGTGTATTATATTCCACATATTCATGGGTAAACACACACCAATCTTTGTCTCCATTGTTAGTGTAATACTTAGCAGCATCACCCCTCGCGGTGATTCTCTCCTTTCTATCCTTTGTCCCGCACAATGCGAGAGGAGCGAGGGAAGCTGCGCTCCCGAATTTGGCCCAGAGGTCAGCCTATTTGGGACGACCTTAGGTCACATTGCACAATGCCTCAAATCGTGTTTACCTTTGTTAAACCGATGTTTAAGTCGATTCGACTAGTTTGATCTTTATCAACAATGGAAGACATCTTGGAACAATGAGTCGCTCCTAAAAGAATCATTGTTCTTTATGATATTTAGCTACCGTTCCGGCCGTTACTTGCCTTTATTGCGGGTATTATCGATCTCATTGTATCTCCAGATTTATAACGTTGTTTCGGCTTACAGTCTCGTCTAAATTTGAATATTAACGATCATGGGAACTGAGTTGCGTGACCACTTCAAATAGCTCAAATGACAGTTACAAATATTATCCTAGTTGTTTAAGCTAGCCAGTTGCGTTAATTATCGAGTAGTCTTACATTAGTTGTGCAATTCGAAACGCGTATTCCGGTAGCGGATCGGCTGAGCGATGTGGTCACGACGACCTGACGTTTTGATTTACGTTTATGGTTGACATAAATTATGAAGATGCGGTTTGCGCGCGCATGCATTGATTGCTCTGCATCCCTGTTATATGCAGTAATCTGAGTTCGTTTAAAATGGAAGTGGTTGCACAAACACATTGTTTGTTTTTAAATTGCCTTATGCCTATGTTACATTCGCTCGCCGGCTCTTCTTTTCTTGCAACTCAATATCGGTTACATTTTTTATCAAGCTCATTGCATCTGTGAAGTGTCGAGTTTCACTTTTAGTTTTTACTCACACCATATTGTGCTGCCAAGTGCAGTAAATACCTATCTGGTCGAAGCTATTAAATGAGAAGTATTTCAGTAGCGGTGTCTATAAATGAGAGCTATCCATTCGCATAGTTCAAGTGGTCGATAATGGCGGCGCTTTGATCGCTTTGTGGCTGGGAGCTGCGCGGGCGCATCCTTTGATCTCACCGTACCCACAGGGTGCACTTTATTAACCACTCATTAAGATCCATTATTCGCTCAGCATCAAGATTATAATACGGTAGCCAGTGAGATCTATAATACTTTTTGGAAATGACGATTCTCTCCATTCAATAATACAAAAGAGGTTTCGTGTAACACGATGCTTAATATGCTTATCTTCTCATTTAACATTTCTAATCCAACCATACCTATGTTAATTTACTGCAGTGGTTTTATTACTATAATAAAATTATATTTGTTTGTTTTTTAACATACTAACAAAAGATATCGGGATGTTTGTTAAGAAATGCAACTTTGTTAGATAAAATAAGTTCTATATTTCTTGAATCATCTGTAAACACGAAATATGACTACTTACTTTAATCATATAGTTTTATCCTGTGTTTTTTTATCATACACAATTATTTTATTGTATTTCTGTTGAATAATAAACATTTAAAATTGTAATACCCAATCTCGTCTTAGATACTATGTCCAACGTCGAGCGAAAGTAAGATTTTTATATCAATACACGTTGCGTGCAGAGAATTCATCTGGAGAAAAAATTCTACGCATGACAAATGACAATGACAGTTTTCATTACTTACTCTAATACAGCACTTATTTCCCATAGTTGTATTTGAAACTGTTAGATATTAAAATATTGGATGAAAATTATACTAAGAATTATGATGATTTTATAAAAACAATAGATTTCTAATAACACAATAACTAAGATACAGAAAACGGTGAAGCTCAATGTATCAGGCCGAGGGTCGCATGAATAATTTCAAAATGGTGGTCGTACAATGAACTTTGTCCGTGCACTTCTGAATAAGAATCGTGGCTGATTTTATATTGACAAATCGCCTTGACATCTCTCAAAGTTTTTTGACACTGATTACATTAGATAAAGGCATAATTTATAAGTGATTTCTAATTCTATGCAATAATTAATTCCAATGAAGGAGTATTTACTTCAATTAAGGTAAACTTTAAGCCACCATACTTCATTGTATGAAGCCCGGAGTCACATAGATTATTTTAATCAATATAATCAAATACCAGACCTCATATCATCAAAATTGGAATTGGATAGATATTTATACGATTAAGTTACAGCATGCCACACCACTCACTAAGTCGGACACGCAAGAATGGAATACCTTGCCTTCCATTTCGCTTACTTTCTCAATTACGTATACTCGGCACGCCGCCCACCAACAGTTTCTAACGTTTCTACGCGTTAAGGTATGAGACTGGTTCTCCTCTACAATACAAACGAATTCTATCCAAGAATATTATCCTAACAGAATCTTGGAAATTCACTAAAAACAAGAAGGTCTTCATAAACGAAACGACACATTGTTTAATCAATAAAGAGTTAAATTTATGGATAGTGGCTATTCTTCGATTGAATTAATTTAATCAATCACTACTAAGGAGACCTCAAACAAATTACGCAAGGCCTCCTGTGACAAGAGGGCTGGCGAATATTTGGCCCAAAGGCTAAGCATTGCAATTCAGCGTGGCAATGCCGCCAGCCTTCTTGGCACACTTCCCCGTGACAGTGGTTCGGGACATTTATTTTACGTTTAGGTTAGTTTTGTACTTCTTAGTTTAGTTTATTTTAAGTTTTTAATTTAAGTTTATGTAGAGTTGAAAATCAATAAAGAATGATACACATCACTACTAGGTAATTTAATTAAACAGCAGTATGTCTTGTAAACGTACGAGTAGATGAATAAAAACTAGGCTGTTAATCGATAAAATGCTTTCAATGCATCTTTAAGGTCAAAAGTTCAATACAGATGAAATTATTGTTTACATTGCGTATACATGCAATAATAATGAAAAAATCAAGTCGTACGCGTTGTTTAAAATGATAAATAGCACCGTCCTCGTTCCCTTAGGTATGGGTCATGTCATGCATGAGTCAAAACGTCGGCGTCGCGGCCGTCGAATTGTGCAAGCGGCTACGTTGGCAGTATTGAGTACCTCCATCTTTATCCGAACGCGTTTTGTGTGAACTGCTAACATTGAATTTCACCAGTAATTTTTAAGTTTAACAATCACCATTATACAAACACTAAACTACAAAAAAAAAATCTGACCACCAACTTACACAAAGAAAAAGCAAACTCTCGTTATGACGGAAAATATAGTATGCTTTTGAGCAAAAAACCTTAGACCCTAATTCGATAGTTAAACCACAAATTGAGTGATGAGTAAAGCATCCAATTTAAGACATCCTGTTTAAGGGATATAATGTTTATAATTGCATTGTACAAGTACAAACAAAGTCAAGACTTTGTTCTAGACTTGTCTTGCTTGATGCAAGTCTATATTCTTGTAAACATGAAGTGTATAATTTATGATTACTATAGGTATATTATCTTATAGGTATAAGACAATAATTCTATTGTATAGTGATGAAAATGAAAGCATTAACGGTGCCTGTATAGTATAAGTCATGTGTTTAATTATAAACGTCACAAGCAGATCAGAAATAGGTTAATCATTTAATCTGGAAGCGTCCCGCCCGATGAGTCAGGTACTTGTAAACAAGCACCAACCTGAGGCATTTCCTGTTTCGCCATAGCATTGTTTGTGTTAACTTAATAATATAGTCACGACATGGTTTTTAAAATTATAAATGCGTTATATCATAACCTAAAAATATTTAGTAAACAATTACATATAAAGAAGCTTTAAAATTTTCAAATATAATTTGTCCAAAGTAAAAAATAAGCGGTTTACAGTAATAGTCGTATTTGTAGTTATCATAACAAAACTAAGAGCGATCACAGAAATAAACGATATCAGATAATATTTAACAGATGCTAAGATGAAAGCACAATGCCCGCTACCTGGCTACATGTCACTTATTTGTTTAGGGTGCAGTGGCTCAAAACCAGAAGCCGAGAGCCCAAACAACTATATACAACGATATATGTGTAGCCGCGCGGGATTAGTTTTTGTTGCTCGTGTTTTCAGCGTCCAGTTGTACTAGATGGTACTCTAGGGCTGCCGGCAAAGAGATAATATTAATTATCACTGTAAGAAGATATAAAAACTGTAGAGCCACGTCGTGTACCTACACAGTTTTGACATCGAATCGCCTTTCACTTGGCCTAGATATTTGGGAACTGGTTCGTAATCACAATGCAAGCGAGCGGCCATTCTCAGCAATCGGGTTGCCATTGCTGTTTTAACAATACGTTTCCTGTACGATGCAGCTGTGAACGAAATGAAGGCAACTAAAAGAAAATGTAACCATTAACCGATGCGTTTAGCAGCCCTGGTAAAAATTAATAAAATAAAAAAGCGGGAACGTGCGGCGAGTGAGCCAACCTGTTTGGTCGTGGCTGTAAGCCGCCCACGCCTCACAAATCCGCGCCCGCTTATACCGATATAAACTCCACACGGACACAGATCACGTACTGTACGCCAACGAGCCGCTCGATCAAGTTTAGACTTGTTAAAAAATTACTAAACGTCATCGCAGCGTCAGAGAGCGAGGAAAACAAGAATAGTTGGTATGCTTGCATACATGCCAGTTCCTGTATTAGAAATTTCTTTTCTTAAGTGTTCGAAATTTACAATAGCCGTTTTCCCAAAATTTACGACGTTCGAAGTCGAGTGATGCGTAGGCAACGTCTATCGTTTTGTCTGCATCCCGTGTTTACTTTATGGAATGTACTGTTTTATCTACTTACAAATTACATGGCAGGTAGAAATAAGAAACCAAAATTCAAATTTGTCCATGTAATTATGGTCTCGAAGTGGGAACAAAGGGAGGCTGGTCCTCCTCGCATTGACGTAGTAATGACTGCCACGATCTCTTGGCAGGCTGCACCGTGATTCGTGAGCCTCAACCTCACGGCATTCCCACGAGCCCGAGGCGGTAACATTTGGACAACATTTGTGTTCCACCGCAGCAGAATTACTTAACCACCGGCTCCTTTTGTATGGCACATTCTTCAACAGATCATAAAGCAACACACCAAATGGCAGAGCAATTTTGTCTTCGTCAGATATAATTTAGGAGATTCACATAAGTAATTAACGTTGTACGATTGAATGTGGAAGTTAATCTATGTTAATGACACACATCGTTTGTGGTGCTCTCGTGATGACAAGACCGCGATTCTCTATTAGGGGAGCTTGGTTTACCGGCGGTGGATCAAAGGGCGCACACCCCTCAGGCGCGCGACTTCACGCCCGCTCCCGCGCTACTGCCGCACTCAAAAAACCTAATTTGACGCAACTCAGGAAGGATATTTTTTCTACTTTTCTTATTTCGTCCTTTAAACATGTTTTTATGAAGAAACATTTTCGTAGGGTAATGGAGTCGCGGCGGATGCGCGTTCGAAGAGTGGCCTTCGATGCACGTGGACTGCATTTTGAACTGAGATTCCCTGTTGCTAGCCGACAACTTAGCAAAATCTTGTCAGACGTGTCGATGTAGAAAATAATAATAACTTTGAGCCAATAAGAACAAACTTACACGACATTTATTTAAGTCTTTCGTAGCTAAATAGAACTACTTGTTTCTTACTGGCCTTTGGAATATGCAAATCAGGCAACACCAACACGGCATAGGAGTCGTACAAATTGCTTAAATTACTAGCAACGACGACTGTTTGAGTTGAGATACAGGTTTCGTAGGTAGAATAAAGTGCTTCTGTTGTAAACAACTAAACTATAGCTGACTCGAGTCGAGGCTGTCAGGAGTCGGGAACGCGTCGTTATTTAGGTCGACAGAAATATCCGCACCACTCAACCCAACCTGGATTGCACTGTCGCTAACCCACGGCTTATACAAATCATAAATCGTACTACTGCACTCATGTTGCGATCTATCCAAATCGTCGTGTGAATTTACAGCATGGCGGATAACTAATTCTGCCAATAGGCGCAGTATTATCGGTTCAAGGTTAGGAGCTCGAACAAATTTAAACTTGTTTTGCAGTAGTATTATCAATATGGAAGACGTATTCGTAGTACGCTGTATGAAGTATTAGCTCGACGCGATAAAAGATTGATAATGGCACGATATGTGTGCGAGTTGTTTGCACAGCAGAGCCACGAGCCCGCCGAGCTCCAAGGCCACTAGTTACACATATACCCGCATGTTTACGCGTCGCCGATGAATACACGTCGAAAACACGAAGACCCACCGTCTTAACGCGTGGGCACGATTCTGACGCACCACGGAAATCGGTCAACTAATATGAAGAAAATGGCGCGAAACGCTCCATTGAACAATTGGCGGGAATCTGTTGCGTAACCACGCGAAAGTATTTTCATCGTATACAGATACAGCATTGTCTACCTCTATCTTATCGCTCTCTGTCAATTATTGGTGTATTCTATTTCCTAGATTCATTAGTTATCCTTCGTGTAAGAATGTTTTGCTTTCAGCTAATATTATTTCAACCACGTTGTCGATAGGTTATGTAATATTGAAATAAACCTCTTCAAGGTCAAGTGCTGAATAGTATTTATGTGTAACTTCACGTGTTATCGCATTCCATATTAGTTTTCAGCCGTTAGTTAGTAGTATTACAATTTCCACGTGCTACCATGTTGGCGGGAAATCCTCGGCGTAGTGTACCCGTCGACCTTGGCTCTTGAGTCTGACGTCACTGACATAGTTCCCGACTGCAGAAACAGACGCTTGTTTTTTTCTATAGCCATGATTCAGGCGATTCTTTTTACCTTATGGACGCTTAGCAACACTACATTTAAGAATTTTGAGCCACCATTACATCGGTCCATTTGCTTTACATTGCAATAATAAGATCACACATTCACCTCATAATTTAGTACAAACATTACTTCTGAAATATGTGGAATATTACAAAATTCATACTCTTGTACTAATCATCTTTCGTACGAGTTACCTTCTGATAAAAATAACATGATTATAACTTGAACACTAGATAAGAAGTCCCATTCTTTTTATGTGCCTATACTTCCTCGTTACTGTATTATTTATTTGAGGGACCTATAATAGCTCCTTGTGATACCCCGAAATTTTCGAAAGATAAATTAAATCATCCAAATATATTTAAAAAACATGATTGCCGAAACTAGTTTCTCATCTTATGTCAGTGTATTTTAAGACGGAGATCACTTGAAGGCACCACACGATCACCTTGGACACATCGCATCGCGTGTTGCCATGTGCCGCTTTTTATAACATTAGAATTATTTGCTAATTCGTGACCGATCATGTTTGGTTGGAATAAGCTTCTGTTGAACTCAGATTTTTTATTTTCTATTATAATATTGTGTTTTCTATTATAACTGATATGTAATGTTTGTGTTGAGTTCGGGGTTCGCGTATTGTTGTTTTGCACTTAACGTCTATCTTCACTAATATAAATACTAATTAGAGATTCGCTGACATTAGTTGATTTTTACATATTTATGGACATTTTGTGGTTTTGTATTTCAGTATGTTTTCATATTTTTTTTCTATAGACATTTCTGTAGAGGCTTATCCACATATTCCCACACTTCTTAACAATTAATGAAACTGCATAAAGTATGTATTTCGATGTAGTAAATCTTGTTTCGATGTACACATTGATTATTGAGATATCCTTCGTATTTAGTCATGTACAAATTGTTCCACTCCTAGTAAGCGAACTGTATCTTATCGTATTGTACGAGTGTTATCAAGTCACTCCTATTTGTCATTCATAAGAAAGATTATTCCATATTGTAACATACTTTTGTGACTTATAACAATATGGATCCTCGCACCAATAATTCACGGCTTAAGCCCATTACAATATAATAGAGATTTAACAGTAGTAAAGCGATCGTAAACATTTTATAGTTGTGAATGTAATACTTTTTTTCCAAATTTGAATTGCTCTCAAAGGGCGTCGCCGACTATTTGGGATCCATGTTAAAGAAAAGATTCCGGCATATTAAGTGCATTAGAAGTATTTTTTACGGCCGCGTTTTCATGGACTTAATCGTAAAACTGTCACCCGAGGTCGCGGCCATGTGCACGACCAGCCTATACCACTAGCACAAAGAAAAAAAAATGCATTACGCAGCCCCGCCTCCGATGCAGGTTTTACGACAGATTTTATGTAACGCAGCGAGTGCGCTTGCGACACCCTTCCACGTTGGCTAGAGTCGTAAACCGCTTTCCCGCGTCATATCTAGCTACGTTTTATTGATCAGCATATTCACATTTCTAACCGTTGTTTCGTTTCGTTTTTTTCAGATTTCCTGAAGCCACGCAAGCGCCTGTCGGGCAGCGGGCACGGGAAGAAGTCCCCGGCGCACGCGCACAAGCACGAATGCGGGGGCGCGCACATCCGCCCGCCCAAGGTGGCGCGGCTCACGCAGGTGCACTTCAAGCGCGCCAGCTAGGCCTCGTCCGACCCCCGCTCGGCAGCTACGCCACGCCAAATGGCCAACATCAACGGAATCCCCGGATTCGATCAGTGTTGCGCCCGAGGGTGTTACGTGTGCAAATTAATATTTTATTATGTCTTAATTTATTTTGAATTCTTCGACGTACAGTCGCGGTTATAATAGAATGTTAAGTAATTTGTAAGATAGTGCGATATATTTTATAAATAACGTATAACAAATAATATATTATTTTTAATACTGTCGAGCGTGTCACTTGAAGCATCACATATTTGCTCAAATCTTTTCACACCACGAGCAGACTACCGACCCAGAGTAAACTTCACACCGTCTATCCTCCACCAGCCAATATCCCGGAGAACATGTGACAATTAGTTTTAAGTTTATTATGATCTCTTTCATTTAAGTTAAATTAAGTGTAGACTAGTGCGTACGGTACATGATTCAAGAAATAAATTAAGGATTCGACGATTTAAATTTGTCAAATTATAATTCACAGGTCACAATTTTTATACTTGTGTCTTGAAAATGCTTAATCGCACAGTGGGAAATATGATTTCCAGAACTCTGCGGTTCAGTACTTTCGATTCAATTTAGCGAAGATATTAAATAGATATTCCTTGCGTCTTTGTGCGCTGTTGCGCGGAAGACTCGAGGGATGATGTAGTTACACTCACTGTGTGTCCCTTACAATAATTGAACGGCAAAACAACAGCAATTTAGTGTAAGGTAAATACAAATACTCAATAAAAGACAATTTTGTTACCTTAATTGTAACAATAATTTAATGTTGCCAATAATAAACAAATAATTATAATAATAATTTCGTGTGTAGTATAAACCGAGACTTGAGTATTTGTGTTTCTGATAAGTTTAACTCCTCACATTTTCTCTAGTATATCTGTTTTGTTGTTATATTTTAATGGATTATATGTTTATGATTATATTGATGATTGTTTTTAAAATATCTGATATCTGAACGGTGTATGAATTTGTTGTGCCGCGCGACGTTACAGTTAATTTGACAATTGTTTCGTGTAGGTGTTTGCTATCCGCGGCTTCCTATGAAAGTACAAATTATTCCCTCATCAGATTTAGGTCAGGGGTCGCGGACGTCGAGAAAAGACACCATTCACTTTCATCATTCATATTTCATTATATGTAGTTAGTAACCGCTTATTGCATCAGCCATTCTTGTGTTAGGATGCTGGTGATATACACCACATTTTCAGTGAAATGTTCGTAGACATACATGTTGTATGATTTTAGTTTTATATTACAACGGTTTGTTGTATGCCTTTATACATTTCAAACCAAAGTTTCAATAAGTCCGACAAAATTTCATCGAATGAAATAAAAAAATGAATTAAAATAATTTGACTCAGATAATGATTACATTAGGGCTTTATTTATACGTATACGTTGTTGTATACAGCGGCTACTCTTAGTGGGTGTTCGTTTACTATATACTTTACTGCCTATTGTTTACTATATACTTTACTGCCTATTGTTTATTTTAGAAAATTTTGACGTTGTTTGTATGCGTATGAATTATTGTGTTTATAAGTGTGTTCTCTCAAACAGAAAAATACTATTTTAAAACGGATTGTACTGAACATAATGTTGCTGGAAAACATACAAGGAATTGCTTTATATTTTCTTTTGCTTTTTTTTTTCGTTTTCAGATAAATAATCTGCGAACTGTAAAAGAATCCCATTGTCTTCAACACCTAAGCAAAGTAACGGTTCCGTCTTAAATGATTAACCTGATTAACTCTCTGTTTGTGAGATCACACCAGTTTTATTGAATAACCTAATTATGTTTGAACAAAAATTTGTTCAGATGTTGCTTTGTCTGGATACATACATACGCCATTACGAAGTGTACTCAATGTTTACAAAATGGCGGACTCTTGAGACACTTCGATTTTTTTCTCGTTTTTAATACCTGTGATGTATTAAATATGATCTCAGAACATAATTTTACTATATTCATTTGTCATGTATAATATGTTTGTTTAAAATAGTGTTTAGTTGCTGAATGCGTTGCATTAGTGACACCATCAAATGTATCCCGAGCGATGAGAATAAATTTAATACATCCAATTTTATGATTTTGTTAATGTACTAGACGAATGAAACGCCTTTCTGTATTATTTGTACAATTTCAGAGTAAATTGACAGAAATTACAGAAAGTTTTAATGTGTTGAAATATCTCCGCTGCACTGTAAATAAATCGCACTGAAGTGTATTTATTAATGCGGGGTGCTTATGTCTGACGGCCGAATACTGAAACGACATTCAAAGTTTGAAAGCCCACGTAAGTTTGAAGCGTCGTCAAAATACGGTCTAGCAAATGAATACAAAATAATAGGGGCGCCGCTGTACCGTCGGTATGGCAGCCCGCCGCAGCTCGTGTACAGCATCAACCGTCTTAATTGGTTAGTTTACAGTAAACTCAATAAATAAGATTCCATTTTGTGAAGGTTACTAGTAGCTAAAATTTTTGCCAAGCTATACAAACGATTTGCATGTAAACTCGGAGGCCACTCAAATTAACGTGGCATCAGATTTGACTGGTGTTTCAGTATGCGGCCATGAGAGTCCTCGGACTGTGGGATACAATAATATTTATTTTGAACGTTAAATTGTGAAAGCTGCAGAGGCGATTATGTGCCAAATACCAACAGAGCTTATAAATTGTGCGTTGCGATGGAAACTGCAATATAAGTGCAATCTCTGTAACGATGTAACTAGTAGGTACTTTCGGATTATGTAAATATTTGGCGACACAATTTGTTTTTCATAGTGTACGGATCCCTTACTATATTGTCTATGTATAAAACTTAATTTAGTTTAAAAAGCTTTCGATCTTAATCTGTTGGTTTTATTTAAGCTCAATCCCCACGAAAATAAATCTAGGTTCCTGGGTATGCCTGTACGTACCTACACTATACATTAGTGTTCCGCCATATACGGTTGCAAAGTGGTTTAGGTAATGGACTTCATAGACAAGACACAAATGAAACACAACATTGATGCTCGTATGAAAATGTTTATTGAATATCACAATCAAGTCTACGCAACTACCCATTGATAACCCATCGTATTATGTCCACGGCGAATAATGATGATTGTACAAGATACACGTTACCACTTAACACACCAAGCGCCGCAATGGCACATCACTACCTTGTTATGAATACTATAATAACTTTGTTTTACTCAAAACAGTGACTATATTCAGGATTAAATGCAACAAACCGTTCTGGCGTGCTATATTATAATAAATAACATTCTAAACTAGTGTATTTATTGGTACTACGTGTCCGATAATGTGAAATGACCGCTGGAACACTCTCTAACGAATTTAACAATTGTTATTTTTGATATTAGAATAGTGCCATTATTTTAAGCGGGCACTCATTATTGCTAAATTCCATGTTAGATATTCCAGCGTGACGTTCACACATTGGTTTTCAGTGAATCGAGAAAAGTAGGAAACGCTAATCGATTACAGAATTACACACTAGTCAGTACAGCACTAGATTTGAGACATATGTTACAACTACTCACAATAAAATGACATTACGAACATTATAAGTTGTTTCTATAACAATTATTTAAATATCCTGAGACATCTATTTCGTTTGCGATCGGACTGCGACCTGAGCAGTAAACTATAAATCCTGCCAGAATAGGAGATCGGTTGTATAATACTGTGTCCCCTTCTATTCTGAAGTAATTAGTTGGAACATTTTTCAAAATGGCGAGCATTTTATATTTCTGCTCAAGCTTATCAGTGTTAAGTGTTATAATATGGTGTTGTAAATAGTGATGAGTGGCAAAACAATGTATTGTCTCAAAATATGTGCAATCGGAGTTCAACATTCCACAAGAAAGATAAGTCGAATAATTTTGATTAATAAGTGAATGGTATCACGCACCATAAGATCGATCCTGTGATTTACAATAAATACCATAATGACTATTTAATTACATCGTAATATACAAATACAATAAGAGTTTTACACTTAGGCACATCAATTGTTATAAAAATTACCATTTATTTAATTCGAAAACGTGATCCTGTCACCGACATTAAAACTACCACGAATCAATCTAGTACATTTATGTGATTATTACACGTATTAAATATCATTAAACATTACACGTAGGATAAGGTCGTTTTATCGTAACGCAGAGATAATATCGTTAGAGATTTTGAGTAACTGAATGCTAAATTACCGTACATATAATTATCTACCACAACATGTATTTACCCAAACATAGAACGATTAGAATGCAACCTCTATCCCTTATATAATCCTAGGTATATAAGTAGAGAGCCTTGAATGAAGCCGTTAAAGGCGGGGGTTTTTGATAAATTTGTACTTTAATGTTCTCGCCCCCGCCGTCCGCATACAGCTACTTCTAGTGTAATAAAATGTATAGTAACGTTAGAATTATCATATTTGTGTAGTCAGGATATCATTTATGTTAAATACTAACTTGGTCGATAATCCTACCATATATCTTTCACGTAAACCTAATATAAGTTTCAATTCAGTGTTCGTGGCGCATAAAGTATGTTTTTCAATGTCACACGCGCGATTAGGAAAGTTTGAATTCTCGACTTATACTTCGGTTACAGGCGTTACAATCACGCGTTCAAGTTATCAATGTATAGAATTCGCAGGACCATAATTTGAATAAGAGAAACCTTAACATCTTAAATATTTATGGACATTGAAATCACATTTATTGAAAATGAAAAAGTTTAGGAAATTACATTCTCTAAGATAATGATTCGGGTTACTGGTCTACGTCAATGGAGTATCGTCATCTTTAAAAAAAAATTTTTATAGTATAGAATATAGATTGTAAATCCAACTAGTATAATGATATCGGCTTAGCAAATGTATTTGTCGAACTATGAGAAGTTCAAAAATTATGTACTAAATTGTGAGATATAAGGTGTGATTCCGTTAATTAGTTCCAAGCATTATAATTCCTTCCATCCTTCATGGATGGATCATCATCATGGATGATCCATGGCGACTGACAGCACTCAGTAAGGCAGTGTAGTAATATTATCAATCAATATAGATAAAGCATGCTTAATTTTTGAAAATTAATAATCTCTCGCAGCAGAATATCTTAGGTTATGTTTTCTGTGGGAATCTGAACCGTGTTAAAATCAACATCGACAAATTCGACAATCATGATTGTCGACGGAAACTCCATTGGCATGAGACGACCCTGTGATAAAAACGCATACACACCTAAACCCTACAAGGTCACTAGAGAATAGCTTGTATAAATCTTCGATAAAATCACCTATTATTAAAAAGCCGACGCTAACAGATATACATCCCTGATACAACTGATATTCTTAATAAACACCTATTCCGATGAAGTGCTTGGCTGCGACGCTCTTCATCCAAATCGATGGTCACCTTAACCCTATTGCCCTAATCACACTATAAGCTCTATGAATATAAAATATATCAAACATCTATTAATTATATTTAATTAGTCGGTTTGTGACAAACTATGCGATTATGTTATAAAGTGAAATACGTTTAGAAGACTAACACCTAATGTAATTGTATGTAGGTACTGTTGCAGAACTTTGGACGGCAAAATATTTTTGGTTATTGTATGCTTAGACAGCACGCTTAATTGGCTGTGCTATTCTCCAACATATTTGCGTGCGAATTCGAAACTGAATCTTTGATGCGAAATGTCAAACTAGTGACCAAATTTTGACATCTCACTAGTAAAAAAACAGTTCTGAATTCGAATGCTGATTGTTGCAGAATAGCAGAGAGACGTTCGTACAATTAACGTACACGACAAATTGATTTCTAAGCGTAGACGCATCTATATTTTGAAAATGCTATCTTGATGCACTGACTTAGGTCAGTGTCATGACACAATATAATGAATACAGACAGACATACAGGTAATAGACGCGCGGTCTGCATGCACAGGTAAATCTAATTTTACACGCTACAGACAAAAATCACATTTATTTATAATAGACAGTGTAAAAATAAGATTTATAAATATTGACCTATAAGTAAGAATTCATTGTACTTCTCTAGTTGAAAGCTTACTCGTTATTATCACACATATAGTTACCTACACTATTAGGGACACATTAAACATTGAATATACAAAAGTTACTGAAGTTGGGCTCACGCGCTGAATGTCCAACTAGCAACAAACGTGTCAGTAACCACACTTTGTAAATGAGACTATCTTAGCTGTACGAATAAACTGCTTGTTCCCACAGTCCCACTATTCTCAATGAGGGATTGCCTTTTTCAGGTGCGCAGGCGCACAACAGTCAAATTTCATCTAAATTCTGAAACGTATAAAAAGATTAGAATTTATATTTAACAGTGCAACATCGAGACATTAAAAATCTTAAACATATATGTAGATACTGCGCATAGTTTTAGTTATATCGTGCTCTAAATACTTTTAAAAGCTGCGTTCTATGCAGTTACTTAATTTAACCATCTAAAGGGTAACAGTCAGTCAGTGTACGATTCGATTCATCACTTTTATATGAACTATTTGTTTGTTTGTTTGCCTTACTTAGGGAGTCTTTAAGATAATAATGGTTCGGATCTAAGCGAGAACAAGATTTAGAATTAACTACTTCCAAATCGCACCTCACATCAAAACGCCTACGAATTAAATCCACGCTCCCGTTAGTTTGCCTAAGCATGTTTCATTTACGCTAGCTTTTTCTTAATTATTCGTATTTGATTATGAAAACTAATAAATGTAACTTCAGAGCAGATAATATACTGCTTACGGGAAACATTATTTTAAGTAAAGGGTGTAAAAGACTAATGCAAACATATTTATGGAAGTCGTTTAGAACCTTCACGTGATGATGATATGCTAAAGATGATTTACAATCATTTTGTCATTCTTCATACAATTATAAGTACACCATTTCACAAAAACCTGAAAATAAAAGTCCAAATTTGTCTTCGTCATATCATTATCATACAGGATCATACGATTCTAAGCAATTCCCAGAAAATATGGCTGTTGGTCTGTTACTTCCTATACAATATGGCTTTTAACTACCCTACGAATACTATATAAATATTAGGTACTTTTATGAAAACTGAATTCTTTAGCTATTTAGGACTCCTAGAATACCAAAATTCGTTGATAAATATTAACTATCGTGCTAAAATAAATAACGAACGTATCTAGTTATTTAGTTAAGTATATAAGTAGGCGACGTATGTAATATTTAATCAAATATGTATTAAAATGGAAAATCTACTCTATATCTACTATAATGTATTTGGATAAACTTGTGCATTCTCTCTCTACTATATTTAAATACCACAGATTAACACTAAGACATTTTAAAAGTACACACAATCTATCGATACTAGTAATGGGGCAAACGAAAAGTTTTCTAAATCGCAAATGATAATAATGATTATTGTCTGACACTGGGTTATTGTCTAGACAGCAGCTTTAGGCATTTACGCCGTACTTTGACTATAGACTGGGAGGGAACACCGCATACACATACTGGTAGTGACGTAACCGAGCGGAGTCGTCACTAGTTGCAGACTACAGACAGACCCACAATAGACAAACAAAACAGGAATCAGGTACGGGACGAAATAAAAATAAAATAAAAAGGGATATTTGGATGTTTATTTACAATATGCTCTCTAATAATAAACTATGTGATTATTATTGAAGAAAAACTTAAGCAACATCAGTGCTAAATCCCCTGATTAATGTTAATATACCCATTATGAATGATATCAAGTGTGGACGGGGCGTCGTCCGTAAGGCTACGAATTAAAACATACCCATGATATAGTTAGCTCGCCACTCCCGCGCCGGCAGGAGCGGCTCAATGTTACAATGAAATAATAAAATCAATAAAACGTTAACCTACCTATAATATTATATTAGAGTTTCACCGACACTGTGGAATGGGGCGCACGGCCTCAGCCAATCATTACATGAACATTGTCACCAAGACTACACAATATATTACCAGTATTTGTACATTGAATCCTTCACAGATTATGCTATCGGACATATGCTATTTACTTGGACGGTGCCGCGTGAAACTATGACGAACATACGGATACAACTAAATATACATACACGGGGCATTACATCCAGCTGCTTCGCAAATTTCAATTCATTTTTATACAAAAAAAGTAGTGATTTTTATTGCAACAACCCAACAAATTTACAAAATCGTGTTCCATTTCATTTCGATTAACTAATAATTATTATAATGTGTTAAAAAAATCACAGATAAATCAGTTGTAGTTGCGGTCGTGTAGGGTTGCGACGCGACAACATGCCCCATATATACAACACTAGTTCACAATAAGGCAATATCTTCAAATTAATCGATACAATAAGCGAAGTTTACAAACTAAGTGGGGGGGGATCTGGGCATTTAAAAAAAAATGTTAGCACTCCATTGGTTAATGTACACATCAATAAGAAACCTCAAACTCGTATAAACCTTAGTAACACAAATAATATGAGCCACGGGAGGCAAAGTGCGGCTCCGTAGTGCCGAGTACACGAGAGATCATTCACTAGAAGTGTGGTAATGGAACATATATCTCTGTCTCCCTCTTTTCTCGCGCTCTCGCTCTCGCTCCCGCCACAAAAAACGACAGTTTAAAAGATTGTAAGTGTGTTAATAATTATATAAAATAAAAATACATGCCAACATTAATTAAAGCGGCTGTTTTATGTTATAAAATAACTAACACACTTACAATCTTTTAAACTGTCTATTTTTGTGTCGGTAGCGGGAGCGAGAGCGCGAGAAAAGAGGGAGACAGAAATATCTGTTCCATTACCACACTAAGCTTGCCCTGCATTGCATCGGAACACACGGACCATGGTGCCCGTTACTATGTTACAGTCAAAACTACTCCTGTAGCATGAATAATTTGCGACAACGTTTTCGTATTGCCTTCGACTATTTTTGTATTGAAAAATGAACAGCGTTGCGGCGGTGAAAAGTGGAACTAAAAATGAATATGACAATTTTGACATTTCGCGTTTTCGAATAAGTCGTCGCAAAATTTTCCTGCTACCGGCACAGGCTTAGCCATGCTTACTATCTGCAATCGTTAACGCTTTTGAAAACTATGATAATGTATGGGAATTAAAAACTTGTACGTTACGTCACGTGGTCAAGTTTTTAATTCCTTTCTTTCTTTCGTTTTCTATAAAATTAATAAACATGGCGACAGGTACCGTTCTAATACAACAATAGTAGGCGCATATAATGTGCAGCATCTTGTTGACAAACCTCTTTGATATTATTTACTTTTTTATATTTAGGTATTTTGATTGTTTTTTATTCGTGACTGTCAAAATGGAGAACAGATGTAGTCTTTGAACTGGGCTTTTAATTCAGTATTTAATAATATTATAAATCTATTGTCTTTTTTATGTCGCTAAGACTTAAACAAAAGTTTTAACTTTTAGCAACAAAGTCGCTAACTTGACATTGTTCTAGGGCTTCCTGTATAAAATTGTAATGGGTTTCCGTCCCTTTTCGCGCGAGAGCGAGAGGAAAGATGTTACACATCAGTAGATGTGATTCTTCTTGGCTGTGATATTAAAAACATATTTTTTTGTCCAGAAACCACACTTGGAAATAAAGATATCAAAATTCCAAATTAGTTTTGACTGTAACATTATAAAATGTGATATTGTTATACATATTAAATAAATTATGAAGCAGTGAAATAGGAACAATTAAAAATTAATCATATAATGTAAAAGTACCAACAAAGAACACCATTAGATACTAGATATTATTCCCGATGTGATAAATTATGAACCAATTTACTTCAATGCAACACAATATCAATTCAATACCAATTGTAAAACAAAATCACGGTTTTTTAACATAGCGTTACAAATACATGATATTAACATAAAATAAAGCAATTATTTAATTACTTCATACAAAACCAAAATGTTTTTATGAACTTTTATAGAAATCATGCGAAATATATTTGCGAATATTCATTTCTGACCAAGGCCCGTGCGTTCACTATAAGAATAACATTCGAGGCGAACATATTATAGTTGAGACCAACCAACAGATTTCTTCTAAGGGAGACAAAAAGTGACACTAAAGATATGAGAAAAAGTAAGATTAAAAAAATCAAGAACAAAGGTTAGCATTAACTACAACATGTTCGACAATCAAATAATACACAGAGAGGAAACAATTTACAAATACAGTCAAAAAGACCTACAACCTTAACGGCCAAATACTGAAACGCCAGTCAAATCTGATGGCACATTAATTTTGAGTGGCCTCCGATTTTACAGGCGAAATTATATTTAGACAAAGCCTCAACTAGTTAAGTGGGCCTTCAGAATTTGAATATCGTTCCAGTATTCGACCATAGTGAATTATAAATTATAATGATTTATTGTCCTGCAGCAAAGCTAGTGTACATACTAATATACATTAATGATAATAGTGTGTTAAAAAATAACATTAAAATTAGTAGTCTTGTTATAAAATCTATTTTCAATGGATTGGAAACGTGATATATTTATACAAGATCAATATGTGCAAGCGCAATGCAATTGATAAATTAAACACTTAAAACGCTAATAAACTAGAAAACACTATTGATAATATTACAAAATTAGGGAAGTATAAATGTTTCGGCATTCGTCACCGGCGGCTGTAATCAAACTAATACCGTATTCATAGACACACTATGTTTGTAATGACTACCCAACTTGTACGATATGACTTAATTAACATATAATATATTATATTTACATCACCAGCCGCGGCGCGTGCTATAAAACATAGCAAAAATTAAAACATATTATCATGATACAAAGTGCAAATAAAGTATTAATGCCTAAATGTGGAGCCTGTCATACGGCGTAGTGGTTTTCAATTAATAAAGTGATATATATAAGACAATCCACCAGCGAAACATATTTAGCAAACTCAGTACCCCATATCGCCTACATTATATTAATAAAACACTTACAAACAATTTGCAGTCGTTATAAAATTGCATTATTAAAAACTTTATTTTTATAATTATTTTTGTATTTTTTTTATGTTTCGATCGATAAAGAATATAATTATAAACTTTTCATCAACGAATATTCTATCTAACGTGAACAATGTACATGCATTACATTACATAGTATCTTAACTATTTAGTGTGTACTAAATGTTTAATAAAACTCTTAGATAGGCGTATTAGTTATTTATAATAATAATAGTTGAATCTACGTCTATGCAGATAGACCGTCACCGCGTTCTATATTTATTAATATAAAATGAAACAACTCTGTAAATACGCGAATAGAATAATATTATGTAGTAAACACAGCGTTCATGTTCGTATTGTTATGAGACAGTACACGCTACGTGACATGGAACGTACCCAAACATATATAATAATTAATGTAAAATCTCAGTTATCTGCAGCAAACGAGTACACTCTTATTGTTAAAAATAGAAAAAGAAAATTATAATTGACAAAAAATCACCGTCACGTACTCGACGTACCAACTAAATCGTCTTAAAAACGCAAATTCTACTCGTACAGTACAGTATATTATATTCTAAGTCGATATAATGCATTAGTTCAATCCAGTATTCTATAATATTGGATATCGATATTGTAATCGTGTCCGCTATTACATCTCACATTGCAAAGATTTGGTACAAACACTAAGTCTAAGATAAAATATTAGTAAATGCAATCTACTCTCTTCGATTCAACAGCAAAATGTTTAAAATGTACAATCCTATGATACAGATTAGCCAATATCGCCTACAGTACCTCTACCTACACATGGCTCTTAAATAAATTCAAAACTATACCTACAGCGACCAGGGTGGTCCTTTAATAATAAATTGATATAATAAACACATCCCGCACTATAAAATACACCTCATCCACTAGTGTAGAAAACAAAAAGCAATCACAATTTGTCCAAGAATCGATTGAATATACGATACGAATAGTGAAACCAGTAATCGATTATTATCCGAATACAAATTATAAGGAACTTATTATAACAGCGCGCACACACATGTCATAGTTTTAATAAAAAATCGCAGTGTGCATAAATCGGATCGAAAGGGGGGTTCCTGGCGTCGCTCTAGGACATCCTTTATAGGTTCAAAACGTCACTCGGAACCTTTAAGGGACCCTGAGCGGTCAATTAGTAATCACTTAATCACGTGACGTGTCACGCTTATAATTTGTACCATTAAAATTTAATAAATATTACCAAAAACACGCCATTTAGTAAGATTGTGAAAGCAACGGGAGAGCAAAAACGTTTTGGTGATACAAAGTTGTTTTTGCTGCCGCGTCACCTTCACAGTGTAGGCGCAAATAAATGAATAATGATTATTAAATTCAACTGGAACAACATTTAAACTACCGAATCTGCTGTAGCATAGTATAATATAGTAGAGCATTAGAACAAATAGACATCTATACAGACAATTTGTATACTTTAACCTGCATAGGTACCTACGTATTTTAATAATAATATACATTTAGCATTTTTCTAATTTCAATAAAAAAAGAAAAACGTTATTATCACGTTTGGTAAATAAATGTGCCAATATTAAAATAATATAAGCTTATCGTTAACATAGCTTAGAAGCGTTATCATCATAACATTAATCACATAGACATTTATATCTTTACGCTCCTTGTTACATTAAAATAATAAAGTTCAGTCCGAGACAGATTATTATCTGACACAAGTCCATAGCAGTCCTTAAAGAACACACTAACACTTATTCCGTTTTAATGACAATTCCAACACTTATCGTGGTTTTCTTCATTAAATCCTTTGGTCACCGGCTTGCCAAAGACAGTGGGTGATATATTGGCTAGCTTCCTTCAGGCGACAGTATGATTATAATCATCACTTTCTTCTTAATTGCCTTCATTCATCATTCAATCAATTCTCTAATCATTTCTTATTCACCGGGTATGCTAAGATGTTACAAGGTGTGTCAAATTTGATCGTTTCATTGAGTTGTCCATAGTGTGCCTTTGTTCATGTAGTCCAGTTGCCATCAGTGGATAGATTAGCAGTCTGCATCACCAGATATATAAAGAACTTGGGTAGCGATGACAAGGTAAAATTGCCTATGTTGTTCAATACCAATGTGGGTCATATTGTCCAATGTTTGGTCCAGTTGTAATCAGCGGATAGATAGGCAAGCAGTCCTCTTCATCACCGAATAGGTAAAGATGTTGGAAGGCAATAGGGAATGACTTTCATTGTTCAAAACCAATGTGGTTGATATTGTTGGATGTGTTGTGTGGTTGTCATCAGCGGATAGTGTAGTGTAGTTCAGTCGGTGTACCAAAGGTGGTGCTGCGGATGTTGAGGCGGATGTACGAGGTAGGTGGGTGAGTAGGGCTGCAGGTACGCGGGTAAGCGGGCACCGCTGCCGTGATGCGCTGGTGGAGGCGCCGCCACTCCACCCACGCCGCTCACGCCGCCCCTGCGGACATCATACATTACATAACACATACATATCATCACGCCAGATGCCTCACGCGGCGGTAGGCAGAGTGTGTCGTCCAGCACAGAGCGGCGTTGGGGACCGCTACCCATCACATAGAATGCTTCAAGGCGGAAAGTGGAGTGACGAGTACAGAATGAACATCAGCATCCGTTAACCCTAACAGTGGCTACTAGTGGGTAGCTTTGGATTTGCCTCTTAAGCTACTAGTGGGTAGCTTTGGATTTGCCTATTACGCGATTATGTTGTTTTTTTATATTGTTGCTTTTATCTAAACCTCTCATATGAAAACGCTTGAAAGTTTCCCGGTTCCGTATGAACTTCGGAGTAAAAAGTATACAAAGACAGACTGATATCAAAATAAAATGTTATTTAAAGTTAATTCTTCGAATACATTGAGTTTTACGGGCACAAACATACAGTGGCAGAATTTATATATTTAAAAATAGTAGTAGTTATTTTCATCCGTTTAGCTTCAAACCTCAGGCTGCAACCTCAGGCTGCACCAAAGATTTTTATTAAACTCAGACAGAAATTTGCACACTTCGGAAATATACGTGGAAGTTTAAAGAAAATACGTTCAACAAATTTACACACACGCACATAGTCGCACAATGATACAAGAGAAGAGATTATTACAACTCACGTGTGATAGTGGTAGGTGGGCACATAGAGCGGCGGCGCCAGGTAGCCGGGAGACACGCCGCCGCCCGGGGACAGAACACCGCCGCTACTCGTTCTGTAATACACACAATCATTTCATTACGATATCTTCGCATCATTGTCACACAACAATACCAACAATATTTATTTATTACGCACAAAAAACAGTATTTTATAAAAACACCAGCTGGTCGCCCAGCCTCGCACGGTTATACATTAAAAAAATTTAGAGGTGGACTACCCTTAACATTTAGGGGGATGAAAAATAGATGTTGTCCGATTTTCAGACCTACCCAATATGCACACAAAATTGCATAAGAATCGATCAAGCCGTTTCAGAGGAGTTTACCTATAAACACCGCTACACGAGAATGTTATATATATAAGAAATAGAAATACAAAGTAATATGGTTAAAATCTGATCGGAATTGTGTTCCAAGGTATGTGTGGCGTGCACAGCATTACGGTTTAATATCAAGAAAATTAAGACGCAATATGAATACTTATTCAGAAATTGAAGTCGCCTGTTGACAGAAACACGATACGGAAAAAAGATCGCTGTCAATTTTAATATTAATCTGATTTAGTGCCGCATCTGCGTTTTCCAGCGTTATTCAAGTATGTGCTGTACTGTCAACTGCCTACCAGGAATAAATAATTTCAAGAAGTATGGTGATTCGTGTCTATAGTTCGCGGTGCCATTATTGCATTGATCGGTATTTTGTGGTAACATATTAAATTAGAAAGATAGTTTTCTTACACGCAATTAGTGTATTAATAGCGGAGGTTTTTATTTCTATCCGATCAAATTAAAAAGCGCAAGCATCCATACGCTTAGTAGTAGGTAGCGCTTCATGCTATGTATTTTTTTTTAATTTTATTCTAATTCGAAATTCTAATACTTTTCTGAGCATCCCCCAAAAATGGCAGTGTTGGTTTCTTTTACTTATATACGGTATACCGTATATATAAAAAGATGTCCTCACTTGTAGTGCGGATGTGGGTGGTGGTGCCAGGCGTGGGGCGCGGCGTGCTTGTGTGCGGCGGGCGGGGCACCCACCACGGCACCCACGGCACCCACGGCACCCACGGCACCCACGGCACCCAAGCTGCCCACGCCGCTCACTCCGCTCACTGCACTCGTAGGCAGGTACTCGCGACAACCGCCGCTCTGTAAAAAAAAGCTATTTAGTATCCTATATTATGAAAGTACTTACCACAACTTGATTATTGATTGACGCTTCATATGTTATATAACCTAGATGGCCACTATTATATTACCTGTATGTATCTCTGGTGTATGTATCTGACCGATAAAATAAGTTATCATGCCAAACTAAAATTACATCCTCCCGGCAAACAACATACACGAAATCTTAGCTTTTAAGTATTTGCAGGTGTGAACAGACAGACTGAGAATTATTTACGCATTAAAACTAATGAATAAGACTGATATACTGGTATACTCACACTATCCCTCTTATTATGTTGCGCCGGCACATACTGATTGCATTGATAGTCGTTCGTCTGTCGCACCGTGGAACCACTCTGGAACAGATACGTGTGACAATTAGTTCATTCGTAAAATTAAGAGCTAGGTTCTTGTCGGTGGAGGGAGGTATTTTAAATTCCATTGTAATGAAAAGCAGCATAATGTAGAAAAGTTCTAGGACTGCAATGTAAGGCAGCCTGTTTATTATAATATACAAAGACTGGTGGTCGTGCTTGGCTGGGCCACCAGCCACTTACTATGTATAGTTACTATAGGTACTGACGGGAGCGTAGTGTGCGTGGTGGTCGTGCTTGGCTGGGCCTCCAGCCACTTACTATGTATAGTTACTATAGGTACTGACGGGAGCGTAGTGCGCGTGGTGGTCGTGCTTTGCTGGGCCTCCAGCCACTTACTATGTATAGTTACTATAGGTACTGACGGGAGCGTAGTGCGCGTGGTGGTCGTGCTTTGCTGGGCCTCCAGCCACTTACTATGTATAGTTACTATAGGTACTGACGGGAGCGTAGTGCGCGTGGTGGTCGTGCTTGGCTGGGCCTCCAGCCACTTACTATGTATAGTTACTATAGGTACTGACGGGAGCGTAGTGTGCGTGGTGGTCGTGCTTGGCTGGGCCTCCAGCCACTTGCTATGTATAGTTACTATAGGTACTGACGGGAGCGTAGTGCGCGTGGTGGTCGTGCTTGGCTGGGCCTCCAGCCACTTGCTATGTATAGTTACTATAGGTACTGACGGGAGCGTAGTGCGCGTGGTGGTCGTGCTTGGCTGGGCCTCCAGCCACTTGCTATGTATAGTTACTATAGGTACTGACGGGAGCGTAGTGCGCGTGGTGGTCGTGCTTGGCTGGGCCTCCAGCCACTTACTATGTATAGTTACTATAGGTACTGACGGGAGCGTAGTGCGCGTGGTGGTCGTGCTTGGCCTGTGCCTCTTGTTGCGCGAGGGCCAGGAGTCTCTTCTTCTGACTTTGCGGCGTGGCCTGTGCTCCCGAGGTCCGGTTGCTGACCCCTTGCTGCCCGCTCGGCTGCTGCTGCTGCTGCTGCTGTTGCTGTTGCTGTGGTTGGTGCTGGTGTTGTTGTTGTTGCTGCTGCTGCTGTTGTTGCTGCTGCTGTTGCTGTTGTTGTTGCTGTTGCTGTTGTTGCTGTTGCTGTTGTTGCTGCTGCTGCTGCTGCTGCTGCTGCTGCTGCTACACAGGTAATATAATTTTATTGAATTATGAGACTTGCAAATATGTTACATTTAAATTTATTTACCAATGAATAAGCCAACCTCTCTCTCTGAGGAGGCTATACATACTGTAACAACCAACGGTCATTTTTGGAGGTAGCTAAATATAGTTTTGTAGGGGCCTGCTAACCGGAAATTTTTTAACGTCAAGTTAAAAAATATATATTCCAATGTGCTTAATATGACTAGGCGGTTCTAAACAACCTTCCAATAGATTACTGCATTGGTTTGTTCGTTTGATGTTCAATAACTCTTATGTCCATACGACTGTATTGGTACTATTTGGAACAACCATTAGTAAGCTGGGGAAAGATGGTATGGTATGTGTGGTGTTACCGCGTGGTGGTGGTGGCAGGGCTGGTGGTGGGGCTCGTGCTTGAGGTTGAGTAGTGAGGGGGGAGCGGTGTTATGGCATGGTATGTGTGGTGTTACCGCGTGGTGGTGGTGGCAGGGTTGGTGGTGGGGCTCGTGCTTGACGTGTCGGTCGTCGCGCGGCGAGCGGGCGCTGCAGATGACGGAGGCGGGCGCTGCGCCGCTGGGGCCGGCCGAGACATGCGCCGCCGACGTCGGCACGCACTCCCCACTGCCGCCTGCAATGTAACAACATTAATACTTTCATCTGGCACTCAAGCATACGGCCCACCTGATGGTAAGCAGTCACCGTAGCCTATTGCCGCTAGCAATACTGGGAATATCACTAACGGGTTGCCAACTATGTTGTTGATGAGGATTACTGTACTAGCAGCATTACTACTAGCCCAGCGTATCCTCGTGGAGCACTGGCAACCTTACTTACCGCAGAAACACAACACTACATCAATGTAGTGTTATTTGACTGCGGTCTTCTGTGAGGTGGAGGCACAGTCCCCAGTCGGGCGGCTCCAATATTAATATTCAGTACAGTTAGGTTAGAAAAACTCATTGGTACAGGCCGGGATTTGAACCTGGGCCCAGCAGATGACAGGCCGTTGCTTCAACCACAAGGCCACCACGGCTAATCTTACTAATAATATTATAAATGCGAATGTTTGTGTGTGCGTGTGTGTGTTTGTAACCTCTTCATGCCTCAACGACTGATGGATTTGCATGAAATTTGCAATGGAGGTAGCTTATAAGCTGAATTAACATATAGGATACTTTTCGTTTTGGAAAAAAAAACATGAAATTAGGAATCGTACCCACGACACGTCTCGTCTAGTCCAGTATGTGTAGAAGTTGACATACGATAGAGGTGAAGCCGACAAAACCATACTTGTGCGACCTAAAAACCAGTTTGCATGTGTTGTAGTGTAGTGTAGTGTACCTCTGTTGTTGTGCGGCTGTGCGTTGTGCGCGTGTCGGTTGCGGCGCGGCTGGTCGTCGTCGTCCGAGTCGGAGATGGTGATGACGGACACGGCGGGCGAGGGCGTGTCGCGGATGGTGATGGTGTGCGCGCCGCAGCCGCCGCCGCCCTCCCACGACGGGTTCACCGCCCGGCTCGCCCTGCAATAACAGTAACGCAACCTCACTTCTATACTTCAAACACACATACATACATATCATGACGCCAAGTCCCTCATGGGGTAGACAGAGAGTATAGAGCACCATTTCACAGTTGACGTTTTTAGTAAACATTATATGTACATGAGTTTCTCGAACTTTTACCATAGCAGTCTTCTTTTAGCGTTTTTCATTCGGTCAATTAGTATGTGTACATTTCAGTTGAGTTCATAATGAAGTCGAGCAATGGTTAAAAATACAAACTTGCAATTACAGCAAAATCTTATGCTATTTTGAGAATATATTATATATTCTTTTAAATATTCATACTTCAATACACAGTACAATATTAACTTCGAACCCGTACAAATCGTACTTTCTATCAATCAAAATAGAAAAATAAATCGTTAATTTTAAAAACCTAGCGTGTGAACAAATCGGCCAATGTTGAACTCGAGGTTTAACCGCATAACGGTCATCCTTGGCATCGGCAGAATATTGGGTACTACAGTATTGGTATCCAATGAAGATAGCATTGATTTGATACACTACTATAAAATATTCACTTTTCTCGGTATTCAACTCACGTGTGATCATGATGGTTGTGTCTAAGCCTCGATGGCGGAGTGCCCTCCTTCACCCGCTTCTTGACCGGCGACAGCTGAGTCGGCTCCTTCTTCCCACCGCTGCTTGCCATACTGAAATGTTCACACCACGTTATCACGACTGATGCATGATCGACTAATCTTATCCTAAACTATATAGGAAACATTTTTCAATGGCGTGAATGGCCAAATCTAAAACTATGCTAATAGCGTAAAGTACTGAAAGGTGTCTCAGGTCCGATTTTGATGGAAGCTAAAACAATGCATTTTTGGATTTTTTATATTTCAAAGCCTAGCCATAAAAAGGGTGCGTTGATTTTGAAAGAAATACACAACCAGACTGTATTTATTACACCATTAGACTTTTGGGAAGTATGAAAAATTTACACTGTATATAGTAATAATAATGAGGTGCTAGTGTCGGTACTACGCAAGACGGAATTCGAGTCAAATGTACCCTTAAATAAATAATTAATAATACATTATGATATAACTAATCGTAGAAGGTTTGTTATTATATTAGAGCACCTGTATTGATGTGTTTGGTGGTGCGGCTGATAGTGCGGCATGGCGCTCGTCTGCTGCTTTGTCGATCTGTTGACAACCCCTCGGTTTTTATATATATATATATACACTTACAGCTTATTTGTATACACTGGGGCGTCCTTTCATTGATTTCATTATTATAAAGTCAGCTAACAATAATTACGGTTACCAAAGCCTATGGACGCTAGCAACACGGTATCACACCGTTGGTGACCTTCAAATATCTCTTCAAACCGAAAACTTGCCTCGTTATTTTAGTTATTACCATCAAAATACAGGTGGTGGTAACAATCCGAAAAAGTCATATTTTCGGGGCTGCTTAGAATCGCTTAGAATATAAACATGTATGCATGACTACTATAATAGACAATGGAAACTTCGGATTTTTCATTTAAATATTTTCCATACAAATATAAGGTTATGGTATCATAAAAAATCATCCTTAAAGTGATACAATCGTAGTTATACAAAAATAAAGAAACACCACAACACATCGATCCTAAGCACCCTTCTCAAATATGACTATGTTGGGTCGTTACTACCCGTTAGAGTAGAGTCATATATAAATAATGATGTACCTTTTATGCGTGTGATGATGCTGCGGATGGTGCGGATGGAAGGCGTCCCAGACGTCGGGCTCGGGCAGCGGCGCCGGCTCCACTATGAGCGGCGCGCGCCACTCGGCCACGCCCACGTCGGCCACGCCCGCCACGCCCGCCACGCCGGCCACTCCGGCCACTCCAGCCACGCCGGCCACTCCAGCCACGCCGTGCTGATGGTGAGCAGCAGCCGCTGCGGCAGCCGCCGCTGCCAGTTGCTGTACCTGACGATACCATACCGGTCATTGAACTTTGAGTATGAGTTGTATTGGCCGGTACTACTGGGTAATGACGTTTTCTTTTTTTTTATACCACTTATCTTGCACACAAGCATAAGGCCCACCTGATGGTTAGCAGTCACCGTAGCCTATAGCAGCTAGCAATACCATGGGTATCGCTAACGCGTTGTCAACGATGTTGTTGATCCAAAATGTGCAGGCATCATTAAAAAAATTAAGTAGCCAGTACTCAATAGAGAAAGTAAAAGAAGACACTGATATTAATGACATTTACTTCAATAGAAGTACTGTTATTACCTGTTTACGGGCATAATGTTGTATAGAGAGATGCGGTTACCTGATAAGCAGGCGGGCACAGTATGGAGGAGACGAACTGGTGGGGAAATGGCTCGGCGGCGCGCGTCGCGTACTGCCGGCCGCCGCTCACCGCCACGCGCCCGCCGTACAACTGGTACTGAGAACACACCAACATTTTACCGAACATATACTAAGCCGGTCTCGCCATCGACAGGGAATTCATCATCACATATTATCAGTAAGGTGAAGTGGGGTGTAGTGTAAGTGTGTAGCGTAGCGTGTACCAGTGTGTAACGTACCAGGTTGTCGTAGGGCGCGGCACGCAGGCGCTGCTGGTTGATGGTGAGCGCCAGGTGGTGCGCGGGCGGCGCGGGACCGCCCACCACGCCGCCCACGCCGTACTCGCCGCCTACACCGCCCACGCTGCTGCCGGATCGCCGGCACACCTGGATAGAACCAACACATTTAACTATGCGTTTCAATTAACACTGGATAAATTAATGCTTCAAAACTTAAAATGACGGAATTTTTTTTATAACATTAAGGTGGCAAACAAGCAAACGGCCCGCATGATGGTAAGCGGTCACCATAGCCTATGGACATTTAACAATCTATAAATATAAACTTATTCTAATGCACACGTCAAACTTTTATTTTAACCCAAACATTCTTCATTTTACGTTTAGGTTTATAAAAGCTAAATGCAATGTGTAATTACCTCCATCATTTGCACAGAAGCCTTCACGTTGTTACAGTGCGCGTAGTCCACTAAATGTGCGAGCGTCACGAACGCGTGATTCAACGCTTCGCCGGGGGTTATCCTTCTTTCCTATAAAAAAAAATACAAACATTTGTACATACGCCGTACATTATAATAACGCAAAGTCCATTTGAGATAGGCAGAGAGTTGAGTTCACTTCAATCTTACATATATCTGGAATAATAAATATATATATGTAATCATGTAATCGTGTTGTATTAAACCATATACATTGGAAATGGCTGTTTCTATTATTCTAAACCTTCTTCTCCACCTCCCAAACCCACCCCAAACTCTCTAACACTTCAAAACCTTAGCTCATAAGTTCTCTTTGCCACGTTATATAGTTTAATAAGTTTATAAAACAACTAGATTTTATCAGCGGCTTCGCCAGCATGGTTCTACTTTCCCTCGGGAATCACACAATTTACCCGGATAAATGTTAATCCAGCTTATAAGTTACCTCAATTCCAAATATACATATTCATTCAACCGCTGAGGCGTGAAGAGTGTGTATACAAAGATACAAACAAACTTTCACATTTATAATATTAGTGTAATTAGTGTAATGTAATGTAATATTATACCTGATCCATAGTTAGCATTCTCTTGAGTAAGTCGATGAACTCCCTCCTGTCAGCTTTCTCCGCCAACAGCTGGCCACCTTCAAGATCCGTTGGAACATTAACCTGAGAACATTAAAATAAAATAAGTTAGTACATAGTAATAATTCCACAGACGGACAGATACACACGTTAAACTTATAACATCCCTCTTTTTGCGTCGGGGGTTAAAAAGTGTCTTAATTATAATGTTTTTTTATACTACTAAAAAAAGTGGCAAACCAGTTTCAAACTACAAAAAAAAAATAGTATATATATATAAAATATACAATTTAATTTTGTTTTCTGAATATAAAAATGAAATAAAAAAAAGTACCTGTCCAATGTCGTCGAGGCAGTTGAAGATGTACTTCCTGGCCTCCTTGCTCTTGATACCGGTCTCCAGCTCGTGCTCCTCGGGCGTCTTCAGCCGCCAGAACGGGTACGTGCTGTCCACGTCGCGGTAGAAGAACTTCGCCGTTTTACTGGCGCTACAACAACCAAATAAATATAATTATAGTCATGTAGCACGAATGACATCAACTAGGTCTTATCCTAGTTATCCTAAACATTGTCGGGGTATAGATCTAATACTGTTCGTAAATACACAGTAAAATTATCATAGCTAGCAGCATTTACTGCCGCACATAATTGCCTCGCGATATGAAAACCTTAACTCACCGCAAGAACACAACACAACAGTCCATGATTGTATGCTTATTATGAATGAAATAGTCACTCCATCAGCGCATTTTTATTTGACTGGCATCTTTTGTTACTGCAAATTCCCAGTCGGACTGAAATGATTAATATAAGATCCTTCCTCCCTAAAAATTTAGATAACTTACTCCTTAAAGAGGTTGTAGTAATAACACAACTGTGAGTTTTGATAAATAAAGCCTATTATAAAATTAATGATTATGTAAATGATAAAAATGCTTGGAATATATAGACTCACTCTGCACAAGTGGCTCCCAGCTCCTGGTAATTGTAATAGTTTAAAATATGTATTTCATGAAAGCAGTGACAAAAACCAACTTGGTAGCTTTCATTTTGATATTTGTAATTTCATACCAATGTCTAAAAGAATTTTGTTACAAATTTAACAATTTGTAACAAAATTCTTTTTTTTTCATGTAACAATCATGATATAACTATCATGATTGTTACATGAAAAAAAAAGACAGAGCACTGAGTTTCTTGCCGGTTCTTCTCAGGTGGTTTTTTCTGAACCCGTGGTAATTGAGACCTTCATAAGTGCCTTATTAGGGCCTAAACTGAATAAATGATTTTTGATTTTGATTTTGATTGAACTGTGTACTGTACCTGTTGAGCATGTGCTCTGTGGGCAAGCCCTGCGTCTGCGAGATGTATCGGATCTGGTCGTACTCGGAGGAGCCCGGGTAAAGCGGCCACCCGAGGAACAACTCGGCCACCACGCAGCCCAGCGACCACATATCGATCGCCTCGCAGAACGCCAGACCAAGGATTATTTCCGGTGCCCTGGAATATACCAATTCAATATTAATTCACAATTATTATTATCTATTTCGCTGGGAATAGAAAAACATGGAAAGAAATTAGGGAGGTCTTCGCCCAACACTAAGACTGTAAAGGCTAAAAAAATATTGATTGTTTATCTTTTCAGCCATCACCGGATGATTGGCAAATCAAATATGGAACGCTATGTCAGACACGAAACGCGCTGTGGTCTTCTTTCGTAATCACAGTTTTTTCTTTGACGCGTGATACGTAGGTACGTCAATAATATTTTATCGTACAGTTACAATATGGTTTCGATAACGAAGGACGACCCCAGCGCGTTCTAAGTATTACGGAGCGTTCTATATTAGTTTATCAATGTGTACTGTACCCAAGATCGTATAAGCGATGCATACTGGTGAAATAAATAATATATTTTAAAGTAAAACTGAATACCTGTAATATCTGCTCTGTAAGTATGTGTTGCAGACGGCCTTGCTGACGTGCGAGGCGCTGCCGAAGTCGATGACCTTCACGCGGTAGGGCTGGCGCGCCGGCTCCACCAGCATTATGTTCTCCGGCTTCAGGTCCGCGTGGATTAGACCCAGTTGCTATAACACAGATAACAACAAATTATAATCCTGTTTCACTATCACACTACAGCGTAGAGGCAGTACATAATAGAGGCAATAGTCTTCTGCTCTCCTCACTCAAAAAGAGAAGGTTATATACGGTACAAGCCAAGGACATAGCTATACTATTTTCCGTCCCTTACCTCGTGCAGAGTATTTTCAATTTCGTAAAATACTTTATGTAACTTAACCTATCTTATGGTTCACTGGTGTTATTTCCCGATAGTTCATTAAACTTTCAACTTTATCTTTATAGATGAAAGTATCAAGTCTTACTTTCAACTTGAGCAACGCCGTGAGCACTTGCTGCAGAATCGGTCTGATGTACTTGAGGGGCAGCGGCGAGAACTTGTTCTGTTTGAGGAAGTCGTACAGGTTCTGCTCGAGCATCTCGAACACGAGGCACGTGTGCGACCGGTGCTGGAAGCACTCGTACGCGCGGACGAAGTTGAACTCGTCCGCGGACTCTTGCGAGAGTCGCGATAGGATCGACACCTGCAATCGAAATATTGTGTTTACACAAATGTGTCTTAATAAGTAATTACATATATAGGCATGATGTTCAAAATTTAAATTTAAATTGTTTAGGCCGTAATAAGGCACTTCTGAATGTCGTATCTCAGCGATTTGGCAAAAAGCCACCTGAGAAGAACCGGCATAACACATTGCTAACTATTTACTCACAAACATAGACACTATAGACAAGCAATTGCGTTAGTTGTTGTGGATGAGAAGAACTGAATGTTATCTTTTATAATAACAATTATAATGCAACTTAACCAACCCATAACAAATGATTTTTTATAACACTAAGCAGTCACCGTAGCCTATAGCCGCTAGCGATACCAGGGTATCACTAACGCGTTGCCAACCAGGTTTGATGATGAGGACTCACTGTGCTAGCAGCATGACTACTAGCGCAGCGAATCCTTGTGGAGCACTGGCAGTGCAAGTAAGATTTTTCTTGCTGCATATTTTGAAACACAATACAACAAAGTAGTGTTATTTGACTGCGGTCTTTTGTATAAACGTGAGCATTATACAATTATAATTACTAATCGTTTTTAATTGTGACAAGTGGCAACAATAATTATTGATAGTTTTATTATTTCCTACAACTTCTATCATAAACATGTTTATAAGACGTGACTAAAGTGGTGTATATACCCTCTGTCTAACCCGTAAGATAAGGATATTCTATGGTAAAAACGTCATTTTGTGCAAAAAATAGAAAATGTTCTGTGTGTATGTATAGAGGAAGTGATTTAGTTTTTGCATCTTTACAAATGAGTTGCACATGCTGCTGTTGCCATGTGGAGAATATAAACATGTCACGTATACATAGAGGACGAGCTGACTCAAGGGTTTCGTGTAATTATACGGCAAAATATTTTTAAAATATAAACATTTTAAGCAAGTATTTATTTATATAAGTATAACTTAATTTAAACTGCGTAAATACTTCTTTAAAATACCTGTTAAGGGATTTATATTTTTGCTGTAATTAAGTAACTCACCGTGGTGGCTAATTATATAAGACCATAGCATTAAATATTTGAATATATGTATATAAGGGCCTCATTATAATTCCATATTGAAGAAGCATCCTATATGTAATGAGGTCGTTAGCTGAAATAAAGTAAGTGTCAATCGTGAGAAATTTATATACGTTCAAAGAACGTTGTTATATCAAGTGTGTGTATAGAAAACATACTAGTGGCGAGGGACAGGCACTCCGGCGGGCAAACAAAAACAAGCTGGAGTTAGGGCTGCTACATTGCACATTAATGTCTTTACATCGCGCCTAGAAAAAACGTGATTTTATAGATATTCTGCTGTCTTCTTATAATCTTTTTTGTCATTGATTGTACATTACTACGACCATCAGAAACTAAAATATTAACGTAAATAATTTGCCCATGTTCCCATTAACTACAATACCTACCCTTAAATTGGGAAGCTTAGATGTAAAACAATTATTAAAAAAGATACAGAAAGAATACGTTTTTAAAATGTATCCTGTGAAAACCCTGACGTCTAGGGACATCTCACTGGATCGTTGCCAGTCCTGGATTGCACGGACGAGAGTGCTTCTTGGAAAGACGACTTTTGGAAAATAAATATGGCTTGCCTATCTCGATAATCAATGACGAAGTTTTAAATAATAATGTTCTGCACGAAACAGTATACGGAAAGTTAAAAATAATATTTTGTGATACTATTTTCAGAGACTTTCAGAGAAACTTTTATACGGACAGATTTTATAAGTTATGTCGACGAAGATTCAACCCACCTCAAGACGAAGTTAAAATTTAGATTACGTTGTTTTATAGGAAATAACTTTACCGTTACGTGAAACTAAATATTTCTTATACGTTGAAGTTACCACCAATCAATCTATTTATACAGTTTGTAGCAGGCCTATTCAGTCATATTTTAAGACGTCATATGTAAACGTAAGCATTACCTCAATCTGCCCCTGGCGAGCATAGCTGGGGTGGTTCTTGAGGATCTTGATGGCAACTATCTCGTTGGTGCCTTTCTTCCAGCACTTCACCACCTGACCAAAGGTGCCCCGCCCGAGGAACTCCAGCACCTCGTACCTGGAACACAGTGTCGGAAGTTACACAATGATCTTTAAACATTATTGATAAAGTCGTTCAAAAAGACAGTTATATTTAATTTTCAAAGGAATTACGTTGACGTAGTGTTGCGTCTCTGCGGTAGGTAAGGTTGCCACTACACTAAGTGCACCACGAAGATTCGCTGCGCTGGTAGAACAGCTGGTAGCACGCAACTAACAACGCACTATGAATATATCTGGTCATTCTAATATTTCAAATATTTATGGACTAAGTTAACCCGTATGCTATTTTACAGGATTATTAACCAACAATGTGTGTCATAATATTAAATGCAATAGTGAAGGCGTACCTATTGGACGAGGAGTAGAGCACCTCGTGCTGCACCAGTTGGTAGTCTCCATCGCCACCACAACCGGAGCCTGTGTCAGGTTCGCGAACACACAACGACGCACGCCCCAAACACCCGCATGTAAACATATGACACATACAAACACATTAGCAACACAATCGCAGGTAAAGAAACTATATTAACACAATTATACGGTCACGACACTGTCAGCAAAATTTGCATGAGACGCGTGCTAGGACGTGAACTATCAATATCTGGGTATATCAAATTTACACACTTCTACAAGAAGCCTGCAAGTTATTCGTTCACTCAATACGCGACAGTAATAGATTTTTTTTTTAATATAGCTGGTGTACCAATCACCATGTAGTCTTACCTAAATGAGATCCTGATAGTCAATGACGAAGAATGATAAATTATTTCGTTTCCATTATCTGCGTGTAAAATTCAATGCCACCTTTCCTTTGCCACTTTGCATATGAATTATGTATTGATCTTTTGAATTCAAGTCAGTAGTTACTGACCCCGAGCAATCCAATTGGATTGGTGACCGACTAGATATTGAAAAAGCCGTTGACGCGCTTTTACGAACTCCGGTAATCGTCGGTTCCGGTTACCAAATTAATATCTTTATTAAATGGAAAATCTTAACAAACCCCCAAATTTATTAATTTTAAATTTCAAGATTAAGTATTCGTTTTAATAATCTAGATTAAAGCGTATTCGTGATGTTCTAACAAATCCAACTATAGATTAATTCGTCGTCATACATCCATCCAAAATAATCTGCACGCGAAAAAGAAAATAGTTAACGTAAGAATATTTCAATGAATAAATAAATCATTTTCGGTATATTTCAGCTTCTGCCAGGTGTAAATATTCCACGACTCCATTTATATGTAAATGAAACGTAATCTACATTGAATTTTTAAATTTGTAGATATAGCATTGTTTAATGCACTTTCTGGGAATAATACGTTATTGGCATATAATATAAACATTATTCGGAGGAAAATATAATGACATTGATATATGTTTATGAAAAAGACAGTTTTCGGTCAATGGACTTAAGAACAGTGAGCTCTTATGACTGTATCAATATAATTTGACTCGAAAGATTTTTATAAACAATCAATTCATTGATTACACTTATCCAATTAAAACGAAAACTTCAGTACGTAAATCAAGTCTATCTCATGATATTATCAAAATGTTCCGATAAATTCTGAATGATTTACATTTATCTTTGTATATTCCGAAATACTGTGCTTTTTGGTGGACACTACATGGTCACATGCTCGATGAAAATTACAGATTTAAATGATAAGTTGATGATGAATTGTTTTCTCGATCATCACAAATAGCCAATCTTAATTTTAAATTCAAATGACAATAGAAATAAAAACGTTTTAATCGTACTATTATTTATAGCTCCACAACACTTACATACATACATACATACATATCTTAGAGCATATATACTACACTATAATTGCTCATGTAGAATTATATTGTACGGGAAAAATATGTTATTTTATCTCAGATATACCAAATCAGTTTTCCATAGAGATTGACAGTGCGACAATGGCATTTACGACAAAAATATTATCATTTGTAGATATGATTATAGTTTATTCTGCAGTTTATTTAGATCTAGAGAAAATTGATATGGAATAGAATTACGTTTATTACGGTAGGAAACTGCATGAAATTTCAAACAAAACAACAACAGGTAACTTTTCGATACTCCAGTGGCGGTATCGGTAGCAAGAACATCTGTCGACTACGTAATCGAAAACGTCACTCTTCTCTCTCAATGGACATGTCAAAAATTTTATACGAATTTTCAGTTCCACTTTTCGCCGCCGCAATGTTGTTTATTTTCCGATATAAAAATAGTCGAAGGCGATACGACTACGTAGTCACAAGTTATTCTTGCTCGGGCCAGTATTGCTACCTCCTGATTGGTTGGTTGAATTTCGATACAAAACTCCAATATTACGCGGCCGATGAGAGCCTACATATCGTTTCATATTCACGTCAAGTTCTCATCAGCCGCTTTGGTTAGTGTTAGTAACGTGTGTAATTACCATGTATTGTTGTATGAGTGAATGTATGAAGTTGTCCTTATTTAGCCAACTTTTATTATACACTAGTTGTGCCCGCAACTTAGTACGCGTTCAATTAATATTGTTTCCGATTTTGTGGTTTTTTCTTGCGCGGAACACCATTTTTTTTTTTATAAATTGCCCCCAAATTCCGCCTAGTAAAATCTGCTATCTGCCCATGAACGTCCCGTTCAAATGGATATACAGATAAAAAACTGTTTTGTTATTTTATCGTGTTTAGTATACATTTATGATCGATGTTATTTTGAAATCACAGACATCAATTTTATTTATTTGTATATAGATTGATAAAAAAGTGCTACTCAATGATATCAAATCAGCTGAAATGATTTCATTGAAATTTCGCATGAATACATAAGTAATTTAATTTTAAATCCTGTGGTAAGTTGGTAACAGCATAGATCTGATATCGATGGAATAGCAATAGCATATTCTGACATCTCTATTTGCTTAAGTTTTTCTATGCATTAGGTATGTTCAATATGAAATTTTAAACTAAGTCTAAGGCCCATATTCAAGAACTCTGCTCAAACGTGAATCAAAAATCAAACAAAGACTTTTGGTAGAAAAATATGTACTTGAGTTTCGGTCCACGTTTGCGCACAATTCTGGAATACGGGATACGGGTCAAAGTATCGCAAATTAAAATTAAGAAACAAATACTCAATGATTAATGAAATCATACAAAAGATATTAAAATTCATAGCTCAGCCCGAAACTTAAATAATTATTCAAATTTATTCCCATTATAACTCGATTAGTTATCGAATCGTTTGCATAAATTTTACTACATAATCAGAATTTCTAATGTTCTGTTAGCCTCTGCCTACAGAAACTCCATTTCTCGACCTTTTCAATATTTAAGCAATTTAGGCTGTTGTAGTTTACAGTAAATCTATGATATTTTCAGAGTATTTTTTAAATTAATTTAATGGCGATTAATATGATTATATTTAGCATTATTGTTAAGCACCACAATTATGTCATAAAAAATCCGAATGAGTGTGATAAGGCTTTTTTTTACCACGAATGTGGGCGAGTGAGTAAGCGTATGGCCTGCCTGATAATGTTATTTAACTTCAAGTGTAAGGTGGACGTCCAAGCCCTGGTTGGGCAGTTCCATTTTTTTTATTTTGAGAAATACCACTACACCCTATGGTTCTTTTTACATTCGTGGTTGTGAATCACTGTACTATATTAAATAAAACTCATTGGTACAGAGATCTCTAAAATGACTGACGGTCACTTCAACGACACGGCCACCACGGCTTCTCTGTATGGTTAGCGTGGACCGCCAATGACGCCTATAGATTGAAAGAACAAGGATCACGATTGTTATTTGTATGTGTGTGTGTGTGTGTGTGTAGTGTTTGCGTGTGTTGTGTTTCAGGAAGGAGGTAACAACAAATGTGACATTACGTTTGTGGTTACCTTGCGGCTGGGGCGGGTGGTTGGCCCCGCCCGCAGCCAGCTGCTTGCTGTGCGCCGTCGTCGTAGCGGCCTGCGCTGGCCGGAGCCGCGCTGCGCCCCCCGCGCCTGTCGCGCCGCCGCAACCAGCGCGCCGCTGCTCGATACTCTCTCCGACACTACGCAACAACAATAAACAACACTTCAAACAACCCTATATTACAACTCTCCACCATTCAATACTATTTATATAGCTTTTTTTTTACTACGAAGGTTGAGACTATGACTCGCCTAATGGTAAGCAGTCACCATAGCGTATTTACGCTTGCATCGCTAGCACGTTGCATTGCGAACCTTATTGCCGAGGGGATCACTGTAGTAACAGCATATCCTAATTATCAGGAGAGTAAGGAGCTTTAAAAACCTTACACACCGCAGAAACTGGACACTACATCAGAGCTGCAGTGTTAGATGGAATTAAATACAGTCGTCCGTCGAGGATTCTGACATGTTTAAAAAAAATATATATATTAACTTTCTATTTTATCAAACAAAAAATTAATTTCGGGATTACTTTACCAGTTTAACTGAATGAGGTAATGTTTTTTTTCTTTTCTAAATTCCATGTGTAAAAGTGAAAACCAGTGGCGAAATTACATTTCGGTGAAACTTCGCTCCATAGTCTCTAAAACTAATGTTTTCTAGGTCGCAAAAACTAACTACCCGTTAGAAAAAAACCCTTCGATTCTGCGTCTGCGCATTCCATAACATAACCACGGTCCCTTCCCCACCTGCTATTATTACAAAACAGATAACAATTTATTTTGAGCAGGTAGATACCGTTGGTAGCTGTTAGCATTTATTGTGTCAATGTACGCCATATAGTAATATCAATTGAGTATTTGAATACAATTAAGCTAGAATGCTCATTAAGCAAATATAATTATATGCTACACGATAAATTAAATTAAACCACGACACGGCATCATCTCGAATCAAAAATTAGCGATTTCAAACCATATATCAAACTGCATAAAGGCTATATTACGGAATATGGAATAAGCTAAGCATCTCGACAGGCGACATTGCCGTCAGGTTCTTAGCAGTCAACAATCAACTCAATACACTTGCATGTAAGGTTTATATCAACGTATTTTTCATTTTAAAATTATTGACTTAATTTATAAAGTACATATTGTTATTTAGCGGCGATAGAATACTAATAAAATTATGAATATACACAGAAAATACAATTATAATAATAATTATTAGCCGACTATAGCGAAGCAAGAGAAGGGTTATAATTTGAATTTTACTAGTACAGTATATAACTTACGCTTCCTCGAAATCGAATTCCTCGTAATCGTCGCACTCAAACTTTAGCCTAGGAATGGACAGATCCATTATAAACAAACTAGCACTAATCACGCACACTATAATACACTGTACAGGTAACCACAGATATCATAAGCTGTCTAGAATCACTGAATTGTATATTACATTGCATTTGTGTGGTCTTTTGGACCGAATGCGTGCGCGCATCGTTGAAGACTAGGGGCGGAATGGTGTGTTGGTTTGCCGAGGGGTAGCAAGAGTGGGGTGCCAGGTAGCTAGGGGTCGTGCGACTAACGCATACCCCTCGTTTCTCGGTATTGTAAACTAAACTCCATTCAAATAAAAGCAAGAACGTATGCGTGCGCGCGTTGTGGGAAAGTGAATGAGTTGTTTGCTTGTTTTCAATATTAGACGATGACGCTAGATAATTGTTCTGGTAAACTGTTGTGTTGTGTCTTGTTGCCAGTTGTACTGACCGATCAACAGTCATCATGCTGGCTGATAAATATTTACTACTTCAGTCACAGTATGGTAACGTACAATTAAAAATACGGTTGACGGTTCAATCAAATTATTAGCGGAAGGAGCTTAGTTGTTCGTTTCTGACGCACGAGTTAAGGATTCCTAGATGAAATTATGGATGAGACCAGGATGAGACATAACTACTCATTAATAATAAAACAGTTGTCATTGGTATCTAAGAAAGTACCCATTAAATTACTATTACCACTTAACCGTTTTATTTACCTGATGCGTGACTTGTCAACAATTTTACGCAAAACAATTTGTTGAGGCGACTGCGACGTTTCATACCTTAAAAAAATCTAATACCAAAACATGCAATCTAAATAAGTTATATCTTGATGCATCAACTACAATAATAAAAATAATAACTAGTATCCTAACGGGAATACATACATACTAACACGGAGTTGAAAGCTAGGGCAGCAAGGTAATAGGTCACATAGATAGCATCGCTAATGTGTGTCGGCTAAAACTAAAGGTAGATATAATAGGAATAAAAAAATAAGTACATATGCTATACTGACGTCGCGTCGCGGCAACAGGGTCTTGCGCAGTGCACGGGTGGTGCTGCAAGCGGCGCGGCCGGCGAGGACCGCTCCGCATCGCACGCGCGACTCGGCACGGCGGGCGCAGCGCTGCTGCCCGGCCCTAGGTCACCCCACCACTTGCTCTGCAGAAGAAAAACAAAATTATACCTCAAATTTACAATTAGGCTCCAGAGCACTCAAGAGTCGGATACAGAAGATGGAGCAGATGTGTAAAAACAATTTTAATCGACATATTTCAGTCATCTTGGCAGGGTCGCCAACAACGCTTCGTAAGATAGGCCTATGATACGATAGTGAGGAGGCCTATCCTATAACTACGGCTGACTTGGAAATAGTTGTTTTACATAATCAGTTCCATCCATTCATTATACGTATTAATGTTAACTATCTAGATACAGTAAAACTCAGTCAACAAAGCTTGCCGACAGCCATTGGCTTATCTTAGGACGGCACGCGGCACACCAACGTTATTCCAGCATTTTGTTTATAGAAGATTACAAATTTTGCTCAATATGGCAGAAAATTGGTATTGTTAATCATTTTCGCTTCAGCCGGTCGCCAGTAAAATTCGGGGTCACATAGATTTGTTTAGTATACCAAGTTTACCAAATTTGACATTTTGGGTTATTATGGATAAAAGAGTAAACATTTTATCTCTATATATAAAACTAGCGGCCCGCCCCGGCTTCGCACGGGTAGACATTTATCAAATATTTTGTCTACCCGTGCGAAGCCGGGGCGGGCAGCTAGTATAATATATAGCATATGTTATTCTGTGATAATGTAGCTTTCTAACGGTGAAAGAATTTTTGAAATCGGTCCAGTAGTTTCGGAGCCTATTCAATACAAACCCACAAAAATACAAATCTTTGCTCTTTATAATATTAGTATAGATAGTATAGAAGTATAGATGAATCCCTATTTTTCATGATCACGGCATCACGCGTGAACGACTAGACCGATTTCGTTTTTTTTTTTTATTCGTGTTAATTATTGTCAGGAGAAGTTTCTTATTGAAGAGATTTTTTTTTTAAAAACGGAACTTTTTTAATCGGGATAAACTAAAGGTCCTTTTTTCTAAGGTGTATTTGACATATGAATTCATAGCTAAGACAGGACAACGTCTGCCGGGACAGCTAGTGATGAAGTTATTAGACTTTTTATATGAATATCCCCAATAGAATTTAACTTATTAATGTAATTCAATTTCTAGCATCTACAAATAACTTCCGTGTTTACTCCACTTTAAAGTAATTAATTCGGCTCTTGCCATTAGATTTACCGTTAAACCTAGTTTAAATTGTATGCAAGCACGTAACCTAACTGCCCTAGACTGAAAATAGGACATCTAGTTAGCAAAATGTAAGCACAAAAGCTATTCACTGTGAAGACGGGATAATATGCGTAACCTTCCCGCGTTCCTAGAATATTTATGTTATGGAAGAGGTGTAGTGTATGTGACTTTTGTCTTTTAACAGCTATACCAACTTCTTCACGTTTTAGATTTTACTTAACGTGACAGGTGGTAAGCTCATCGCCATTATCGGGGCGCATTCCAGCTCTAGTATATAACCAAATGGAAAATTTACTTGACTTAACTTATCAGCCTCCGACTTTCCACTACTGAAGTTAGGGCTCTCACAATTTATTTGAGGCCGGCTGGAAATCGAACCCATTCTAGTTGATATAATCAATATGACAATGAGGTATATTCGCGGAAGTGTGAATAGGCAATCCATCGCGATCGCTATCGATTGTCGGCAAAGATTAACGATGCAAGCAGTCAATATTAATTGCGCACGCGACGCGCTATGCACATTTAAATGGCCCGTAACATGTCGGTTTTATTAGAAGACATTGTACTTTATAGTTTAAATTTTAATAAAAAGCGTTGTAAAGTATCATCCAATTGTCAAGTACTTCTAGATATTATTAATTGAAACGGTGAAAATCTGTATACATATATAAGTATGGTCCTTAATTATTTTTGTATGAATTACGATTTTTATTGTGGTTAATGTTTTCCCAAAGCATTAATCAGTAAATTTCAGCAGAGCAATAAATACTGTTATAAATGTACACATTATCGTGGCTAACCACGATTTTGTGTCCCATACAGAAATGTATGTTTCCAGACTGTCCAAGATAAAATGTGTGACCAATTCTATAAATTAAAATGTAAGTTCTAATGTGGTTTCGAAATCAGTGCCGTGGTTACCTTGTGGTTTAAGCAACGGCCTGTTATCTGATGAGCCCAGGTTCAAAGCCCAGCCTGTACCAATGAGTTTTTCTCAGCTTAAGTACAGTGATTAATCTCACCATGCTTAGGATAAAAAATTGAGGTAGGGCGAATTGGGATCTCTCGTGGGTTTTCCCATTATAATTGAAGCTGCCCGACTGGGGACTGTACCATAAGAATAAATAATACTGAGTAGAAAGGAAACTCCCGCTCCGGACAGGCTCACAGTCGCGGTATTAACCTACACTGAACAACTTAGTTAAACGGCTTTTTTCAGTCGGGCTGTCACGGCTGGCGTCGCCGCTCGCGCGTTATAAGTTTGTGCGAACGTATTATAAACAAAACAAACTGCAATGTCGACACATTTTTCATATGTTTTTGGATGTAAAAATAATACAAAGACGTCGCCACACTTGAGCTTTTTTAGTTTGCCCAAAGATAAGGAGAGGTAAGTAATATTTTATAATAATTATTTCGTTTTCATGCCTAATTAATCAAAATGACATTCTTTTGTGCAGCCAATTGTTTCACCCAGTGGTAAAATTTAGTTAAATTACCTAGGTACTAACCTAAAGAATTCTTTTACTTATCGTCAATAGCAGTACGCCCGGACGACAGAGGGGCGTAACGACGTGAAGGGGGAAGTAGGTATATAAATGGCGGCGTTTTGGGCTCTGACAAAGCAGATTCCTTTCTACCCAGCATTATTTATTCTTATGACTGTATCTTCACCTTACTGAATACCGCAGTGAATAACACTACTTTGATGTAGTGTTGTGTTTCTGCGGTATGTAAGGTTTCCAGTGTTCCACGAGGATAGTGCTGCACTAGTAGTAATGCTGCTAGCACAGTGAGTCCTCATCAACAAGCTGGTTGACAACTTGTTAGTGATATGCCCAGTATTGCTAGCTACTATAGACTACGGTGAATGTTTACCATCAGGTGGGCCCCGTATGCTTGTGTGCCACTATAGAAAAAAAAAACTTATTATGATCATCATTTATTTGATTACGCGATATCAACACTGCGTGACAGATCAGTTGGTCGGGCTAATCAAAGAAAGTTTGAACCGGGAATGACAGATTACGTAATCCCAAAATGTTATAGATTTTTCTTAATTTACAAACGCTTATAACTTAGGTAAGTTCGTTTAATAGATCAATAAAACATATTTGTTTCCTTGCTCAAGAACTCTTAGGTAACTTCTCTTATCTAATATGCTTATACTCTGTACTATGTTCTGGATGACACCGTATCAAATCGCGATTCGTGAGACTCCGCCCGCCAGCGCCCGTCTAAGATCTAACAAAAAAAAGCGGCAGAGAAAAGAAACCGTTGTTCAAATCTAAACTTCCCGCATGCAATATAAGGACAGTATTAAAACAACAATAACAGTCAACCATTCCTTAACAATTTGATATGATCACGACTCTAAGTAATGCTACAATAATTCGTTTTTCGGTTGTCGATGAGAAATGACGCAATGTCCTTTTCATTTGTAGGTATAATCGTGATATGTTTAATAAGATAAAAACTGATAATATTTATATAAACAATATGCAACAAAAATAAAGTTCAATACACTGGAGTGATGTGAAAACAGGTGGTGTTTTTTTGTAAACAATTAAAACTACAAAACTGAGTTATTTTCCAAATGACACAAATGTTAAATATTCCTATATAATACTAGCGGCCCGCCCCGGCTTCGCACGGGTAGACTTTTATATCAAATATTTTGTCTACCCGAGCGAAGCCGGGGCGGGAAGCTAGTATAATATATAGCCTATGCTACTCAGTGATGATGTAGCTTTCTAACGGTGAAAGAATTTTTGAAATCGGTCTAAAAAATAAAAAATAAAATTTAGGGGTGGACTACCCCTAACATTTAGGGGGATGGAAAATAGATGTTAGCCGATTCTCATAGATACCGGATAAGCACAAAAAATTTCATCTAAATCGGTCAAGCCGTTTCGGAGGAGTATGGCAAGAAAACTGTGACACGAGAATTTTATATATTAGATATACCAACCAACGGTAAATCAAACACATACACAAAACAAAATGTTATCAATTGAACGGGTCAGCCTTTACAATGATATGCTATCAGTACACCTACCTAGTATGTAATATCAGTAACCCCTATGCAAATAAAACAAACGAGCCGCTAAACACAGCTATTTTATATGCAAAACTAGATATACTCTAAAACAATTGGGCAAAAGCAAAATCAACTTCTTACTTCAGATCCAAAACCAGGTATAGAAAAAAATAGCCTATTCAGGAAACTGTGACGACAGATGTCCAAAATTTTACCAACGCTGATCTTATGCGAACATTAAATCAGCTTTACCAGGCGCACCAGATTTCATTTCGCATTACTCTATATTATATTGTGTTCTGTGTAGGAGATTGACAGTTGGTTGATTCTAACCAACGCAAGTACATTACCTACTTAGGAGTAAATTATTAACGGGTAACCAAACGAAATGTTTCAATTTAATAGGACATAGTTTTTAAAAAGAATCTGTCTGAAATAGTTGTTTCAACATAAACTATCTATCTACTAAAGCAAACAAGAGGTAAGGTTGTTGCCACTGTACTCATAATAAACCAATTAACCTTAATTAGCTAATGAACAAAGTTATAATTACTTAGATGGAAAACGAGCAGTGATTGTTTTGAAATTTTCGATGGATCATTAGAGTTATCTTTTGGTGTTTTTCATATAAATGTCTAACAAAACGTGACAAGTAAAATTTGCCTTAGGTTTGACAATTACATTAATTCATATAATATTGGTAGCTAGAGCACGACAGACATCTGTTCACGCAGGATAAATTCAATATCCCTTGAACATAAATAAAGATAGACACTATGTCTACCATCATAACGGTTCAGTTCAGACACATGCCCCTATGATACGTGTAAGTAAACACCACTATCTACAACACGCATAGATAAGCGGGCCATGCCTGCTAGCTTTCCTGACCTTCTTGTTTAACCCCAACATCACATAAGCACGGGGCCTGACACTAAAAGCACGGGGCCTGACACTAAAAGCACAAAGCAAACGTTAGCTAGCACCCAATACGTGGGAATATATGCTCACCGATCAGTCGTACGTAAACCCTATTATAAACTGTTGACTTTGGCCATAAAGTGACTCCGGTCTCTCACATCTCGTGTGGGCATATTAGGCATTTTGAGAGTAAGATATTAGCTCAACTTATGAGACATGAACTTATTAAAATTGCAATTAGCAATGCATTTTGATCAAACGTTTGCCTATTATTGCAATCAATAAATGAATCGTCATTTCTACCTTATGGTGTGAGCACGAAGACATTAATGTAACCCATCGATTGACCTCAAATTAATCATTCAAAAACATGGATAATATAATAATAAATAAATAACAGATAATAATTAATAAACCATTAAAGTCCCAAGAGATGTAATAAAGAGATATTACTCGTATACTCCACTCATAATATCAATCTATCCTCCATTTATTTAAGTATCCTACAGATTAATATGAGGTAAAACAAAACCACATGCAGGTAGGTATACACAAAGATAATAATAATAATAATAATGCTTGGACATTATAACCCAGCGCCAACTGGCCCCAAACTAAGCAAAGCTTGTACTATTGGAACCAGTAGCCGATATAATACTTATATACATTTTTTTTCGTATATACATACTTGTAATACATACCAAACGCCCAGACGCAAGACAAACATATTTGTCCCATAAATGTTTGCCCCGGCGGGAATCGAACCCGCGACCTCTAGCGTAGCAGTCAGGTGTACTAACCACTAGACCAGCGGTCTCGTCATAGATACATCGCTACTTGTTCTACTGTCTAAACAAAAAGTACTAAAATATTTACCCTATTCTTTTGGTCTTTGTAACAAAATAATATCATAATTTTGATAAAAAATTATTTGACTGTACTAAAACTTGACTTGACAGTTGTAACCTTTAATTTAGACTAATGTGTCACAGACAAGATAATTAGCACTATTATAAAACTCCATATGAAATGGCGTTTGATTTAAGAGGTCGGCTTAACAGCAGCGTAGCCTTTATAGAAATAGTACTTCTGAAGCAAGTCAAGGCACACGTCGATCGAAGAAAATGCATAATGAATTACGCATCAGCACGCTACCAGCACACCTGTTTGTCTACGTATAACACCATGAATAATCAAATTATACTACCATGTTTCAGTTAAAGAAAATCGTTTTGATCACTGGATTCTTTATAATAGTAATATTAAGTCTGAGTATATTAAATGGATAATTATAGACCGGAAATCTAAATGATTATAAATTATAGCAATGTTTTAAATATTTAAAATAAAAATTACCGAATTTCTCCGTCGTCTTTACTAAAAATTGATAACATTTAATTCTATCTTCTGCCATCGTTGACATATTTCGTGTTTATATGACAGAACAACTCCTTTCAATATTAAAAAGGGAGATTATAATAAAGCTAATAATCCTTAGATTTAAAAAATATTCACGTCGTGTTTAGCTTACTAAAGAGCTGGATGATCCTATCAGAACTGACTGCCATGGCAATCAAATTACCATCATTCATAGCGTGCGAGACGTGACCGATCACATCTTAGATTTAAGCGAAAATGCATGCAAATGCATGTAAAGAGAAAATGCAACTACAAATAATAATAAAATTATGTCTGTTGTAATGCTCAGTTTCATAGCAGTACACATGCAATTAACGTGTCCCGAAATTTAGTAAATTGCACAGCGAGAGCGCTGTTGCATTACTAAACTTTCAGTTTTATTGTAGCGTCTTGGAATCTCACCGGAGCGATTTGCGCTACGGTCAGCTAGTAATGACGCACTGAGAAAACATAGCAAATTAAAATACATAAAACTAAACATAGGCACCGTTTGATAACAACCACCTACAAAGCAAAAGGTGTCCGAATGTATGGTGTTTATGGTAATTATAGTCTCAATTTGATTATAATTGAAGTACAATGAGTTTATGTAATCTATTCAATACGCTGAAAAATACCATGATCATTATCTTACAATATTTCTTGCTGGGGTTAATTATTTCAATCATGATAATGTTCTCTTATGTACATTGTACAATGAAGCACACGTGAACGTAAGAACATATTTTTTTATTGACTGTACATAAATTATTTCGATTTTCTTTGGTTTCTAGATACGCTATTCGTGACGATAATCGCCATTTTTAAGACGTACTTAGTCACTACTTATATTATATCGTATAAATCTGCGCCATTGTGATAGATAACTTTTCCAAATTATATTAAAATTATATTATTAAAAATACGTTATTTAATTATTAGTTATTTAATAAAACTAAAGACAAAGGGAACTTATCCCTCTCCTCAATCAATTTGCTAAGAATTCCTTTCTTTATGTTAAGGAGTGATCGTTAAGTCAAAAACTCACAATTCTTGTTCATGAGTAAGATGCAGGGCCACATCCGCTGGCGGTCACAAGACATACGATTAACCACAATGTTAATGGACTGACTACGATATAATCTCTCGTTCTGTAGGGCTAGCATGAATAATTTGCGACAACGTTTTCGTATCGCCTTCGACTATTTTTGTATTGAAAAATGAACAGCGCTGCGGCGGTGAAAAGTGGAACTAAAAATTAGTATGACAATTTTGACATTTCGCGAGTTACGTTTTCGAATACGTTGTCGAAAAAGTTCGTGCTACCGGCACAGTACTTTAAAACATGTATACAGATCTACCGACAGACGTGGGCTATGTGCAATTCGTATAAGAGCATCGGAGTCAACAAAATGGTGCATAATATTAGTTTTAAGCTACAACACTGTACTTCTATTTTTAAACTTTAGCGAACTACAAACATATTAATGACATGAAAAAGGGTCCTATACGCAATATTAAATTGTTTACGTAACTCTCGACGTTTCGACTGAGTTGCATCGGCCGTTGTCATGACCTGACAGATTGTTGTTGTGTCTGTCTCTTTCTTGTTGATTCGCGGGTAGTACGAATATTGGTATCTACCTACATATGAGTTTTAAAAAATTAGTTATTTAAATATATTGCGACTCAAACATTTTCCGGTGCTAGGAAAAAATAATAATAAATGGCATATGTAGGGATTTTATACATGACGCATCCGCCAATAAATCTTCATCTAAAATAAGGCCACGATAAAGGTGACTTTTGATAGGTCTGTATATCTATCGATTCATTTTTATAATCGCGAGTTTCCGTTGGTTTATGTCATTTTTATCTGTCAAAAGTCTCCTTTTATCTAAGCCCTACAATAATTGCTCGGATAGACTGAGGAACATTTGTAGATAAACATAGAGAGAGCTTGACAGCTACTTGGTAAATTAAGTAATGTTGTTTCTCTCTTATGAGAGATACTCAGGCCTCAAGGGCCGGATGTGAAGTAAGCAGAGTGACGACAAACCTTCGCGCAGATAACGCAAAGGCAGCCGACTGACGGAAATAAGAATTTCACGTCAGCATAAAGACTGTTTACGTGTCTTATATATGTATAGTCTTAGATTCAAAGGTTTTGATGTGGGTGAACATTTGAGCTATGACATCCAATTTCCCAATCGGAATGAGCGAATAAATTGAAGTTAAAAGTGGGTGCCATCTTGGATTATATCAAAAGAGCTGTAATCTATATATGGCATAGCATATGTATGATTACTTTTTTATGATAGCTATGGTATAGGCCATTTCTTTTACAAATATTGGGTAATTTAAGTATAGCATATAACAAATTACACGTAATACCTCTGTACAATTTTGAAAGGTTCGTATTTACATGTGTGTGCTTGCGTGATTAAATTCACATGTTTACTGGAGGACCTAAATTAATATAATAGATTGGTTGTTTATGTGTAGATCTATGTACATACTTTAGAGTTCGTTCATGTTCATGTCGCATCAAATAAATTGTCGTCAAATTCCTGTCATAATTTTCTTTTATTTGCATAACGAATGGAATAGTACAAGTTGTCATAAGCAGGGCAGATACAAAGGTCTGTGTAGGTAGGAACCACCTCCTGGGTATTGTTTGCTAGAAGCTTGCCTGCACACGACACGGGACGGGACGACCCACTTCCACTGACAAACAGACAAGGTGATTGAGGTTACGTGGTTGGACTCAGAGGCTAGTTTTCTTGTTATATATATATTTGTATAGTTTTTTGATACACCTATAGTCGTTGCAAGAATTTTATAGAAACTTCAATGTTTAACTTGCATTAAATACTTCATAATTCTTCCTCTATCGTCTATCACTAATATATATCAGTTTATTATATATAGTATCTGAGAATACCTATAGGACGTTAAGCGCGACTTTTGTTATCTAAAGATTTTTACCCACAATACAACTCTCTCTAAAACAATAAATAGAGCCAAATCTTAAATAAGGGTCCCTTATAAAAATAGGGCCCGTTCCAAAGGGAACCCTATTACTAAGACTTCGCTGTCCGTCCGATCGTCCGTCTGTCAGTAAAAGGTAGACAGTTGAAATTTTCACAGAATGTTCAAATATAAAAAAATGAAAGGGGCTGCTGCTTTACTAGAAACGAGTTGTTTCGGGTTTTTTGCTCGATGACGGACCCTTAAAATGTTCACTAGCTTTGTATTGCAATATTTTCAAAAAATCATGAGCTAATGTACAAATGCAATGTTTTTAGTTACGGTTGGTGCAATAGCTATGTATGTGGATCGAACGGCTAAGTTAAGTTTATCATTTAACCTAGTTACTTTTAAATACGGAACACAGAGATGTGCGAGACAAACTCGCACCGAGCCATTTTTCAATCTCTCAATTATGTGGCGTTAAAATCTCAAATGTCAAAACATAAACAGTACCTAATAAAAAGCGTACATGTCTGTACTCTTTATTGACCTTGATGAATGAGTTTTTTTTTATCAACGCCTAGCCCGAACCATGTCAATGACGCATTGCATCATACAAAACACTAAGTCATATTTTTTATAAAAACCGTGAACTTTACACATATACAAATTAACTTGCACTGTCGTGAATTTGAAGTCCAAAGAATAAATAATGTTTACCATTCACATAGCATTCCCTTGGATAATCATTAATTTGATAAATCTTTCTAAAGTAGGTTCATATGTTTATGCGCTGCCAAATATAAAGGTATCTATTTTGAAAGTTCTTACTAATTGTCGTAAGCAATTATTTTTGGAAGTATTTTACACATATAGCCATTAATATATGCAAAACGTCTACCGTATCTCTCATCCTATCCGTTGAGACTTATTTCTGAGCGGCAGCTATCATTACTCATACATAAAGTCGCAGTGCTTACCACATATAAGGGCAACAGTCCAAAAACATCGTGGCTTACCGTTCTAGAAATACACTCAGTTATCGGTACTACACCACTAACGATAATGATGATATTACTATATCGATTGGATAAATCGATAAGATTGGTGATATATTAAAGTGATATGAGTGAACTATAAACTAGGAATAGCAAGCTATACTTTTCCATCATTATCACCGGAGGAGTTACAGTCTTATCATACCAGGTAAGACACTAATTGATCATTGCATATTGCATAAATAATTTCAATACCATTGGTACACAAAATGGCCAAGTACTATTTTCTACATTGTTCTTTAGTAGGTATCTATTGACGAGGCTTAGTGTTATCAATAAAAACAATTTCCAACAGTACGTTTTTTTTTCTTTGCCACAGCGAGTGGTCGAGTATAGCTATAATATAGTTAATTTAGACATATAATCGCAAATGCCTGCATCATTGACAAATGTGTTTTTTTTTTCATTCGAGTTGTTACCATTGGAGCGATACAAAACACTGAAATGGAAAATTGTCAGAGCTAACTTGCGTCACCAACGTAGGCTGAGAATACATAAGTAAGTAGTCTGGACTCAAATCAACCTAACTCCATATTAATTCACCTTATGTCCTAGTTTGTGCGCAAACGATATTTGTATTAAACATTTCCTTTGCAAAGACTGCAGACTTGCAATGAATTACAAATTAAGGGTTTATCCAGGAGAAACGATATATTCAATGCTTTGACAGACCAATGCTGAACACAGTATTTCTTGATGATTATATCAACTCAATAAATAAATTGAAATGTGTATGCTTTTAATTTAAACCACCTTGGTTTATACCTCAAGCAACCATTGCGCCACCTTCACCGTAACGTCCCAGTTGAGTTTAAGTCTAATCCTTAACCTAGTTTCCAGCATCTATGCTGTTTATTACGCGTAGGTATAATGATTATTTATACTGGCAGTATATCATTAACATCATCACCGTTCTTCTGCCATCATCATCATTAATTTGGGGTCACCGAAATATGTTCCTCTTCTTCAATTCGTTCATAAAGAAAATCCTCGCAAAAATCAGCGTATAATCTTGTATAACTTCGGTCGCCCGTCTATGAATCATTCGAAGGGAAACCCGCCACTGACGTCAGCTCGCCAAGCTATTTTAACGCCCTAATAATAAGCTTATACGACTTTGATTGCACAATGTATACGTAGACTATAATTACTGTTTGAACTTGAAGGGTTGCACGTTTTATTTTATTAGGTTTTAGATCTCTTAAGGATTCGAGTACTGTGATAAATAAGATATATTCACTAAGGGCACACAGAGGTTACGACACAAGTTTTATAGGTGGTGTAAATTTACTAACTTAAGTAAGCTTTTTGGAACCGTGCCCGCATAATGAAGTTGTGCTTTGAGCTTCAACTATTCCGCCGTTCTTGGTATAATTTGTTGGTTTAACTGCAAATAATAAAGTAAAGTGTACTGTCTCAAGTAACGTTTCGCGAGTATATACATAAAACTGTGGTTATCTTGCTTAGCAATATAAAACTAATGAAAACTAGAGTGGATACGACAGAGCTTAGACCACAATATGTGTTAGCTTACAAATAACAAGTACAAGCACACACACGATCTTATCATAACAACACTATATAATTAACTACATTCTTTGATGTTCCATTTCGTTTCCATTTATGAAAGTCGTGTCAGACGCCCTGAGCACGTGATTATTAATTTCTTGAGAAAAGACACTCGATACGCGTTGAAAGATAACGAAAACTTCTAACTTCAGTTTCATTTGAATGACAAATGTTCTGTTGGTTTGGTGGAACCTGGCACTCAGGCAAATACGTTCGATTTTGTAGTGTGGCGATCATTGGGTGTTTGACAAATACCACCGGCATTCTTGTTTTACCGAGCGGACGAATATAGTCGCGTCACACGCATGTGATGAGCCCAATTTCCGTAACGCATACGCTCTACGCGAATACCTTTCGCTTGAATGTCGGAGCCGTGGTTAAGCTAGGCACCACCCACTTTGATTACCATACCGCTAATTGGATTGTAGACAAGCCACAGCTTTGACGAGACTAAGAAAAAACTTGAGAAAAATGCTGTTACGTGGTTTGCTACAAATAGAAGCAAGTGATGCTATAGCTTACCCGCTAAACAAATATTGGAACTACAACTAAGCCAATGTCGTTTAAATCGAAATACATTTTGTTAGTGGCTAGTTGCTCCGTATCGAATAACGATGTATGGGCAGGGCAACTCTTAGTATGGTCACCAGTTATTGGTCGTGGAATGAGGCTACTCAGTGATAGACACTTGAAACTCCGTATACAGCCGTCTATATTGCTTGATTCGATGCCTTTATGTGTCTACCTGACTAGTTGCGACGCCAGCTCGTCTGTTGGGGTTGTGGACACGACAAGCAAATAATTACTTTTTATTATTAACTATATGTTTGTCCCTTTCTAGATTGTACAGGACCTAAGTTACAGTAATTTCCTTTGTCTGTAGGAATTCAATAATGTCCGAAACTTTTTAATTACATGTCCCTCGATTTTCTCATTCCCTTATAAACTGTATTCTGTAGTTATACTTCCATACAGAATATTGAACTAGTTTCACAACGGCTTAACAAGCGGAGCCTATGAACAATAGTGAAGTATGGTTTGTTTGGTATAACTAGTTCATTGTTAATGGCTTGATAACAGAATTAACAGAGCCTTTCCACTGTGTTTATGATCGTCAGCCGGTCGACCTTGCAGCCGCAGTTTAAAGACATTGCTCGGGCAGACTTGCCATCTAATTCAAATTTTACTGATGCTAGTATGGCAAAAAAGATAGCCATGTCTGTCTATGCAGCTCATTTTTCAGTTGCTGAGGAAAACAGTCGGTGTGATTGATACGCCTAATTATTTTTTATTGAAACAGACTTGGTGTCAAACAAAGTAACATATTTTTGATTACACAGCTATCAAAATATAGCTGAAACAAAACCGCAAATAAATATTTTACAGGTATGGGTATAGGAGAAATATGCACAATTGCCCGACAATACAATGCGTACGCGCGGACAATTGAAGCTATCTGCGATCATAGCCTAGTGGATTACAAATTACAATCCCAATGGCCTCAATTGTTTTATTATGAACTTGATTGGTTAAATAAAATCCCTTTTATACTTAGAAAGTAGCAACCAACAACGCATAATGTTGATATTTTATTGTTACTCCTTCTTGAGTGAACTTTCACAGTACTAATAATACAGGTCGGCCGGTTTATCGCATATCAGTCATGATTAAGATAGAACAATTTGTCCGTCTGTTTTTAATATTGTATATTTTCTAATGGAACTCAAGCAACGTTAACCGCGCTAACGAGCTTTTTAAGCCTGTGAGAAAGAAGACTATTTACTACGCTCGAGTTTCTACCATTCTTGTTTTCAAATAATAGTGTATACTCCGACTCTCCGAGGCTATTGTTTAATAGCTAGTTTGTTCAGTATCTGCGATCTGGCCATGCTCTATTTTTCAGGCTGGTAATTAAATAAATACGAATTCTAGATCCGTCAAGAGATGACTCCTTTGTGAAAGGTTAAAAACTAGGCTATGCTTTGTTCTGGTATCTGTATTTATAAATCAAAAATCAAATATTAGCGCACGAGTTGTCCCATGTCAAAAAGTCTTAGTTCGTTATAAGTGTTTATTCAGCCAGTGCCCTCCATTTGCGTGCGTCCTGTCTCAGGGAGAAGGAAAACATGGCGGCCCAGATACAGGTACAATTTGTTTCGAGTCGAGAATCGTAAAAACTGTTGTTTAGCTCCCGGGCGTGCGTCACGGTGTCGTTAGGACGTTTTACCTCAATTACTTCTTCAATTTGATGGAAGCAGTTATTACACAAACGTGGCAGACTCCACAACATTATTTTATTAGAACCTTAACTAAATAAAACTATTTCTTAAAAAAAATACTTATAAAATTAAGTAACAAGTATTGAAAACAAGCAAATAATAGTTTCCGAAATTAAAGGCCTTCAAAAACCAATTTTTCGTTCTTAACATCATAACATAACTAATAATCGAGAAAATTTCTGGGCGTACAAATGTATTTTTTGTGCATTTTGTAGATGTAGGAGAGACTAATTCTCTTAGTGAGTTTCGAAAGTAGTTATTACACTTGACTTAAGTCAGCCAGTCGCTGTGGTAGGTATCAATTGACTTAATCGGTGGTGACACTTTAAACCAATCAGGATATGAAACAGGTTAATCTATTTTCGAAAGCAACTTATAGTTTCGTTCAATTGGTCATCAAATAAGCTTTTATTTCTTTCTACGTTATCATTGGTGAATACATAGGAAGGAATACAAATGTCAATATATCCGAAGCAAGCATTATATTTGTTTATATTATACGAACGGCGTTGATGCCATTGTACCGTATCAGAAAGATGTTAAATTATACCTTAAACATAAGTGGATTCAGTCGAAAATTGAATGCTTAGATTACGAGAACTTTGCTGGCAATGCTAAGTCGATAACTTCACTGGCAATGTGGTGGCATTGCCAGTGAATCATTCATGCTTATAGAATTACAAAACACAGCTACCTACTGTGTTTAGGAGTAATACTATAAGCATGAATATCAACTTAGTACAGTTTGATATCGCTAGTTTATGAATATAACAACCTTCTAAGAGATAAAACCGGACAAAGTAAGTGTACAATCAGGTGAACGTATTATAAATTGTATTATTACCCTTGGTAATCGACACCGTAGCGTAGGTACCTAATTAGACCAATCTGTTCATTCAAGTGTCCATAAGTGTTCATAATCTGTTCATAAGGCATGGAAGCGGTAGATTCCGAAGGCGGCTTCAAACTAGACGTGATTATCTGACCACAACTTAAGAAGACCTACACTGCCCTCTTGATGGAAGTGGGAAAAGCTACCGGAGGAGGAAACGTTTTCTGCGTAATTGCGACTACGTATTCCTATCGCCTTCACCTGTTTTTGTATTGGAAAATGACGTGCGCTACGCCGGTGAAAAGCGGAACTAAAAATTAGTAGGAATATTTTGACATTTCGCGAGTTACGTTTTCGAATACGTCGTCGAAAAAGTTCTTGCTACCGGCACTGCTGGTTGTTTATACTTACCTAAAGGCCCTACAGCTATGAACAAACACTTCCTACTACAAAAATAAGGAAGTTATACAGCTCCTTCCGCCATCGTGTTTCTTTACTTTATTATGTCGTAGGATAATCGGAGAAATCGAATCTTTGCGAAAATTCTAAGATAATTTTATTGCAAAGGACCGGATTAATTGTATCTAAACAGTAATTTTGTAATCATGCGACCTATTATTATCAGGATCTTTGGAAAAACCCAGTTCGAAAGGTTGATATTTCCGAAAAGGTATCCTATTTCCTATGTCATAGATAGTTTGTAATAAGAAGCTACGATCTCCAAATCCAAATCCTACGCCACACCTGTTACGCCACACGCATGTTAATCATAATCACATTATATGTATAATTTTAGTCTCACTTTAGTTTAACACTTAATAATTTGTACTTATTTCATTTTTTGTAAATTAATTTTATGTACTTATTTTTAAGTATTATGTACGTAACGTGATAAGTATACTTTCTTATTGATTCTTTAATAAATAAACACATCTGAAACGTTTTCTTTATATAAAACCTATCTGTGCCGAAATGATGTGGTGTGTATTGTGAAAGTGAGCGAGGTTGCAAGACGTGCGTCTGTGACCAACAATGTTGGCAACGCGTATCAAAGTTTGGCAGGCAGGCCGCGCACTTTCGAAACGGCCCACATATCTCGCACTAAACTTAACCTGTCTATCGTACGCTGACTAATTCACTGATCTATTTAATGCCAATCCATTTACTACTATGATCGACCGAAAGACCAAACCAAACGGTGTTTAAATTTCCACCCGCTCAATATTCAGATGAGCTCATAAAAAGGTTAACGGACACTTTAATGTTTTAAATTCCTGTCGTAACAATGGACAATAATGATGTACGCATCCCATTCGGCGAACTAAAATAAATAACGTGTGAATGGTTTCACCATTTCCATTGGCGATAATGACCCTCGGCGGGCGGGTGTGAGGGAATCGGAATATTGCGCGCTAACAACATTTACAGCCCTGATGGAATACGGGGCACATGTAATTTGCATCACCCGTTCTGTGATACGTCACCGTCAATTCGATCCGGAGAATCAGGGCAACTTTTGGAAACACCACACTATAATGCTTATTTAATCTATTTTACTCCACGTAAGCCGGGACTGATTCACTTGTAGTTATTCCTGACCGATATTTGAGGCTTACAATAATCAATAAACTTGACTCCACACATATAACTTGAATGAGGAAACAAAAAAGGAGGAAAATAACAAAATTAAGTCAAAGCAAAGCGGAAATTAGTTATGTTTATATGAATACGCATTATACGCAAGTCACAAATATGTTGAATACTTTGCAGGCATACAGAAGTAAAATGATAACATAAAATGAAATACCTTACTAAGACGCTCTTCAAGAATTATTACAGAAAGACAATTTAAAATCAAGGGGTTGTGTTGTATAGTGCGTATCTATCAAAGAAGAATAATAATATCATGTAAAAAAGAAAGACAAAGAATCCAAAAGAAATGTTGAAAAAGGAGGATATTTTTAAAATGATTCCATCACGCTGCAAACAATTTTTGTTCGTGTCGCAACATAGCTAAAGCCGGTGGTAATTACGAAGTACTCGGCGCGACGCCGGCGCGAGATTACCTGCCAATTGAGTTATGTAGGTAGGACGAAGGGACACAGCCGCTGCGTCATTCCCACAACGGGATCGATACAGACAGACACAGTGATGTTATTCTACCCCATGTATGGGAAGAACGAGTCTCCAGAATGGGAGCAACGTGGTATCTCGCCAGAGCCTCCGCCGGCGGCTAATAATGCTAAGTCTATGACAGCCACTCTAATTCTCATGATATTGGTAAATGTTAGTATGTTAATGTACGCGTCGGTGGGAGTAGACGTGCACTTTACATTATCTTGAAATCTTTAATGGTTCCGGAGTCATAAAAGCAGCGAGCGAGGCCGCTTGCGGCGACTTCTTTAAGTAATTGTTTCGTTACTGGATAAAAGTTTTAGAACGTTTATGTTTCGTGGATCCAAAGTGCATGTTTTTCTTTGCTTAATGATTCCTATCCGTTTTAGATTTCCAAAAATAGCAATATCAGAGACATAAGCAACCCTCGTGCAGATATAGAGCCAAACCGCATTGGACCACTTTACGGCGCAATCAAACAGCTGTAATTAACTTCTCCGCGAGTAATATATAGTATTTATTACTAGAAAGCTATAAAATATTCATTTCATGTAATTCAAATAAATATGCACGAACGTGCGAAGCAATAAATAGTGATGGCACGTCGATTTCATATTAACTGTCGAGTTATATTGACTGCTGGTCGCGTAAACTAAAACTTACTACTTATTATACATACAGGAAATATTTGAAATGCCATAAGAACTCAAGCTTATAAACGGTAAAAACAGCGCAAGTGCCTCTGAGTAGCAACACTATCCTAACCTAACAATATTGTGCCTTGCAAACTTAGGTGCACCTAAGTTTGAACCTATTTATTTGACTAATTATACCGTGTTCCAACAGAGGCTACAGTGTCGGGCAAATTGCTGGAATTTGCCCGACACTGAAGCCTCAAACTAAAGACTGTTGATTAGACTCATATCGTAGTACGTGTGTTATGAACAAAAGCATTATAACCGCCGCTAGCTGTAGGTTAGATGAGATCAATTAATGGTTGTACTGACCTGTCCGTTGACATGCAATGTATTGTTATAGGGGTCAGTGGGTGAGTGGAATTGGCTAAATGGAGAAAAATACAGAATATCTCGACTAGGATTCGATTCCCGCACCGAGCATAAAAGATTGACTTGACAGAAAAATGACTGATATACAAATACGTTACTTATCTAATATTATCTCTACCTACATTCTACAACATAATATGTAATTATTTTTTATTTATACTTTGACAATGATTGACAGAGGGAAAATATATTCATTCGCTCATACGGCTGATATGTTAACCATACCATATCTTCATTATGGCTATTTATAGCGTCATTATATAAAGGTGATATAAATGTAATTACATATATATATTTGCACGTCTTGATAAAAAGTGAACCATACATAGCATTGACATAGAGTTTTCCCTATTTACTTCAACTAAACTGCGCATTTAATTAAAAGCTTCTTAAAATTAAAATGCTTGCGTAGTTTCCCTCATTCAATATTTTTTACCGTGGGTACAGTTCTGTTCAGCTGTTCCAATATTTTTCACGACAACGTCAGTGTTATACAAATATGCGCAAATAAATAATGTAGGTATATATAGTTATATGGATAACATGATGTATAATGTTCGACTGAATTGGTTAACACGTAGTAATGTAATGGACGCACTACTTATTGGTTACTAACTTACAACACAGTGATAATAACGTATACGATTGTGTTTTGTGTGTAATTATTTTTGTTGCTGTATCATAGTCATATACGATATAGTGTCAAAATAGCGATTGTGACAGACAACCATGTTGTTAAACATTATATTCATATACAGATATGACACTAACACAATTTACATTTAAATAGTACCTATATTTTTCTCATATTTGGTATCGTTTTAATGGCAGCTGCGAGTACCTAAATAAAGCCAAAACATATTAAATATCTAGAGATGTACATAAATGGACTTCTGACGTCGCCATTGTACAAGATATCATGTTCTTAACTCTCAACCAGAGACATGTATTCTTAATCAAAGCTCTCAACTATCAACTTCATGCAATAAATCGTAAGATTTCGGCCCTCCGTCCCGACTTTAGCCTCAGTTGTCTTTCTTCCTAAATTATCATCGTCTGAAAGGTCAAACCCCCATGCGTTATAACGTAGCTGTCCTTTGCCTTATTACCCTGTCAATTAAAGGGTTTAACATACATACAGGATGAGAGAGTTAAAACGACGCCTGCCAGACTAGCTTTCGTTTCCTTATTAAATCAAGCTCATTATATTTCCATTTGAATAACCGTATTCGCCACGAAATAAACTGGTCTAAATATAGATAGACAAACCAGCCTGTTAAATACCTGTTTACGGCTACAGCTAAATTATTCCATCTTATCCATATGAAGGCGGTTAGGTGATGTGTTTATAGTTTAGTTGTATTCTATTTCGGTGTTTCGTAAACATATCATTTTAATATTAATAACGGAGTTATTGGTGTCGATTCTGTTGTTCAAAATTGGCTAAAAAGTCTTGCTATCCCTTTCTCATGTGCGGGGTAAAATAAGGATGGCAATATTTTTAGAGCTGTCAAATTAGTTTGTAACAACAGAATTGGCACCATTAAGTTGTTATATTTAGTTATAGGCTATAAGAAAGCTTTTGATTTGATCGTAAACCCGGTTCATGAAGGTGGAAGTCTCTACTTCTACCGTAATGCTGGCTGTGCTATATCGACTATCGGCACAAAGAAGAGTTGAAGTGTTAAACTAAAACGTACACTAGAAAACCACTAAAAATATATATACGTAACTAGAAAACAGTTTAATAAAATTACGTCTAAAACATATGGGGAGTGTGATGATTAATGATCTATCGGCATACGCCACACCACGTTGAATGTAGCTCAAACACAATTAACCTATACCACACGGGATGCGCTGCAAATAAAACAATAGCTCACCCATTCGAAGAATACACGCGTTTGATCTTCGCACTGATAATTTTTGTTAATTTATTAATGAGATGAAAATTCTTGCAGTGTTCTGATAATGTAATCTGTATCATAGCAATTACAATGTAAACATCCTATCCCATGAATAAAATTAATATGTAGTCCAATTTGTTTGTCCCTCAACCACGACAAAGCGGCATTATGATTTTAATAAAATCTGGTACACAGATAAACGATGGACCTGGATTTTAAACATGGGTTGTTTTTATCCTAGATATAACAAATGATTCCCACGGAGATTTTGAATAGGTACCTGTTTCTGTCCTCAATCAAGCGCAGACAAAGTCGCAAGCAAAAGCTAGTATGTGTAATTTCTCGGCACTTAAATACTTGGGAGTACCAAATACTGAAACCGGTGAATGTATTTGTTACATTACGACCAGCCCTGTACGTAGATCGCGTAAATAAAATAGCACTCAACTCATGCCGTAAAGACAGAAAAATAAAGTTTCAACTTTTAAAAAACGAAAGCTAAAAGCGACTAAAGGTATTAAGTCCAAAATTACTTATATCGCAAAGCGAAAGGCAAACTTTGTCAAATGACGCAAAAGAGCATGTAAAAGGATATATATATCCTTTCATAGGCTGTGTTTCATTCTGAATATATTCGCGACAATTTCTTGGGGTGACAATTTTTTGAGTCGTCTCGCAATATACTTTTGCACGCGATTTCGGTCGCAGGAAAATAAAAAAAATGAGTGATAATCCTGGGCCGGAACATTTGATCGTTCGGGATAAAAGTAGATATCATAAACTATCCCATGGGACCTCCGAAAAATACTGCTGAAATACCTCAGGTCAGATGGCATTCACTCTCTCCAAATTGGAATACGTCATTCATAGTTTAGTCTGCATGTGCGCTAAATTTTAATGAAATCTGTACAGCCGTTTTCACATGACTGATTAAGAAACTTGTATCTATTTTATAAGTAGGATTTTAATTGCAAGGTATACTTGTGTCATGAATTAAAGTATTTCAATTGTTAAGACCATTCTCCGTTATTGAAATATCCTACACATTATCATCGTAAAAGAGATCGAACTTACAGCTAACCATATTTACTAATATTATAAATGGGAAAGTAACTCTGTTTGTTTGCTATCTTTACAGAATTAAACGGCTGAATGAATCGTAATAAAATTTGACAAGGAGATATATTTTATCCAGGGAAGGCTATAATATATCTCCTTGTCTAGGTGTCATAGGCTAGGTACTTTTGTCTTTAAAGGCGCGGGTACTAGCTAGTATAAGCATATGTAGAAGTTTATGAAACAAATGATAATTCCAATTATGGAGCGTCTTGCAACAATAGTGTTCGTGGGTACGTGTATCGCTATCACACCTATCAATCTCACTCAATTTCCAACCGACCGCCCTATCTAACATCTAAAACAGTTTTTGCCAATACCAACGACTTCTCGTCGGAAAATAATGGCGCAACAATGTTGTATAACAGTGCCACGTATTCGTAAGAGATATTATTTGGATTTAAAAATAAAGCGAGGTCATGGATCGATATTGTAAAGAAGTTTGGATTTTTAGTTACACCACAGAGTAGATAACATACTGTGCCACGGTTGTCAATTGGTATATTTCATAAGATAAAATATATAAGACACGTCGTAGCGTAGAATGGATATAGTATCAAAATTGCGTTAAAGCTAATATCTTGATCAAACACGATTCTTTTCTAAGATATATGGGCATAAGGGCTTCAGACCGAAAACACATATCCTCAAAATACACGCTGTGAGTCTGCCATACCATAGCCAACATAATGCATTTCAAGTGTGATCTTATCTTCCCCGGGTAATAGAGGGCAAGCTATTCCTCAGAGCGGCTACTTTAGATATGCGCCTTCACATAACCGCTATAATGGCCTTTATGGTGGCTGCAGTTTGCTTGGGGAGAAATTGTTAATTTGCGTCCGTGCTCAGAGAAAACTGAGGTTGTGAGATGTTCTTTAAAATAAATCCCATCTCCCAGAACTACAAGCTTTAAACTGATTCTTTAGTAGAAACATTATTTTGCTTTGACTAGGATCCGTAAAACAATTATCTTCAGAGCTTGTCTAACGGTACTAGTTTTATTGGTAAAGTACTGCGCTTAATTTGCAGAAGTTCGTTGTCTCGTAGCTTCTAAATTGCATACAACGTTGATAAAGAATATTTTAACGGGTTCACACCACGTTTATAATTTATTTTAGTGCCATTTGAGTCTCCGATATTCAATAACACGTAAGTCTTAAACGTGCATACAACGTGTCTAGGCATTAAAGCCATATACATTTAATGGATGTTTAGAATATTAGTAAAGTTAATGACAAAGATGCTACAATGTATTATTGTTAAATCAGTATGTTAGGGAAATTGTTTCAAATATTGGAAAATACTACACAGGAAACTGATATAGGAAAAAATCTTAAATACATCACAAAATGAATCGCCTTCCAAAACCAAACTTAGTGTGACAGTGCATTATATATAAATATCTATCATCATATCACTTTCGGAATAATAACGGTCAAAATTTCGTAGCTCCAAAGTCATATACTACAAGGTACATAACTATACATACTATTTAAAGTAACGTATATGTATTGCATTATCCCACGTGAGCTACGCCCACGTCTGCGTCTGTGCGGCAACACGCCACAAGTCAATCTATTTGGATTAATTAACGAACACAACCAGCAATGGCGAAAATAGTATTGGCCAATACTGGAATTCGGTTACGTAACCAAGTGTTAATTAAATACATGACAAAATGAGGACGGAATTGAACATTTAACCAAATTTTACAAACAAACAAGAAATATTATGACTACAATAACAAAATACAGAATCATTTCTAAATGATTCACTGTCAAATCTCGTAAAGTATTTCATAGCGAAATACTTTAAATGGCAACATTCCTTCATTGCTGATTTCCAATAAACGTATAAAACAAAATGAGATGAGATGCATAAACAATGTAATCCAATTAATCCAAAAACCGCTAAAAGTTTCACAACAGATTCATCAAAGCTGTTGAACTCGCTTCGTGCGTAAATCAATCATCACCTAATCCTTACGGGTCCGTTTGGGATCAGCTCGGGTTTCATTTGGGGGCCAATAATACAAAGGAGTAATTACGAGCTGGCTGACCACTACAAGGCAATTTGTTATTGGCTTCGGCAATTTATTGGTTCACTGTTGTCGGAAGCTATTGAACTAGTTGTCGTGTAATTAAAATACGTTTCGATTGGTTGTCCTGTTATTGCCAGAAACATTGTCAATCAATAAAATAATTCTATCAGAATCATTTTTATTTGCTTCATATTCCATTTATTATTAGTTATGTTAACAATCATTTGTTTCTTCGTTAGGTCCGGTTCTGATAACAATTTGTATCGATACAAAGAACCGCACTTAAATAGCGTTCAACTATTAGATAATAATTAATGAAAATATATTAGCGCTCACAAAAATAACATTTTAACTGTTATTTAGTGCTGTTTAACATTAATACCACACTCACTAAAAGTTATTTTGTGTTTAAACGGAGTTCAACGTGTATGGTAACGGAGAATCTTGCTGAAATGAGAAAGATGGTGCAGAAGTTTTTGTCAAGCAAAAACAGTAAAAAATGCAAGAAAGAAATTTGGTGATCCATTTGATAATCGTGATGATTAGCAATGTGATTACGGAGTACAACTACAACCGAGCTCCGTAACAGTTGCATTGCAATTGCAAGTTAAACAAAGAGCAGCTTAGATATACCTACTAGTATTTTAGTTTTAAAGTTCGAAATAACAAAAGACCATCTCGATGACTAAAAAGGAAACAGTGCTCGGAATAATACTTGTATACTGATAAAATTTAAATTATATCCATATTTGTTAGGTTAAGCAGTTTAAGTGCTAGTGTTTTAACTTTAACATAAGTTAGTTACACGAGTTTAGAAACATAAAACACTAAGCTTTTGAAAGCAATACAAGTAATGAGTTGGATTATTGTTGATTACTTCGTTTTGCGATACTCGATGGCTATTCAAAACTTTTGAGTAGGTAGGAACCCTAATAAAAATATGCCAAGCTACTCTGAAACGGCCATCATCCTTTTTTTTACTTATAGAATAGTGATTGGGTAATGTTTAAATTAGAGGACCATTTAAAGAATTAGCGACATTCAATTCGGTTTACAAGCGAAATAATGGTAAGCTGATAGCGCCATCAAATTTGCTTTGTGAAATTTACCTCTCATAAAATTTCCAGTTTTGTTTCAAAATACACGTTGAAGAGTCTTCATTACCTGCGGACAAAGAATAAATGATTAAATTTCATTAAAAAAATATATACATATATATCAAGGCATTCATTAATTTAGTATAAAAAGAACATCGTTTTAAATGAAAAATAATATAATATACTTAAGAACGAAAAAGTGTGTACATATTTTCAAAAACTTAATAACGAGATCAATATTAAGTACAAATTGGCAATTGCGAATAAATACATGCGCGTACTTTTTAAATTATGGTTTTTATATTATTACTTTATAAAATATTATGGGTCAAGTCAACGTCGGTCGGTGCACCCCATATATTTCTACAGACTAGAATAGTTAACTATGACGCGGTAATAATAGTGATTGAAGGAGGCAGTTTAACGACAACGCTGCGCTGCAATGTTCTTGAATTTCAATTCGGTTTGTTTACTATAATTATCAAATCGATATCATGTGTTAAACCATCCTAAGTACCTACTCGCCAAAATATTTTTGATAAACAACAATGTAATAAATTCGACTACTTATCACCTCCTGTTTGCATGAGTGTCTTTTGATTTCGTTTTGAGTTTCCTTTGTATACAATTTATTCATAATCATCGGCCTGGCATTATTCCAAACATTTTTGAGGTCGGCACTTCTAGATCTAGCCCAATGTGGGAGGTTATCAGATTTTCCTCTCATAATAAAGTTTACGGGACGAAGGCTACTTGGATTGAACTTGTCGTTCGACTTTCTATGTTTTACCAGACTTCGATTGTCATAGATATTAAGTTGCAACCGAGACCGTAGGGTTCGAGGCTCGGAGGGAGCTCGTAGTGCTATGGGCGGTAATTCAGCTAACTACTGGCAATGCTTAAAATTGTTTAACTGTTTTTAAGATAGGAAGGGCGATTTGGGATTTATAACACTACTTGATGTAGTGTTGTGTTTCTGCGGTAAGTAAGGTTGCCAGTGCTCCACGAGGATACGCTGGGCTAGTAGTAATGCTGCTAGCACAGTGAGTTCTCATCAACAACATGGTTGGCAACCTGTTACTGATACCCCTGGTATTGCTAGCGGCTATAGGCTATAGTGACTGCTTACCATCAGGTGGGCCATATGCTTGTGTGTCACCTTAGTGGTATAAAAAAAAAACTGTACAGATCGATCGAGAATCGATGTGCGCAATAGCAACTGTACCACGAGCCTCTCAATGTATACACACATGTCCTTATCAATCTCGGATCGACGAACGAATAATGGAAGAAGCGGGCATGCGCTGACCCCAAGGGCAGACAAATGAATTATTATATTGAATTATTATATTGATAACAAATAATATGACTTAAGTTAATTGCATGCTCTTCAAACACCATGTTGAATAAATACCTACTATAAAAAGCTTACGCGAGTATGGTAAGGGCTGCTTACAAGCAAACTGTTAACATTAATTCATTATTACAATGCAAATCGATGTCCTGGAAATTACAATTACCAGCGTGATTGGATCAATTGACTAATTACAAACTAATTTATGTTAATTACGTTATCTTCATTAATAGGGAGTTCTAAGCCTTTCGCGGAATTTGTAGCTTCCAGCATATATTTTTTATTAAGAAAAAAAGATATATTGGATTTCTAAAAACCTGTCCTATCAGTTTCGAGGCTATAAAGCCGAAACTTTTCATCCGTGCATTCGCAAGTAGGATAAAATAATAAAAAATATTTTATTTGGCAAAGTAAAAGCTGCGCGAATACCAACATGATTGTGCAAATAATAATATATGAACTCGGCATGTGTTAACAAACTGCTATAAATAAATCTTTCACGGGTAAGTGGTACTATGAATACGTAATTATTTGTACCTAAAACATATTGTATAAAAAAGAATGTGAATGAGTATGGAATGCCAGCCATAAGAATAAGTAATAACTGAGTTACGTGCCAGCCCTAACTTTTACGTCATGATATTCATTCCCATCATTGTATATTGGTATATCGAAGACACCTAGCTTCAAAAATATCCCGTATATTATCTACAGATTAAATATAATAAAATAGCTGTGACATTTGGATGGACGAAGAGAAGAGATGGTAAAGGTGAAATTAAACGCTAGCGTAGTTGCAAATTTGGCTAGTAAGCCCTTAGACTAAACACTATAAGGAAACATCATAGATACATATATATACCTATTTTATTCTAGCTATAAAACCCGATTTAATTAAGGATCCAAGGAATAAAACGCTAATCGAGATAATGTGACATAAATAAAAAGGATGGAAATATTGCTAAAAGCCCCACAATTGAGTAGAGACAGATGCAAAAGAAGTCGTGAATAATAAACGCGTACTAGGAGAAATGGTCATTTATTAACATCATTATTATTTACATCTTATAACAGTACTTCCGACAAACTGCGATAGATGGCGCTGTACCTATTGAAGTACGTGGAAGTAAGTGGAAGATATGGCTACCCGATGGATCGAGCTTTTTGCTTTAGAACAAGCTACTGCGGAAGAATGTGCCAAGATTCTGCTCAACGAGATAATATTGAGATATGGCACCCCACGTCGTTGCATAAGTGACAACGGCACACAATTTGTTAGTAACGTTATGCAGCAACTGACATTCTGTTTAAATATCCAACACGGTTTCACTCCCGTGTACCATCCTGAAACGAATCCCGTTGAGGCGAAATCGTGACCTGAAAACTCAGTTAGCTATCCTGGTTGAAGACAGTCATGTTACCTGGGCAGAAAAGCTATCGAGCATCCGTTTTGCTATGAACACTGCCAAATCATGCTCGACAGGGTACACCCCGGCTTACTTGACCTTTGGACGGGAACTGAAGACTCCAGATGATGTGCAACATGATCTTCGACAGATTATACAGGACGATAACTTTTTAAAGGAGATAACCCCACGCTTATTGACGATGGCGAACACTCTTCATAAAGCACGGGAGATTCAGGACATGAAAGAGGAGAAGCGCAAGGAGTATGGTGATCGATTAAGACAAACCTGTCCTGATTACCGCCCTGGAGATCTTGTGCTGGTCGCTACACATGTACTAAGCAAATCTAGTCAGGGATTTAGCTCTAAACTGGCTCCACGACGCGACGGGCCCTATGCTATTGCACGGAGACATGGTCCTAGTTCGTTTTTAATTACTAACCCCAATACAAACGTTCCCGTCGGTGTCTATCACGCATCAGCCTTAACACGCTATCATATTGCCGATAACGACCCTATACCGACGCCCTCCCTACCTATCAGAAAGAGGGGCAGGCCCCGGAAACAAGTGTTGACCAAGACGAGCTCCAATAATCATCGACAGCACCTCTCTTAGATGAAAAATACTGTCTCACTCGCCGGGACGTCTTCGTAGACAGAGGGGGAGACTATAACAGTACTTCCGACAAACTGCGATAGATGGCGCTGTACCTATTGAAGGCCTTCCTAGATCGCGCGGTAGAGTGTCTCCGCCGATTAATGACCTTACCTAGTGTTGTATGTTATCTGTGGATATTTGTAGGTAGATATGACATGCTTGCTAATCGCTTCCATTGTCGGGACGTTTTAGCGACTTGCCATACTCTTAAACACAAATAAATCCATTCTACTATTTTTTTCGTCTTTCTTTAATTTACTACCTCCACACGCTACTCGTCGTACTTCAATCTTTTATTTTTGTATTTCCGTTTTACCACTAAGGTGGCACACACGCATACGGCCCACCTGACGGTAAGCAGTCACCGTAGCCTATAGCCGCTAGCAATATCGAGATCTTACTAATGAGTTTCCAACCAGGTTGTTGATGAGGACTCACTGCTAGCAGCATTACTACTTAGTGCAGCGTATCCTCGTGGAGCACTAATACCCTTATTTACCGCTGAAACACAACACACAACCCTACATCAAAGTAGTGTTATTTCACTGCGGTCTCTTGTAAGGTGGAGGTACAGTCCCCAGTCGGGCGGCTCTAATTGAAATCCCAATTCGCCTTCCTCTCTTTTTAAGCTCATGTTGTGATTAATCACAGTACTTAAGCTTAGAAACACTCATTGGTTAGGGTTGAACCACAACTTCAACCACATGGCCACCTCAGCTTCCATTAACTATAATTGCATGAATACATTAGCACTATTCATATTACATATTAGTAATTATAATCGAGAAAGTCAACAAATTAGCTTCATTAACCGTGAGTCACACCTTCGACGGATGACATAAACACTAACTATGCATGTATGCCCGATACAGGAAGTCGGGGGTTACAAGAAACAAGAAAATTATGTTTCATCCTTACATTACATCATTAGTTTACATTATCTTTAAGTGGAATACATAATACCTACGCATACCGCTGAAAATAAACTCGTAAATCGGTTAATAGCCGACGGCTCTAAATATATTTGTTATACCCTTCATTCACGGGTAGTGGCAGTACTTGTAGTAAAAAATAACACATAAGATGTTTCTCTACTTAAATCATGAGATGTATTGCATTCTGATTATTCGCCATGATGCTTTGTCAAATAATTTACTAGACCTTTAGCTACATACAATGATCACAACCTACCAATCATATCATGAACGACAGAATTTGGTGCAGGTGAACAAGACAATTGGCACCAATAAGTAAGTAATCATGTCAATTTACTTCAAACATCTATCAGAGCCTAAATTTCACAAAAGTTTTGCTTAAATGCTGTCAAAATGAAATTAACCTTCAAAACTAGGAACAATTCCATTTTAATTAACAGAGAATTAGAATAAATGAAAAATATTTTAGATTAGTTTTATCTTATCTTATTAATAGGCTGAACGGGTCCAGGTTGCCCCAGAAGCACTTCGACCCTCTCTTGCTCTACTTACCTGCTGTGTCAAATACTCCCTTAATGAGTCTGCAGATCTTGCCAGCAGGGATGAGCATGTATTCCTCTGGTTCCGGATATGCCGTCCCCAGAACTGGTAGATTAGTTTTAGTCTGGTCAGAACAAGAAAATTGACACCAAAACAAATATACCTAATTTAAATACCCTTCCAGTTTTTATAATCATGTTCTATGTTATCATAGCCTACATGAAATAAAATGTATTACAGGTTAAATACATAACGGTGTCCGAGTAGCGTGACACTATGATATTAAGCATGAAAAAATATAGTTACCAGCATTATGTTCACCTGAAATAAGCTTCGTCACTGGCACCAGTACGTACTGTCCTGGATCCATTAAAAGGTTATTCGTCACACGACCTTGAACCTTGAACTAATCATATCACACATATACCAAAACCGTTCAGGGTTACCAGCTAACAATCGTGATTGATTGTTAGCTGGCGTTAGATATGATTATCTAACGCCATTAGTTCCACACAGTACCTTCACATTCTGTTACGGGAGGTACTTGTTTCTTGCGGAATAGGTAGAGGAGCCCTTGAAAGTGCTTTAGAGGAACGTTAATGTACTTTTCTACGCAATACATATAGTGATTTTATTTATATTTTATATGCTGTGGCTACTGAATAAAAGAAAAATGTAATTGCAGATAGTATACATTAATAGCCTGAGAATAATATTCGTTAGCATATATTATATTCTAACGGCTGCTGTCCATACTTTTTCAATGAATATTACTAATATTCCTTCTTGAATGAAACAAGAGCGATCTATCGTTCCGAAAATCTATACTATTAATATTTTTATTAAGTGATAAATGTTATAATGTTTCAATTAAATTCTGCCTACATCCCTCCACTGGCTTTAAGAAACCGTCCATGTCCGACAAGAAGAGAAAGGAAATTTAAAATGTCACTTAAGCTTTACAAAGGTTGCCTCAGTTTTGTAATCAGGCAAAAGTAAATAAAGACAATATACATATTTCATACCTAGATCTACCAGTCTGATGTAGCATATTCCATCTATATCAGATTAACTACCATTTAAGTATACTATATACAACAAGGATACTACAATTACAAAATTTGTGATATTAAATTCGCTCTTTAGTTTTAAAAAATATAGCAATACAAACTCTTGAGCATTTTAGGCGTTTACTAGTTGGAACTTTAAAGATAGAGCAAAAAAAGCAAATATGTTTTTACAAACACGTTTCTAGTAGGGGAGCCCCCTTTATTTTTGATTTTGTTTTTATTTTCATTATTTGTTGTTATGGCGGCAACAGAAATATACATTCTGTGAAAATTTCAACTGTCTATCGATGTATTACGGCTCATGAGATACAGCCCACTGACCGACGTTCGGTTCTTCTGCAACAAACTTTCAGAGTGAGCAGATAAAATAAACTATGAAGTAGAGGAGTAGAGTTAAAATGTAACATTTCCAATACATTAAGTGGCTTAGTTTGTACTTCGCATAACAACGGTCAATCTGAGAAGTCGAAGCAGTCACCTGCGATACCCTGTCGGCCGACACGTTACTAAATTGTAATGATCGTCATTTGCGATTCTTTTAAGTCCGCCAGGAGCTTATGAAATGTAACCGATATTCCCAGTACAATCGATATCATGACAAAGGTCAGATGTCATTCGCTTCGGGTGCCGAACACGACCATGTTTGGGATTCTACCAGGGCGATAATAGCGATGATGACTGATGATATATGCTATTTGAAAGGTTAATTGACATAATTTGGAAGTTTAGACGAACATATTGAACAACTTGTAACTTACCGAACAACGTCAATTTATATTCCATAACAAGAATGATGAGCATGGTATTCAAAGTTGAAAATAGGTCTTACAAAGCAATAACATCCACCGCAATATTATGCAAAGAGAAACATTGTACGTAATCAAAAGAAGTGATGGTATCAGTCACCGTAGCCTATAGCCGCTAGCAATACCAGCGGTAACTAACGCCTTGCCAACCAATTTGTTGTTAAGGACTCACTGTGCTAGCAGCATTACTACTACTAGCCCAGTGTTTCCTTGTGGAGCACTGGCCACCTTACTTACCTCAGAAACAACACACAACCCTACATCAAAGTAGTGTTATTTGACTGCGGTTTTGGGTAAGGTGGAGGGAGGTACAGTCGCCAGCCGGGCAGCTCGAATTTTAATGGAAAAACCCACGGGAGATCCCAATTCGCCCTACCTCTCTTTTTAAGCTCATGGTGCTATTCAATGTCCTTAAGCTTAGAAAAACTCATTGTTTTAGTATCGTAGGGGAGATTTCTTAAGAAGATTCTAACCAAGTATATCTTTACATTTTATGTATGCATTCTGAGTGATGATAGTACTCTGCATTCACACCGGGGCGTATGCAAATTGATACAAACGATATGATTGTCTGCAATTTGATACAATTGCACTGATGAATCAATCAAGAGGTGTTAGACGATGAATTCGCAAGGCTCCAAACATGATCATCATTGTAATTGCCAGTCATCAATCGGTTGGCACCATGCCTGTTTCTGTGCGTCATGCCTTGTTGTACTGAAGGACCTTCAGTGGTAAGCCAGTATCGTTTACCATTCATTCCTTCACCACCGAATCTACCAATGGCCTTCTGTGGTCATTCATACGATAAGTATTAGGTATGTCGCATACGCAGTGTATTTAATGTTTTATTGACATACGAAGTACAAATATATATTTTAAAATGTGGCATAATACCAGTCACGCCGCACGCATTGCATTGTGTGACCTATGTGGATTTTACACTTATTTAATTTATTTTCATTACGTATTTATATTATGAACACCTCACGATTACATATTAGAGCGTCCACAGGACTTGCTTCACTCATTCAAATTACTCGACGAGCAACCTTCGAAACATCCTCACACAAGTTCCATATGTGAGTAAAAATTTCAAAAATACCCGTCCTTTCCTTAGGTCCCTCCAATCCGCATGCACATGCGTGTTACCAAGTCGAAGCTGTCATAACGCGACCACTACACTCAGAGCTCTAGATGAACTGGCAATTTCACCACATCGTATATAGAAACGTTCCTGTACGGGAAGCGTTGGAGGTCTTGTTAGAATGGTACTGATTAACCTCTGTGCAACCGGTTCCAAGAGACCGAAGCAAGGCTCCGATAAAACCGTGATAATAACACTTTGTATTCAAACAGGAATCGAAGCAGGTTGAGGATATCTTGTGAGACATGTATGTCATGTATACCGCTCCAAAGTATTCTGCAGAGGTGTAAATCAGAAAAAGTACTGTGGATCACAAGTATGTATGCTCCAAATTATACACTTACAAGCCAGTAAACCTTCGAGAAAGTTTCTGAATTACGCTTTCAGTCCCTTCTTTTGAAGACGACATTGTTAAAGGATTCTTATGCTCATAATGCCTACAAGATTCTAGGTCAAGTCAAGAACACATAATAATATTCACCTCTAGAGTAACTTTAAAGGTCGACAAAAATATTTATGCTATGTACATACAAAGCGTACAAAATAAGTTTTGGAGCGAGCATTCGGTCCAAGTTGTAAATTTATTTTGACATTTAAAAAACTTTGAAATTATACGATATTTAATACTTAAAAATTTACATATTATGTTCATATGGGTTACATATATTAGATGCTTAAATAAAAAAGTTACGAACAACGCAAATCAGCAATATCGAGACGCGGTTTAGGTATTGAGCGTGCAAGTTTTCATAATGGCTTCCAGGTCCGATCGTTGTAAGTTTGTTGTAACGAAAGAAATCATTGGGCAAGCATAGCTGTCATTAAAAATATAATAAACTTTATATTAAAACCCAAAAGACTACATAGCTTGATAATATTATTGAGAGATAGTAGTAAGAAATAACTGACATGAAAAAGCAGTAGTTAGAAATTTAATTACTCTTGTTACAAAGTAACGTCTACATGTGTAGGTACCTACGTGTTGCGGTTAATTATAAATCGGACCACATGCAAGTTTCTAGTGCTGACAAAGAATAGTGTTGCAAGGCACCATTCAACTATTATTAGTTGAAAATATATTGTGAGCGGCCTCCAACTAAGATACAGACAGCTCTATCTATTTTAGTTTGCCCACCTTACGTCACATTACCGAGAGAGATAACAACTAACAGGTTAGAAAAACATGCGCATTTCAGGTGGTAAATACCAGAACCTGCAAAATTTTTAAAATATTCATTCAATCCCTTCCCCGAAATTGACTTTACTGTATGTACTAGATAAAAAATTAAAAGTTTTATTGATAATATTATAAGTTTACTTACGGGTTTATTTTTTGTTGAAACATTACAAAGTGAAAATTGTACGTCGTATTATTTGTTAAACATGTAAAAATTCTTAATTTTCAAAACGGGTAATCGATATTCCGTCATTAATATATATTTATCAATCATAGTAAAATGCATTCCATAGTCTTTCTATGTTATTTGGCTATACTTATATAAATCGCAACGCGGTCTGGTTATGTATCGGCTCTGACAGTCATAATAATTATGAATGCATTAACAACAGTAGGTATTCATTCAAAGAGGTATTAATTGCCGTTTGTGTGAACGCATAACAAAATGTTACCAGTGATGACATACGGAACAGAAACGTGGTCACTCACTATGGGCCTCATAAGAAAGCTCAGAGTCACTCAACGAGCTATGGAGAGGGCTGCTGGGTGTTTCTCTACGAGATCAAATCAAAAATGAGGAGATTCGCAGAAGAACTAAAGTTACCGGCATAGCTCAGCGAATTAGCCAGTTGAAGTAGCAATGGGCAGGGCACATAGCTCGTAGAACGGATGGCCGATGGGGCCAAAAAGTTCTAGAGTGGAGACCACGCACTGGAAAACGCAGATTCGGACGGTCCCCCACTAGATGGACCGATGACCTGATAAAGGTCGCTGGCAAGCGTTGGATGCGGGCCGCATTGAATCGGTCATTGTGGAAATCTATGGGGGAGGCCTTGTTCAGCAGTGTACGTCGATAGGCTGATGCTGATGATGATAACATAAAAGTAACGCTTAACGGGCAACGAAAGATACTTTTATTACACAGTAGTCTCACGTATTTAGAGAAACCACAAATAGAAAGGGTATCCTTAGTAAATATTCAGGTTTATAGGCGTTTCAGGTAGCGAGTAATTATTTAGACTATTTACGAGAGTTCACATTTCTACTGCCTAATTCTCTCGCGGCATCACGTGTCCTTCTCTGGCTAGCGCGGAGCGGAGTATCCAAAAACTATACAAAAACACTTAAAAGTCTTCCTGATAAAGGGTTGACGGCTTACTAACAATCTCAGATCCAGCCAACGCACGGAATACGGTAAAGAATGAAAACAGTTGTTGATTGTAACTACTTACGCAATACGTCTACGATTCAGTGTTCAAAAAATTTTTCGCGATAATGGTTGAGATAAAATAGTTGCCGGGAGAAAATCAATTTGGGTGTGTGCGGGGCTCCCTGTTCCCCGGGTGAGCCGAGCCGGGAGTCACGGCCAAGGTCGGTCGTGCCCCCTCCCCCGGCCAGCCCGAACCTCCTCAGCCCGCCGATACCACGCCTCTCATTGAGCATTGTTAGTGTGTGTGCGTACACACACTACCCACAAAGAAATTACACGTGCCTAGCTAATATTCAGCTAACAAACACGTTACGACCAAAGTTCTGAAACGGTGGTTTCATCAAATTCGTTAGCTCCTTTGAATCAGCCCTTAAAACCTTTCATTGGTATGGAAAATTTGGGACAATTAACCATTACGGACGGTGAATGTATCTGGATACATTCCTCCGTCCCTCATGCCTGGGCATGAGGCACAGTATTTGTATGGTGAGATAAGGGTATCTGTGAAGCACCTACATTATTCAGTATCACACCACAGATAAGATAAAATTATATTATTTGTACTCGGTGCGCGAATATGTATACTCACAAGCGTGATACGACTAAGGTAATACGTACTCAGCCACACTATCCAATACTGAAGATCACGATATTATCAACTATGATCATGGTTATTGAAACTAATGAAACTTCAAGTCGCTTAGATAACCGTTATCAACCATCGTGGTTAAAGATCGAAATAAACATTGACAAAACGTTAGCAAGGTTACATTTTTTGGTGAAATTCCAATATAATCGCAACATCCAAAGACCAAAAGTTAGAAATCTTACGGAGATGTATTGTCTGAGCTATTGCCAAGTCTCTTACGTGTTCACGAACCGTAACAAGTTCGTTTCTTTGTCGGCTGCTTCTTCAGTTTTTCTGATTCAAAATTGCCGTACCATCTCCAATCCGGAGACACAGATATCAAATGTAGACACAAGCGAACATTCAAAACGGAAGCATGAAATGTTGCCCAACGCCAAGACGAGGCCGCGCAATCGGGTTTCACCTTTGCTTCAATGCCTCCAAGCCGGAGTTGGGCTTTACAAAACGTACATCGATTTCAATTTAATAAATTGCAAAATCGATACCAAGCCTGCGATAATGAATTCACGAGACGTGCGCGGCACTATAACGATATCCTATACAAAATGAAGCAGAGGTTTCTCTTGCAAGAAAATTCGCAGAAGAAAACGATATTTCGGCACGAAAGAAGCTCACAGGTGTATGTTGGGATTGGGACTACGGGCAATTTTTTTTATTTATTTTTTTGGAATGAAAAAAGTATTCTCCATCACACACCACAAATAAAGGACACAAATGTCTGCTTATGCTGCTATATATGATAGCCATAGCAGAAAAGTTAGTGCCCACTTTTGTAAATAAAAAAAATCTTGTGTATATATGTATTAGTAGTTTTAAATATAGCTGGGGGTAGTTAGTCGTATCTGAATACCCAGACCTTTTCATTGTTCTGCGAAAGGCACGGTCTTAATGAGTCGCCGGGGTGGTGGATCGTGGGCGTGTTCGCAACCGGAATATTCGCAAACTTTGCCAGTTTTCAATTTCATCGTCTACAAAATATTACTGTTTGTTATTCATAAAAACTTTAGGGTATAAAAGTAAGACAGTTTTATTGTAAGTATAAAAAGGCAGTAATTTACTTTGCACTGCACAGCTTCTCGTATATAATGTAAATCAAGAAGGATTACAAAGCTAAATGGGATCGTTTTGTATTAGTCATTGAAGATTATTCTTACTCAGCCTCATGGAGAGACCGAGGCGCGTGACGAGAATTATATTATTTAACTAACAAGGCCCAAGTTTTGTTGGTTATATCGTATATCGATTAATGTATAGCTCAGGAAGTTTTGCGTGGTTTTGCCTTGCTTTCTAACTACCGCTGAGTCACGAAACACAAAGAAAAAAGAAAGGAGTTTACTATATCACACACAATGTGGAACAGTATAATAAATACACCGAGAGATAATAATTACGAGATCTCATTTATTGGTTACATGCAGCGAGTATGAAGAGAATGTATTTGGTTCTGATAAAAAAAGGTTATTGAGAGTGTCGTGTCTCGGTATTTTGTAAGCATGTAATATGGCAACATAGCAACACAGCGGCGGGTAGGTGAAGTGGAGGGGTTCTCCCGCAGGCCTCCATTGAGCGGCTCCCGGGCTCAAGAGTCTATTTTTAGGGGCCCCGGGTGGCTTGGAAGGGGCCTGACGTCACTCCCTCACCCCTTGATCCCAGCCGCCAGCGAATTCAGAATGAGCGCGATTCCAATTGAGGGTGGATAATATGACTAGACTACCTACCATATTGCCAGTTCTTTTTGGGCCTGTTATCGTTCAAACGGAAAATTTGGCCACCTCACTGCGTAATTGGTGCGCGGATTATTTAGTAAATATACTTGTGTTTGCAGCGACGATTCCATTGCTAGCTCGTTATTATAGAGTGGGAATAATTTATATATTATAATATTGGGATATTGGTCGTCATGTTACTTGAATTTTATTGAATAGTAGATGACCCGGCTACAGACAGGTATAATTTACCTAATGCCAAGGGATAAGCACAAAAATAAATCATACATGTATTTTAAATTCTATAGAGATTCAAATGAGAAGAAGACCAATATGTAGAATATTGTTACATTAAAATTATTGTATGTATACGAAATTTTAAGTAGGTTGGTTGAGTGGGTTTTAATAATGATATTTAATCAATTGTTTTAACCACTGAAAAACCACGACAAGAATATCGAAAGTCTACGAGAAGTAAGGTTCTGGTAGACAGAAAGACAGGCACATTGCCACACGATAATTATAAGTGTTCCTGGGCTTACTTCAAGACTAAAAATTATCAGCGCAAGGTATTATCTCTAGTACCTACATCTACAATTCTACATGTCATTTGCTCCCACGACTCACATCACAAAGAATCCGTTGTGAAACAGGCTTATAATGGTGTCCATTAAAACATCTAATTATAATTATTCCGATACAATGGCTTAATTGGAAAATTCTGTTAGTATTACACATATGACCTGAGTGTGCTGTTTCATTGAATAACCAGTTCGATACAACAATATTACCAATATCCTAAAGCGAACAGACTATCAAAATGTTACAAAAATTACTTAGTGAATCAATAAATTAAAATCGGTCCATCCGCTTTTGGAGCTACGATGCCACAGACAGACACACAGATACACACACACACAACTAACTTATAACACCCCTCTTTTTGCTTCAGGAGTTAAATGTTATAAAGTCTCATGTGTCTCTGGGTCCTATATTATAAATATTGGCTGTAGGTAGTACATATATAACATTACTTGAAGGTATATATGATCCCGAATATACATATATTCTCCTACATGATCTAAACCAGTACATCGTATCCCCGTCTGTTCGCTTTAATTTAATTGAACAATTGTAAATTTATTACAATAGTTTTGCCACTTAGCGTCACAATAAAGGTCACCTATAAATTTTGAAGTAGACGTTATACTTAATTACGTCATTGAATAATTACTAAGTATTATGCTACCTTTTATATAACTTTCCTTCATAACGTTGTGTGCTATTATAACTAAACGTACTATTATAATGTGAACTAACAGTATAGTTGTCTTCATTTATTTTTAACCCCGACACAAAAAGAGGTGTGTCATAAGATTAACGTGTGAATATGTGTATCTGTTTGTAGAATTGTAGGTCCTAAACGGATGAACCGATATTCGTTTAAATTTTGGTTTCAAAGGTGACTTAATCGAGTGTTCTTAGCTATGATTTGAAGAGGATTTGGTGGCAGGGGATTTCTACATTTTTAATTTAGTTTTTATGTGTTTACTAGCCTAGTCGCCCCGGCTCGCACGGCCAGCGTTACCCATATAAGTAGAATAAGAAGTAGATTTAAAGCTCTAAGCATACATAGGGACAGACCGACAGAGCGAAGCGATTTTGTTTTACAGTATGAAGTGATTACTTTACAGCTCTACTACAACGGCACGTTATTACACTTATATAATAAATCATAAAGAAATTAGATCAGAGAATTAAAAAGCAGACCGAAAAACAAGCTTCTACATATCTACAATCCTTGTAGGATTCCCAGACGACATTTCTCCTGTAGACTCCTGCATTACGTAACATTGAAAGTCATTCGGTTGCCTCGACCTTAAACTTGGGATTCAATAAAAATAGTATTTATATATATAAGTCGAGTTGCCACGGATACCAGTTTTGGTGAGATCAGCTTCGTCATTGTAAATGTCTCGATTTGGTATTAATTAAACAGATCAACTTTCGAACTGGAAACTATATTGAATTGACCTCGACTTAAATTTTTTGGTTGACCTGCACGACTTTGTCATTTGAACATTTCTTGCAATACCATTAAGGTTTCCTACATCGTGTGTGGACACCGTACACATCAATTGGTGGTGTTCTCTAAAAATCTACCAGTAGTGCTATTACCACACATCAATTCCATACTTATTGAACACTGAAATTAATACATTCGGAATTCTTCACACCTCCCTGAAAAGATACCTCAATAGAGAGATTTTTGTCCCCAATTAACAGGTGGATAGCAAATCGCTGTTCTTCGGCCGTATTCTAATCCCGGGCTAATTCAAATAGACGAGCAATTCTAAACTTAAAAAAGTCATACTATCTAATCGAACATTACTACCTCATATTGCAAGTGAAGTGGGTACCAACTTAGGGCCGCTAATGTTTCCTTTACACCGACCTATCTCATATTGTCGCTCACTTTCTTTTCCCACCATTGGTAACCTAAAGATAATATATGATAAGACTTTTAAGAATACTTTTTATACCTAACAGTTTATCTAGTTTATTTTATGGTGTGCAATAAAGAGCATGTGTGTATATCATGTTCCGAGTGGCAACCCTAAATCGAGCGGCAATGTCTGAATAGCACAATTGCGTCTAAATAACAATAAGAAATTCATTTGAACTAGCACTTGTGAGGCGTCTCTGCTGTTCAAAGCTGTGTATGACGGTGTCAACTTTCTAATAAACACAACAAGATTTGTACACAATTTCATATAAGAAATCGCACCCTCGAACGCGTTACGTACTACCAGTAAGTATTATTACAATATTTCACCGTGAGTTTGTTTGTTCAAGTTGTTTACTGACCTCCATTTTATACTAACGAAATATTGTTTGCCGTCCAAGGCTTGTTTACCTGAAATACAGAAAACAACTCCATTAAATTGGTGAATAATAACGGGATTTCAATTAGGTCTGTCAATACTAGTAAATTTTCTGTTATTATTGAACAAGAAGACAGTTTCCAGATACAAGGTACTACAAATACCTAATATACACTTGTATACCTAACTAGGTAACTTCCTTTTCGTTCTGTTCTGATGGACATTAAAAATATCACTAAAGTTACAAATGACTACCTACCTAAATTAAGCGTCAGTGACGTCATGGCTTACCGAAAAAGGGGTAGGCGATTTACATAAACGCTAGGAACTTATCAGTTTTAGATATCTATCATATAGGCACAATGCCATACCCGGAGTTTTTATATACATAATATATTTTATATACAGTAACTGTTGCTATAGCAAATTAGCCTAGGTAGATATTTACTTGTCATTGACAATTAGCATGTTAATGCAATTTTTACCTTGTCAATTTTAATTTATTTAGTACCTTAACTCCAATATATGATTGAGCTATGGATAGAAGTGATCAAACAAAGGATCCTATCGTCTAGCAGCTACACTGAGATCCTAGCTAGAATCACACCAACTGGATAGTACAAGAAGAATCTATAACAAAGTTAGCAATCGCAATGCCTATAATACTCATATGTTATACCTATATAATACGATACCCAATAAAATTTAATTTGTATTTTGTAAGCACGTACGTAGGCATAGTGTATTAATATTTTAGCTTTCAGTAAGGATAAAAAGCAGCGACTGTCATTAATTAGATGTATGAAAGACACCCACGCATCTGTATGTATAAATACGTATTGCGTGTATTAGCGTAGGATTAACAGTGACTAGATTCCATTACCTTATTAACTTTTTTTAGAGCTAAATGATTTTAGTTTAATGGAATGGCAGATGACAAAACCAGGCAACTGACCGCTGCGAATTAATTAATACCATTTAAACCAATGTGATGTTGAATTGTTTTATGGTGTTACACGATGGTAATAACACGTTGTACGTTTATTTATACACCATGTAAATACTGATAGCCAGACTATAAATATACAGTAATATTCCTGCACAGAGAAATATACTTAGTTATAATAAAAAAGAGAATGAGGTCCTTTGGACCAGTAAATAAGAATCAGTGTTTTACTTTATGTGCCTCATTCGCTCAAAGTTCCTATTACTTTGTTTTAGTGCCTATAATTTCTGGGTAAACACAAATATTTCAATTGTCTAAACTAAACGTGCGTCAAGTGCGAAGCCACAGTGGAAATAATTCATTTGTGAGCCTTGGAGCCGGCCGACGACCTCGGAAAATAGGGACGGTCAGCGCATTACTAATCATACTCGATGGTAACTCGACTATATACGTGATATTACCTTTTTAGTTCAATTTACTGTAAATATCGTTATTCTCGGTTAACAATAAATCGCCTATCTATTTGGTATTGGTAACACAGATAGACACTGCCTTATCTGTATCGCTCACTCTCGTTCATAATCAAAGGTTTGTTTATACTGACCTGCGTCATTTTACCTACGTGGCCAGCGTGGCAGGAGCCGTCAAATAGTTATAATATATAACACACAATTTAAATATATGGAACGGCGCCGAAAATGTACTAAAACAGCTTCGACATAACTATTAAAAACTGTACGAAGTCGGTACTGGGTACATTAAAGCACACTACAACATCACAGCCGCGTAGCCGGCGACATCACCAGTTTTCTTAGCTACAGGTACTACAACTTATTAAACAAAGTTTTGCTTATTAATTAATATAGGGGTAACGGTACCGGTACCGGGTATAATCAGTCGGCGCCGCTCCACCAGGCAGTCCCGTAGACATGTCTTTAGCTTTAAGAATGTATTAGTTACAAAAGAGTAATTGTAGCAAAACATTTGAGTCATGACGATGCTTCATAGAGTTACGGAATGTTATTGTTATTCAATAACATACTTAATAGTACAAGTACAGTTTATTCCCATGTTTAGTACTTAGTATTCATAACAAAATTGAGTTAATAGAGTTGATGTAGTACGGTACGGGATTCGTCCAATGCATAATAATGTTGTTTCGATGGAAATACGAATGCAGAGCGAGTTTACTGGGCCCACGCGAGACTATAATTTGGTGAAACTTCCATTTATACCGAGGATATATTATAATATGATGGCGATGACGCGAGGGAAAACTTATTTCGAGTATATACTAACGACAAAACGTTGACAAACATTATACATCACTACATAGTATAAAACAAAGTCTCATTCCGCTGTCTATCTGTCCATATGTATGCTGAGATCTTTAAAACTAGGCAACGGATTTTGATGCGGTTCTTTTTAATAGATAGATTGATTCAAAAATAAGGTTTTTATGTATAATTCATTTGTGTTTTGTAGATATTTAACTTATATGGCTAACTCTGGCCGGGGCGGGTCCCTAGTACATAATCAGGAAAAGTTCGGGAAAAAAGATCGGAGTTTTTTTTACACGTATGTTCTTATAAGCACGTACACTATTCCTGAACCTCGATGACAGTATAAAATTAATATGAAATGGTTCCATTCACAGGACACAATGTGCTACTAATAAAAACACTATGATTGTGTTATGTTGAAACAGATACAGAAACCATTCAGGTCATTATTTAAGACGTGGTAATTGTGCTACCGCGCACCAACTAACTAGACTAAGTATCAGTGGACTAGTTCACCGTCACTATTAACGGGTACGTAGACAACGTAGACGCACCGATCGATGTTATCGATACAGAAGGCAACATCTAGCACTAATGTTAACTCCCCGAACTTGAACTGAATATCGTCACTAGTATGTACTAGCACAAAAATGTACTTTAAAATGGTAGCTGCCCGTCTGGATAGCACGTAATGTACATCATTCTCCGCCTTATAGAAGCTACAGAACCAAATAATATCTATATGCCGTATGTTGTTAGCCTTAGCCAACTTACGATGTAAAAAAAATACTCAATATATTATCATTCAATGTAATCAAAGCAATGATTGCGAAACAAGCTGTTCATTGACATGTTGACGTCTCGTACCTTCAAAGTTTCTCAAACACTTTTAGATTTTGAGAACTAAACTAAATACATAATGTAGTTGTGGGCACTCGATTTCGACAGTTTCTTTTTACGTGTCGTCGTGTGCACAGTCCTCAATTGACACCACACAGCCGGTAAGTAATTCTAGTGGCAAAACACATGACCATTGAGTTTGACAACCATGTATGTATTCAATTGTTATCTTGGAGGCGGCAAATAGACAAGCAAACATTCGCATTCTAGGGAGCATTGCACTCCGCCAATGCACATACATTGGCCTCGAGTCTCGATTCTCAACGACATGCGTCATGTAACAATCTCTGCAAGATACAGACGGCTTCTAACAAAAATTTTACTAACAATTTAACGCAGATACGTTGTGAAGACAATTCTCACGCATATGTAGAGATGAATCTAATTCTAAAGTTTAAAAGTATTTAACACGACTCGCCGCAAGTCAAATTGTTCTTCCACGATAAATATATTTTGCTATCAGCTTGGAAAACTCTATTGCCATGTTATTGGCAGAGTCTGGTAATGCAAACATGAAAATAACACCACGCAACCTTCAGACTACCGCACGAGATCACGCACGCGATAACAGCGAATAAATATAAAGAAGACATACGAAGCTGAAGAAGTTGAGAACGGAGTTTGTTTTCCCAAAACAGCGATACAAACGACTGCGAAACTAAGAGCAATGAACTTAAAATGGTGCTGTTCCAAGCAAGCGAATAAGTTTTAAGCACTCCAGCTAGCTGTAGAGTGTAGATGAACAATGTTGATTAAATTCACGAGAATTTTCATGTAATCAACATTTCTGCATTATTTTAAGATATATGCTAACTCCGTCTGTGGCAATATAGTTATGCTACTAGGTATTGAGAAGGTTTGCTGTTTAAATACTAAACTAATATTATAGAAATAAAAGTTGTTTGTACGATTCTTTCATTAATGAAGAACTACAATTTCATTGGGAAACATAGTGTCCGGTTCGATTACCGATTTTGGAAGATACAACAACAAAAAACTATCTTAAATCAAAAAGCATCAAAATCTCTCACTCTGTAAACTGAATAGGTGCTTGCATATGCTATGTTTTCCATAGTAATTAACGTGATTTTATTTGGAGATAGTCAAAAACAACGAGCTCTGCCACACGAACGTGGGCGAATGATGTTAGAAGATACAACGTGTATCTTTTTAGCTTTTTAGATGTATTTTCTATACGATGGGATAAAACGAAATGAGGAAAGGTCAGAGATTAGATGGTAAAATGTAAGGAAAATTCCATTTCGTTCACAAACAAGGCGGTTGCTATGGCCTACTGCTTCGAGAAGTGGCATTAAAATAGCCGAATATCACTTGATTAAGAAAGAAGAGAAAGTGACATGATTGTAATATGTATTATAAAAGATTGACTGTAAGTGCAGCTCTTGGATTACTTTTATGAAAAACCCGTAAATCATTTTTAAGTTTTTAACCTTAAGCGATTTATTAACAATGTTTTTAAAGCGCATCGTACGTGTTATTAAATAAATGTGACTGTTGCAATGTTGGTAGGCGTACGCCTACGCCACAAGGATAATTTAGTAGAAGAAAAAGCACGCTTTCACTGAAGTTACAACAACGTCGGCACTATCTATACATATATTGACATTACGGTCCACATTTATACAATAGATAACACATCGCGTTGTCTACCCGCAGCATACAAATGGATGACAAACGGTTTTATACACATGCTCTAGCTAGATGACATACTTCAACACAACACAATACAATACGATACTTGTAAGTGTAACTATTCGCACCTACCTATTCATTTGACGTGTCAAGTCAACTCGCTCGCCCGTAGGCCGTTGTTGAGAACACAAGTTGAATAGACTGACAGACAATCGTCTGACTCAACATCCACAGTGCTGTGCAGTAATTCCTTTAAAGGACCTGCTAAAAGGGACAATTGAGAACAATCGACTGTTTAAACTCTTTTTAATTTTCAAGTCATAGCTTGTGACTAATATCTGATCACGTGAAGATAATGTGTTGTGTCTGAAGAGATAATGTAGGACTGAATTGTTTCATGTTTTCGAAGACATTAAAGTAACGGCATATTGTAAATTGTCCCATAATAGTTCAAGCAAGACATAGACCAAAACAATATTTTACTGTAGATTTTGTGTTGCGTGTGTTCAGCACAAATTTCTATCAACATTTATAATTAGCTAAATTTACTTGAAAGTTGGAATATTAAACGTTACATAACTATAAAGCGGTAAAGTGTTAAAGGTATGTAATAAATATTTAATAAGTTAATTTCCAGGTATCATGATCAAGATGGTACAGGAAAATGTTTACAAATTATCTCACGGAGCGGCTGCATGTGCGCGGGTATCAACATCCTGGAATGCAGCAGGGATCAAACCTGATATCCAAACACATGTTGAAATTGAAAATACAGGAGGCATAAACATCACTCGTTTCTATCAGGGTACACAAACTATACATTTAATTGCCCTCTATCTGTCGATTATTCGAGTTACGTAACCTTATAATTATTGGGGCATTCAATATTTCAAATATAACAGTATTTGTGTTTTTTGCTGCTGGTTCTATATTCAAGGAATTGACATAAAACTAGAAAGTAAATGCAGCATGAGGGACGAGGGTATCCACATTGCGGTTTTTAGTGTTTTTGCATATAAAATTGCTAAAGATCTGCATGTTTCATAGGTTATTTGGCTGAAAGAAACAACTGTTAAGGAATTTTAAGTAAATTCAACCTGATTGTATGTCCAATAACTAGACATTATACATATATATATAGAAGCGACTTCTATTTTATAAACGATTATCTTGGTTCGCAATCTTAACTCCAGATAATAAATGTTGCTGGGAGATATATTAGCTATTTCTCGAAAAAAACTTTAATTTAATATGTGATTTCGTAGAGAAATAAGACTTCAGGTCCTCAGCCGATGACTTAATTACGACATCTCTAAAGATAATTATTTGCACAAATTGTGTTCACGATTGGAGTTAGATCTTGAGAAACACATATACCTATCTCAGGTAGCCGAGATTCAACAGGGCAACTGTAGGTCGAATGGAGTGTATAAATCATTACAACACAGTATCAAGAGCAGGTTAGTTTCCAGTCTATAGTATAGCCTGCGGTATAGACAGACCAGTCGCCAGTGACGGCTCACTTGGGAGCAAGTCATGAACGTATCGCTTCGCTTCACATCGATGGAAATGAAGCCGGGCCGGTGTCTCAGCGCAGAAACTTGCGGCTCTTCCACGAATCATGAGTCCAGACTGACGAGCTAACCTAGTGTCTAGGAGAACTCATTTGCCAACCACAACTGCAATATTGGTAATAACCGTGAAAGCTGGCAGCCCGTAGCTACAATAATATGTAGTAACTAAACTATAGTACTTACACCGAGGTGAAAGTTTGTGACACTGACAAATGGATGTGACATGGAGCGTGCTCGTTTTAGTGAACTTTTTAATCTAGTGCTGTGCCAAAATTTTCCTGGGCTATTCGAAATTATGTGGCGTTGCTAAACACGTCGGAATCAAACTAGTTTTATGAGAACAAAATACTATTTTTAAGATTCTTAAGCCGGTTGGTTGAGTAGAATGAGAAGAACCGGTTGAGTTGATAAGTCCAGGCGAGCATGGTTCACATGGAGCTATCGACTTTGGCAATGTCGCAGTGGTCGGTGTGGCAACAGCGCGGGGGTTACGTAATGCGCGGGACGCGGCGCCGCCAGGTTACTGACCTGTATGGTCCACCAGTGCCAATTCGCCCATCACATCACATCACGAAATCTCCATTGCACAAACACGATGCAACGTTGAATTGGGAACAAAAACAAACGATCCTTCGCTGTGCATTCCCAAACGATGTCAAGGTAGATAATGTAAGTACTGCAAAGAAAAGTACACAGCAGTCTCTACTAGAGTATCTACATATGTATATCTTGATTTAATCACTGCAGCAAACAAAAATAAATACACGTCACATGACGGTCATAGATGTATACCTATAGTATTAATCGTATAACTTGACTTATAACTTATAACTATTTATATATATATATATAATATTTCTTCGGTATTATATATATACCAAAAAAACTGTTTTAATTTCCCGATAATTAAACATAATAATACAGAGAACGTTAACTCTTACGTCGTGTGTTTGTTATTGTTTTGTGTTTTATGCAAGAATCTCCGTTAAAGGACCTTGGTTCTGCTAATTGAATGAGAGGGAGCAGGAAACGCGAGACAATCTGCTTTGTTGCCGCAAATGTAACGTAGTGAATTGCCACCACATCCGGAAAGAAACGTCTCTGCACTCTTCAATTAGGGTCTGTTTATACGACCGCGTCGACCGGGGCGCGCACCGATCGATGTCGCGTCTAGTAACACCTTATGCCTCATTGTATTAAGTCGATAGTTGAGTGCTAAGAAAACTAAAACTTTGCGATCTAATTTGCATCGCGAAAACAGTTACTTCACCCGACCACTCGCGAAATTAGAAGCGCAGCATTTGTAATTGTAAAGTACTAGTGATGTGAATTTAACAATGAGCAACGTCATACAGACATGCCTCTTCTTAAGTTTCTTTAGAGTTTGAGCGAACAGCAGCTTTGCGGATATATGTTCACTTATTTATTGTGTAGTTCTACAAGACTGAAACGGAGGATACCAAAGTTGATGTATGTCACGAAATCAAAATCACGTTGTTCGTTCTTCCAGCGAAAGTAGGTGATGTCATTGTTTTAATAACTTATTCTAGATGACATGTCAAATGGCATAATCGATACGATGTTTTTTTCGACGAAACCCAGGACACCAAATTTGGCGTGCCCACTCTAGTTCACTTTACCAAACGCTATTGCGTCACAAGTCGTTACGCACCAATATGAGCTCTGGTACTAGTAAATACAGCTCAAACTCAGGCGACCGACACTTTGGCTGATGAAATTGTTGTTCACGTTTTTGGTGTATGAATTTAATTTGAATATACATTTTAAGAACTCTATACTTTGTGTGTAGCCTCTAGTGTATAATATAATAAGATTGCGAAGTGTTCTTAAAAAGCAGTATTGAAAACAAGCCTCTACTCTAGGAGATGTGATAAATATTTATCTCCTTGTAGGTAGATGTTATTATACTTTATATTAAAATGCCTGATTAATTCAATCTGCTTGGCGCGACGATGGTAAAGACTTCAATGTGACATTTTCTTACCAAAATGGTTTCGGTTGTGTAATGTTTTTCCCAGCGAAGGAGAAACAAAGTTTCCAGATCACGTTGCGGGATCACGAGGCGAGCGCCTGAGCTCGCTACACGTGCCTCGCTCACCGGCTCCAACAAACTTTTCTTTTCACAATTTCATTTGAGAATATCAAAAAGTAAAAACAGAATACTTATAAATTCAATTTAAGTCGCGCACGTATTGTCTCACGTTTGCTGTTAATTAGAAAAACAAAAACCACCTAAGCTTAATTTGGATTCACGTGTGGCAGTTAAACGGAACTTACCTACCGCAAAGGTGATAAATCTGCATTACAAATTACATGTAACCCAATACATATAATGAGTTAAAGGCTTGTAGCAAATGATCAAATCATGTAAGCAGTCCTAAATTACACCAAATAAGTGTAAGTTGATATCGGAAAGTTAAAACACAATAAAGGACTGCAAGCAATTCAATTTCGGTTTTGTCGTGTCGTGAGTCGAGCGAGCTCGGCAAGACTTTCAAAAGTGCCCCAGATGTAAGGTAACGGTATAGAGACCATCTCACGACAGATGCGGCGCTGCTAGCTGCTCGAGGCTCATGCCTAAGGACCTGGAGTCCAATTACACCCCAAAGTAATTATTAAAACAACTAAAGGGGACAAAAATTTAACGAGGAACTACTTGTAAGATATACATAGATAATAATAATAACGTTTATTTGATTGGTCAGAAAATAATACAAAACATAGGGGTATTTGTGACTCTCAAACAATGCGAATGCGAGCCTGTAATATTAGAGCCGGGGTTGACTATGATGTATGTAAGATATACAAGAAGCGAAGGTGTGCAAGTCAAGAGAGAAATGGCGCGCTATACTATATATAAATATATGCCTAGCTCTAAAGGGGTAGCGTATTAGGTTGTTTTGAGACATATCGATGTGAAATTGTGAGAAGGTCCTAAAGGACGATTCATAAGCTTCAAGAAAGGCGTTGCTTATTGTTGTCGTTTAATAAGGTCCGAGCCAAATTGAACAATTTATTTGTGGGGAACGCAATTCCGCCGACATTTTGGTCTCATGGGAAATCAACAAATTATATGATCAATATTGCGAATTGCGAAGAAAGGTTAAACACATTTTCACGACGCAAACACTCGTTTACTCCTGATGATTGAAATAATAATAAATTTAAGACTTCAAAGCCCCTACAAAATATGGGGTCCGAAAATAATCGAATGGTAGATAGACTCCTTGACGTGCGGTACGTTCATATTTACCTTACTAGGGCCTTACTTACTTATACTGAATAAAAGATTTTCATTACATTCCAAGGCCAATATATCCGCGAGAACTGCGACCGAGACTACACAAAAAACGTGTGTACATTATTTTCCAGACCGATATCCTTAAGTTAAGCAGAAGCCATCATTTTAACATCACACCGGCCTGCTTTAAATACAGCATACATTTCCATGAAAATAAACCTTTCTTGCGTCTGGGTGCAACAGCTTACATTAAGAGTGCGTTGGGGTGATCTCAGTATATTCATAGGACGGTTCGTTTTGCGTCATGCTATATTATACTACCAGTGCCGGTAGCAGGAACATTGTCGACAACGTATTCGAAAACGTAACTCGCGAAATGTCAAAATTGTCATACTAATTTTTAGTTCCACTTTTCAACGCCGCAGCGCTGTTCATTTTTCAATACAAAAATAGTCTAAGGCGATACGAAAACGTTGTCGAAAAAGTTCATGCTACCGGCACAGAAGCACGGCTTCGTTTAGTGATACTAACAATTTGATCTAATCGAACTCTTCTGTTATCAACTAACACAACTTTGTTAGTTGATAATATGTATTAAAATCTGTCAGGATATATATTTAGATATTTGGATAAGATATGTAACGCAAGCTACGATTTACCAAAACCGATTGGCAATTGAAATGCGAGAAGTTATTTCAACCGGCATGACATGTATGAAGAGAAAGATGATTGTGAAGGAATCCGTGGAGTTGAGTAACAATAATGAATTCTCACACTTCCCACGTGATGGAAAGCAGTTACCGAAGCCTATGGACGCTTGCAGCACCAAGCAACGTGCAACTGATACTTGCGCGTTGCCGACCGTTCTAACACTATATGAAAATGGTGAGAAGGGCCCAAAAGAATATGTAACAAAACTAATTTTGTAAAGCACGCGCGAATAACTGGTAAGTCGTGTCATAATTGAGATGTTCCGCTATTTTAAGAAGTTTTATTTGCCCGTGTGTTTGCGGTGGAGTGGAACACAGCAGAGCAGCTGATCTATTTCCGACAAAACTGGGCCGTGTCTTGAGTGTACCTGTTTCTCTTACTACTATGTTTGATTATACTCCTAACTGTAGTAACAACATTTTTAGAGTTACAGCGTGTTTCTCGGATCAAAACAGAAAAAAGTGGATAAAACGTTATAGACATTAATTTTCTAAGGAAATATTCATGATTTAATTGCTCTTTCTCTTCCTTATTCCTTTGGTTCGATTTTTTTTAATTTCGTTTTTAATTGGATATTGATATAACAAAAACGTCTATCTACTGCTGTGTGGGGGCAGTTATGCTTGCAAAACATTAATCTTTCTGTATTAATAGGTGAATATTTTCCTATGTAATATATTAAATGTTGTTAATAAGTCGACCTCTATGGCTTTTACGTCGCGCCATTCGATAAGGATAAAATGAGTATTAAGTAAAGAATATTAAGAGCGATATATTATATGTGTCTATTATTCTGTTGTACAAAATCACCAAACTAAAGTAATTTGACACGATACAGGACTTGCAACCAAACAATCACTTTCTCATGTGCGGGGTTAAGGTATATAAGGTATGGAAGGATAAGGATGGCAAAACGTTTAAGTCCTGTCAAATTAGTTTAGTTTAATGATTTCATAAAACAGAATCGACACCATTGTCTATCAGCTATTCGTATATGCTCACATACTGCTGATGTGACAACTTATTAATGTGATCCACTACTACTCGTAACACCCGGACAGTTCTGAAAATTTACGTTTAACGAGCTGTGTCTGTGTCAGACATAATTTAGCTCTTTATGGAAAATCCCTATATTGCAGACCTTTAACGCTGCACAAGCTTATTTTTTTATTTTGCTTACAATTTAAATAAAGGCACTTTAAACTGCACTGTAAATCCTTCAGCGAGCTACACGTCACAGCTCTATCACATTTAATTGTATTCTAACATTTCACTCAGAACAGAACACAATGAAACATGGTTAAGATAGTATACACGGTGACAATTTTATTTAATCCGTTTGAGAAATAAAGATAAATTGAGGATGTCCAACATTTGACAAAAACAAGTTACGCGGCAGCTGTGGGGAATGCAAGCAGGTTTCCGAATCGCGAATAAAGCGTCCACATCCTGGCTTTTGGGAAACCAATTAAGTTTTCATGTATTAAGTGTAAGGCTTTTGACTAAGATGTATTTTTATTTGAAGACTTTATGTATCCTCTTAGAAAGCTTCATGTAGTAACGGACATTGGCAGTATTGGCACATTGGTTAGGTCTGACCTAAAGACCCTTTATAATCTGTTACTGCTTTAGACTGTCATCCGCAACTCCAATAAGCTTTAGAAAGCATGACCACTACACTACACATTTAAATTTAACTGAACTGAAATTAAAATTAACATAAGACTGTCTCAAAAGGACTTGTTTCCAGACGTTAAATCGTTTAGTAAAAAAGTTTACCTTGTAGCCGATGTCTGGTTGCGTGTGTTGTGGGGCGAGATGCGTGGAGGGGCTCAGCACGCGGCGCTTCTTGGCTGGCTGGTAGGCCGGCGACACGGCCGGCTGGTACTCAGGTTGCGAGCTAGGCTGACTGTTGCGATAATGCGCCGGCGGCTCCGGGTACATGACATGCATTCCCTGTAACAACCAAAGGGACGATCATACACCTGCTACAAAATTGTTTAATTGAAGTTGTGGCTATTTAGAATATCGTAACATTCCAATCTGATATAGGGCACGGATAGATAGAAACCTACTTTTCTTACTAAAACTGTTTTTACTTATACCGATATCCGATCTTACCATAACTCTGCAACATTGTTTTGAATTTTATTTTAAGCGACGCAGTTATTACAATTTAGTAGAGGTTGGTGCCAAATTATCTGCAATCAAATGTTATTACAAAAATAAAAATAAACTAGCTTATTGAGCAAGCAAAGGCATGAAATTAAAGAACCAAAAAACAGAGACTTAATGTTGATATTTCGACGTTTAACGAAAAGTAATTCCGTAAAAGGCTCGTAAAATCAAGTTCTAATTTGCTAAGAGCTGTCATTATCGTGAGGCATCTTTACGTGTAGTAGTAGCGTAAATACCGAAACATCTTCATACTTCCAAGGCATTACCTTATTAACTTTGCTGACTGATAGACATAGATAGACGATCTAAATTTGGAAATTTAAATAACTTTTTAAAAGAGTAATTGTTCTCTGCTTTTCCGGATGCTACTCAGCAAAAAACGATCTTCCGTATCCGACGGCAGATTCTGACGATTTGAAAGTGCTTGTCTGTAAAGTCTAGTCCAATAAAGATCATTTTGAGTTTCGTGTTTGATCAATACAATTTAATAATCTACATAATGCATATTAGATTTTATATTTAGATTTAGAACAAAATATCATGTGTGGTCTAGGTGTTATTTCGGATTGAAATAATAAAAATGTTCACATTACATACGCGTCGTCTTTGCGTTAGGTACCTATGTGTAAATAACCACCCATGTAAGCGTAAGAAAAAACAATTCTTATTTAAAAATCACAGACAGGCTTTGTATTTTTTTCCAGATACTATGAATATTATATTCAGGCCTACCACTGCAGAAGTGTAGACGCATCATACACTCTGTACGTTACAAGCCGCTTCTATAGAGCCGATTAGTATCCATTTCTCCTTGGAATTCCACGGTATCGTAAATTTTAATGTATAAAGCGAAAAATAATTCGATACGCAGTTGGTACCAGACAGATAGGCCAAGGAAATACGAGTTGGACAAAACAATCTAGTCTTACAATGAAACCTGATTCGCCTTGAATCGTCGAGACTGAGCCGAGCCGGCCGACCCCGAAGAACGTGAAATCCGCTTATTAGAATAAAATGACTTACGAGGTTTCACCTAACAATATTTAGATATTGTTACTAATTTTAATGAAATCAGCAAGGGGTATAACGCACGCGTTGCCCAACTAATAATGTAGTAGGTAGCCACTGTGAAAGCAAGCAGCACAAGGAACAAACATGCCTCTTAATAGTCAGCTGCCTACTGCAGAGTATCCTCGAGGAGCTTTGGAAACTGTACCCACACCACAACTAAACCTCAGCTACCTAATTAAATACCTAACTCTTAGAAATCTTCGTTTTAGGTTTTGTACAACAACTAGCGAGTAGCGAACCGCCCCGGCTGCGCTCGGGTACATTTCGGGTACAATTTTCTCTACTATAATATGCATGTACTATATTAAACTTAAATGAATTAAAATGGAAAACTTTCTCAGGAATAGACGGACGTCTATTAAGTGAAAATCACATTAAAAGTTTAAGAGATCTAAGCGGACAGACCACTGTGATTTTGTTTTTATACTATGTTATGATTAAGAAGTTTGTTGTCAGAGCCCAGACTGACCTTTTTGTTGCTAGATATAGTCATAAAGTTTGATAATATTAAGCATATAGATAAAAGTGTTACATATTTAGTGTACCTATGCAAATATAAATATTGTCAAAACAGTATTATAAAGATTATAATTCATTGTGGATGGTATGAGGCGTGCGTGTTAGATAAGATATATTTGTTGTGAATTGCAACGTAAATTGCTAGAATTTCAAAATCATATTTTTTAATGTATTATCAAATATTACAAATAATCAAGACTTAATTAACAAAAGCTCGAGTATAACACTCTAATCTAATCATATTCTAATAGGTACGTCTACGCCTACCTACTTTGTAGGTTATTAATTAAACTGGTATTTGTATTAAGGATGTGCTTGTACAGTATAAAATGGTGCTAATTCTGTTGTACGAAATCATTAAACTAAAATAATTTGACAGGACTTAAAGTATTGCCATCTTTATTTAGGTACATGAGATTGGGATAGCAAGACTTTTTAGTCCTGTCAAATTAGTTTAGTTTAGTGATTTTATACAAAAGAATCGACACGAATATCATCCGTAAATCCGTAACGGAAAGACTTGGCATTTCGAGCCGTTTACGATCATTCTAAAGATATACATAATATAATAGAAATAGGGGGTCATTAATCTGTAACCGCTCCATATTGCCCATGTGCCGCGGAAGTGAAATTTGCCATAGTGGTATCATATAATCCTATTGTAGGTAGAGAACAATGTGAGCGCAGTCGACGCCGAAACCTAGCATTATCGGTGAACCCATCGACTTTCTAAGCCGAAACGTGTGAGCTGCAACCGCCGGACGCCGTACAAATGCTTAATTGGACAATTTAAATGTTGCAAGACATACTTGTTTGACTCAAAACGAAATAGATATGTAGGTACAAAAAGATACGTATTTAGTCCTTTTTATAGCTGGCTGGCTTAGAAATAAGTTTGCCAATTTAAAAAGTAATCATTTTATTATCTTTGCATACAAAAAAAATACCGTGAGGCAATTCGTTCTCTCAATAATATTACCGCCAATGGTTTTTTTTAACATTTACAAACTCAAGTCACCTCCAATTCCGATGCAAGAAAACTTCGGTAAATGGTGCAATTTTCTAAGAAAAAAGGCTATTGTTGTAAAATTCAGTGCGTAATTTCAACATTTTGTGCTAAACTATAGCTTACTCGTAAAATATCGACTAGTAAGGAATGGAGGCAAAAGTGCCACAACTCGCGAGTGATAACCCCTGCCCTGGTGTTGCAAGCGTCCATAGGCTACGTAAGGGTAACCGCTTCCCATTAGGAAGGTCGTATTGGAATCGATCCACAAAGGCTAATACATATGTATTGTCACAAAATGTAAATAATGCAGACAAGCTCAAGATAAATCAGAGAAAAATCTAAGTTTCTAAAAGCTATAGTTTCACAGACATTGAGTAGGTAGCTCTGCTGGTAGATATATGACACAAGGACCTACAAGCATCCTGATTAAGGCTTGAAATTGTAATGTCATTAGACACTTGGCACTAATTAACACTTAATTACTAACTCGTTTCCGCCGCACACAGAAAAGTTTACACTTTCACAACTAGGAAATTGCAAGGAAAACCTATTTCATTTTGGCTCTTACCTTGTCGTTCGTCTAAGGTAAAGAGTACTTGGAATCGGCGCGGCGGCGAGCACGCATGAAATAATTGATGAATATACAAGAAGCAAAAGAGGTGTGTAAGTCAAGAGTGAAATGGGGGAAATACTCTCTGCCGACCGTCTTGGTGTGATGATATGTATGCATGTCGTCTCTGATGCCGTTCTGTAGAACTGGAAACAGTGACAGTGTTGGCTTAGAGGTGATGAATTCTATAATATACTAAGGCAGGGGCTAAGTACAGGTACACAGCGGAAGAGTATGAAGGAGGTCGACGTATTGCGTGGATAGTGGATACAATACCGCTACACTTCAGTTGAAAGCTATTTTCACTGATCTGTTCCGCTCATCTCCGCGGTCTCCGCCCCATTCCGCTCTGCTACAACGAAAACCTATTTTTTTTCACAGATCAACTATTCTACATTCAGCTCCCTCTCTTATTGAATTGACATTGCAAATAATACTTACAATCACACTTATATTATAAATGCAAAAAATTGTGTGTGTGTTTTTACCCTCTTCACGCCTCAACATTTGAATGGATTTGCATTAAATTTGGAATGGAGGTATCCAACTATCTAAAGAGAGCTCTTTATCCCGAAAAAACTTGTGGTTCACTAGGGATTGTAGAACCATGTGGGCGAAGCCGCGGTTACAGCAGCTAGTACTTTTTTTTTTATAATGTCAATGGTGATCGTCGCATACATCAATCATGCCAAGACATAAATAACAGAACAGACATAATTCGCGAACCCGTATCTCAAATGTCTGTATGTCTGTCGGTTGAATAGTCTGACAGTGTTCAAGAGAATAATATTTAATCATCGCCCTGGCCTTATCTCAAACATTGTTGGGGTCGGCTCTATAGAGCTGGTAACCCGCCACAACCGTGTAGGTATACCTACACGGTTGTGGCGGGTTACTAGTTTTAGAAGAAAATAATGTTTTTATTAGGTACCTCTACTTACTTGGGGTACACTTAGTGTGTAGTGACGACCTAACAAGTCACATGAAATGTAGAATTGGTAAATATGTAGGTATAAAAACTGGAACGTGCTTGACTACGAGTTACGATAACAAGTGATTTTTATCAATAAGGAGCAAAATAACATTACTAATTACGCACTAATGTTATAAAATTGTAACTCTGTCTCAATGCCTGCATGTGAAAACAGCTGACCGTCTTGATGAATGAAACCTACTCACTACGCAGGTTTCTAATAATCTTTAAATCCCTAGAAGACGTGATGATAATTATTTTAAAAATGTTGTCATAAGATAGCAGTATGATTGTGAGGATATGAATGTTTAAAATACCTATTATTTTTATAGAACATCTAAATTTGCATGCAGGCACGTTTGCGAGACTGTTGCGAAAGAACCATGGCGGCTGGACTAATTGTAGATAGATAATAGAGTGCCACTAGGTGTGTACAAGAATGCATCATTGCAAATTCAATATTGGTTTTTAATAAGACCGCCACAATATGTTTTATACCACTTAAAGGTAGCACAATAGCATACGGCCCACCTGATGGTAAGCAGTAAGATGAACCAGAGGTATCACTTACGCGTTTAAATTTATTATTGGAATTTGATCAGGTAAATATCTAGGTACCTACTAAATACTACGTAAAGTTGTCTGACTCGCAACGTGTCTGTTTGACCGCAATGATCTTCAGTCAGTGTGATTTGGATACGGCTTTAGTCATATGTACATACCTAGATAGCTCGTGTCCCGAGCCCGAGAGGGACTTGAGGTAATGCTATGCATGTATTACATCATACTTACTTTGTTATTAATTTGACTGTAATCCAAGCATGCCACGCGTAAAATTAATTGTCTAATTATGCCAATCTGGAACAGGTCAGCCTCATCATCGCATCATATTATATAAAAGGCAACGTATCTGTGCGTCTTTTCGTTATTAGGAACAGATGTTAAGTCGGATCAGTTTAGTTTATAGATCGGGTCAGGTACTTACAATAGGTACTTGGTTACTTTTGCCACTTATTGAATTTTGCCCATTTAATACGAGGGAAGCCCGCTTTATAACAGTAAATAGGTAATACGCAAGATTAGAACACCCGTTAATTATAATGTGAAACGAATTCGATTAGTGTATTATTTTGCTACGCATATATATACTATGCTATGCTATCCGTTCATTCTGTCAATGAGACTACAGCTCCTATTCTGATGATGACAATTTCAAGAGAACAAGTCAAGCGAACGTCTCTGATTTGCGAATCAATCTGTTAACATGAAATTAGTTTTCTTGGTAACGTTAACAATCTGTTTGAAAACAAACAAGATTTCTCCGAATCGAAACCTCGACTCGATGGACAAAGTGGCTTTGAGTAACAATACTTCGGTTTGCGACAGCGCAGCGTGCGTGAGCGCAACAGACACAATGAATAGTGTTGCCGTTATGCGTTTCAACTTTCGACAATACAAGTAGATAGGTAGATACCTACCTACCTAACGGTGCCTTTGACATTTCACCAACGGCGACGCAAACTCAATCCGATGGTTGACCTTTTTGTAGATACCTTCAGTGACAAAAGATAGCTCTGTAGGCCTACCTACAGACCTTGTGCCTATACAATTACTTCAGATCGAACTAAAAAGGACAAAATTGATCAGCCGAAGATGTTTTTATTTACTAGAATATGTCTAGGTAGGTTCCTAATGAAATGTTATGTTTCCATTGAACTAACTACTGACAGTTTTATTATTATCATTTTATATATAGTATACCTATATAGTTAATTATAAGCAGGAACCATAAATAACAACTGGTTAAAAATATATGAGAACAAAACCATTAACTTAAAAACAAAAATAGCCTGGTTTATGTACTGGCAGGAAATTAAAATAAATAAAACCAATATTCTTCATGATTTTACCTTGTTGCAAGCAATACATGTTGCAATATTATCATTGATGGGTTCACCTATTATCTCACTTGGTTGGGACACAAAATAAAGTGGAATACTGAAATGCCAGTACAATCTGATGCCACTTTAATTTTGAGTGGCCTCTGATGATTTTATAATATGCTAAATTGTAATTTACAATACTTCAAACCATTATGTGGGCATTCAAACTGAATGTTGTTTGAGTATTCAGCCATCAGGATGTAAACTATATTTGGTAATAAGTGAGTTTGATAGATGTTGAAGTCACATCTCTGCCTACCTCTTTGATGACTTTTAAGAAGGAATAAAAGTTATTGTTATTCAATATTTTTTATACCACTAAAGTAACTTTACTAGTAAATAATATAGATATAAGTACTTATGCTGTAGTCGAAAAGCTATTTTATGGATTAAATACTAAATCTTTTTCATTACATAGGGATGGGATATAAGTCGACATATACTTATTAACTAAATTATATGTACATAATTTCTGTACCTGTGTTGTCGTCAATTTTAATCTACACCTAGAAAACATCAGATTTTTGATTGTTGATATGGCATGAAAAATATGAAGTAATTTACCAAACCACTCATGATATGGACCATTCATTACCTACATATCTTTAAACTTGTTGGATATAATTTTTAGTAGGTAGGTACCATCAATGTTGGTTACATATTGTCAAGGTTTCACAAAACCACTGGTCACAGTCGGCTAACTGGACATAATTGGTGTGTCGCCACCAGTATAATCATGCCAGTATTACCAAAATAGGAAACATGGTCTTATATAAATGAATCTGAATGTTTTGATGTCATTTACAAATCAGTAGAGTATCTTTACTCAATATATTTATTTCATAGCACTTCCAAGTACAGCTCTTACAACCCAAAATCCAAGTAATTTCTTAATTAAAGATTTTCTGCGGTTAGTTAATAACTAAAGTAAAGAGTATGTGAATTATTCTAAAAATAATTAGCGTTGTGTTTACCACACGGTACCGAGACGGTCAGATATTATTAGGCCGTCTCAGAGTATCTGAGCACTTAGCTCAGCTTGTACGACTATTTAATGATATCACTAATTAAATAAAAATTAAAAGTTTATTAGAAACTCACACGTTGCAAGTGATCGTATCGTTTGAGTCGCGTAGAAAGCAATCAACCGACTCGACTCCACACATCGGCGGGAACCAGTAGTTTTCCACTGCGCGTTTCTACACTAAAGCCACTACAGATTATCAAGGGTCTTCCTCACCTTTCTAAGTAAAATTTCTGACAGTACGATCCCACTATCATGCTGAAAGGAGCATACGAAAGTGGACAAAGGGTCCTTCAAAACACAGCCATTTTGAAACCGTTCTTTCTACTTAATGTTTTGTGTTACGCAAACTTAGTTTCTTGATTCGATATAGAAAACGAGCTTATCCGTTCACACTCATTTTGTTTTTTTAGCACAATGAAAACTAACACTAAACATTTCACACACTTTTATGTACGATTTCACTTCATACTTTCGCACACACCCGTTTACGCCGCACTAATGCACTAGCTCGCTCTGCTACGATACGAAGTCCGAACGAAACGAACGGAAGCGACGAACTCACACGAATTGAGCTGCGAATCGTGAAGAAAGGCAGTCACTAATTTCAGTATTACCAGTTTCAATGTATATAATCTACCATAATATGCATTGTCTTTAGGACAACTTATTTATTTATACAAAATAATATTATGTATATTATTTTGTATAAATAAATACGTTACGTAACCTAACACCTAATACACAAAAGAAAGTACTAAACCAAATATAGTAAACTACAACATTTCATAGTTATAACTTGAACTTATATAATATATACTGCATTTTATGCATTTCTCAAATATGAACTTATAGATTCATTTAGCATCTACAGCTTGGCAAAAAAGTCTAGAAAAGGTAATTCTTTTTTGGCTACTGGCAACCTTCACACAATTGAATCTATTTTATGACGTTTACTGTAAGCAAACCAATCAAGACGGTTGATCTAAGCTTAAATAAATAAAAACGAACGGGTTCCGCATGATTCTGGTTTGGGTCAGTTCTTTTATCTATAAGGTAGGTAGGTTAAGTTCTGATTTTGTAAGTAGTTTAATCTTCTATCTATTATCCCTACCTTTACCCCTCTATGTTTGTCACAGGGATGGTAGGACTGGAAACATTGGAGCTGAGACGTAAGTTACAGCTCCTGATCCATTACTACCATCTCTTGACAAACAAAATTGACAATCCGTCTAGTCTAGAGCGCGTGGGTCTGGCAGCAGTCCCACGTAGGTTCCTAGTGAGTGGCGAGCACTTGGCCGGGCCTCGTCGCCGCCGGAGACTGTTCGCGGAGCCGAGCGGGGTGCGCACGCGGCGGGCCGCCGCGGCACCGACACCTAGAGCTGTTAAACTGCTCAACTCCCTACTCACTCAGCGCACAGATTTAGATATCTTCCATGATCCACCAAGCGTAATATATTATAATTTGTTTTCTTTTTTAAATAGTTTATAAGGTTTTTATTAATATATTATAATAAGTTTGTTAATTTAGAATGTAAGTGTTTTGGCATAATGCTGTAAACTTATATTTCAATTAAATAAATAAAAATCTGTTTTGTGTCAATAAAGTAAAAAAAATAAAGAACGGGTTTGTCATATTTTTTTTAGCCCTAAGCGTGTACAAAAAAACTATGGTTTTAATAATATCGATTTATAAACCCATATTACTAAAACTCTTTCATAATTTTTATTTTGAATAATATTGATTTGCAGCGTTTTGAGGCTAAGGCTTATTTTAAGTAAATTTCTTCCTTGCGTTATTTCTACCAAAGTAGCAATATATGAAAATGATGGTATCATTTCGAAAGGAACGACCATAGACAAATAATGGTTCTTTTGTAGGCACTTAATTTAAATAAATATAACATAATTTTCTAGCGATTAACACAAGAATTATGACTTATTAATTATGTCTATGGTTCAAGTATGTATAAAGCGCGATATATATATATATATATTTTTGGCGGGAACCAGGCGGAGCGGTTAAATATTTTTGCCAGTGTCTCATACATTTTGTTATACTCTGTTATAGCGATCTTTATTGTGTATTTTTGGTGTCGTTGTGCAATAAAGTTTCATTTAGTGACAAATTTTTAGGAACATTGGAAATAATGCCATAATATAACAATAGATTACCTCTGACTAAAGACATGTTACGATCTGCTACTGCCGTAGATTCTGTCCAGAAACTTTAATAAGCATTAGAATGTATGATACTAGGCAGTTTAATGCAACAAACACGAAAAATTTAAAAGCTTGAAAATTCTCCTACACGACACTGGCAAAAATAGTCCCTAAAGAGAATTGATTGCCATAGTTAGGAAGAAGAAGATATGCGTGCCATGCGCGCGCTTTTTAAAATTGGTTGCATAGCAACACACCACAACGAAAGTACATACAATACAATACACAATCCCGTCCGGCCGAGCGCAAAGCAGCACAGCAGACAGAATAGATACAGTAGTTTTTGTGGGTTTTTGCTGGTTGGACGCTCCCACCTCACAATGTACAATATTCATTACAATGTAAACACAGAATTACCACGAATAATTTTAATTGGCCTGTAAATTTCTGCCAAACCGTCATGAACCATCTAAATTCAACATACCTTCCGACAAATTATTTCTGGGCAATGAACATTTTTAGAGTATAATATTTTAGTAATAAAACAATTACGATATGCTTGATATAAATTGCAAATTGTTATATTTATTGCTATGTGTTTTGTGCGTTTTTGGTGAAGACTACGAGAATGACGACAAATGTAAGTGTAATATTAACACTTAGTTTGATTCTTTGATTATATACCTATAATTAAAGAACACTTACTACTTTTTTCATCAACCACTTGGATCTTAATATTTGATATGTATATAAAAGCACATTTTCACAGGCACAGTTTTTATTGTTTAGTTTCATTTTAAGCGTCTTCTTGTTGCTATTATTAAGATCGGACGGATGGTAATTTGGACCTTCATAAGTGCCTTATTAGGGCCTAAACTGAATAAATGATTTTTGATTTTGATCGATATAAACAAGTTTCTAGTAGAGGAGCCTTTATTTTTTTACAGAACCACACATTCTGTAAAAACCTCAGCGTAGATAATATACTGCTACTACTGATTATGAGATACAGTCAAATGACAGACAGACGGATGGACGGACAGCGGAGGCTTAGTAATAGGATAGGTTCCATCAGGTAAGGAATGGGTTTAGCCGCTCCTCTTAAGTGATGCGCTTATTAACAAACGGTTTTTTTTTCTATAAATTAAATTCTAAAGGGGTAAAAAGGTTACAAGTTTGATCGTGGAGCACGTGGGGACCGCTAATGGTAGGTACCTAGTCGATTTTCCGAGAATTTCTCGGCGAGAAAGGTTTATTAGAATAATTTTGCTACAAGTGCCGGGTACAACTCCAACGAAAAAAAGCCATTAATCAACTTAGGATTTTTGGACAAAAACAGAATCTCATAAAATGATCGACAATCATCAACGGGTGGATGCGTGCGCACATCCGGCGCATACGCAGCGCGTATAACCGCTGTCATTGTGCCGCTATTATATGGCTTTTTGTGTATTGTGTACGACACGACGAATTTCCACAGGATGTGTGGACTGAAATTCTATAAACCTAGTTAAAGGGTGCAGGAAAACGCAAGTAGGCACATGTCCGATTTAATCTTTAGTGCGTGATATGACGTGACGTGACGAACTCAGAAGCTAAGGTAACGTGTCTGGCCAAAAATCTGAATAATCTATTATTCCTATTTCTGTGGACGATAGTTGAACAAGAGTTGAACTTATAAGTAGTAAACATGTCTGCCACGCTACCGCCTTTGTGAGTTCGATCACCGTATCAGAACAAAAAGTATTTAATATATATACATTATTATTGGTTTTCTGATAAGCATAGTATTCTTCTTCTTCTTCCTAAGTATGGCAATCAATCCCTTCAGGGACTATTTTTGCCAGTGTCGAGTGTTAGAGAATTTTCATGTTGCAAAATTTCTCGTGTTTGCCGCATTAAAATGCCTAGTGTCATGCATTCTAACGCCCAATGGAGTTTCTGGAGACAACCCACGGCAGTAGCAGATCGTAACACGCCTTTAGATTAGAGGTAACCTATTGACCAAAATGATAAATCACTTAACCCAAAAGTCGTATTATGGCATTATTTCCAATGCTCCTATAAATCAGTCACTAAATGAAACTTTACTGCACATATCGACACCAAAAATACACATTAAAGATCACTATAACACAATTTACGACACACTGGAAAAAATCTCAACCGCTCCGCCTGATTCCCGCCAAAAACTCAAGCATAGTATTAGTACAAGCTATAAAGTGGTAAAGTAGACTTTATACTTTACTTTATGCCGCCTGGAATAGGTCAGAGCGCCTGGAGCCTAAACTGAATAAACAATTTTTGATTTCTTTATTCAATTCTACATTTGGGCCCGTTTTATGAAGTAACATAACATTCATTTCGCATGTGGGTTAGCGCCATAGCTCATATTAAAGTAGAGTAAATAGCGTATTCTTTTAATTAACTTAGCTAACAAAATATCATCTCAGATACAGTTAGCAGATATAATTACATAGCAGAGTTTTTGCTGTGGTGTTACGCTTACGCTGTGTAGTAGAGACAGACTTTGATGCATCAAATATTGATAAGCGTGATCTCGTGACGCGCCCAATAAAGTTGGTTTGGTGCCATGCAGTGCACGCCGGCGTTTGTGGACATATACAGAAATGAATAATCATTTTCGTTTACAATTAGGTAATAACAGCTTGCGCCTTTCCATTCCACTTAAAGTGTACAAAGTCTACCCCCTTGCAATGTAATTGCTTCTTTATTATTATTAAGAGTAGTAGGTAGATCAACTATTGCTATTTAAAAAGTGTAGTCAAAACAGAAATTTTAAAAACATCTATTATCGGCTGCAATATGTATGTTAACCAATAACGTGTATACTCGTTACATTACATACGAGGCGCCGGTCTGAAGGATTAAAGCTTGCCAAAACGATGTTACGATTTTAGTAGGAAAATATTCTCTACTAGCGACCCTCCCCGGCTTCGCACGGGCTTACATAAAACATAAACTAATTACACATAACAACGTTCCTGAGGAACCACTCCGCTATTACAGAAATCCACATGAAAATCCGTTCCGGTGTTTCTAAACGAACAGCGGCGGAAGCGACTTAATTTTATACTATGTAAAGAAGGTACTATAGACAGTGCGTTTACTACAACTTTGCAGCAACGGAGTGTACTATTGAGGAAATGCGTCTTGTTAAGTACAAAGCTCGTTTAGTACCAGGCGGTGCAAGGATACATCCCTGTGGTACGTTGCCTGGTGCAAGTTATAGACGGAGAGAGATTTATGACATACATCACTATATAGAAGATAATATACTGAGTACTGATAGATAGATATACCTATCAGAGGAACATGCTCTGGCTGAGGTATCAATCAAGCATAGTGCCCATCAGAAGCCACAATTAAAATAGATGGAAAAATAACCGGCCAAGTGCAAGTCGGACTCGCGCACCGAGACGCGCGAGGGTTCCGTACACACTTGTAGTAATGAGGTTATTATTCGTCGGTGACTAGAGCGATTCAGGAATAATATAAACAAACGCAGCGGGCTAAACTTATAAAGTTTCTTACAGTAAATTCGCTTTTTTTTGTAATTAAATTACATATTTACGGTTTTTAGGTTTTCCCCTTTACTTGTGCTGTAAGACACTGCTTCTTGCCAAATTTCATGATTCTAGGAAACGGGAAGTACCATAAATATAGGTTTTGACTTTTGATTCCCTTGTGAAATATTCGAAAATTTGCGACATAAACGGTCATATCTTTTTGTCACGTCAACATACAGGTTTTTTATTTTCACAGCTGAAAGATAGCATAGACCCGGGTATTTGATATTAATTTCGGATATTCGGATCTTTTGAGGTATGGAGCCCTAAAAGTTTTTAAACAATCACCAACTTAAATTACAGAATCCATTACATTGGTAGTTCTTGAGTTGGTTTTCATGAATGATTTTCCGAGTATACTAAACGCTACTTGCTTTCAAATTGTACCAAAAGTAAAATACCGAAGCGGCTGAAAGTTCAGCGAGGGCCGAGGGCCAATATGCTGTGCCTGGTTTATTTCATGGATCACGCGATGTGATGTTACGAATCCCGGGGAAGTTCGTCGACCTGTCATCGACTGCAATATAACAAGGAAGTAATAAATACTTGCAATATAAATTATAAATAATTATACTGTACGGTAGAAAGTTATTAGTGGCAGGGATTTCTGTAGGGTCAACAAAGCGATTGACTTGTTTTGCAAGCGTCAATAGGATACGGTAACCTCTTTACAGCTCATGTTTTGGGTGATCGCGTAAGAAACATTTAAAGTCTAACCATTCAAACATCGAAATATATATAAATACATAATGCCATGCCAAGTTCCTCACGCGATAGGCCGAGAGTATAGAGCGCCGTTTCACTTTTGATACCTCTTTTGCTTCTTTCAGAACACGAAGTATGAAAAGGTTGATGAATATAAAAGAAGCATGAGATGTGTAAGTCGAGAGTGAAATAGCGCTCATCTATATTCTCTGCCTACCCAGTTAGTGACTTAAAGGCGTGGTGATATGTATGTACCTATGTAAATCATCAATCGACCTCTTAACATGCCCGCCGGCGCCGGTACCGTGTAACATACATCCAAACATTACCTAACATTTGTCATTTAATTTTATTAGTTGGTAAGACTTATACAATAAAATATAATTAACTGTCATCTCTCGCAGTGTATATGCTGGTGTCTCCTGACCAGCACCAGCACACGCCGCGCTTGGAGGACTTCTTCTGGACCGGGTCAGGGGACGGCCCCCCGCCACCGCCCGACCCTCCCCTGCCGCCCCCAGCACACCCTGCCACTCCCATCGTCAGAACAACTACCGTCCTCGCCACAGTCTACTTGGACTCATATCCACCGCAGGTGAGCTTTTGGCTTTTATAGATTTTTAATGAAACATCTTTCCCTCGTTTTCCTGCAATGAGTGTGAGTGTGTACCACTAAGGTGGCAAACAATCATACGGCCCATCTGATAGTAAGCGGTCACCGTAGCCTATGGACGCTTGCAACACCAGGGTATCACTCACGCGCTGCCGATCCTAAAACTTTCTACAAACTAAAAAACGACACTGAATCAGAGTAGTGTTTTTGGTCTGCCACCAGTCAGGCGGAGGATTTTTTAAAAGGAAATCTCATTTCGCCCTATCTCTGTTAGAGTAACCTACATGGAAAGTTGACAGTAATATTCTTTGTATCGGTACCATGGTTTGCTAGCGCTTCAAGGGTAAACCGACAACCGTGACACACTAACGACCGGTATACAATTAAGGCATTTGTAAATGATTTTGGTTTGTACTCGTTTAGAACTTGATATGGAGTAGGTAACTGCTTCAAATACGTAGGTACAGGAACATGAGATTCGAAATGTAGTCATAAATATGATGTATTTACAATTCACAAAGAAAATAACAGCAAAGTATCCCACAACTTTCACATAATGTCACAAAGTTTATATCAAAAAGTTCAGTAATTTCAGACCCTCACGAAAAAACAAACTTTTGGTTGGTAATGTTGGAATATATGCGATATCTACAAACACGTTTAAAATAACTGAGTGACGCTTATATGATAACTTCTAATCGGTGGGGAATGATGAGTGTGGAGGAATAGAAGCTAGAGGTATGATAAATAGGTTTCAATGTGCTCTATAATATCTAAGTATATTGTCTACTCTGAGCTATTGGTCTAACAAATGGCCTAAGTGCATGAGGGTCGGCAAGTAAAATGAATTAATAACGATTTTTTCCAGGCGGTGACAGATAGAACATCTGGTGAATGCGTGCTTAACTGCGTAGAGCCAGTAATTCCCGACAGCCTGGAGCCTGGCATCCCTGAGGATCGACGGTACTGGCTCTTGACTGTCATACAGGGCTCCACGCCCGATAGCCTACAGTTGAAGCTCGCCAGGTTATACCAGAAGGCGTTTTTAAGGTAAGCTGTCATTTGAATCAAGTATGTGAACTTATAAGAAAGTCAGTTGAACTGTAAGACTCATGTTGTGGAGAGAGAACACATAACATATTTATTAAATGTTGTTTAATAGCTTAGTCCTTGGAATGTCATGATTGATATATTTAAAACTTATTGAACAATGCTATAACACCAAGACAATAGTGATGCATAAAAACCATTACTATGTATGCAAAGAGATACAAATGATTAAACGAAAATGAGATACAAAAGTTTATCAGGCATATCTATAAGGATATTTATATTGACAATTTGTAGGATATATCTTAAGTCTATTTTCTTGCAGGCAACAAGAACGCCACCTCGGCATAATCAAATCACTCGACGCCCCAACAGCACGGAAAAAACACGATGTCCATTCATTTATAGTTAACAAAGACAATAATAGTCCTCTAGGCACTTACAGTTCAAACTCCCCACTTAGATATCATGATGTTATTAGCTCTATGCCAGGCTCAGTACAGTCAACTTATACAGTAACGACTAATTTTAATAACGATATGTTTTCTACTAAGCTTGTTAATTTTTCCAATGAAATTAACGAATTCCATTCTGCCAATATGGGAATGTATCCCCGTAATGATATAGTAAATGTAACATCAGTGTTAGAAATAAAAGCCACTAGTGTTAAGGATGTAGAGTCTTGGATATTTGCTAACCCTACAGTAGTGTTGAGGAAACGAGAAGTCACCGATAGTGGGGAGATGGAAGAATATAAGGAGGATCTGATAGATATTCCCTTGGAAACTGAAAGTGGCAATGAGACATTCTTGTTCAAGAGAGAAATCATAAAGCCAGAGCAGCAACCGCCTGTACAAGTTCACATCCAGAATATAACTGAGGTAACTGACGAAAATAAGAAGAGATACAAATACACTTAACTAACAAACAAGATATTTTTGGAAAGATCCCTTGTAATTTTTCACAGTTTAATTATACATTTTGCATTATATTTGAACCATAATGATGCTATCAAATTCGTTTCAGTCTCCAGATACAGGTAGCGTTCAAATCGTGTATGTAGTATTAGTTGGCGGTCGCGCCGTGCCGGCCGCGGTGGCTGCGAGGGACATGAAGCTAGTGAGGGACGCAGAAGTGGCCAGGGAACTGGGCGCCGTTGTCACCACGAAGGCTGAACGTGAGTTTGCCATAGGAATAATTCCGGTGGCTGAACTGGTCTCATGGAAAATATAGCATTGATCAATCAATTTCACCAATCCAAAATATTTAATCTCCATTAAGTCTTTAAAAGGCAGAATGTGACATCAGGGAACAACCACTTCTTATCGAAGATATTTTGGGTCCCAACGTTATATGTGGTAAGCCCATCGCCATTCATAGGATACACCCTATCATCAAAGACAAATGTAATTATTTTTAGCCCGAAAACATTGTATTATTGATTGAACATAGTTTCTGCAGCTATAATATCGACTCTGAGCTACAGCTATATCTAACTAAATATGTATCGACACATGTTCCCAGCAGCGTACCTGAAGGCGGCCGAAGGTCTTGAAGGCGAGGCGGGCACTGGCGGGATGCACTCCACAGAGCTATGGGCCTTAGCTGTGGGATCCACCGTCGCTGTGCTCATACTGCTCGTGTTGTTGATACTTCTGTGTGTCGCTCATAGGTAAGGAATCGTCTAGAAAGTACAAAAAGAAAAAATAATCCATTAAATATAAAGTAATCATATGAACAAAAGTAATTTTCGACAGGAGAAAGACAATAAAATCAGCAGCATCTCTTCGCGCCTACAGAAGTGAGCTAATGAGAGAAGCAGAACGGAATCAGCTGAAGCAAGTTCACGAGGAGAAAGACGGGAGGGTTCGTACAATAAGTACCTATTTCGTAAAATTGATAGTGTGGAGATCAAAGGAAAGAAATATTGAAAAAAAATAGCATTGTTTTTCCTCATGATGCACACAATATCTTAGTGAAAGCGATGGAAAGATATAAACAAACGGACACAGTAATTTCTTATTTATAATTAAGAATAAGAACAGGGTGTATTAAGGATCTATGATTGCTGAGATGCGTTGGATTGGTTCAGCAGTGGTTTCTCGGGACTTATAATAATGATGATCATAATACTTCTTGTTACGAAAATCTTCGCTTTTTTCGTTTTATCCATAGTTTTGTCCATTTCGTACTGGGCAATTAGTGCCGCTTTACTCTTATCTTGCACATCATCTAAAAACCTTCCACACTCATCAACCTCACATCAGTACTGATGAAGGTTCAAACTTTCAAAGGATACAGTAATAAAAAATCTTATTGCAGTTGATCAGCGTCGTGTCCCCGAGCAGAACAAGGCCCAGTAGCACCCTATTGCCAATTTACAGAGCAGCTAGTGCTTCCAGGTAAATAAGTTCATTATTCAATTCAGCTCTGTACCCTCGTACCTTGTAACCTCGTACTGTAGCCAATGCGTTAGATTAGAACGCTTAGCGTGAAAGTTCTATTTGTGAGTGTTATCTTCTGTTCTCTCTGATCTATTTCATAATCTACTATCAACTACTAATGTTCATCGATTTAATAGAGCCCGTGATATAACTTACATCCCACAGGCACTGTAAGCCTAAAAAGGGATTCCAATTACTAATTACTGTAACCAAAAAACGTTGAAAGAAATAAAAATTTATTATTATTATTATTATCCCGCCCATCACTTTGATACCCAAAATATCTTAGGTAAAGTCAGGTCAGTGTTGTCAGAAGTCACACCTCTGTGTACCCTAAAATAGGCTTAATATAATATTACTGTTAATTTCATATGAACCAGTTCATCAACAACATCATCTGGGGTATCGGAAGTGGCTGCGGCTTTGCGAAGGAGGCAGAAAAAGCCGCATGCGTTGAGATTGCCGCAGAAGAAAAGAGGTAATAAGTGTTCATAATGGTAATTTTTTTGGTGACCCTTTTTTCCTGAAAAAAAAGTTGTCGAAGGACTGATGATTGATGGTCATCTCATACACCTTCCAGAGAAGTTATCATAGTATTTATAAGTTGCGGTTGCGCCTGTTCCAGTGGGTACAACGGATAGTCTGTTAGAAGCAGCCGGCCTGGACAGTTCCGACAGCGGTCAGCCATCGGCGCCTCACACACCCACTTCTTACCTCTCTATGCCCTCCGTGAACGCTTTTCCAAGGTAATGTCCATCGCTAAAACTATTTTATTGCATCTTAATCGATATTAAAAGGAAAAAGATAGAGTTTGGATGGTTATGTTACTCAATCACACCAAAAACTATACGAATTCAAAGAATATTATACGTTGTACGTTGACTATATAAATTATAGTCAACATAGCCTTACATTCTATTAAGTACGCGGTTTAAAACATATTCAAAAATCATTAGCAGAAGCGGCCGAATACTGAAAGTAGGATTGTGCGTGTAAAATTGGAGCTCACACAAAATTTATGTGTCATCAGATATGACTGGCGTTTTAGTATTTGACCATAAGAACCTCACTACTAAGTACAAACAAAAAATTAAGTTGACTTCAATTTCAGAGGCAACGTAGTGGAGCCATTATCCAAGATCCTGGAACCGGTATCAGTGCGGCATTTAGATATAGACTCACCACTTACCTCGCCCAAGCACGGCAAGCAGCTAGTGCCGCGGAGACAGATGCCTTCCCAGCTGGTTCGCCTGGGCAGCGTCGACGGGGACCCTGGGGTCATCGGCCCCCTCGTCTGGGACCTACATTGCCAGAGGATTAAGGATGGTAAGAGATTCTGGAGTGAGGCGATTTAAAAACACAACTATATTCACTCACACACACACGCGCCCATACTCACATACACACACACAAAAACTATCATACTTTAGAATATGCTTGATTGTGTTTTTCATCTCAGACCACAGAAAAAGAGGGGACTCTTTTAATACAGATCAGGTACAGAAGAAGGTCCAAGCCATGACCCTAATCAACCATTGTAAAATTAAATAAAGCATTTTTGATTATTATTATTACTGATGCATCAGAAGGGGAAGATCCTTCAGCCATGGTGTTGTTTGTGCCTGCGGAACCGCGGAACTATTCAATTCAAAAAGATCTTTATATGCTCCTTGACACTAGTTTTATTTATATAGCTTATTATATATAGGTACTAGCTTTTTTCCCGCGACTTCACTCGCGTAGCAATATAATATATAGCCTATGTTACCAAGTGATTATATTATAATATAGCATTCTGTTAGCGAAGGAATTTTCACAATCGGTTCAAAGTTTTGAATTTATTTTTTACTAGTGGCCCGCACCGGCTTCGCACGGGTAGACATTAGTTTCGGAGCATACACATCTATCAAATATTTTGTCCATCCGGGCAGCTAATATAATATATAGCCTATGTTACTCAGTGATAATGTAGCTTTCTAACGGTTAAAGAATTTTTGAAATCGGTCTGTAGTTTCGGAGTCTATTCAATACAAACCCACAAAAATACAAATCTTTCCTCTTTATAATATTAGTGTAGACAATATGTAAGCCCTGGAAATTAGATTTAGTTCAGTTTCATTATTTTTTTTCGGGCGGAACATCAGGTGGGCCCTGTGCTTATTACCACTAAGGGATATAAATAGTGGTATAAAAATAAGTTATTACAAAATAAAAGGACCCTAAGTTACGCCTTCTGTAACATCAGCTATACCAGGGAAAGTCCCTTCAAAATCGGTCCAGCTGTCGGAGATAAGCCGTAATATATAAACAGTTTTTTAGGGTTCCGTTCCTAAAAAGGAAAAAAAAACCTAGTAACCAACGTTATAATAAAATTATTGATGATATTGGACAGCATCAAAACCCTCCAGTCCAGCAAAGTCAGGAGTCCCCCGTAAAGAGGGTTCGCGCATGCGTCAGCGGTTCAACGAACTAATGGACGATGCCTTCACCCTCTTCGGAAGCGCCTCCAACAACTCCCAAGACACTTATACAGTTGATACGGAGAGAGACAGCAAGGACAAGAAGAGTGGTAAGGGACAATCACTTACCTTTGCCAAATCTTTGGTTGCGATTCTTAGGGAAATAGATTCACTTCCCACAAGTAGCTCCCTCCTAGTAATTGTAGTTTTTAAATGTTTATATGTATGAAAGCAGTGACCAAACCAACTTGGTAGCTTTCATAATTTTACAGCTTTTGTAATTATATTAGTTTACTACTTACCACTTCAAGGATCTTACGAAGTAGAATCGTGTCACGAGGTTAGATTACCTTTTCACCCAGATCCAGAAGCAGTGACGCAAGCTTGCAACGATAACGTCCGTCTGCCGGGGTCCCCCAGCGAGGGAGCCCCCGCCCGGGGCCGCTCGGCCGGGGGGGCCGCGCGGGGGCCCCCGGCGGCCCCCGAGTCGCGCCCGAGGACGTCCTTCGCTAGGCCCCTGGAGCGACGCCCGCCTCCAGCCGCCGCCTGGGGACCCACCCCGCCACAGGTACACCAAATTTTTTTTTTTATTCTTAGCTTGTTGTGACCCATTGCTGAGCAAAAGCTTCAAGTATCACTTTTCTTATTTTCTATTTCTTATATGTTTCTTTGTTTGTTCCTATTCGTTACGTTTCTTTGGGGTGTGGTTTGGGGAAACAAGATTTTGTTTACACAATATTTTTTCAAAAATATTCACGTCAAAGGTTCTCAGTCGAAGGTCCTACAGTAGAAACAATTTAATACATTTCGGTTTTTTAATGTTTAGTTTAAACGTTTTAGTTGACATTATTATTTATTTGTTTACACAAGCGACAGCAATGGGACGACAACTCGGTGTATATTTAACGACATCGACAGTCCCTAGGTGGGCGACCGATCGTGAACCCCTCGCTCGTGCTGGCCGAGGGCCGCCTGCCGCCTGACGACCCCGCTATACCGCTCATATCGGCCATCAAGAGCGAAATACAACGAGTGAGGGAACATGCCAAAAAACCTAACACCTGAGATCTAATTGTGTTCCAATTTATTGTTATATAATTTCACCTTAGTTTACATGTTTGAGGACAATTTACACGGTCATGTTTTGATAACATTAGGTTCCAAGCATAAATCATAATAGATACATATAAAAAAAAAAACGTTTCCTTCGAAAGGGTATTACAATAGCCAACACGCACTTTTCACTGAAGGTTAACGGTCGAATATTGTAACGACATTCAATGTTTGAAAGCCCACGTAACTGTTTAAAATGTCGTCTGAATTCAATTTCGCATGTAAATTCGGACGCCACTCAAAATTAATGTGGCATTAGATTTGGCTGGCGTTACAGTATTCGACCGTAAATGTCCCAATAAGACGGATGGTAAGGCCAATCGATAATGGTTGTTGTTGTTGCTCAAGAATAGACAAGCAGAAATTTCTGATATAGGTATTATGACAAAACCCAATATTGGATATACGCGCAGAATGTCGATGTCTCGTTGGGTCCTTAAAATATCCGCCATATTTGATGGTCCCAGATTTAGTTGAGAAGTGTATGTGGAACTATGCATTAATCATTTTATTGATCGTGTAAAATTATCCATCCACATTTTACACCATTAATTATTACGCTTCATGACAATGTTGATTTTGATATTAAAAATGTATTACGTTATTTAATTATACAAATATTTAGTATTAAGAGTATTTTTACCTCAATCAAATAGCGGTAAGTGTGTGACTTAATAAGATTCATTGTAATTGATTTACTTACTTTCTTTTGTTAACATCTCATAACTAGAGCTCGATAAAGCGTTTAAAATATCGTTGTTTCAGTTTTTGGTTGTCATCTGTTAAACCATAGCATACCTAGTTTTATATTTATGTGACCCCAGATATGTTCACTATCATGTTTTTAATGTTCTGTAAGAATTTTATTAAATAATTTAAATAAGTAATCATAATTAAGTAAAAGTTAGAAATTTGAAAATAGACTACCTATACCTAGTCCTAAATGTAGATCTACAAAACATTTGTTTGATGCCAATTACTACAACTTACAACCTAAAATACCTGAATATTAATTAAATATATTACCTGTAGACATTATTTATTAAATATAAGAATCTCTTTTAAATAAAAAAAATTACACACAATGACTTTCTCATCATACCTTTCAAACAGTAGTGGCCAAATCGCAGTAGTTCCATGGAACCAATCTAATTTTGTATATAAAAACCTAACCAAAAGACCCTTAATTAACATAACTTTTTTTAACGTGTGGATAAAAGATACTAACCCAACACACCATAATCCCAAAGTGCGATAATAGACAAGCTTGTTCGCAATTTACTCGCACATACAGCATCAACTTCTGAGTTCTGCGGGGATGTCACAATTTCGCCAACAAAATTTAATCGTGGGTAACAAACAGTTGAATGTCAACTGTCAAGGTGACAGGTGACGTGCGTCACATAACTGTTTATTGGGCCCATTCTAGTCCTGAGCCTTTTAATTTTTCCACCTTTGATACGCCATACGGATCGTCTTTGATTGATTTATATGTACGATAGAACTTATTGAACGTATTTCTACTCAAGAAAAAAGTAATAATATATTGAGAGTAGTTCTTTATTTTGTACTTTAACTGCGTTAAAAAATATCAAATACATTACATACTCATAATACATATAAAGTTTATTCCTTGAATACAGGCATACATGTATTACTTTAATTCACACCGAATCATCTATGAATATTTGTTGGGTAAAGTTTAGTATTATGCCTAGTTGATATTTTAAACTTGTATAAAAGTGAAAATTATTTTACATAGTTATATGTATTGCAATATTTGAGGGCACAATTGTTAGTGTGAATAAAGTAAGCAACCTTTTTCATGGTCAATAGTTGGAACGATGACTATGCATGTATGGAGAGCACTATAATTATATTTAATTGGTCTAATGTAGTTAAGCCCCATGTTAGACAAGTCAGTAATGTTTTGCAATACTGGAGTCTTGCAAGAATATTTATTTAAAAAAACAGTCGTAACAATTATTCCTAAAATATTGCATGTTTCCATAATTCTATTCCGTAAATATTAAATTACAGAAATAAAAATACACATATATTAATTAATAATAATATAAGTAATTACAATCACAGACAATTTTAACTATACAAATATCAACAAAACACTAGCCGATTCTTAATCAAAACTTAGTTTAGCCTCTAATAGGCGAGACATGGCTACATAGACATCAGGCACTCCTGTACTATTGTAACTTTAATTCATATATTATTATAATATAAGAGTTGTGTAAAAGGTCCTTTCCCATAAGGCCAGCGCATAGACTAACATTACCTATATACAAATATTTAAAAAAAAAATCTTATACTAATGCAAACATAATTTATGAACAAAACGTAATAATTTAGTAATTGCAAACTCAATATAAAAAGAAACAATTCACTTGCGATCGTTTAAATGTTGTGATTATCCTTTTATTGAGATGATATTGCTTATCTGACCATGATAATTATATTCAAATCTGATTAATTTAGAGGATAAATAAATTAATACACAACCTATAAATATTTTTACAAGTTACTTACAGGCGCAATATATACAAACAGTTCGCGGACGCATGTTGTCTCAACATTACCAAACACAATCTTAAATAATATTAAGTTAACAACCATTCTATCGTGGTATATAAGAACAAATTTAGTATAAGCGCAACTGAAGTTTTAAGGCATTGCCACACCGGGACGCGGTGCGGAATGAAAGCGGACCGCACGAGTTGTAATGCGCGTCACAAAGTATGCGGGCAATCCGCGAAATCACTGCCGCGTCTACGACACACACCGCGCACGGTAGGCGGTGAAAAAAGACCGAACACTCGAGTGTCTAACCAGTCCTTCACAGGTGGCTTTTTTTCTGAACCGGTGGTAAAGTAGACATTTCATAGGAAATAGGTAATATACGGGCCTAAGCTGAATAAATATTTTTTGAGTTACGGCCTCGCCCCCTTTCGCCGCCATACTTGGAAGTCAGTCACGTGGTGCGATGCTATTGTACCGTGCCGCCTTCATTCCGCTCAGCCCGCACCGCGTTCCGTAGTGGCAACGCCATAATAGTCACAAACACAATACAAAAACCACCTAACTTGATAGATTGCGGCCTGTGGTCGTGTGACCATAAATCATGATATAAGATCTCCACTTGCCCTCAAAACAGACTTGGCTCACATTACAAGTGTCTGACACTACACTGCCCGTCGTTTGAGCTGTTTGCGCTAGGTCGATGGCAGCGTCTGGTGTGGTGCGAGCCGCCTCCACTGGTTGCTCGGCCTGTCCAGGGAGTCCTCTTCCTAGAATAGTTAAGTTTTATTTTGAGTTATTAGTGTATCCATATTTTAGTGGGCAGTAAAGTACTTTTATTGTCATACACTAACTTAAACGATATTTTTTTGTGTCCTGATATTAAATTAAGTCACAGCGCTAGCATAGTTTAATGTGATCAACAGAATAGAGTGAATAATTTAATCAAGTCAGATGAACAAGAAAATGTAAAGCACTGTCTAAGCTAAGACGGACTACTCATTTATTATCGACTACAACACCTGAAACATTCTAGGATGAAATACAGTTAAAACCTACATTCACATAGCAGAATAGGCTCCATGTAATCAACACACAATAATACTCTAAATGTCTTCCTTGCTACCGCGTCGATTTGGTCAGTGTTGAAACTTTACACTTACAGAACTTAAAGGATCTGACCCAAGCCAGAATCATGCGGGAGCGTGCCAAGAATGCTGGCAGCATTGCTGCGCTGGATAGCAATGCTAATTCTCTGAGTGAGATGGTGTAAGTTCTTTTATACTGCTACATTAGTGGGATAAACAAAACAACTAACCTGAATAATTGTGATAGAAACTGTATCCGGCTTGACATCTTCCAACATTTTCTGAGCGTCAGACACATCGGCTACTTCCATATTTCTGAAACAAATAAATTCAGTGTAAAAAAAATAGTGCAACAACACCATTGGTTCAGTGGTTGGAAGGTTTAAATCTACGTTAGATCTCGTGGGTTCGATCCCAGTAACAGGGCAAACATTTTTATGATGAACATTTACGTTTTCCATGTATGTCAAAAAAAGTATAATATCAGTTGTCTGGTACCCAATGTTGCTTACATGCTTTGCTTGGTTTTGGGACCAAATGTCGCTGTTTTTTTTTGCTTGGACATTATCACACAGCGCCATCTGGCCCCTAACTAAGCAAAGCTTGTACTATGGGAACCAGTAGCTGATATAATACATTTTTTTTTTTGAAAATACATACCAATCACCCAGACGCAAGACAAACATATTTGTCACATAAATGTTTGCCCCGGCTGGAGTCGAACCCGCGACCTCTAGCGTAGCAGTCGGGTGTACTTACCACTAGACCAGCGGTCTCGTCAAATCGGTTGAATTATCTCGTGCTAAAACTAGCGGTCATCCCATCGTGAACTGAACGAACTTATTTACTTACTTTCTGCTACCGGAATGGAATCTTCCACCCTCGCCTCGAATTCTGTTCATCGCATGTCTGTGCCTCGATTCGTGCAGATATTTCTGAAAATATACAAACTCCATATTAGAATAATAAATAAACCACTTTCGTCCAAAGATGTCAGTAAATTTTAGGGTCGGCAACGCGCAACTGATACCTCTGGTGTTGCAAGCGTCAATAGGCTGCGGTAACCGCTTACCATCAGGCGCCCTATATGCTTGTTTGCCACCTTAGCGGTATAAAAAAAAAGAGGTCGAAGTTAAAAAGGGAGGGGTTGGGGAAATGCGTTCTGCTGTGGGAATTTTCCATTAAAATTTGAAGCCCCCGGCTAATCGGTCAAATAACACTACTTTGATGTAGTGTTGTGCAATACAAACAACTTTGTATAGTATTTGAAATCTGTTTTTGTTGTAGAGTTGCTTTTACAGTCTATGGGTGTCGTGTTTTTGGACCGCAAATAAAGGTACATACATATCATCACGCCGAGTCGCTCACGGGAGCCACGGGGTAGGTAGAGTATAAAGCGCCATTTCAATGTTGACATGCACACATTGCGTCTTACATTCAAGAAAGTAGCTAATCGTTATTAAATTCAATTGGGACCAGGTTGATATGAATGTAAGTTGTAGACTTACAGGCCGTTCCTTGGGTATCTTCCCCTGTTCATGCAGCTTAGCCCTGGCGGCGCGTCGCTTCAGTATTCTCTTGTACTGGCGCGCGTTCACATACAGCAAGGGCTCCTCGTCCGAGCCCGCGGCGTTCACGTCGGCCGCACTGGCGCCCGCTGTGGCACCGTTCGATCCGTTCACCATCTGCCAATGTTAACGAATTATACACGAGCCTTGCAGTAGTTTCTTTTATTTTGGAAAAATAATAGGGTAAAACGACCATGACCAAATTGGAATCAAAATTAATTCCCCGCGAACGAAGTCGCGGGTATAGCTAGTATATAATATATACCCTATGTTACTCAGTGATAATGAATTCCAATGGTGAATTAATTTTCAAAATCGGTCTAGTAGATTTTGTATTTATTTATAATAAACAAAAATACAAATCCCTTCGAGCACTGCTAGAGAGTTTGCAAGTAGTAATTGGCAGTCGCGGAACGTACAGTGCAGCGTAAGAATAAACTGTATTCCCGCTATATAATTCCAGTACCCCCCTCCCCCCCATTTTACCATTTATACCTGTCCACAATCAAAACCGACTCGAAGTCGGCTTGACGTCAAATAAATATAGATTAAAATACATATTTACCATAACTATATTAGGCTGGCTGACTATCTGTTGCTGCTGCACAGCGGTGCCGACCCCCGCCACTTGAACCAGATTGCCATTCAGACTGATTACTGGAATACATAAAACATGTATTTGTATAAGTATGTATTATCATAATTTGACTACTTTCGCCGCTACTTCCCCCGCGTAGAAATAGTATAGCAATATAAATTATATCGCCCATCTTACCCGGGAATATATTTCATTAGAGAAATAAGATTTAAAATAATGTCTGTAATTGCATTTGATACATACAAACAAACGAAACATCTTTATAATAATTAAAATACTAATATAATATGAATAAAATAATAAATAGAATCAATTGAATAGAATTTATTACAAGGTATCTTCAAGTAGACATCATTGACTCTGATTGTCATTTTTTAAACAAAAAGTTTCGATTTGCTTCAAGTGCCGCCATAAAATTAATCTTGTTTGTGCTGAACCCTTGATTCCAGAAATCTTTTCATAGATTCATGTTGCAGTGATAACTTTTTGTGAGCAGCGTATGGTCCTCACCACCAGCAAAGTACACCGTAAATCTTTGGTTGAGGTTAAGTTATGAAGTTTTACCAGTTGGCTGGTGTATGATTTGATGCTGATCAATGGTAGGCTGTGCAGTTGTAGTTGGCTGGTACAAGAAGGTCTGGCCATCAGGAGTCTGCACCAGCTGCATGGGCTGCATATTACCTCCTGCCCCTGTGTGGTCAACACATTATTATATCACCATTATCTACCGAATTAAATCTGTGTTTTATAGAGCTATTGAATAAAAAAAAATAGGATATGAACATCTACACATCTAGTCCCAAGCCAAACAACTTTTTGTACTATAGACACCAGATATCTGATAGGATACATAGATACTTATTTTTTGATAGTAAATCCAATCTAGAGTCAAATGTAAATGTATATGACATAATGGGGATCTAACCCAGGCACACCTACTGTAGTAAAGTGGTTTTATAACCACTAAGTTATCAATAGCACAACATAATAATGTACTTCATCACACAGTCACAATGGGAGTCAAATTAGCCGGACTCTATATATTCACCTAATGCATCACTATACATTTTAGGGTCGGCAACGCGCGAGTGATACCCCTGGTGTTGCAAGCGTACATAGGCTGCGATAACCGCTTACCATCAGGCGGGCCGTATGCTTGTTTGCCACAGGTGTGTGGTATAAAAAAAACATATATAAAGACATTCCTTAAATGTGGCCAGCTGTTGAGCAACTATGAAATTAACTAGTACCTATTTTAGGCAAAAAATCAAATCATCATACAATATATATAAACCATAACATCTGGGTTCACTAAAATTATATCTCTGGTATTATTCCAGGCTGGCACAACACATTCCATGCCAAATTCGATTAGCCATTTCAGTTGAGTGACAAACATACATAATTATAATTTTAGAATATTTACCTATGCAAGCTTGAAAAGATTTATGACAAGAGTTGTAACTCACCTTGTAAACTAGATATTGGCAAAACTTGCAGCTGTTGGATTTGCTGCCCATTTTGTGCCACCTGTTAAGATACATTTCAAATCAGAAAAAATATTACACTAAAGTAATTTGTGAAAAAAAACTCCATTGTTCAATTGTACTGATACTACTACCTGGATTTGAGGATTTCCAATCTGATAGCATGGTTGAAACAAAAAAAGATTGCTTAATAGCACAAACAAATACTCCCGTTTAATACTAGGTCAGTGAGTTTAAAGATATATATAACAATAGAATGAATGCATTATAGTAGTTATAAATATTGTAAAAAATACCTAAGTTAAGAAAATTAATAAGTTATGTCTTCAAACGTAACATGCTCCCAAGTCCACTCTCACACTCATACAAGAAGCCATCCTACACATGTTATAGCTAACACATGTCTCACTCACAAGTTCCTCTCTTCTCTCTCTCAAATAGCTGGCACACCCAGCTATTTTACCCCTACCTTTAAGGGACAATAAATAACAATGCCATACATTATCACACAGAGCAATCTAGTCCCAAGCTTACATAGCAGAACCAGATAATTGATAAAATACTTATATATAATTTTTGTAAAATATCCAATTGGCTTCTAACCTAGATAGATCGAAAACTATCAAACTGCATATAAAACTCATTTTCGACCTGTGGTGTTTAATTTTCAGTCATATAGTTTTAATTTACAAAGTAGTTAATAACAACAATCACCTGTATCGCAGTTTGTGCATTGGAAGGTATTGAGTGCACAACAATCTGTTGGCCGTTGGGTCCTTGTATCATGTGTGGAGACTGATTCATCTGCACCACTTGGAGCTGCTGCCCATTGATGGTCACCATCTGTGCCCCCTCCGTACCTTGGATCTGAGCATGCTCCATGACACTGCGGATCAAAAATATTTAGTAAATAAATAATAAAAACAAACTTCCATTGCACGTGTTAGCATATCTGATGGTAAGCAGTTATCTTAGCCAATAGTCTATGGGCTATAGGTAGTATAGTATACACTTGCAATACTAGGGGTGTAAATAATGCATTGTCAACTCTATTGTTGTTGACAACTCACTGTGCTAGCAGTATAACATTCCTGCCTCCATATTGTGCTCCATAGTCATTCCCTGATAATGTAACTCCCATTCAACCTCTAACAGCATCAAGTTTTTGGTTAGTACCCATCTAATGGATTCTTATGGTAATCTACATAGTAGTTATTTTATATTATTAATACTTAGAAATGGATGGGCGACCACAACTTGAGAATGTAGGAAAATAAAGTATGTACTTAGGTATGTAGGTAGGTACTTATAGTACCAATTCTATCGGTTAGTAGTTAGGTACTTTAATTAGGCGATACCTCATAGAATTCGTATTAATAAATTGTGTCATCATAATCAGCAAAACTTGGAACCTATAGTAGTTACATGTTTCCTGAAAATAAACCACATAAAATATGCACACGTCACTAATACGAGGCCAACTAAGCAACGTAATCAAAATGGCTGCTTTTCAAGTAATTTCGCCAGACATTTTCCAAGTTATTATATTAATTCGTAAACTTTTACAACAATTGCAATAATACACCGGTACACCCATGATCAAGCATTATTTACCGAAAATAAAATTGCTAACTTACATTGGGTCCTCACTGGTTTTTCAATGATTGGTTGACAAAAGACAGACCAATGGCCGAAGTCAATGATCGCAGGAACGCAGTAGATTGGTTCGACGCATTACCACTCCCATGGAGGCCCGCTTGCTCGACTATCCAATCATTCACGTAATTAATGTATTGTCTATGGTTTAAACTGAGAAAACAGTAGGTAGAGGAAGAGGAAGACATAAATCAAAATCTCAGAAATGGGACCAAGGAAGACTATGAAGGAATCTTAATGTGAGAAGCCTTAAATAGGTAGCGCGTAACCAAGCCAACTTTATTGCTGAGAGCCGAGTGAGAAGACTTACTGTGTCCTTACTGTCTGCACAGCGTATCCCCATGGAATTTCGTAAATCAGAGTAGTGTTATTTGGCTACTAAAAACAAACATATATTATAATCACGCCAGGTCCTTTTCAGCTTGGCAATAGTACAACAGTACCCTTAATATATTGTGATTAATCACATCGAGCTTTTCAATCATAGCATAGATACACAGCCGTGAGAATGGAAGCCAGCAAGATTTTGTTCTTGGACCAAGTAAGTATCACAAACAATGATATGCTCTCTTTGGTTTGGTTCTATGGAGGATCTACGACTAATTGTAGTTGCTTATGGTTGCCATTTTGTTTCTTGTTTCACGAAGTAGAAACGACGCTTTGTATTGTTTGTTTGTGACTTTGTGTTGTGGTTAGGAAAATTTCAGGAGATCCGCTAATGTTACTGTGATAAAGGCGCACATAAGATGAATTCTACAGCATCTGACGATTTACCACGAGATCATTTAGCATTGGAAGCTACAAAGTGTTTAAGTAGGTTATGTTTTAAAATTGGAAATTTATCAGGATTCAACTGTTTTGTGTGTGACAACTGCTGTGATATTTAATTTTCAGAAAATATATTTGTTAACAACCAAAACGTGACAGCCTTGCAAAAGGAATTATTAGAAATTAACCTGTCCGTCACTGCATACATTGAGGAGAGCAAGAGACGACTAGCCGGATTACGTCTGGACTTGGCTCACGAGGCAACAAGTGCACATAAAGTTGTCGAAATATTGTCTGAAAAATGTAAGTACAAGAATTGTCTAAACAGATTGGAAACCTTTTGACCTGTTGACCTACTCAGTACAAGGGTCCAACTTATGTTTTCCATTATAATTTTACTACTTTGATCACAGTGGCGCATCATAATAGAACCTACATACTTTTCCCTTATAATATTGTAAACTTTGAAAAGAAAGCTGAATGAAAGTTTAATAAGTGCTTTGTTTTGATTTTTCCAGAACCCAACTATGTCTGAAACACCACCAACCACTCCCCAAAAACGAATCCAAACAAGAATTCCAGTGAAATCTTTAGCAGAAGACAATAACAATACAAGTAATAAGTTTAATCATCGCCAACAAGCTAGGACATTCATAGCATGGTATAAACGAATGGTAGACCATGAAAGACAGAATCTAGCACTATATTTAGCTGATGATGCTATATTAGAATGGTTTGGCCGCACAATAAAGACTAGGAAGAAAGTATCAGCATTCCTCAAGTATGATATGCAATGTTCCCAACATGATTTCACAACTGTTGAGAGCATTGAGAAAATTCTCACTAGGAATGAAAGACTGCCACGGTTGGTATTTTGAAATAGCATTTATTATAAGTTAAGAATTTTAAAACTTAGTTTTCTTCGTGAACTTTACCTTTACCTTATTCACTATTTTCTAAAGATTCCGATTTAATTAGATAAACTCTTTTTGGATTATAAATTATGGATTTTTTTTATATCTTACATTTCCATTATAATTACTGGTATATATTCAAAAGTTGTGTTACTACCAGATACATTAAAACAACTATCCCTATTTACATGAATTATTTTATTATTGAATATTGTGTACCAATCTTCTAGTCAAGTCCTAATTTGTACAAGCATGGATGGGTATCTACACTTCATTTTCCTAACAATTCACCTCAGATAAGACTGAAAGATTGGCAATGGAAATATAATCTAGATAGTTTTTTAAACAAACTACCAAGCCACCCTGGCTTCACATAGGTTTACACAATACCTAGATGAATTATATACAAAAACCTTCCTCAAGAATCACTATCTATTAATATGAACTACAGTAAAATCCATTGTGTAGTTTAAAAGACCCAAGGTTTACCAACAGTGGGAAGAGACTTTGTTTTATACTATATTAAGATATAAATTAAAAAAAAAGATATAAATTAATGTGTCACTGGTTTTTCAGAAAGGATAACTCAATGCTGGCTAGTCCACTACACTCACCTGAAATAGTTAATATGAGAAGTGAAAGATCTGTTAAGAGGAGGTTGTTAAGGTCCAATTGCAATAGTCCAGAATGGGCTGATGGCTGTGCTCCAGGTGAGACGCAAGGTACGGACATTAAAAGGTTAAAGGTTGACATAGAATTTGCTGATTTAGCAAATAAAGATGATGTGCGTCAAAGTAATGCACTTAAAAGAGGTTTTCCAGTAGATGAAGTTCAAATTAGCCATAAGGGTGATGGAATGCAGGAAAGAAAGACAAAACGTAAATGTGTGCCGGTCACACCTCCAAATTTAGAGGTTGGTCAAGGAGACTGCATTCCATCCACAAGTGGCACGGACTCTGAGAAATCGCATAAAGCACTCAATGCTCAACTCACAAAGTTAGCAGTGGAATGCAATGGTTACATAGAATTTACAAGGACTAGAAACAGCCGAAGTACAGACACAATGAAGTGGGAACGCAAGTGCAAGGTACAGATTAGTTATTCAGAAGACCCTTTGAACATTGGGGAGTACATTATCTGGGCTTTACTTTACACTGATGAGAGTAAATGTAGAAGAAATCTTCTGGCAGCTTTCGAAGAAGTTGCAAAAGAAGAAGAGATGAAAAATGTTTAATGACTTGGTCATTCTCTTAACTGACTTTTCAGAACAAAATATATACACCTAGATATAACTTCTAAGCAGTGTTGATATTCCCATGATGGAAATAAAATTATTAAGAGTTCCCTATAAGGATCAGTAAATATTATATTCTTAGTTCCAAACAATGTAAGCAAAAAAAAATGTTTTTTCTTTTGGGAAACTTCTGTGTGCAACCTTTTGAAAGTAATTAGTATATTACTGCATTCAATATTAATGTGATATGAAAATATTATATTTTTCTATTATATAGCATTTATTTTTATGTACCTTTTACTATGTTTTTACATAAATGACCAAACTATACCTCAAGTATTATGAATTTGTGGTGGCAATTTTTATTCTGTAACTTACATTTCGTAACTTGTACTATGATTACATAACTGTAATATCTCAGGTCACAGAACAATGACGGTTATTAGATAAACTAGTTAGTGTTTATTGCCCACAGTAAGATGGATAGAAAGTGGTGATCCAATGAGTGATTTTTTTATTCACCTTCCTTCATTGTCTTGAACATATTTTTGTATCCTGGTCAGAGAGATCTTCAAGTAGGTATTCTTCTTTCCCCAAATACCACCGTCATAGGATTAGAATAGGGATAAATTAGAAAATAGTCCATGTGTCTCAAATTAGTTGTAGGAGTAGATTATTGCATTATCATGTTATTCATTTAATACAATGTCTTCAAAATAATACATATTCTGTAATATTGTGTTTAGTCTTCTGTGTTTCTAATAAAAAAATGGACATGTATTTACATTGAGAGTTGAGTCAAGGTATTGATACTTTTATTATTGGAGATCTAATAACGAAGTCAGTGTGGTTGAATATTAAAGTTGACAATTAAATAACCGATATGAAATTAAATGAAACTATTAGAATGAAAAAGATGTGTGAGAGGCGCTTAGATCGTAAGATATGTATGAAATGTTTATAGCTAATATTTACGGCCCAGTGTCATGTTGGATCTCTTCTGGAACTAGTGTCACCACTCGCAAATCTCAGATTGTAAATATAGTCCAGGAAAATTACATTATACTGTGACAGCATTTGTACATAGGTATATTGTCTTTAGAGGAATACATTTGTCTTGTTTTCTTCAGTAGATGTTTTAAAATCATAGCAAACTGACTAGCTTACCTTGCCTATTTAAAAGTAATTGAAATTCCCGTGTTCATGAATGAATGAATTTATTATTTCCATTTTGTTTGGGGACAAACTACATTCCTGAGATTCTGTGTATAAACATTATCATGTATGTATGCTTTGATTATATGTTTACAAGTATATAATCAAAGTATGTATGATTACCTACCTAATGTAGTATAATGTACTTGTAACATTTTAATTAAAGATTGATTGCTGATGGATTTTGAATGAGATTTCCAAGTGTAATATTGTTACTTTTAATTATATTTAAGTTTTATGTTGTTAAACAAGCATTACTTGTAAAGTGATGTAATGGGAAGATTTTTGTTTTGATTATGCTAGAGATGTATAAGATGAATAAAACTTGTTTATAAATACTTTAATTGTTTTTTATAGAGCCTTTTTTAATGGCAAAGTTAATATTTTACAAGCTAAATGTTATTGTATCTTTATGGTGAAGGGAGACAGGAGTTAGAGTATATTTAATTACCCAGGAAATCAATGGGACAAAGATAAATAGGTATCCTTTGTGGTCAGTTAATTGGACAAATCCTGGGACTCTGATCATACTCTGCATAATGTGTGGGTTCCTTATGCTATTCCCTCTATTTGTTATGGAGCAACATTTAAACATCATTTTTTGACCACATGTATCATATTATTATATGTCAGGATGGTTTACAGGAAAACAGTATCAGCAGCTTAGAAAAACTATGGGTAGTTCTAAAATGAGTGGAGTTTAACTATTAAAAAATATACCAAAATGATGTAGTACAAATACTTTAATACTCAGTTAATTTCGAATTTGAATATATTCATTCAAATGTGAGTCAAATAAAAAAAAAAACACAATTTTGAGCAAATAAAATATAACATTGAAGACTCAGATCTACATCTTGTGGCACCACCATGGCATAACTTAGGTTCTAGTTAAACTTGTTCAGCCTGATTAATATTTTGTACCTATTTATCATTTCTAGGTACTGTACACTACATACATTTAGCATTTAATATATGTACTGAGCATAGTACTTCCAACCTAAATCTATAAGTGATACTGGATCATGTATCACCTATTATCTTACTATGTATTAGGATCCAGCAGTGTACATAATTAACCCAACAAATTCAATTACATAAATTCTTAAATTGAACAATACTCTTAGCATGTACTTACAAGTTACAAGTAGTACCTTTATCATTATAGTAACATTAAAATTACCATAATAAACTCATTCATAAGGTGTATTGTATTGCTTATAGAGTTTATTTTCCAGCCATTATTATTCCAGCCTTAGCCAGGTAACAGCAGTGGTAGTAACACTTTAAATTTTATTAATCTAAGGATGGCACATGCCAATCTTTCACACCATGAGCTTTTTTTGCAGTTGCTGTGAAGTAGTAACTATTATACCCCTCCTGTACATTTATTAATTAACAAAATATAAATCAAACGGGCATGTTTAAAAGAAACTAATGCAAATTTTGCTAATTACTACATAATCTTACTGCTACATAATCAAACATCACCTTTTATAACTAAATGTAGGTGAGATATTGTTTTAAGCTTTCATGGCTATGATCTAAATGTTCAAAATAAATTTTGATGGAATGTTTGAACATTACAATTTATATTCAAACATGAAGTTTAGAAGATTTTTTTAGAACTAACCAAGAGTTAATCATTTTATTTTCATATCATATCATATAGTAACATAGGGTATGGTTTAAATTTACTTTATAGCATAGGTTATTGTGAGCAAACAGCAGATACTGCTCAATTACTTTAAATTACCTACACAACTGTAGCCAATGAAAAAACGAACGAAACAGAAAACGAAAAAAGTTTTGACTGTATTTTACATATAAACTTTCATTTCCATATCAGTTAGGTACTTCATAGAACTACTTAATTTTACTGTGATATAAAGTTTCATTGTGAAATATTGTCTAAATAAAATAATATATTTATAGCCTTTGGAAGAAATAATTATTATCATACAGGCAAACTCCTAATATTGTATTCATGTCAAATTATATCAAAAGATTTGTAGTCTGTAGTTCACTTGGGCAATTAAATAGATTCAGTTTCAATTACATGACCTCATATACAGTAAATAATATCACATAGAGAGGCCACTGAATTAATTAAAAATAAAAATAAATAAAATCCTATTGGATTTGTGGATCAAAGTTATTTCCATCAATACCATTAGTGTCTTCAATCTCCTCCTTAGCATCATTCTCTATCACTGGTTCATCAAGAGGGTTATGTGCATTAAGGGCTGAGCTAAGTTTAATTGGCTGAGCTGCAGGGGTCACTTTAGAAGGTGCTGAAGAGTTACTTCCACTTTTTGTTGTTAATTGAGATTTCAGTCGCTCAATTTCCTTCTCCAATTCGTCAATCTTTTGTTTCCGATCAGTAAGTTGTGAAGTCAGGGTATCTTTGTCTAATCTCAATGTCTCTAGCATTGCTGTCTTACTTACCTGAAGGTTTTTCAGGGATTGTAGCTCCGTCGTACAAAGATCAACGTCAACGTGTGTATGGTTTATTTGTATTTCAGCTTTAGCTAGCTTAGTCCTGTAATCAGATACATCGTTGCCTAGTTTAGAGGTTTCCCTGCGTAAATCGTTTACTTTTAGCACGTAACCATCACGTTGTTCCATTAATGTGAGCGATTCCTCCATACACGCCGTTTGCTGCTTAGAACAGTCTTGTAGCTGTAAGCTCAGCTCTGTAACCTTCGTCCGCAACTCTGTTTCAATACTCCAGCTATTGAACAGTGAAAGTAAAAGCAAAATGCACACAGCAAATACGATATACATAGGCCACCGCCGCATATTTTCTAAGCCCATAATATTTAATTACACCGGAAAGTACTACCTAGCGTAAGTAAAAGGATAAACTTATGCGTATTTTATTTGTAAAAGAACAGTTTTGTTTTCCAACCAAAGTTTTCTTTCCGAATTGTCTGATCCTATTGACTTGACTGACGTTTAGGATTGTCAATTTTGACAATATTAAATTACAGAACGTACGTAGTTGAGTTTTTGGCGGGAATCAGGCGGAGCGGTTGAGATTTTTTCCAGTGTGTCGTAAATTGTGTTATAGTGATCTTTAATGTGTATTTTTGGTGTCGATATGTGCAGTAAAGTTTCATTTAGTGACTGATTTATAGGAGCATTGGAAATAATGCCATAATACGACTTTTGGGTTAAGTGATTTATCATTTTGGTCAATAGGTTACCTCTAATCTAAAGGCGTGTTACGATCTGCTACTGCCGTGGGTTGTCTCCAGAAACTCCATTGGGCGTTAGAATGCATGACACTAGGCATTTTAATCCGGCAAACACGAGAAATTTTGCAACATGAAAATTCTCTAACACCCGACACTGGCAAAAATAGTCCCTGAAGGGATTGATTGTCATACTTAGGAAGAAGACTTCTTCTTCTTCTTCCTAAGTATGACAATCAATCCCTTCAGGGACTATTTTTGCCAGTGTCGAGTGTTAGAGAATTTTATGTTCGAAAAATTCTCGTGTTTGGCGCATTAAAATTTCCACTGGCAGATAGCTGATGTTACAGGATGTAACTTAGATTACTTTTATTTTGGAATATTTTTTACGATTCCGAACATTCTCAACCTCGAAATTCTGGACAAAATCTGATTTCACGCATATGATGTCGTGACTGTTTAAATATAAAACAATGAAATGCTAACCGACGATTTCCGCACATACCGTTCCCAATTGTTATAAGGCTTGAACATACTTACGTGCTTCAGTTTCCTTTCCTGATAAAATTATTTTATTGGGAGAATAAAATGGCAATAATAATTGCGGATTTTTTTTACTACCTTCTATGACTTGACTTCCATCAGTTCTATCTCTTTAGTCTATCTTTAAAACGTAGTGGTTATATGTGCTCTGTGATCTAATCTATGTTCTAGTAAACCATAGACAGAACAGAATACAGAAATCAGAATCCTTCATCGACTTCTTTGGTTTATAGCCACGAGGTTTTTAGAATTATTTCAATTTATTAGTGAAATAATAAAAAGATACAATATTTTCGTTGAACAAAATGCCACCTAGTAATCCTTTGCCACCTAAAGAAAATGCACTTTTCAAAAGAATTTTGGTAAGTTTGATTGTAAACATAGAATTTGTTCGAGTGTAGCTTGTCATTCTTTGCGATTTTACTAGAATACTTCTCAGTAAAAAAATATGAGGTTCTCGTTTATATTTAACCCTATATTTTTCATATATTTCAACCATAATGGCTAGCAATGTGTTAGCTTACCTCAGTACTTATAAAGATATGAAAAATGATAAGACTTCACCCTTAGGGGCGCATCCAATAATAAATAGAGGTTAAACAGTGATCACTTATTTGCAGCGTTGCTATGAACACAAACAATACAAGAATGGGTTGAAGTTTGCCAAGCAGATTTTATCAAATCCAAAATTTGCAGAACATGGAGGTGAGTTATTGTAAAAACCAACAATTATTCAACAATTTACTCTTTGAACATGCAACTCTAAAAATAACAACATAAATCAAACCACCTAAAATAATAAACCACACCGCAGAAAATCTACTTATAATAAAAGCAAGCTAATGTGGACCAAATCAAGGAACTAATTAATTTAGGAGTCGTTCAGACAGCTTGCATTTTATTAACATAAAACAAATGAAAGTGCTTATACAGAACAGAACTTAATAAACTACCTACATACTGATAAAAGATTACACCCTACACAGAATCATGTGGGAGCTTTCCAAGAACAAACACACATTACACTAATATAAAATTACCTGTGCTGTGCTGCTAGTTGAGGCATGGAAAATGCTAGACTAGTTATGCAGAGAACTGATAAATTAACTTCTACTAATTAATAAATAGTAGGCAATTTTATTGTAATGTTTACTGTTTATTTTAACCAAGAACTGATTTGGTTTCTACATTAAGTTTCAATTTCATTGTAAGTTCGTAATTTTTTTCAGAAACGCTGGCTATGAAAGGTCTTACACTAAACTGCTTGGGTCGTAAGGATGAGGCATATGAGTATGTCCGCAGAGGTCTCCGCAATGATCTTAGATCTCCAGTCTGCTGGCATGTGTATGGGCTCCTCCAACGCTCTGATAAGAAGTATGATGAGGCAATCAAATGTTACCGCAATGCGCTTAAGTGGGAGAAAGAGAATATTCAGATACTGCGGGATTTATCCTTGCTCCAAATTCAAATGCGAGACTTGGAAGGTTACAAAGTAAGAAATTTTAATATTATGTCTGTATTGAGAACTGCTGCTAATATGGCATATTATGGAAATAAGATGAGAAGAAGATGTTAATTAATTTGGAATAATAAATAAATAATGCTACTCTTATTAGCAAATCTTATGGATTTATTTACTAGAGAGGCCTTATTCCCATTATATCATTCCATAGAATAAATAAATACCATGAACTTGACATATCATATGCTTTTGTAACTCATTTATTTAAAACAACAATTAAATATATAATTACAGGATACTCGATACCAGTTATTCATGCTAAGACCTACACAAAGAGCTTCTTGGATTGGATTTGCCATGAGTTACCACCTCCTTGGGGACTATGAGATGGCAAACAGCATCTTAGACACTTTCCGAACCAACCAGATGAAGGGCCCGTATGACTATGAGCATTCAGAGCTTCTGTTGTACCAGAACATGGTGCTGGCAGAGTCGGGACAGTATGACAGGGCTCTGCTTCACCTGCATAAGTTCCAAACACAAATTCTTGATAAGTTATCTGTCAAGGAGACCTCTGGTGAATATTACTTGAAATTAAAAAGGTATGTTTTATCCTACTAATATTATAAATATCTAAGTATATAAGGATGAATGTATGTATGTTTGTTGCTCAAACACATAAAAACGGCTTAACAGATTTGTATGAAATTTGGCACACATCTTGTTTATAACCTGTATTAACACATAGGGTATTTTATATATACATTTTTATCCCGGGTAAATGTTAGGATGCTCTGGGATTCTAGGCTTTGGGTTGAATTTAAAATCTACCCTAGGTTCCACTTATGGAATATTTCTGCCAAATTTCTAATCCCTTGTAGCCGAATACTGAAACAACATTCAAAGTTTAAAGGCCCAACTAACAGTTTGAAGTGTTTCAAACAAAATGGTATTGCACATGTAAAATTGGAGGCCTCTCAAACTTAATGTGGCATCAGTTTTTTTGACAAGGTTTTTGGTCCTTCAGTTTGTTTGTGTGCTAGTTGTCATTCAGTAATGGTACTGTTTTAAAAGTACATAATATTTTTCTTAAATACTTTCAGGTTTAAAGAGGCTGAAGGTGTGTATGAGGACTTGTTGAAGAGGAATCCGGAGAATGTATTGTATTATCAAAAGTTAATAGAAGCTAAACAGCTTAGTGATCCTGATGAGAAAGTGGCATTTTTCGATGAATACAAGTGAGTGCTATTTTTGTAAATATTTTGAGTTTAAATCAATAAAATTGTGTTGATACACTTGTAATCCCATGCTAGCCTTATATATATGTAATTAACATGGTCACTATGTTTATTTTAACCACAAGGTGCTCAATACCTATCTCATCCTAGATGTCTGTCCTCTAAGGCAGTGCTGTTTTCATGCCGCCCGCGACGCATGTTTTAATCACAAAATAGTTTTGGACATTTAATTTTTATTCTTTTAACCTACCATTCGCATGATATTTAAAAGTGAAGCTACTTTTTACTATTATTCGGGGAATGTATAAAGAAGTTGTCACTCTGAATTATTTTTACTTGAAAACTGTAAATATTTTTTTCTGCCGGCCTCCAGCTTTTGTAGTAAATTTTATTAGCCCACGAAGGTATTTAGTTTGGACTGCCTTGCTCTAAGGCACTACCTACTCCCATTTTTATAAGAGTAAATGGGCCATAAGCCACAACACCACAAGCAATGTAGTCCCAGTACACATTATTATATTTATAGAATAACTTTTGACTTATTAAACTTTAAATTCCACATTTATGTAGATTACATTTCTATACATACTTGAAAATTATTCTGGTTAATCTATAATTCTTCATTGTTATTTTTGTTTGTTATAAATATACTCAGAACCTACTGGACTGATTTGATAAAATCTTTCACTAACCGATCCTATACTACCACTGACATAGACTATATATTATTGCTACGCGGGCGAAGTCGCGGGGAAAAAGCTAGTTCAAATAATATACCACTATAACGGTAAGTGAAGGTTGACGTTCAGCGCTTAGTAATAGTAGCTGTAATTTAGAAATTTTGTCCCTAAGTACTCTTGGATTTTACCATGAGATTGCCATGGCAGTATAATGTTTAGTTTGTAACGTGTTATTGCAGGAAAGAGTTCCCTAAGGCAATAGCGCCGCGTCGGCTTCAGTTGACGGAGGCGCGCCCGCCGGTATTTGAGCGGCTTGTAGACGAGTATCTCCGACATGGCCTGCATAAAGGGATACCACCACTATTTGTAGATCTGAGGTGTGTATTCTATTCTTTACTAGGTCAAGCCTACTACTATTATCAACAACTTTAAACTTTTTTTATATGGAATCTTTTGTAGTGTTAGTTTAAAATTAGCATGGATCTGAAACTCTTTGAACTCTCTTCTACCTGCATGAAAGTCCCTTCGGAAACAATTCAACTGTTTCGAAAATTATAATACTTGATTGGACTAGCAAACAGAACAAAAAAGTATATAACTACATTTCTGTTCTGCTAATGCAACATGCAAACTTTGATTATAAAGCGTGCAAATCAATATTTGACTTTTAAATTCATACGAATTGACATTTTAATTGTTGGTATTGTTGTAGATTTACAGCAAGAAGTAGCTTTCTACAGTCACTTCATAGAAATATGGCCAAGTTGTAATTATTATATTACCAACTTGTGTTCAATGTGTTATTTGGAAACATACTCGACTCGCAAATAATGAAAATTATAGAATGCTTCTCTTCTACCTTTGCAGCTTAGTGATGAAACTTACAATTGACTTTATGCTGTTAATTATTGCTATTGAATTTTTCAGGTCGCTGTACGCGGACCAGAGCAAGTCAGAAACGATAGAGAAGTTAATACTGCAATATATGGATAATTTAACCAAACTTGGCACGTTCGGTGCTGATGCTAACGAGCCCAAACAACCTGCGAGCGCGTTACTATGGGCCTTCTATTACGCGGCGCAACACTTTGACTTCAAACAAGATACTACTAAGGCGCTGCATTATATAGACGCGGCGATAGAACACACGCCCACCTTGATTGAACTGTTCATTGTTAAAGGCAAGATATATAAGGTTAGTGAAATTGCGGGCTCTCTCTAGCTCCAGCATGAATGACTAGCGACTACGTATTCGAAGACGTAACTAGCGAAATGTAAAAATCCATACTTAATTTTGGCAGCGCTGTTCATTTTTTCAGGGTCGGCAAGCGCGAGTGATACCCCTGGTGTTGCAAGCGTCCATAGGCTGCGGTAACCGCTTACCACCATCAGGCGGGCCGAATGCTTGTTTTCCACCTTAGTGGTATAAAAAAAAATCCCATACAGAAATTTACGAAAGCGATATAGATCAAAGGCGAAAATTATTGTTGCTAGGGCAGATGTACTCCCTGCCTACCCCGAACGGACTGTGTGATGATGTGTATTTATTTAAGGTTAGTTTGCTATATATAGGTTGTATACTTATACAAGATTTTGTCTCTAAAAGTGTCAGATGCTTGTTTTCTTTGGCTGGTTTGAGAAAGCCTGATATCAATACTCTTTTTGATTATTGAATTCCTAGGATGTTAATTTTAGGTTCCTTGATATCATAAAACCTTTCTGTCTGCCTACTGCGATTATAAGAATCGCATGTCTCGTCAAACAATCCGAAGCAGTGTTTGTGAATTTATGCACAAAATGTAATCTAAAATAATATTAAAAAGGGGGCAAAATATGTGGTTTATATATGTATTTGGTAATTCTTCTCTGGAAGTAAACACAATGTAGTTGGCAAAGAAATGTTTAAAGCACAGGTTAAAAAATAATTCTTCACACGTGATTGAAGACGCTTGCAAAAGATAGGTGTCGCAGACATTGGTGCCAATTCTGTTGTAAGAAATCATTAAACTAAACTAATTTGACAGGTCTCAAAATATTGCCATCCTTATTTAATCCCGCGCATGAGAAAGGGATAGCAAGACTTTTAGACCGGTCAAATTAATTAAGTTTAGTAATTTTGTACAACCGAATTGGCACCAATGTGATATATACCTTGTATAGTTAGCACCGCCTAGAGTTATGGGAATGATGTCATTCTGGAGGGCTTTGAGGAGTTTCTCCGTCACGTAATCTTCATCAAAAGAGTTCTCCAGTGACATGTAGAAAAAATTATCTCTCTGCAACATTGTATTACAATCAGACTCTTTATCTCTCGCGCATTTATGCTTTCCACAGGCACCAAACACATCTACATCATACTCCCAATTACTAAGTTACAAAAGAATCGACACCATTATGTGATAATATCATGTTGGCGACAGCAAATACTTTTTGGAGTTTCCATTAGTTTATATTCAAATTCAAAATTATTCGTGATATTTTGTTTTTCACATACTTTTGTTTTTCACATATTATTTTGTCGCTCAAGTGAGCAATAAATTGTGCGCTCTAATACTCCCTTTCCTTCAACATCATACCTCGTACTCACTACCATTATCATCTTTTTTATTGGGTGTTGCATAATTGTGTTGTCGTAGCACGCCGGCAACCCGGTGTGTGCCTACCAGTGGCTGGAGGAGGCGCAGGCGATGGACACGGCCGACCGCTACGTCAACAGCAAGTGCGCGCGCTACATGCTGCGCGCCGGACACGTCAAGCGAGCCGAGGAGATGTGCGCCAAGTTCACCAGGGAAGGTAAACATTTATAACAAAACTAGCGGCCCGCCCCGGCTTCGCACGGGTAGACTTTTATATCAAATATTTTGTCTACCCGAGCGAAGCCGGGGCGGAAAGCTAGTATAATATATAGCCTATGTTACTCAGTGATGATGTAGCTTTCTAACGGTGAAAGAATTTTTGAAATCGGTCTAAAAAAAAAAAATTAGGGGTGGACTACCCCTAACATTTAGGGGGATGAAAAATAGATGTTGGCCGATTCTCATAGATACCGGATAAGCACAAAAAATTTCATCAAAATCGGTCAAGCCGTTTCGGAGGAGTATGGCAACGAAAACTGTGACACGAGAATTTTATATATTAGATGTCCTACTAATATTATAAATGCGAAAGTTTGTGAGTATGGATGGATGGATGGTTGGATGGATGTTTGTTACTCTTTCACGCAAAAAACTACTCAATGGATTAAGGTAAACACACAAGCAAATACATTTATAACAAAATATCCTACTAATATTATAAAATTATAAACATGTCCCTAAAACAGTTAAAGGAAGCAGAAAATACCCTAATTGGTTTCCGAAGATCTTAATCAAACTACTAAAAGAGAAACGCAAATTGTTAATTAAATACAGAATCCACAATAATCCTCTAGATCACATTTCGCTACTTATAATAAGTAAACGCTGCGCTGCATTGGCTACTCGTTCCTATAAGATGTATATTCAAAATATCGAGCAAAACATTGGCAATAACCCTAAATACTTCTGGACTTACATGAAGAGTAAAAAGAATTCCGATTCTCACTATCCTTCAGAAATGACTTACAAAGACCAAACAGCTGTAAACGGTTCTGATATCTGCCGCCTATTTGCAAAAAACTTTCACTCTGTTTACACCGATACTATAGTCCGTGACACTGTTATAAATGATACTCAGTCTTGTAACAACTCAATACCCTGCAGTATTTCCAACTTAAATATTACAATGGAATCCATCCGTAATCGATTAAAGAGACTTGATCATACGAAAGGCTCTGGTCCTGACGACATTCCACCCTACTTCATCGCAAAATGTGCAGATTCATTGGCCCTCCCTCTTTACGTAATTTACAATAAATCTCTGAGTACTGGTCTATTTCCCACTCTTTGGAAAGTAGCCAAAGTTGAACCTATTTTCAAAAATGGTAACAAAAACAACATTGAAAATTATAGGCCAATCTCCATTTTATCAGTGTTTCCCAAGGTTTTCGAGGCCTTGTTGTATCCACATCTTTATGATCAAATAAGGCATATGATTACCGATCGCCAACATGGTTTTTTGAGAGCCAGATCTACTAGCACAAATCTTATTACCTTCACTAATGTCGTTGTCAATAACATGGATTCACAATCACAAACTGACGCCATCTATGCTGATTTTTCCAAGGCATTTGACAGGATCTGTCACGAGATATTATTAAATAAGTTGGCGGGCTATGGATTCGGCGGACTTTTACTGCAATGGTTGAAGTCATATCTGATAAATCGCTCACAGTATGTTGTTTTAAAGGGATATCGCTCCAATCCATATTTTGCCACATCAGGTATACCTCAAGGCTCCCATATAGGACCATTGCTCTTCGACGTTTTCATAAACGATGTTGTTGATGTAATCAAGCATAGTGAGGTATTTCTATATGCAGACGATCTAAAGCTAACCAAAACTATACATTGTGCTGAGGATGCCAAACTTCTGCAATCCGATATCGATAATCTAGTAAAATGGTGCAAAAACAACAAAATGACACTTAATACAAAAAAATGTTTTCACATCAAGTTATCCCGAAAGTCACATCCGTTTAATCCACAATATAAAGTAAATGATATCACCTTACTAGAGGTAAATGCTATTCGTGATTTGGGTGTTACAATAGATTCCAAGTTAACGTTCATACCACACATAGATGACATTGTAGCTAGGGCCTCTAAAACACTTGGCTTTGTGATCAGGAATGCCAAAGTTTTCAAAAATCCCGCTACTAAGATCATTATATACAACTGTTTTGTTAGGAGCATTTTGGAATACTGCTCAGTGGTTTGGTCTCCTCAGTATAGTGTACACCAACTACGTATTGAACGCATTCAAAAACGATTCATACGGCATCTTTCATACAGCAGTGGTCTACGTACAAAATTGTTTAATTATAATGAACGCCTAAAACACTTTAAAATTATATGATAGTCTTCTCATAAGACGAAACATTTTAGACTTAACCTTCCTGTTTAAAATACTTAGGAATATTGTGGATTGTCCCCAATTTCTCAGTCAAATCAATATTAGAGTCCCGCGCAAACCACCACGGTACCCACTTCCATTATTCAGCAAACCTTTAGCTCGCACTAATGTCCAGACACACGCTGCAGCATACCGCTTGCCTGACACTTACAATAAATTGCATGTGAATGTTGACATTTTTCACAGCTCTTTCCGTCAGTTTAAAAATAAGGTGACAGAGTTGTTGAGTGATGCATAGTCTTATTCAGGTGTTTCTTATCAATTATTACATGTAATCTACTTTCCTTCTTTACTACTAGATTTATGTATTCATAAGTGTTTCTTGTTTTTTAGTTTACACATAGTTTTACACATTAGTTTCTTAACATAATATTTTGCTATAAAACCGTCCGTATTTAAAGCATGATGTGGCAGCCTTTAATAGAAATTTATATTTTGCATGGACATTTGTCGTTGTTAATCCTATGTATGATTCAATGTAATTTTCACTGGCAGTCCTAATAAATAAATAAATAAATAAATAAATAAATGCGAAAGTTTGTGAGTAAGGATGGATGTTTGTTACTCTTTCACGCAAAAACTACTCAACAGATATGGATGAAATTTGGAACACAGATAAGTTATAACCTTTTTTTCCTGTAAGATTCTAAGCTCAACGCGGACGTCACAGAAGCTAGTATAACATAAACAACACAATCACTTTGACAGAATGAAAGAAGAAAAATGTTTTTAGTACGATACTGAATGTCCTCTGAGAGCCGTATATTAAATTTTATGTGACGTCACATAGCCTATATCCAGCGGACGGTCAAGACTTCAAAAAATACCTCATTTGTCAAATTATTATAAGTAGTTTAGGAGTTGTGAGGGAACTGATGTACACACATACACACATACCGGATTACAATTGACAACTGTACCAATCCCTGGCTTCTTGTAATGCATATCAGTAATACAGTGTCATGTTTCCAGGCGTGCCAGCGACGGAGAACTTGAACGAGATGCAGTGCATGTGGTTCCAAACGGAGGCCGCGGCTGCCTACCAGCGCCAGCAGCAGTGGGGAGAGGCCTTGAAAAAGGCCCACGAAGTAGATAGGGTGAGTATTAATCTACATGAAAACACGAAATACATTTGTTACTGTAGCTTTTTGTATATGTATAGATGGTCAGCATTCTTTGCCGACTAGTCGCCGACTACGAAAGTGGCCGGATAGTCGGCTTTACTGACTAGTCGGAACATCTCTACTAAATATATAATATACCTAATAATGTCTAGAAGAATTTTGTGAAACATTGTTATATCATGATTATTACATGAAAAAAAGACAGAGCACTGAGTTACTTGCCGGTTCTTCTCAGGTGGCTTTTTTTCCGAACCTGTGGTAATTTAAACCTTCATAACTGCCTTATTGAGTAAATGTTTTATTTTTATTTTGATGGAATCGATGTTGCTGTAAACATACCAATCAAGGCGGTTGATGTTCTATACGAGCTGCGGCGGGTTGCCATACGAACGGCACAGTGGCGCCCCTATTATTTTCTACTCTTTTTTGTCAGACTGTATATAATGTCGGTTGTTCCCAGCACTTCTCGGAGATAATGGAGGACCAGTTCGACTTCCACTCGTACTGCATGCGCAAGATGACTCTCCGCTCGTACGTGGGGCTGCTGCGGCTGGAGGACGTGTTGCGCGCGCATCCCTTCTACTTCCGCTGCGCGCGTGTCGCCGTACAGGTGTACCTGCGTCTCGATACACACCCACTGCAAGTCGCGCCGCAGACTACTGAACCCGATACAGGTATTTTTCCTTTATATTCTTTTATATATACATACCAGCTTTTTCACCGTGGCTTAGCCGGTTTAGCAAAAGAATACAGAGCCTATGTTATATCCTAGCGACCCGCCCCGGCTTCGCACAGCCAGCGTTAGCCATATAAGTTAAATACCTACAAAACAATTATGAATTATACGTAAAAACATTCCTCTTGAATCACTATATCTATAAAATAAACATACATAGGGACATACAGACAGCGGAAACCGGCTTTGTTTTATACAGTAGTGATATCTTAGCGCCTTCCCACAAAGGTCCCCGAAGAGGTCTGTATGATTTGGTGCCATCCCAGATGGTGAGTCGGACGCCGTCTCTTAGGCACTACATACGTCCTTAAATTTCAACTCAGACGTATGCAGGTTTCCTCAACATGTTTCCTTCACCGTAAAGCTAGTGGTGTGACTAATCACTGCACTTTAATTAGTAAAAGTCATAGGTACTTCGAACTTTCGTCGCTAGAATAGAATGCCGTACGGCCACTACGGCTCTAAGTCTTCTCCTAACCCTTATTATGACATTCCTATGCCCATAATAACAAATATCATGACAAACCATGGTCAGTATTTAGTCCCACCTTTCTCCGCAGCAGCGCTATTCATTTTTCATACAAAAAAAGTCGAAGGCGATAAGAGTACGTAGTCGCAAGTTTTCTTGCTCGGGGCTCCTGTAACCGGTGCAACTTTTAATTTCCATCTGACAAGTATATCGCTCCTCTTATCCATTCACATTACACAACGAAATAATTCGAGGTCCTTTCTAATATCCGAACGCGAATTTAATTCTCATCACTTAATTTACTTTTTAATCAATCAAGGTCGTATGATTATAATATTGTTCAACTATTTCTTTTTTTATTGACGTAGGAACTATACTGGCTGGCCAATTTGTAGTAAAGAGGAATTTTAAACCAGTTATATACTAAGGTGTTATCTAAACTGTATGGCTATGTCACTCGGCTTACAATACATGACGCATATTACTTGAAACTTATATACTGGTTTTGTAATTGATTTATTTATTCACCAAAGCCTTGATTTTTATCACATTTTATGGAATTTAAAATGTACGAACAATAATAATACTGACATAAAGTTTTACTCTAAATGACATTCGAGGCATTTATGATATTGATTCTGTAATTCTCACTATTGCTGAGTGGTTTGTGCAATATCATGCAACCAAAGGTCGCCTTCGTCTCTGCGCGAGGCTGCAATGATTTCCTCCTTTACGTTTGGTAAATGAAACACAGTGCTTATTAAACATTTTATATTTTATATTATTTTATGTTCTTTGTTTAAAAATACAATACAAAATCACAATGATCTGTCATACTTGTTGAGATAACAATTGTTCCAATTACAGTATATAACAATGTCACAATCATTGCCACACATATCACAACATTCCGGAGAGTTCGTCGACAATACTGACAATACAAATAAATTAACTTTCACTACTCATGCACCACATGTCACTTAACAATAATTTAATAAATAATATATCAAAAGTAGAAAAGCGTCCGTTTTGTTTGACAACAACATCATCGCTCATTAGATCACCACTCGCTAACAAAACTCGCGTTTAAATATTATGGCATGCGGTCGGGCCGCTAGTCTTGAACTAACACTACTTAGGACACTTAAACATCACATTTGCGCTTTATTTACACGGTGCCGCCGCGCGCGACGACGATACAGAGACTAGAGCTTTGGTTTAGGGGGAGTAGGGCGCGCGGTACCGCTGCCGCGTCGCGTGCGCCGCCGCCGGTGTCAGGAAGTACACGTGCGCGCCCTCGCCCGGCAGCCGGTACGACACGTACGAGCCCGGCCGGCCCTCGCCCGCCGCGTTGCCCGCCGCCACGTACAGCCCGGGCCGGGCCTGCCCCTCCGCGTGCCCCACCGACACCCACTCCGCTTCCGGCTCCAGCGCCGGCAGCGGCCGCCGGTAATTCACCGCCGTGTCCCCGGCCAGCGATGGCCTGTTCAAATCGTACTGTTCGCCGCTGAACTGCGGCTTCTGCACTTGCGTCGGCACTCTGTACTGCTGCGCCGTCCGATATCCCGGGTTCGGTATCGGGATGAACTCGCTGTCGGGGTTGATGTTAGGCCGTGGATACCGGTCGTTGACGAGCGTGTCGCCGGCCAGCGAGGGCGGGTTTTGTTGCACCAGCTCGGCGTTGGCGTTGCCCGACGTTGGCGCTATGGACTCGCTGTCCGGGTTCAATGTCGGTCGCGGGAATCGCTCATTTACTAGCGTATCCCTGTCTAACGACGGTGGGTTTGGGCTCTGCGTCTCGACGATTTCATAAGCATATTGAAGGTTTATGTTGTTGTCTATCGGTGTCCTCACCGTTTCCAATGGCGCAGTCACAGCCAGTCCGTTCACGTCATGCGTGTTGTCCTCCAGCTTTTTACCGAAAATGTCGAAAGAGTTCTTGGTGATATCATCGAAGTACCTCTCATCTTGTTTGGTGTAATAACCGTGGTTGATGGGGTTCGGCGTGGTGCTGGGATGTCTCGTCACGTGACGTGTCACAGACCCGTGCTTGTCTTTATGTACGGGAATATGATTCCTGTTGCTATTCACACGCACTTCCTTGATCGTATCCTCGTAATCCTCCTCGCGTGTTTTAGAGTAGTAACTGGTGGGGGTTGGTGTCTCTGTTGACACCTGAACGTTCTCGACTAGGTACTGTTGAGGGTACGCGGAGGGCGTGATAGCGTTAAATCCATTATTCACGTTAAATGGTTTACTGTAGCTAACCATCGGTCTGAAGGGCTCAGTATCTAATTTAGGTGCACGGAATGTTAATTGTTCCGGTCTTGGCTTCGTTTGATAGTTAAATTGGTACACAGGTCTCGCTGTGATAGCCTTTTGTTTGTGTTGTCGTTGAGAGTGAGACTTGGGTCTCTTGGTTGTGAACAAATCGATTGTTTGTTGAATATCAGCAATTTGCTGGTAGAATGCTTCAGGTCGCTTGTGAGGTTGTTGCACGTATACCGGTTGTGGTGTTGGCTTCTGTATGCTGAAGTACTCCTGTGTGAGGGTACGAGGTCCTTGCTGCTGTTGCTGTTGTGGCCAAAGGAACAATGCATCACTTTGGTCAATAGATCCGTAGGCCACATCTACAGCTGGACCATAACCTGCCTGGCTGTTTGCATCATGTTGCGGATATGCCGGTTGGCTTACTGGTACTGTTTTGTAGTAGTTTCTACCATCGTAATAGGTAGTCGGGGTTGGAGATGCCTTAGGTTGTTCGTCGTAAAAATAGAATGAAGCCAACTCATCCTTCTGTGGTTGCCTGTTGTAAACTGGTTGTAATTTGGTAGTGGGTCCATCATTTTGGTTGTCTTGATAATACGCCCGCAGTGGTCCGGGCGATGACGGCACTACGTTATTCGGGACGCCAGCGGATGGATTTTCCGGTGCATTATAAAGGATGTAAGGATTAGGAGTTGTAGTTTGTACTTTTTTGTATACGGGTTCTTGATAATCATATGAGACAGCCACCGAAAGAGGTTTTGATGTAACTTTAGTTCTAGTTTTATAAACAGGTTTCTCTGTTTTGGGCCTGAGTGTTATGTCTTGTGGGAGGTTGTGTACTCGCACCGGATGCCTCATTGTGACCCGTTGTGGTATCCTCGTCTTTGGCGTAGTCACGACTTCAACTACTGGTTTTGACGTTGTCGTGGTCGGAACTTCAGTGGTTCGTGTCGACTCCGTGGTCGTAGGTCGTGTCTTAATCTTGTGGCGGATCGTAGTCGGCCTACTTGTCGACTTCTGCCTTGTGTTAGTTACTCTTGTTGTCGTTTTAGGTGCTTCAGTGGTCGTCTTTTCTTCGAGTGGAGCAAAGAAGTCAGGCGGAGGTGGCAGTACGATTCCGGGGACGAGTGGTCCCGCAGGTACTTTATTGTTGTAGTCAGCGCGATAAGAAAAATTGTAAGGCGGCGGATAGTAGATCGAAGGGTCGTCTTCGTCGTACAGGTCTGTCTGGTTGCTGGGTGGTGGTAGAAATGCTGCGCCCGGAGGAAAGCCTTCTGGAAAAGAGCCGTTCATGGATGGGGGGAAGGGGAATGCTCCTTCGCTCGCATTCCCGGGTAGGAATGGGAACGGAGGATCTGACTGCGACGCTCCCCCGGCAGTAGAGTTTCTCGAATTGTCACCCTCGGGGTAGGACGCTCCCGGCGCGAAGGGGAATGGCGGAGGAGGTAGAGGGCCTTCGCCTTCTCCCGTAAAGAAGGCAGGGAAAAGGGACGCAGGGACACTGCCGTTTGGCGTGAGGAATACGAGGGGTCCGTCGTCGGAGAGTCGAACTGGAAAGGGCGGTGGTACTTTGGGTTTCTGTGGAAGCTTTACTTGCCTCCTGGGCGCCTGGTAGTCGTCGATCGGTGGCCATGGTCTGTTCTCAGCCTCTTTTGTGCGCTCCGGAAATGAGCCGCCTGTCAAAACTAGTAAATGGTCCTCCGCTAGCCATATCTCTTCTTTCTTTAGACCTCCCAGGCTCTGGAGATTATCTTTTGATCTCGTCTCTGAATTCGGTTCGTAACTAACGATTCCCGGCCGTTCAGGCGCTTTAGAGAATATCTCGTTCTGTATTAGACCATATTTCCCTTCGGCCACTTGATCGGATAGCGTCTTTTTGTCTTCATCGTCCTCTTTGGTTTTCGCGGCGTCCTTCCCCTCGCCGGCGCTGGACATGAGCATGCCATCATCCCAAATGCCTTGATTCCAGCCCACGTTGCTGCCCGACTGGTCCGGCGCGATCACACCGACGAACTTGCCACTTTCGCTCTTGGCGTCGTATGCGATTGAGTTCTTGGTGGGAGCATACTCCTTGTCGGGTCTAAGCTTGATGTGGCCGCCGACGAGTCGCTTGATGGTGCGCTGCGACTCGGCGGCGGCGGAGTCGGGCCGGGCGAGGCTGCGCTGGTCGCGCACGAACGAGTCGGGCGGCAGCACGTAGGTGGGCACGAGCACACTCGCGCGAATCTCGCACGCCCATGCCAGCGCCAGCAGCAGCGCCAACGCCGCCCCTCTCACCATCTGAAAGTGTGGAAAACATCACTTCTTAGTTATGTTGCACAACTGTTATCACATTGCCACATCACGATCGGTAAACTTATCTAAGTAGGATTTTGTTTGTTGTTTAAACGCGCTCGGTCGACGTTCATGAGCGTACGAAGTGAAAGGACTGCGGGGACAAAAACGTTGGCCTGTGTTTCGGATACTGGCGTGGCGCGCACCACATCCCGCCTTTTATCAAGTTTTGTCGAGCGGCCACCTCCGACTCGGCTGGCATTGAGAATCAAGCGTTTAATTGGAAATTGAATGGCAAATTAATGCCAGCGCGACAGGAAGGCCGCGAAGCCTAAATACGAAAAAAATGCTGTCAGTTGATTTGACGCTATTATCGTATTTTTTTGAGTTTTTATTCGACGCACCTGCATTGTTTTTCTATAGGTTGGTTAACCTTAACTGTTAACTTAAGCCGGCTTAAACTGCGATCAATACCATTATTAGGTAAATGTATAATATGATATTGATGTTTTGAAATAATGAACCGACAATTTTTATGATTTCAATCAGCACGAGCTTCGTATTCTAAACTTGTGATAGTCACGAAATTTAGCATCGTCGCGGCGTTTGGCTAAGATAATAGTTGTCTATGTAAGCGAAGAAATTGTTTGCTTTATTATTCGACTTAGATTGGATTATACGAGATTTCCCACTGATTCATATTGGTGATTTTTATCTGTCGGATTATTATTATTGTGCTTTTGTGTTGTGCGGGTGTGGGAAATGTGACAAACGGCGGTGCTGTGAAGCTGTTTCAAAATGCTTTTTAATTACGGCGAAAGCGCTTTGGGTAACTTTATCAGTATAGATAATGCAAGATTAGGACAGTAAAGGCGAAGTGGCTCGCGGTGTCCGGTGGGCGTGCCTGCAGGGCGCGTGAAAGGCCGCCTAGTTGGCCGAGCTCGCCCTCGATACTGCAATGTTCTCAGCTGCGCGCCGAAATTGTACTAGATAATTGTAACAGGGTTGCGGGTCCGGCGGGTGCGCCTGCGCCGATCACAACATCAATCTAAATTGCACTGCCGCACACCATTAACATTTTAATTGGTTTCGATTGTGCCGTACCAACAAACCAAACGATATTACCACAATAGGTCACTGTGGCCTTTTTGTTATTTGGACGTAAACGTGTTTTATGAAATGTATATTTTTAATAATATCAACAATTCGTAGTGTTATTGAAAGTGGAAAACAAAGTTAGTTTATGAGCGTGCAACGCGCAAGGCATTGAATGCGTGATTCGTAATGAAGTAACCTTGATTGGGTTTATGATCGTTTGGGTACGTTTTGTTGTCGTTGCGGCAGGCCTAGTTAAGCAACCATTGTGTAATCTGGCTGCCAGTAGTAATGATAATGCATTAATCTATTGAATTAACTGTTAATATAACATTCTGGTTGCAACAACGCGTGCGTTGTAGGATGCGGCGGCGGCTTAAAGTTCATTGCAAATATTGTGGCTTGACATTTCGCTTAGGCTCATCTTGGATACGTCCTTTCATTCGGCATAGCTAGTTAGCCTTCAATTTTTTTTTGTTGTGATTGCCCCAAACAGAATGTAGTGCCTGTTGGCGAAAATGCACGTATATTGTTGTAATTATTTGACATGGGCGATAGTTAACACTAAGACAAGCGCGCGCGGCCTTGCGGCCACAAGGTGCCCGATTTTTTTGCGGTCAGCACAAAACGTGAAGTGATTAACCAACTAGTGGTTGTAGTGTCACGGTGGCCGGTGCTTTCAACAATTGCCAGCCTTGTGCCGCTCGCCCCAAAAACGCGACTATTGTTTTAAATTTATAGGACTCCGGAGGGGTCTGTAAAAAGCTCTGCACGTTCCAGTTTCACTGTGACATCGTTGGGAAATTCTCTCGGGTGATGCATTGTTGACATTTGTATTCAAGTGTGCGCTGCGCCGGCCGCTAACTTTCCATCGGCTTTGTCTGCGCTCGCGCCTCGACCAGGACATGCGCGGTGCCTTTTCACTGCACTTCACGCTTTCCAATAAAGCTTTATGGACAACAGTTATGACGTAACTATTCCGAATTAAAACTGACACGTAACGTATTCCTTACTTCAAACGGGTCTCCATGTAACGTGCAAACGTTACGTGAAACGTGATTATTCGCGTAATTGCTTGATAAGTCCCCAACAAATTAAGGTCTAGTACGTTTGCGGCGGTAATTGCATGCATTGGTCTCCTTGAGTTGATGGAACGAGGGAAAACGTAGGCACACGCACCGGCATTTATTTATTATCGACCACCATGTACGTACAAGCTAGCTATTTACTGTTTGTTGACCACTCCTTAATGTCCGGCGTTAAAATTGCGTAATCGATAATAATAAATTCGATAGAGGCAATCAATAAGCGAACATAGAACATGTGGCAGGCGTGCATGCAGTTATAGCTAAGCCAGTTTGTCGCACCGTGTTTGTCAGTTGTTTCGAAACCGTGCCCAATTGCGATCGACTGTGACATTGGGAACATCGACTGTCACTAATTACACCATTATTGTTCTATAGGTACTCCCATGGCATGACATAATAATTATTGTATGTATACGTACCAAGCCCGCGGTCTAATCACGATTAATTATCAACATTTAACTAATCCGAATTTAAACCTGCAACGGACCTAACCAAAGCGAAACGTTAATTCGGTATGCGCGTGCGCATAGTTAGTGTTGTTTATTAGGGCTATCTCATTTTATAACTTGTACAATATATTTAGGTTCGTTTTAATTTTTTTCTTCTTCTTTTTAATCTGTTCTTAAAATTAAGTACATATTTGCTTATTTTCATCGATCAACTTATTTTAAAAGTTTTTTTTCATTTCATTATCATTATGCAATTTTGAAATAAATTTGGGAAAAAAATAGTTTTACTTTCTGAGGTTGATTTGTGTTTTTTTTAATGTAGCTCTGGGAATATCGCTGTGGCAACCCTGAAAGTGGCCAAACACGACGAGGCGCGTGCCCCGTCTGATTGATCTCCGGCCTCATTACCCAAGTCTTTATTCTGAGCCTAACTCGATCACCTTCCTAACCTCTTGTAAATTGCCAATCTTTTGTTTGTATCTAATATTAATGATGTCGAGTTTTATTTCAATTTAAGTCATTATTATTTTCCTAAATTATAAAACTGTTGCACAACAATCGATGATTAACGATTCGAGGCAGCGTTAATAGAATAATATTCAATACATATCTAACCACAAAACAATCCGGCCGGTCTGTTAGTAGTGTTTTTACTCGGATCAATTTAAATGCCAAACGGTGCGCTTTGGTATTTCTGCTATTAGATCTGAGAAATGCTAATAATGTCACGGCTCGGCGGCAATTATTGTAACACAAGTCTTCCTCGGTCAAGGCGGTGCCATCTCGGGACCTGTTTCAAATCGTATGCACGGTGATATGACACTACAAGGATTACCTCGTTGACGTAGAAAATTCCATTTACCCTACATCGTTTTGATTATAATGAAAACCGCGCGCTTTAGTTGTAAGGTCAATTGCAACTTAGTGTGGGAAAAGCACTAGTTATTTAAAAAAAAAAATTGCATTAGTATTTTTAGTTTGAGTAGGTACAGTTGTCTTTAGTGGAGACTTGGGAGTTTCGCAATCATTACAGACTACAGTATGCCTTAATGCGTGGGTACTATTTGTAGTTAAATGTACACAATCATTAGACACTGTTATTGTTGCATCATAGCATTGTAAGACTTGATACCTACGCGTAGGACACATGATTGGCACGTCTCACAACTTCATTGATAAAATTCCTTAAACCTGTAACAAATTCAGGCGTATGTTCTTTTGTTACGGCTGCTATTTTAAGGTCATACAGTGTAAAAAATCGATCTGATTCCACTGGTCGTGACTTGGCCGCACTGTGGAGTGCGCACGCGCCGTCTCGGGGCCGCAGTGAAATATCTTAAACTATTTCCACTACGCGCTCTGTCATGTGCTCTATTGTTGGCAGATTTATGATTTATACCTTCGTAACTTCCAAGGTTCCCACACAACTCATTGTGCAAGCTTTCAAGCTAATAATACGGGCTTGTTGTGCTCGTAAATAACGATACATTTTTGAGTTTTAACCGTACAATGGACCCACCATTGAGTTCAAGACATAACCTTCACAACGATTAAATGTCAAAAACTTCTGCATATCATTGTACATACAGAATACACGAGAGGCTTTTTGAAATAGCCGGTTCATATAACCATCGATGTAAAGTTGCGTCTGTTGTATAATATGTCTGTATATGCAGCTATCTGAAACAGTCCTTGAGATAAAGGAAGTAGAGCGGTCACAAAAACATATTTCCATATAAAGTAAGCGCGCGACATCTCCGTCTGAACGCTGCGGCAATTTAGATTCTTAATTCTTCTATAAAATGCAAATGTGTACGCGTCTGTAGAGTTATCGCCACGTGATACGCTTTTGTTATGAGTGCGCTTTCTTTTCTCTGTTGCTTTAACAACTTTCTTGTTTTTGTTTCGTAATTTCACACAGCGCCTGCGCAGCGGTCATATCCACTTTGAATTGTACGTAATTTGTCGTGTAATGGGCGATCGTTCGTTGTCATATCATCGGTAATTGCTGTTGCCGAACGTTGCATTTTTATGTTATCGCATCGTAATGAAACGAAGTGTACGTGATCTTCGCTGACATCATGATATTATTATATTTTTCTCAACCAATTAACCATGTTCTTGTTTTTTGTTGCAGGTAAGCTTTTTATAACCCACATAAGTGGTGTATGCCTTGGTAAGTAAGATTGCTATTTATCGAATAAGCTGCGCGGCGCACGTCGCTCCGTGGTAAACATCATTTATCTGATTTAAAATGGATAATCGTCTCTATTAGTTAGTTTTGTATTGTTTAATATGAGGCGTCTCTTGTGCAATGAATTTCAAAAATTTTCCGCCGTTCTTGTGTTACCTTTGGTGCTTTTCGGAGCGTGGCGGATAATAGGCAACCTTAGATTGCGCCCGAGTCCTTCGCTCGGAGTCGTGCGAGGAAAGCTGCATATTTTTAATTGTTAATTTTGCAATTTTTTTGAGCAATTACCCTGACTATCGTTTATCTATAACGGTTAACAGCACCAATTATGTTGAAGGTGAATAATTATTTGGCGTGCACCGGTGTGTATTACGAGCGGACGGTTATCATGTATAGTGACATTCGCCGCGGTGCTTAGCGGAGTTGTGGGTGAGGTGGTGCGCGGGCGCATCTAATTGCTGGGAGCTATTGTTTACACAGTCGCACCGGCGACAATCGACTTGCTAAACATCTAAAACAAATTCCCATTGTTCTCTCTACTCTTCATGTTTTCATAGAGTTTCTTCGTGCTCGGAAAAAATATCAAAGCTTCATCTCCGTTGCTCCTTTTTTGTTGCACTATACTGAACCTCTTACTAGCCGGATACGGTTTTTGTTGACGAACGGACGATGGTGACGTAAGCCACTTGTTTATATTATAATGGCATGTAAATCATTTTGATTTACCAAGAAAATGTGTACCTATTGATTTATTTTTACAAGTAGGTATATAAATATTATAAGTGATCCTTTGCTTTGCTGGCAGTGTTTGCGTTAGATTGCGCACGATCACCGAAAATTAATTGGAACACCAGTTTGTTTTTATCTCTACTGATGTCACAAGTTTAATTATAAATGATCTATCTTCTTAGTAAATGACGCGATATTATATTTAGCACCTACGATTATGATTCACTATTATGTCTGTACTGTTTGATGAATTCTAATTATAATTAAAACGTGAATACCGTGAACTAAAATTTATGAATATTTACTTTAAAGGACCATTAATGATATGACGCAAAATTTATTTACAATTCATTCACAATTACAAGAGCCAAACTATACCTAATTAGCAAGTCAAGTTGTCTTCAAATCGTTACGCAATAGGACATGATAAGTCACAGGGATTACTTGTAATTTGTGATACAAATTCTCAAGTGATTTTATTTACATAACTAGTTGTTGAACTTGTATTTTCGATGTCGGCAATCAAATAGTTGATTGGTTCACTTTTGACTGACTCGTCTTAAAAGTAGGTGACATAAGTAGCATTTAAGGTTGACACACATAAAGAAAGAAAGTTTATGCGATATGTCAATAAGTTTGGACATTGAATCTAACATTTCTTGACTAGTTATTCATTGCGGTGTCAAGTTATATCTCAGTGGCTTTTTAATACACGAAAACAATTTGCGACTGCGTGTAACTATATCATACTCACGGATATATAGAGTTTCTAGATATACTCGTTAATTGCACACGTCCGTGTTTTTGACCATAAAATTTGAATATTTCACACGATCGCCGCTCAAGAGATATCTTGCAGACGGCTATTATGGAGGCGTGTTATTCGTTTAATTCCATCTGAATGTATTTATTTAATATCCGTACATTTGTTGCGTGTGAATGTCTTTCCTATGTTATGTCATATGCCTACCGCGAAAGACATTTGGCCTAAATATAGTAAGTATTTTGACCTTTTGTAAGCTCCCGCGCCACTTATTTTCGTATATCGTGTATGTATATCGGGAACAGAGCTTTAATGTATCCCAAAATTCCAATCATCTACACTTATATTATAAAGAGAAAAGATTAATATGTATTTTTGTTGGTAATTAATTAACTCAAAAGCTAAATACTGGACCGATTTTGAAAATTATTTCCTCAACACAATTCTGTATTATCTCTGAGTAGCATAGGTCATATATTATATTGAAACGCGGGCGCAGTCGTGGTGAAAAAGTTAGTTTATATACGTCTTTCTGTTATGAAAAGATTTCAATACTCATACGATGTGTTTGCAAAGGAATCGTGAATTCAAGCCAAGATGCTCCTAAACAGGTGTATAAAACCGGTATCGCTTCAATTAAAGGGCAAATGCACATATACAGGTAAAACAGAGTTCTAGGACAACAATTTTATATATCCAACCGAGTGAATCAGTACCTACTTTGAATTCGATCGAAGGCATTATATACCGACCTTACCAATCGTTATCTATTTCCCCTCATTAAATACATATTGGGAATCCAATTATGATGTCAATCGGCTGGTACCTACGTGATATAACGTCAAACTACAATAAACAAGAGCCGGTTTGATGGAATTTAAAATAGTCACGCAAGAATGTAGACGGGGCATCGATTATTTTACAGACGTAAGTAGGTCCGGCTTCGGATGCCGTTATCGGTTAATCTTCGAGAACAGTGATTGAAAATAACGCTTGTAAAAACTTATTAATTTATTTGGAACTCGTTCGTCCTTGGAGTTCTAAACAATAATGCTATCGTTCTGTGAATGATGGCAAAGGCTGCGTTGAGAAATTTAATTACCGAACTTAGTATTATTGCGTTTTATGCCTCTATATCCATGCCATTAAGCGCACAGGAAATCGATGTTTTCTACAGCACCTTAAAGCTCCGCAGATTTTGATATTAAGGTATTTTGTTCGCAATCTATTCATCGTATCATTAGTCTTCGCAATTTATTTTTTACTGTAACTGCGTCGCTTGTTGGCTATTTGCGGCCCCGAATAATATTTGCAAGCTCTCATCACAAACAATAACCGACTCTACGATTTTACGCCGCAAGTGGGCGAATCGAATTAATATTAAAATTGCTCACGGTGCGACCACACTTATACAATTTGGCAATAATTACACAAAAATCGCATTACTAAAACATTGCTTTTGTTTGTAACGCTCTCACAGGTGTTTCTTTACGTCATTGAGTCTTATGTCGAAGGCTGAGCTCTGTGAAACTTGTAATATTTGTGTGTCGAGATACCGGCAGCATTGTTTCTGGAGTGCAGGCCATTGTTGGCGCCAAGCCCGTGGGATCTGGGTCGGGGCCCGGCTGGATGATCGTCATGCACCTACTACTTAAACAAACGCTGCTTATTGACATAACCTATCGCAACTATGTATGTAAACAAACACAATCTTACATTTTCTGTGTAAAGGCTGAGGCTGCGGCTGATATCACTTATCTTGCACCTTCAGTCGCACATCACACGATGTCGCTATAATGTCACTTCACTGTAGTTTAAAAGTATAGTCACTGTAGAGTCACTGGCACATACTGGGGGTAGTGTCGCGGTGGTCTGTCGGGTGTGGAGTGAGCTGGTGTCCCGTGGTAGCGCCGGCGTGCGGTGGCGTTCAGTGTCGTGGTGGGGTGCACGTGTGGTCGGCAGGTCGCGCGGCGCATGAGTGGCCGCGGTGGAAGGGGCGCCGGTGTAAATACGCGGCGCGCGGCGCGTGCGCAGCGACGACGCACACACCCGCGATCCACACACATTGTCACATTTCGCGACCTGATGCCCCCTGACGCACCATCATACTACTATAATCACCGCTATTGAGATGATATTGATGGGATAACCCTAGTACCTTTACAAACGGATATCAACGCTCATGTTTTATTAATTGTTGTTTATATCCTATTCATAATTTATTGGCGCTCTTTGGATGTCAACTTTTCGTTTGACGTATTTATTGCACATGCGATAGGAATGCTAGACGTTATTATGTTGTTTCTATTTATTGGAACAGCTTAGTAATTTTATCTCGGTTGAATGTCTAAACATAGTCCGAAGCTACTTATTGAAAGACCTATATAAGGACGACAAAATGCGCAAAATAAACAAACACAAATCCCGACTTAGTCAGCCACGCTTTGCCTCAACAGTTTAACTTGCGGTCAACCACTAACTTAGAACTACGTTTTCTAATTGCACTTGTTAAACATTTGCTACGGTGATGTGTCATGGTAAATTTAAATTTAGCTTACCTTTTTAGAGTTCAGAAATAACCTGTGCCTATAAGCGCAGAAATGAGCTTATATCTGATGTCAATTGGAATTCAATTCAATTTAAACAAATCCAAAAATCCCAACCATGGACTTTGAAAATGACTGATTCCTTTGCGACCGTGCATAGCTAAGAATCATCCTTGGTATACCAGAAAGTACCATCCATCAAGTCACCCCTGACTTGGACAGTAGACCCTGCTTGGCAAGTGCGAGTGACACGTCTATGTTAAGTTGTGACAATTATGATCACGTCTACGTTTCATAAGGGTATATTGTAACCGCTTACGGTGAAACTATGCGTATTCCAAAGCATGATGGGTTCCTCTTTCGGCTACGACTAAACGTACAATTGTTTTACGGTTATTTCAAGAATTTCATATATCCTATAATGGAATGTTAAATGAGAATGTGTTAAGTTGTATCCGATTCAACCGCCAAAATATATTTTGCCTGCTTCACCTGTTTTCGTATCTGGCACCGCTTATTTTAAAATCACGAATAAATTAGATCCTCAAATATCTCGATCAGATATTTAACTAGTTAATTAATTCATCAACAACATAGATAAGGATGACTATATGCAAATGTCACTATTTACGTTCTCTATAAATAAAGCGACTGGCGCCAGTATGAAATATGATTTTGTTATTATTAGGTTCGCTTCGCGTCGCAGTTACACCCGCTATTTTGTGAGTCGGTGGGCTTTCGGGATAGGGACCGAGATCCCAAAAGCCGCAGTTTTTAAGAGGCTATCGGAACCACGAGCGTGATTATGTGATCAATTTTTTATCAGACTATTTCACCCCTTTAGAGGTAGTATAATAAAATCTCATATTACAGCTCAAAAATAGTTGTTAACCTTAATGCATCTCTTTCTGCCTTAATCAATAAGTAAAAAGAAAGTTATTCAATTTCGCAAAAAAACTAGGTATGATTCCCTGTTAATGTAATTAATTCTAAATATTCAGATATTTTCGGAAATTAATAGTCATTTAAAAAAAAATGAAATATCGTACCGTGTAGATTCAAGTGAATATTAATTGAAGTCTTTTCGAAAAACAATACTGAGAAAGGTTTTTGGTGCCGCATTTAAGGCTCAGTTCCATATATGACCCTAAATAGTTAATTTACAGAAGAACCTAATGGTCGTGCAGCTGCATTACAGACATTACAGTGTATTTGTCTGTATGTGCACATGTTTTGTGCAAAAAGATAGCGATCATCTAATCTAAAATTTCTCACCCCTCCGTTTAATTTTGCCTTATACTTTATCATAGTTTGTACGGTAACGAGCAAATTGCTTACGGGGATTTTTAATTCAGAAAATTGTTTCTAGTTAATCAATGATAGTTTAAAACATTCAGAATTAAGTTTACCCTCGTGATTAATTTTTAAATTTCGACAAATATACACTTAAAATACCAGCCAGGAAGTGTGATCTTGAAACGTCACTATTGCCAACGGAATTTTATGATGCGCGGTTGCGTAAGTGGCGTGGAGTCATCGACACCGGCCGTCCTCGGAAGGTCGCTCCGACATACCTTATCGACCTCTTATTCAACGTCCCGGATCTAAATATTTGTTAAATTGCATAATAAATTATACCAAATGATGTTGCCTGCACTGCTTTTGAGAAATACCGAAATACCTGTATTCTAAAGCTGTTGCTTATAACTAGCTATACCCGATCTCGGTTCGCAGTGGTAAAGATTTTTTTACGGATAACACTAAAGCTCGTTAGTTAAAATCTACAAAAAACCGATTCACAAGCATAAGAGAAAATGTTTCTTAACTATTTCGTCTTGCCTATTTATGTATAGATAACTCGGTGTTTTTGTCAATATTTTTACTATCGATAAATGAATGACATTTGTACCTTGAACTCAAAACATGATTTTAATATGTGTGTTATGAAATTACCTGCTCTTTGTTATCATTAGTCTTGTGTAATCTGTACACTGGAGACATTTTGAGATAACATGTATACATGCATGTTTATTTAAATAATATAACTTTATAAAAATCTTATTATTAAAATGTATTAATTAGCTGACCCGGCAACCGTGGTTTTGCCAAATAAATTATTTCTATTTTAATTTTAGTCAAAAATAAATTTGGGTGGACCACCACTGGACTATCGCTTTGGGATATGAAAAATAGTTTACGTCATATTCTCTTCCTACCGAATATACAAAAAAGAAACATAAATATCGGTCAAGGCGTTTTGGAGGAGTTTGGTTACAAACACTGTGACACGAACATTTTATAAATGAGATACATAAAAGGCCACAGTTATAATTAGACCCTACATCAAAAATAATATTATGGAAAATATATTTTTTTAGGTATGTCTGCATTATAAACGAATTAAATGTTATTATATATTCCTCTATTCCTATGTTATTTAAAAGGCACCCGATAAACGGTGAAATTGTAGTTTTTCCAATTCTCTTCAGAAGACTATTTTCCTAACCGGTCTTACAGTGCTACGGTAAAACTGTAATTTTAGGGCCTAAACTGCATAAAAATATGTCTTTTGAGTAGGGCTTGTGTTGAGGCAACATGTTAATGTATTCGAGTGTATGTGAAGGCGTGACAGTATCATTACCATGTATTTACAGTACCATTTGGGTCGAACTGTAAATTGTAACGATGTACTTGAATATTACTTAGTGGTTTCGTCCTATTGCTTTCCTAAGATACCTCCTGACGTATGTTGACGCCTTACCTATATCCGTGTCTTGAATAACAATTCGTCAATTTATTATTATACTAGCGGCCCGCCCCGGCTTCGCACGGGTAGACATTGATATCAAATATTTTGTCTACCCGGGCGGGCACCTAGCTTATGTTACTCAGTGATATGAATAACAATTCGTCAATTTATTATTATACTAGCGGCCCGCCCCGGCTTCGCACGGGTAGACATTGATATCAAATATTTTGTCTACCCGGGCGGGCACCTAGCTTATGTTACTCAGTGATATGAATAACAATTCGTCAATTTATTATTATACTAGCGGCCCGCCCCGGCTTCGCACGGGTAGACATTGATATCAAATATTTTGTCTACCCGGGCGGGCACCTAGCTTATGTTACTCAGTGATAGTGTAGCTTTCTTACGGTGAAAGATTTTTTGAAATCGGTTCCGTAGTTTCGGAGCCTATAGACATTTATCAAATATTTTGTCTACCCGAGCGAAGCCGGGGCGGGCACCTAGTATAATATATAGCCTATGTTACTCAGTGATGATGTAGCTTTCTAATGAAAAAAGAATTATTAAAATCGGTCCAGTACTTTTTGAGTTTATTCGTTACATACAAAAATACAAATCTTTCCTCTTTATAATATTAGTGTAGATAAGTTTATAAATAATTGGACCATTATTAATTGCTATAAAATTAAGTATATTCTAATAACAAATGATTTGTCTGTGTCCCTAAAAAACAATATAATGCAATTTAGGATTAATATTTTTTTCCCCATCGATGTTATAAATCTTACATGTAATAAATGTCACGAAATCCAATAAAATAATATGCAAAGAATTGTCCTGTAGTATTCGATCTACTTCTACAACAATAACACTCGCGGGGTGCCTTCGTTTCGCGTTGCTCGTTTTAATATATTATGATATTTTTGTGGTTTTTTTTTCTCGGAATCGTGTTTAGGCGGTGTCGCCGGCGCGTCCGTACCGCATTCCGCGACACCGTGGCGCTCGCCTCTCTGACCGTTTGACCACTTCATAATCACCGCGACCTTACCAATTTTAACATCGAGACCACATCTCTTAAGATCGCACTTTTGTCGTGTTGTATTCAAATCACATAACATTTCGTTCCAAATCTGCGAGACGCATTCCATTACATTGCTTTACACAGTGACGTTTTAAATTCGTGTTCAATAATAATAATAATAATAATAATAATAACAGGTGTTATCCCCAACCATCTTCTCAGGAGCCTTAAATTTATAGATCTGAAAGAATCCGTATACATAACTCTACAGAAAGCCGCTATCTTGAACACATGTAGAATAGTTAGGAAATTCATGCAGTTGGAGGAGAATACACTCCCGCCATAAGACAGACGCCCCACGTTGCATTTACTTGGCTGAGCCCGTAAATGTAGCTAAAACCAGCCTAAAAGCTGAGAAAAAACGCATGACAAAAAAATAATAATAATAATAACATATTTTACTATCACTAAATTAGAAACTACTAACAAAAGGACATATCTAGCAGAACTACACCAAATATTTTCCGAAAAATACCCAGAAATGCAGGCTAGTCGACAACGCATAGGAGATCAACGCAGGACCATAGTAAACAATAAACTATTAACCACTGACCAAATAAATAACATACGACTCGAGGTAGAAACAGCTTTACATAATACAGTACATGTTCAAGTAACACAAAACACCCAACAGACTGGACAAAGAATACAATGGTCGGAAGAAATAAATGAAAGCATTATGCGTAACTACTTTTTAATAACGAATATGGAGTCAAATAAAACTGGCTATAGGAAATCACTACATCAAATATTTATTACTGAATTCCCACACCTTTCCCACTTGTCGGAACAACGGATAGCTGATCAACGCCAAGTGATTGTGAATAGGAAGTTTATAACTGACCAAAGAATGGAAGAAATTCGTCAAGAAGTCGCAGTACAGTTAAGCCAACAACACACACTATCCAACACCAACCAAATTTCTTCACAATCAGTGCACCTATCCCTAACACAAGACTGTAATTTAACTCAAGAAACGAATACAACACTTTTAGACACCTCGAACCCACCCTCACTTCACGGTCAGTCAAACACAAATTTACACCCTGATAAACAAATAGAAATAGAAGAAGCGTTCCTAACAGCCTTCGAAACTTTCAAAAACACAGACCCGATTTCAAGACCTTTCTTGCCGAAACAAAAGTCTTCAAAAAACCTAGCAATGGTTGTACATTTTATTAACACCAGAATATTACCTAAGCACGTCCCGTTAGATTCTGATTTCGAAACAACACAAGCAGCAATTTACACTACAGCTTACATATCTACTACATTTAATGGAAGTAAACTTACACAAAATGCCGAGGGCAATCATACCTTCAGGAACCAGATACCGGCCTGGCAGAAACGACTTGAAAGAAGAATTGAAGACTTAAGAATCAAAATTGGAAAGCTGACAGAATTTATAAATGGAAACACCAGCAGGAGAATAGAACAGTTTGTAGAAGATATAAAAAGAAGATACAAAATACACTCACAACATGAAACAGATAACACAAATTTATCTCACTTTCTAGACACACTGAAACAAAAACTGAGTGCTCTTGCAAGCAGGCTCAGGAGATACAAACTCACAACAAAACGAAAATCACAAAATAACATGTTCATAAACAACGAAAAACGATTCTATAGATCACTCAATAATAACAGTACATCACCAACTCTCGAAACTCCTGAACCCGATAAATTGCATGAATACTGGTCAAATATTTGGGCAGCCCCAGTAACTCATAACGCTGAAGCCGATTGGATTGAAAAGGATAGGCAAAACCTCTTAGATGTTCCTAATATGGAGTATAATAAGGTAAGTTTAGACATTTTAAGTCAGGTTTTAGGCAAACTACATAATTGGAAGGCACCGGGATCAGATAATATTCACAACTACTGGTACAAGAAGCTCACATACTTGCACCCAATTATTTTAGACCATATAAACTCATTCATCCAATCACCTGAAACCATGCCATACTACATTACCTTAGGAACTACACACATGCTACCCAAGGACATAACAGACTTAAAAGACCCAAGCAAATACAGACCTATTACGTGCTTACAAAATATATACAAAATTATGACTTCCTGTATCAGTGAGCTTATTTACAGACATACTGACAACAATAATTTGATAGCCGAAGAACAGAAAGGTTGCCGTAGACGGAGCCAAGGGTGTAAGGAGCAGCTCATAATTGACGCCGTGGCATCGAAACAAGCATACAAAAATAAACAGGATATCTTTACCATGTATATCGATTATAAAAAAGCATTCGATTCGGTACCGCACAGCTGGCTTCTTTATATCCTAGAACACTATAAAATCCACCCCACAATAGTTCAATTTCTTAAACACACCATGCAGAACTGGAAAACCAAACTCAGACTTAAAACAGACTGCACATTTAAGGAGACTGAACCCATATACATCAATAGGGGTATCTTCCAGGGAGATTCCTTGAGCCCACTTTGGTTTTGTCTCGCCATAAACCCCCTTTCTAACCTGCTTAATAATTCTAGCCGCGGTCTGAAGATCTTATATGACGACACTCACAGTATACTCACGCATTTAATGTACATGGATGACATCAAACTATATGGCAGCACGCTATCAGAAATACATCACTTGGCCGACTTAACACACACATTTTCTTCTGACATACGAATGCAGTTTGGGATAGATAAGTGTAAAATGCTCTCAATTGAACGCGGAAAAATACAGAACAATAATTTAATGTTAGAAACCGGAGAACAAATAGACTACCTAGAGACAGACACGGGATACAAATACCTTGGATACCAACAGACTCAGATGATTCATCAGAAAGAAACTAAACGACTACTGGAACAAACATTTAAAGCACGACTCCATAAAATTTTAAATACTCATCTCAATGCTAAAAATACTGTCAAAGCGATTAACACTTATGCCATCCCAGTTTTAACCTACTCATTTGGTATTATACACTGGTCACAAACGAACTTAAAGCAACTACAGCGCACCATTAATACACACCTTACTAAATATAGAAAACATCATCCCAGATCTTGCACCGAAAGGCTTACTATAAAAAAATGTGACGGAGGTAGGGGATTTATCGACATCAAGAACTTACATAACACACAAATAACAACACTCCGAAAATTCTTCCACGAGCAATCACACCGATCACCATTACACAAAGCGACAGTGCACGCAGACAACAAACTAACACCTCTAAACCTGCAAGACAGATCAGAACAACCAAATGAACACATCACCACAATCTCACATAAACTTGATACATGGCTGCAGAAATCACTGCATGGGAGATTTCGCCGCGACTTGTTAGACCCAAATGTCGACAAGATTGCGTCGAACGCGTGGCTTCGTAACGGTGAATTGTTCCCCGAGACAGAAGGTTTCATGCTAGCCATACAGGACCAAGTAATAGACACTCGCAACTACAGGAAACATATCATCAGAGACACATCACTGCAAACAGATCTATGCCGGCACTGCCACAGTAGCTCGGAAACCATCCAACATATTACCGGCGCTTGCAGATCAATCACACAATCTGACTATAAACACCGCCATGATCAGGTTGCTGCTATCATCCACCAATACCTAGCCTTCAAGCATAATCTTATTGCATCCAAGACAGCTTACTATAAATACACCCCAGAGATAATACTTGATTCCCCCGACTACAAGCTTTACTGGGATAGGACAATAATAACAGATAAAACAATCCACTGCAATAGACCAGATATTACTCTACACGATAAAATAAAGAAGCAAGTATACCTCATAGACATCGCCATACCGAACACGCACAATATCTCAACCACCTACACAGACAAACTCACCAAATATACTGACCTGAGCATCGAAATAAAAACCCAGTGGAAAGTAGATAAAGTAATAATAGTCCCGATAGTTCTTTCTTCCACTGGCATCATTCCATACACCTTACATAAAAGCCTTCAGACTCTAGACATGCACAAGCTCACATACATACAACTCCAAAAAGCTGTCATTCTAAATACATGCCGAATAGTCCGCAAATTTCTATCGCTTTAGTTTATCCTCTCGTACTCTCTTACTTTACCTTTACTTCTCTTACTCTATCTTTCCTTCATCATTTTTCGTTTGGCCAAAAGCCCGCGGAAAATGAAATTCTACCTCGCACCTCGCGAGAGATTAAAACACAAACATATAAATAATAATAATAATAATAATAATGTGAACAGTTCACGGGCTCAAGGATGAGTTAACGGTCAATGGATTGTATTAAAGTAATTTGTTTTTAAATTTACATTATCATTAAAAAAAGACGTAGGCTGACGCAGCGCGTTGATGTCTAATTTAGGTAATTTTGTTCATATCATCGTGTCTCTTCAATTTTTCAGTGAAGTAAGATTTTAAGATTTGTAAATGTTATGTAGAACGTGTTTTGTGCGTTTGTTTGGGTTTTATTGTCAGTGGCTCAAATGTTTTTGTGTGTTTTTACCAGCATTTGCTCACGCCGCGCAAAGAATCTTGAATGCCATCTCCTTGCTACTAACGTATCCTTAAGTTATCATTGCTGGTTCTCAAATTCAAAATAAAAAAAAACATTTATTCATTTTAGGCCCTAATAAGGCACTTATGAAGGTCGAATTTAATTTTATGACGTAACTACCAGGTTCCCACGTCGGATCATCATCATCGCCCTGGCCTTATCCCAAACACTAGGTGTAACAAGTGCCTATCCTATTGTTACATAAAGCAACTGCCATCTGACATTTGTAAAATTACATATCGTTTTAATGAGAAAATGATGAAGTATCGTGATCGTGACATTGGTAGGGGCAAGATGTAGTGCGAGGCGCCGGCCGGCCCGAGTCGGACGAAAATCGACGTCGTCTGTTCACTTAAATTATGTAATCGAATATTCATGCAATGCACCCACCGCCTTCGGTGCTTTTTTATACCAACACTAAGCCCCCACTCGTGACTCTGCCTGCGTTTTTTGTCCCACCACATCGTATAAATTCGTTGCGCGTTCCGTGATGTCTTGATACTTTGTGACATTGTGTGATGGACGCGATTAAGAGGTCGATGCACCCATCTAATACAACTCGCAGAGAAATTACTTATTGATAACATCTCAAAATATTTTATCGGTTACTGACTTATAAGTTTTCAATTGTACATTCAAACAACCGCGATGGTCTATGATGTAGCAGTCCCGCGATGTATATCTATAGAGAAACAGTAAGCTAATACTGACGGCGACAGGCAGACAAACACCTACATAATATAATATTAATCGATTCTGATATCGATCGTCGCCACTTGCGGCAGTTTTATCGATATTATAATGGTCTTTACGTACATACCGGCACCACCTCCCATTATATTTTACCGTAGCCTTTTTAATGTTTGATAATGAAATATTGTTTCCGGGACTTAAGGCTGTAGCGAATTGTGTTTATGTTAGACTGGCATTTTGAATGTGCAGTTATTGATGGCATGTAGCTTAGATATCATCCGTATTCATAATCAAATAAGCTCTCTAAATAAAATAAACAGTAATATATAAATAAATATACTGCGTTTGTTTTTTGGATCTATGTTTTAATTTATTTATGTTTTAAACAACATATACATAAAACGTTTAGGAAAAGAGTATCAAGGTCTTTGTACGAATACTAAAACGCCAGTCAAATCTGAAGTCACATTAATTATGAGTGCCTTCCGATATTACATGTGAAATCGTTTTTTGACAAAGCTTTAAATATTGATAAATTTACAAGAAGAAACTCTTTTCTTCTTGTACATTTACCTCACCTTATAACACCTCTGTGTTCAAGTGACCTGTCCTGGCGCTCTGTACCTCCCCTGAAAAGGACTTGGTGATTATATGTATATATATATATATATATAGTATTTTATACCACATAGATGACCAATAAGACCAATACGAACGCGACGGTTGCAACACCAGGGGATCATATCATTCATCCTGTTTTTGAATCGTAAGGAAAACTTTCGTGATATGGCAACTCTGTTCATTCGTTACCATTGGCCTCCACGAGAATCTAGTGCGTTTCTTGTTAACTCATTAAAACACACGCGAACTTATTCTCAAATGCTACTTAATATACTGTTTTCCTCACGACGTTTTCCTTCATCGAAAAGCTCTTGGTGTGATTAATGATTCGATTATTAAGCTCAGAAATGCGTATAATATCATGACAAATTACAAATCGTTATATTTTTTTTAGGATAGCTCGGTGTAAAATATAAATAAATAAAAATATTTTTTTTTTTTTTCCAAAAGAATATGTACATTGCATAAAGCAAATATCTTGTGGTTACTTAACTAGGCATGCCTGTGTCGAGGTACCCTCGATTCATTTACATGGTTATTTACATTATTAAAATAATCCTCAATTACCAGACAGGCAGACATAATCAGAGGTGATTACACTGACAATATAAATTAATCTTTGGTAGGATTTTTTTTGGTCTTAATTCGGCAATTATTTAAAATTATTCCATGACGCTTTAAACAGAAGTGCCAAATTGATTTCAAACTTGATATTTTCTGCGGTTGAATACATAAGTATGTATGTATTTACATATTTCAGTGATCGGATCGAGGCGTGTGAGAAATCAATGGAATTTTAACAATTTGACGTGTGGATATTAAGTGTTCGTGGGAATTTTTGAGTTTTTTGGCCAATCCTGGATGTTTCTCGTATGTTCTTTTTTGTTAGCATTGATACGTTTTAGAAGCATCTTTTGCTTGACAAAACTGTCATGATTGTAAATGGCTTGTAACACGATAGTCAAAATACAAACATAAGGCAAAGGGAAATTCTTAAGATGTTTGCAGAAAGCATTTGCACTATTCATAAAGACTGTTTTGGATTCTATAGAATTTTACCCTACTTCAACATTTTACATATAAAAAAAAGATATAAGTACTTTTTTTGTGTAGCTTGTGACAGATAATTTACATACCACAAATATTTTTCACAGTAGTGATCATAATCAACGAACACAGGAGGAAAGAATATTAATTCGAGACATGACTGTGTTAAACTTGGCACTTTTCTATTAAAATATAATTGGTTGTGAAGAAGTGTTAATGGATGCCAATCAACCAATTATTTAATAAACTTTGCATTGTGGCTCAGTTGGTGTTCGCACTATGATACGTTTAATTCAATTGTTCGGTTATCATGTATTGTATTCCCAGGGAGTGTTGTAACGTAGGCCTTGTTCTAATTAGTTTCGGCAGGTCTTTAGCACGTCTTACCAGTTAGCATGCAATGCTTCTGCTTTTTATTATGCAAGTCTTATTAGTGGTCTGCGAGTTTATGGTAACTGGCAACTGGCAGCCCTATCTATACTATAATATTATAAAGAGGAAATATTTGTATTTTTGTGGGTTTGTATTGAATAGGCTCCGAAACTACTGGACCGATTTCAAAAATTCTTTCACCATTAGAAAGCTACATTATCACTGAGTAACATAGGCTATATATTATACTAGCTACCCGCCCCGGCTTCGCTAAGCCAAAGCGGGCCGCTAGTAGCTAGATAAAACATTAAAAAGCCCTAACAAATTATTTTAATTGTTAAAAGATATTTCCTGACCTTGTCCCGTCATAGCTCCCGCTGTTTATTTGTTAGCTGATTGTTATTCTAACATCGAGTACAGCTACTCCCAACATTTTGTTAATATTTTATCCCATTTTAAAATTGAGACGGAATTCTAAAATCCAGATATTTGAAACTCCTGACGTCTGGGAACCCTAACAACAGGATGTGGTTGGAATTCCTTCTACTTTTTACGCTGGTTTCTTGGGAAATAAATATGTGCCTAAAAACATACCACGGTCAGATTTTTTATAGAAAAACTTGAAGTATCAAATTGCAGTAGTTGAGATATTCCATCAAAAGATTTTGTGATCGGTGTAATTATTGTATGCTATGTGTGTGTTGCTTCTTAATCGTTAGAGGGCTTAATGGATTATGAGATGATTTTCTTAAAGTGTGTTACCCAATCATGCTGAAACGAATGAATAAAGTCCTGGAAATCGTGGTTATTCTCACGCCGCGCCGTATCGTATTCCTTTCAGGGCCATCAATAGACTCCGGTCTGTATGCATAGCTTGTGAATGCATATCTGCTGTGTGTCTGCACATTACTAAATGCTGTATTTACCTTATTCCAATGAACGAAGGAAGGCAGACTAGATATAAATATATTCTGTATGCTTATTGCACGGCACCAATAAGTCTACATTCGGGATTTATGGCGTAGAACGCTGGTGTTGAGAAACTGATTTTTGTCGAGTCAACACGACAAACGCTCGTGTTGTAAGCCTTATGCTTGGTTGGTTCCTTGCTTAATAATGTGAAAATATATAATTTCATTCACGTCACCTACATTTTATAAGGGTCTTTGTACATTCTACAATGCAAAATAATTACATTGAAATTCTAGAATTTCTATCTAGTCAAGTCTAGACTAATGCTAAGTTCGTACCTTGATTATTCCTTACGCCATTATAAATAAAGGAAAACACGAAAATACCAGCATCATTAAAATACTAAAGCTTGTGTGTCTAGATGGTTTTCCTTCATACATTCTATTTTTAGCCAAATAAAGTCTAATTTAGATTAACGCAGTCGATATAGTTGATTATAATAAAAAATAGTAGAAGTATTTTTATTAATCATTCTTCGCCAGATGTTATGGTTATGTAATGCATCGCTTTGGCATTTACGTCATTTTAATTACCAATAAGAATTAAAGGTGAACTAAAACGAATAAATAAGTAAAACTATTTTTATTTATTCTTTCTTTATTTAATAGCGTTCTCTGTCATAATAGCTACATTAAATTTAATAACACTTTTTTGGAAAAAAATATATTATGTTATAAATGATGTAACTGACTATTTAACTCATAATTTGAGTGGTTGGTAAGAATCTTCATTCAAGTTTTATATGACAACGGACGTAGAAAATACGACAATAATCGGTCGTCAAAGCCTTCGTCGCAAAATTTCCCTTTCGCAAAATGTCATACCAATCTGAATATCAACAAGAGTTTGTTTCACAGCATGTCTATCCTTGCATAGGTATTATATATCAATACCCTTGATTTCAGAGTATCCTATAGTTGAAGAATGTATAAACAAAGTGATTCGGAGTGACAAAAATATTTCATTTTCGGGCTATACCCAGCATCAACAGCTAGTCATAATAAAATTGTTAGCACATTCCTACATTGCCTTGTAACTTGTTTGAATCAATAAACAACTTAATTCATTTGCCCGGCTAGTCGCGATAGGTCCATAACCTTAGTTTAGAAAATATTTTTATATATAAACTGATATTTCTGTAAGCATTTAGATTTTATCTCGACTGAATATTATAATCTGGTTGTGTGTGACATTAAAGTCCGAAGTGATGAATAGGCCTCTTAAATGAGAGGCTTAATGACAACTGTGATGTAGTTTAGATACGGTACGGTATCGTTCATTAATGATCTAGCCCTGCAGCCTAAATGTAATAAACACAACATTCTGTGGTGTCTCATTAAATTAGTCCGACAATCGTGTTGTAACTGCTTTGCTTGGTAAATTGTACATTTTGTTACACAGTTTTGTTTGTTTGTCTAGCTACGCCAGTGTTTCTCAAACTTTTTTGGTGTACGTTTAGACAAAAATTGCACACAACGCTCCCCGTTTTTTTAATAGAAATAAGTAGGGAAATATGTTATAATAATAATAATGTTTGGACATTATCACACAGCGCCATCTGGCCCCAACTAAGCAAAGCTTGTACTATGGGAACCAGCAGCTGATATAATACTTATATACTTTTTTTTTGTAAATACATACTTATAATACATACCAACACCCAAACGCAAGCCAACATATTTGTCACATAAATGTTTGCCCTGGCGGGAATCGAACCCGCGACCTCTAGCGTAGCAGTCAGGTATACTAACCACTAGACCAGCGGTCTCGTCATAACGGCTTAGGTTGAATTATTTTACATTTCTCATTTCGTTATACTTTCCACCTTCCACCGTATTTTGTTTAGCGCCCCCTATACATGTTTCAATCGCCGCCTCAAGAAGCCTCAGCGCCCACTGGGGGCGGTACCTCCCACTTTGAGAACTTGAGCTAGACCGTTGAATTTTGAGTGCAGGCAATGCAGGAAGGTTAGTACTATGAAATTCGATAAAGCTTTTATACCTACATTTACAATAAGTTTTATAATTTTAATATTTAAATAGTAGTTGAAAGCTTTTGAATGGAAAAACAAAACCCATATTATTAATTGTTTGTACGTGCGTGCTCGTATATAGGTAAAATCATTAAAATATTTAACGATAACGTTATACGATATAATACATCATACATTATGACTAATATTTGCCATTTATTTATGGATAATCCTGTGATATATGAAGCATATGTACCTATATGAACAATGATTATTGATGGCGATTTATGATTAAATTGTTCCGCTATCTCTGTGGCCAGTTCATAGCTAGATGTTGCTCTTAACCATAGTATCTTTGATAAAAATCCTCAGCTGTTACCTTACTTATTACCACACCGTGCCCCTTTCAGGGTAGGCAGAATACAACGACTTATTTAGCTCATGTACCTACCAGTATTTTTTCACTTTAGTTTCCCTTTAATGTATGTATGCTAAGTAAGTTTTCAGTCCAATGTTCTCAGCCACTCTTGGCTGTGCCCTTGCGGATTATTCATAACGGGTCATAAAAGAGCAAGGTCGTCGTACTGGCGAGATTGCGGATTTGGCCGGGCGGGTCGCGTCCGAACTATAACAAATAAAATGCAAACGAGCGGGTTGTACGCGGATCCCGGCCGTGAGACGCCATCGTGCGCCCGCGCCGCTCGGTCAGACCACTTTTTTTTCATGTTTATTGTGCTCCAAGTCGTCCGTGGCTAAAAGCTGCCCATATTACGCCAAACATTATATCTTTTTAGTTGTTATAATATTTATGTCGAATAACTCGAATTTCAAGACGAATTCCTCCAGTGTCGTATGTAGGTTGCCTTTTTTGTGTGCTTATTTTGTGCATTATTTTAACCAAAATTAACACAGTGCTGCTGAATATTTTAAAATGTCTTCATACTGAATGGGAGATACGTAATATTTGAAGTAAATCGGTTCGCTACCGAAGTATTTTTTTGATCTAGACACAGTATTGAGACTATCAGCGCATGTAATTGTAATATAAGGATTTAGAGTCGCAAGTAGGTATACCACTTCTACAGCCACACTCGTCGCAATAATTGGCAGCGCGATAGAGAAGGCATTGTGCAACGGATACGGTTCCCGTGGACGTAGAAAGTAAAACATAAGTCCGAAGGAAAAGTGTATACGCTTGTAGCTAGTTTATATCCACATTTGCGAAAGTTACTCTGCCTGTTTGTCTCACTGTCGGCTTGTTACCTTTTCACGACTAACCAGACGAACAGATAATAATAAAAATAATATTGATGAATGTTGACAAAGAATACTGAACAATTTACCGGTAACAGCTGGCTTCGTAGGGAAACACCAGACGACACACACAAAACGACTAATTAGTTAGGCGATGATGACCCGATGGCTGATAATGGTTTTATTAATTGAAAAGTTATTTATGTTTAGAAGAAGCCTCACTGGTCCATTAAATGAAGTTTTTTTATCAGACGACATCTACTGTGCTATTATTGCAAGGCATCATTACAATGTCTTTATGATTAGGTGATGATTGATGAATTCTACTCTATATTCTCTGCCTACCCCGAAACGAACTCTGCGTGATGCTTGTATTTATTTGGGAAATACCGCAATATTGACAGAACTTTATTTCGAATTACTCGTTATAGCTGATCAAAGCATGTTACCACGAGAAAATACATTTGTCTTAGTAATTCCGGCATACACATAGAAAAACTATTGTTTGTGTAAACCTACTATATATGTACATAGTACATACATACATACATGCCCTTTGGCTGCAGTTGTGATTACTCTACTTATTATTTACATAAATTACAACAGTTCGTCGTAACTGTTCCACTGACCCACGCACGTCAATTATTGCATCGAAATTTCATATTATTGTTTGCTTATGAGGTAAATAATTATTGTTCATTACCTCTTTATATAAAAGACTTACCTATCATTTGTTGGTTACAATTTAAGAAGTGTTTTCGACTCTAGAAAGGTGGCAAATGACAGTCGTGCTTAGGGGCCCTCCTGATGGGTGCTCTTCATTAAGCAAAAATTTTATATGGAACGAACACAGTCGCGGGCAAAAAAATACGTATATTTACTACTACGTATTTTGTAAAACTGGAACCTTAAACTCAACTGATTTCTACGTGATTCCTAAAAATAACTTACATTTGAACTGTAACTATACTAGTAGTAGGGGAGCCCAAGCGGGGATTTCGGGATTTACTAAAGCGCGTCAGATTAATATACAGGGCGATACCTTGTATCCGGTTAAGTACCTCCACCAAATATGAGCCCCATATATAAGGCCGCCCGTGAAGGATAAAGGATCAGATTAGTAAAAAAAAATTGATCATTAGAAATTCTCGAGCGCGTCAGATTAAGGTAAGGTGAGTTAATTACATGCTAAAAAGTGTATATTCCACTAATCTGACAATTTGAGAGTGATGTAAAGAAAGGGGAGGGCAGCAAAGTTGTAAAAAAAAACGTCATCTCGACATTCTCGAGCGTAGCATCAGATTAGGCGAATCCCTTTAGATAATCGTCAGATTATGAGACAGCACGTCTAGAACAATAAGATGAACAACATATATCTTAATCTGACGCGCTTGAGTATTTCAAAATGGCGAATTTTTTTTGCACATTATAATAATGGCCGCAAGTTTGCGTCAAATCGAAATCGTCAGATTATTGAATGAGAGCTTTTTTGGTGCACTTAACACCCCGTTAGAAAATCTGACGCGCTCGATTAATTTTTTTTTTTCATTTTTAACCCTTACGTACAACCACCCGCATCATGCAAATGATCAGATTAACATACGTACATAATTAAAAATACGTAGGACATTGATGCTATCAATATCTGACGCGCTCGAGTATGTCCATGCAACAGTTTTTTTTTACATATTTAAAAATCTATAGCCGTTTCCCCCACCGATGAAAAGGTATATATTATATAACATTTCTTTCTTTTTATCGTCTAAGCTTTGCAACCTAATAGGTCTCTATGACGCTCGAGTAAATCCCCATTTAGCATCGTGGGCTCCCCTACTATAGGGTAAATCTATTATGTGGTATGAAGGGTATATATTGCGTAGGATAATCGGTTATCAAAGAACCGTTTCCATCGCATATCATCGCGGTTTTGTTTTTCGTATTCCCAATAGTAAACATAATATTACCAGCTAACATTATAAACATAAATTTATTCCACAAATATTTTTCCAACATACCAGTCAGATTGGTTTTGGCGCCATTCCCAGAAATTAATTTGTAATTGAGATAACGAGGCGCCAAAAGCTCATTATATACGGAGTTTAAAAGCTGAACAGTAGTTATACACGTCTTATTAAAAATATATTGATTTGACTCGCGATCTTTATATTTATAAATAATATCAATTATGCAAACGTGTTTGACATGTGACCTGGCTTAAATTGGTGTTACGTGATGAACTGCTAGGTGTGATACTACCTTGGTTGGGGTCGTAAAAATATCTTTACTAATAAGTGGGCTATAGTTCACCACGCGTTCAATTTGGATTAGTACACTTCACATGCATTATTAAATCTTCTCTGTCGTGTGCAGGTTTCCTCGGGATGTTTTCCTTCACCAGAAGCTTGCGGTGTGGTACTTAGGTCTCGAGAAACTAATTGGTACAGGCCAGGGTCTGAAACCCGTCCACTAATACCTTGTATTAGAGAGCCGCAAAACATATATTTCTGCCTTTTTGTTTTAGTATGATCCTAAACGGAATTCGCGGCGGTAAAATTATATTAACTTCTAATAATAAAACTTATTATATTATGACATTAGAGTAAGCCGCATTTCTAGTCTATTATATTGTTTGTATATAAGACAGATCCTGTTTAATAATAGGTCACGATTCTACTCATTTCGAGTCACGATAAACTTAACGAGAAAAGGATATGTCAATTACGAGTACAAAGCAAACGAATTCAAACGATGTTGGAACATTCATCATGCATTTAAAAGAAAACTTTTAATTACCACATGAAAATTAAAATACTTATTAAAATGAGGCATTTATTAAAGTAGTAGTTGGGCAAAATTTTGGAAAAAGTTGCTATAAAGGTCCCATTTTTACAACCAAATGGAGGTCACTGGAAGGCTTCTTCACTAAAACGAATTTCACTTTTCTAACTGTTGTCAACATAGTTACAGATGTAACAAAAGCAACGTTGTCTATGATCACGATTCAACGAGCGTTTCAAGAATAAACGTTATGATCGCGGTTGTCGGGCGTCACATAATACGCTCGACAGCGATATGATAATGAGCTAGTATCCTCGCCGAAAGTCCGGTCATCTCCGCATTCCACGCGAGGACGACCGAGCGACGCCCGCCCGCGGAATTCCCGCGACTACGAGAAATGTCTCTCACACATACAAATATGATACACCCATCCTGTCACCATGCGCGAAAACAACATTGCCAATCAACAACTTAAAATAAACTTTATTTAATCACGTTAAGGTCCTTTCTTGGCTGGATCAGTCCTTGGCGCCAACAAAAAACGGAATCTCGTCCGCCAGGGACATTGTTACGGATTTGGCACAAGATAATTTGGCCGTGAACGTGATTAATGTCGGTCGATTATAAACAAGTCGTTATGTGCTAGATATGGCGAGTCGCGATCGGCTACCGTATTATCATAACCATATAACAATATAACAAAAAATATGATTTACGTTAATATTAATAACTTATTAGTTATATCACTAGGGAATAAACATAACACTGTTATTACTAGGATTATTTATTTGGCTCGAATCGGAATAAAGACGTGAGATTGCAAGAAATAAAAAAACACATTATCACCCTCCCACACAAGTGTCAAGAATGCTGACCCTATAAAAATGCAATGAAACTTTATACTGTTCTATTTTTGTTAGATAATCGATTTTCTTTAAGAAAAGATTGAAACTATGCCCTTTAGCCATGTATTCTGTTGTAGTCAGTCGCATGATCAAAATTACTGTGTTTCTCCTTTGTTAATTTATACAGGCATTGAAACAGTACAGTAGTAAATAATGTAAAAAAATGCTAAGCGGCGGAAATTAGCTTTTGTTTCATTCATTGTGTTGTGGTAAACAGTAATACAATTTTGAAAGTTAAATCTATCAAATATTTCAAACATATCTATTAGGAAATATTTGGTGGGTTTTCGATCGTACTCAACTTTTTTAACAAAAAAATGCGTGCGTTATTTTGATGCACTACGTGTATTCATTCAGTCGTTTATATTGAATGTATAACACTTACCAAATGTTTTTATTTAACGTGAAATGAATATTAATGAAAATAATGTGAGAAGTCTACGAAGATTAATAAAACTATTTGGTTTTACCAAATTCACTATGATTTACTTTATTATTGGTTGGTATTTGATCCAAATTGTTTTTGTAACTTTAAGATGGGACGCAAAAAAATAATGATAACATCCGTCCTAGAGTAGGTATTCTAATTAAGTTAAATGTTTGAAATTGCGATCTGTATCGAAGGCAATTCGTTGCAAGATATAAATCTGTTATGTCATGTTATTTTAGCCAAAATGCATCAATTGATCTTTTTATTGCATGTTCTATGCATTATTAGAGTGATGATTATGCAGTTTTCACATGGGAAGAGAGTATGGGAAACAATGTGTCGGCCTAGACACTGACAATGGGATGATAACCCACACTTTCCACTTTCCAACCTCTTCCCACATGGAAATCATGCATGCTGCCCGTGCACATGGGACCATTAACTCTAGATTATCTAAGATCCATTAAAAATATTCATACTATTCATACTGGCTTTTTAAAACTACACTTCCACGGCCGGAGTAGCTTTAGGCAAGATTATTTTCTATATCGGTCCATTAGTTGCAGAGTATGCTTACTCCCATGCACACAAATTAATTTCACCTTATTATAACATGAATGTATATAACACAAGATTCCAATAAACATATTAATTACTAATTAGGAAATGTTTTTAAAAATCAACTTTGCTACTGCCCACATGTTTATTTTATACTCCAAAATGCGTTGTTCGACAAATCTAAAAATTACGATACTAAATAGAAGATACTGGTGTGTTTTACATACTAGCTTTATACTCGCTCGGAATTGCTAGTTAAATTCTCATCTCGTTCTTTACTCACTTGACGCTTTCCATTTTGGTCGATAACAATAATTATGAGAAAGTATAATAGCGCCAATAAAGATTGATTATTTGAAAATACTTTTAAACGTTTACGAGGGCCTTGACTCCACCAGAACAATTTATATTGCTCTCAAATGACGTCATTTCTACAACAGCAATCAATAACCAATCAAGCTAAAGTAAAATGGTTTGCAAATAGTTAACAATAGCTATCAATAAGGCTTTTCAATTTACTCTAATGCTGTTGTTAATATGTGGTCATACGATAGAAACCTTGCCTTAGGGAAAATAGGAGTTACTAACGCCTTTCATTAACAAGCCGATATTTAAATCTACATACATATTACATACAAGTATTAATTATTTTTATGAACAGCTTAAAGTGGCATTTCATATTGTGTTTTTTTTTGCTATACCTAATATTATTTATTAGATATACAAGCAAAAAATATACTAGCATAGATATGTCTCTCTTTAAGATAACACTGCTATTTTTGCTTTTATAATATTGGTGTGATGTTTATGTCATTATTGTAAGGACGAATGATTATAACCTAGAAAATTCTAACTGCTGGTTGAGAAGTGCTGCTGGTAAGTGTCACTGCTGCTCATATTTATTCTAGTGCTACTCAACACCTAGGAGTTCAGATCGACAATGATGATGTTGCAAGGTTGCAACCGTCTAACTAAAGGCTACAGAAAGCGCTGACCGTATGCTGGTTATAAAAAAGGATTTAAACTTGACACCTCGAGACTTGACGTGGAGTAACGATATTCAGTATTAAAATATTTCACACATCATATAAAAAGATTTAAAAATATTTATGTATCTTATCAGTAATACATACACTTCTCTCATACATAAATTATACATGCATTTGGAATTTCCAAGAATTAATATTGGTTTTAAGAAGCGTTACTAGTTTTTGTTGGTTTATGATACACTCGGTTCCAAAAATTACGGGTCAGTCACAAAAATTGAAATACCTCCAGAACTGTAAAAGCTAGATCAATGAAATAAAAAACAGAATAAAGACTTTTTAGTTGCGCTTCTAATAGCATATTATTTAAACTGGTTGATGAAAAAAAACTTCATTAGAAAAACAAAATTTAAAAAAATGACTATTTTTAAAAACAAAATTTTTGTTTCATGTCATTATGGATGCTTTCCATTTCTATTCTGTCACAAAAAAATTATCGTGAACGTCTTCCACGTGCATAATTATTATTCTGTGAGGTGAAGCATGGCAGTCACGCTAGAGGAATGTACCAGAATCCTAACTTTTTTGGAACTTGGGCGGAGCCAGCGTGAAACAGCCAGAAACATTGGTGTATCTTTGTCGACTGTTCAGCGGGTAGTCCAGCGGTACCAAGAGACCGGATCACACCTTAGAAGACCAGGAAATGGCAGACCAAGATGCACAACGGCCAGGGAAGACAGACAACTGGTGGCTACAATGCTCCGAAATCGTTTTCAAACTGCTGTTGGTCTAAAAACTCACTTTATTCGCTTTGGAGGTGGCAATTTAAGCGCTCAAACAGTAAGAAGACGTCTTGCTGAAGCAAATTTGAAACCATTGAGGCCCGCAAATGGCCCCAAACTGGAACGGGGACATCGAATTGCAAGACAGAGATACGTGCGCGAACACCTAAACTGGACACTAGACGATTGGTCTAGGGTAATGTTCACGGACGAGTCTAAATTCATGCTTTATAAGCATGATGGTAGGCAGTTGGTGTACAGAAGACCAGGGGAGCGCTTCCATCAAGCGTGTGTGGAGGAAAAAGTGGCGTACGGTGGAGGCTCCGTACAAGTTTGGGCTGGGATTTCTGCTGAGGCCCGCACCGAGCTGGTGCTCATTCAAAATGGAACTCTAAATGCAGAGAGGTACGTGGAAGAGATCCTCAATGAACATGTAGGTCCTTTCATGGCCAGGATGGACCGGCATGGCATATTAATGCATGATAATGCGCGTCCCCATACCGCCAGAATTGTACATGACTACCTTGAAGAGGTCGGTATCGAACTCATGCAGTGGCCAGCGCGAAGCCCGGACTTAAACCCCATCGAGCACGCCTGGGACGAGCTTCAGAGATGCGTGAAAGGTCGAAACCCCCCACCAATCACGCTTCCCGAGCTCATACAAGCACTGGTGGAGGAATGGGAAGGTATTCCTCAGCACCGGCTCCGAAATTTGGTGTACAGCATGCCTAATCGCCTGGAAGCTGTCAGAAGAGCTCGTGGAGGCAATACAAAGTATTAAATGAAGAAAGTGATGAAAAACAGCAAAAAAACAATCATAAAAAAAAATGTAATCTTAAGAAAAATATGACTACTTTAGTTTTTTTTTAATTTAAGATTAATATTGTGGGTGTAACTAAGTTTTATTTTATTTTTTATCTGTATAATTAAATTCTCAATTGAACAGTCTTCGTTTCATTAGGATGGCATACGTAGTTCGGGAGATATTCGGGTTTATGTGACTGACCCGTTATTTTTGGAACCGAGTGTAGTTTTAATTGATTGTCTTTTTAAATAGTTTGCATAGAGACTTTTTATAAATAAAAGTTTTAACCGTTTTCCACGAATTAATTTGTGTTCAACTACTGAATAGGTTTTGATTATAAATTATTATTTGCTTATCTAGAAATCGTTTCGAATGGGTTCTCGGCAGAAGTGTATCTGAACATGTTAGGTATCTGCATAGGTCTACTTTTCAGATGGTAAGTTGTTATTATGTCTTCGTCGTCTTCTATAATCTATGTGATCCTATGCCATTCATCCGATAGATGAATCTTTCCTGTCTTGGGTGCGACCACAAGGGTTCCATAAGAGTTTAGTTTTGTTTTCATAGCTTTATATATTGTACTTCGAAATAAAAGAGACGTACACTTAGTGTACTTCGAAATGAAAGAGACTGCGATGCATAACGGGTACAGCTTATTTCAGTTTAATATTTTAGTACCTTTGTACTGAAACTCTTGAGTTTTGCTTAATATTTCTAATATCTTTGTTTCTGTTCCTTTTGTTTAAACTCAAAGCGTCCGAAGATCTTCAACGCGTGATTCTCCCTGTACTTTTTGTGGCCGGACCGGTCTGTCAAGTAATGGACTAGTTTCGTCATCGATAAATGAACATTATGACAGTTGTTACACACTAATAGTATGTTACGCAGTATCTCTATGTAATAGTAATTTTCCAGTAAAAGTTGTCTTTGCGACTTTTTGAGCCGTTTCCGTCTGTTTAGTATCATTCACAGCCGTTTTCAATATAATACCGTATCTGCTATCGATGAGTAAAATAGTCTTGACTAACTGAGAAGGATCAAATAATGTGCATATGTTGTCATTGTCAATGTGTGTGTGATTTTCGTTTCCTTGTTAAGTTAGGGTCAGCAACGCGCGAGTGATACCCCTGGTGTTGCAAGCGTCCATAGGCTGCGGTAACCGCTTACCATCAGGTGGGCCGTATGCTTGTTTGCCACCTTAGTGGCATAAAAAAAACGTTTGTATAGAAAACGACCGTTACTTGTGATATGTAGAATAGATTAAATGAAAATATTTTATTCCCATATTTGACACTTCTTTTTTTGGTCGTTGGTCTCGCTCGATAGGTGCACTGTGACTGGTCGCGGGTTCGATTAGTTCTCAAGATTTTGTTTTTCCCTTTTTTCTAGTTTTTGATCCATTCTAATATTTAAAGGTAATTAACTATGGTTATGTCTATGTTAATAACAAAACAATAAAACCTTCTTTTGCGCAGCCTTCATACAAACACGATAAATTGATTTTATTCTTTGCATTACCTACAAACTTGAAGAGACACAATAGTTTTTCATAGTCCAATGTCATTCATATCACTGCATCTGCATGACTTATATAATATACTTTTAAAATAACGTTAAACGTACAAAACTAGTACATACTTCTAAAGCACAATATTTCACATGTAATGCAGAAGGAATGTAATAAATTATGCATTTGATAATCAGGTACGGTGACTTAAGTATACAACAGTTAAAAAAATCGTTTAATTCCTTAGTATAAATAAAAATATTACGTACAGTCAGGTCATCAATCCGTTTTCATATTTTCGTGGTCATGGGTTTTTTGTTCCATTCAAAGGAGAAACCCGTCGTTGAACACTTACATAGAAGTTTGTTATTTCATACCTACAGTTATTATGTTTTTATGTACAGTTTTTTTAACAGATGTGTGAGTATATGTTTCGTATAAAATAAGTACACGTGTAGTATATCCCAGGAAGAATTTAAAACTAGTCGATATGTTTTGGTGTCAAAATATCTGTATCTTGGAGTTTTATTATTAGAATATAAAATACCGTAGCCGCCTCATAATATGTATATTAATAGATTTGTCTTGATGTCACGTTATGGTCGCATGCACGATATTTTTCCAACGTTTGCAGAAATAGTTGGTTGTTAGTGTGCAATAAAAAGGCCAAACGCAGTTTTATAACGCACTATTTAATCGACTATAGCACGAATTGTCCTAAATTACTCTGTATGCGCAATTACTTTTGTCGGTAGGGCTTCCCCTGTGTCAGAAAATTCTATCATATAATTTTCAAACGCTTCAAAAATTTGCCGAAACCCCCCTATTTTTTGGTAAATTACATAATAAATGTTTAATTCAAACATGCTGCTATTACTTTAGCTTTTTCTTATTATATAATTAATTGGCTAGCAACAACCAAATTTATTTTTATTGGTCTATATTAAGATCACTGCAATTTTATTTTTAATTGAACATTATTCAATCGATTTATCTATTTTATGTTTTAAACCTAGTCCGTGTTTTATATCCAACAGATAAAATGAAGCATATAATTTGCAACTAGGAAAACAACATCAAATCATTTTTATAAATATTTATAAGTTTTGTTGCTTAGTGACTACATAATCAACAACGACTTCCACAAATTAAAATATCAAGAATCGATTTGGTTACGATAGTACTAGAACATAAACTACGTATAGCTTTTTATACCACTAAGGTGGCACACAAGCATCCGGCCTACCTGATGGCAGTCACCGTAGCCTATAGCCGCTTGCAATACCATGAAGACTCACTGTGCTAGCATCATTACTTACAACCTTACATACCGTTGAAACATAAGACTAAATCAAAGCAGTGTTAGTTCACTGCGGTCTTCTGTAAGAAAGAGGTACTAACCCCAGCCGGGCAGCTCCAATTTTAATGAGAAAACCCACGGGAGATCCCAGTTCGCCCTACCTCTCTTTTTAAGTTCGTGGTGTGATTAATCACTCTACTTAAGCTTAGAAAAACTCATTGGTACAGGCCAGGGTTTGCCCTGGGCACATCAGATGACAGGCCTTTACATCAACCACAAGGTCACCAGGCTATCAAAATTTTAAATAAGGTGTCAAACAATCATGCAGCTAGCCAGCCCGATGGTGAGCGGTTACCGTAGCTTATGGTACACCAGGTTTAACAACACCAACATTATTCTATAAAACGGTACACCTTTAGGGCCTGGCATTGTAAGATAAGAGACCTTTTAAGGCCAATAAGCCATTCCATTCATTCTCAAACTGATCACAATCACAGTGTATTTCTATATCTCTATTATTATTATATTACAAATACATATTTATTCATAGTACAAACATTGTCATTTCCTGTGCCAGCCCTGCTTTTAAGAGACGTGTGATTAAATTAAATGTACATAAAGAAATTCACGGCCGGTGATTGTGATGTGGACAGTGTGTATGATCTAATAGCAAGGCGTTGCACGCGAGGTCATTGTCATACATTCATACATGCACACACGACACGACATGCTTAATTTGGTCCTAATGCCTCGTACCAAGAATTGAATCGCCTAATCCCCTCTTTGGCATGTCTTTGTGTTTTACACCGCTACCCACTCTGTAAAGCACAGTAGCATTTATATCGCACAATTTGCATAATACTACGATAGTCTGTACCTTATAAACTTACCAGACCATGCATTGCTAGTCTAATAAAAGAGATAACAAAATTAAACTATTTTATTATATATTTAAGTATTTTAGTTGTTATTCTTTATGTGATACATTTTTTTTTCTGCCCTCGAATGCTCATTAATGTTTTTTGCAAAACTTCGCAGCACTATAATATACCACACGCGACACAGAATAAAATTTCATACAAATATTACTTCCTCATAACTTTTTCTGTAAATGTACAGTAGTTTGGGTGAATCGAGAGACGTACAGGCCTTACTGAGTATTCAAAATGTTAATACGTATTGACTCTGGCCAAAAATGTATGTTTTATCAAATAAAAATACAATAAAAGATTTAAATGCCCAACCATGTTTGCTTCGGAAACATAATCCGTCCATAAAACAATATCTGAGGATAAGAGCTCCTTGTTCCTTGACCTAACCGTACTTGGCGTTACGCGTGGGTCTTGCTTGGAGACCACTTGCGGCAATGGTCCTTTAAACAGGACTGTGAGAATTGGCAGACTGAGAAAACATCTATGCCAGTATGTCACGTTATTCAATTTTCTAGAGTTTAACTGGATTTTTTATGTATGTAGGTACATATTAAAGTATTGCTTTCATTTATATTCATAGTAGAAACAAAATATTTCATGCAAATAAGAGAGAAGCCATATCAATGCAAATTTAATGTTTGTTTGATTTGATGTATGTATATATTTATTATATGGATAATATGTTCGTAGTACATAGTAGGCCCGGGGGTTGAAATACGCATTATAAATTCTAAGGTGTCGTCTGTATAATGTTTCCCTGATTCCCTTTTCAAATGGTCGATAATGCAGGTGCAGAATTGTCATCAGAAAACAAAAACCTCCTTTTTGAAGTCGTTTTAAAACGATTAAGCATTAATCAAACAAGTCAAGATGAGCAATGGATTGAAAGCGGAACGCAATGACGTAACAATCGTGGCGCCCTCGATGTCCGCGGGGCAAGTATGTTGGTCACGGCGCCGTGGCCGGGTCAATAGATGCGTCCACCAGACCGTGAGGATGCTGAGCCGTGAACTTGACCCACGACTACATAAGTACAGTTTCAACGACCCGTACCTCTTGGGACACAGCAATTGGTTCATTGCGTAAAGGGATCGCAAGTATTTGCTCCGTGTATAGTTATATGTCACATTAATGTCGTCACGGTATGCGTTATGAAACCACTTATTTCAGTCTCTGCTTCGAACAATAAAATTGTTTGTAGAGTCTGAGACTTTTTGTCTTAGCTACATTCTTAATACGGGACATTAACAGTCTACGGACAATTTCTGCTGTAGTCAAATAGGATGGGTTCACATATATTTTAAACTGTAAAACGAAGATAATAATTTTCGACACATGCAACATAAGCTTAATAGATCATATTCTAAAATTGGTGTCTGGGATAAATATAGGTGATGATATTATATGTGGTCTTGTGTTTAAATTTTATTGCGTCTTTACCGTGACCTTGCTCGCCTTTTTCTGCTTTGGTGTTTACGACGACTTGTCCTGACCGTATGCCAAATTTATTAATATGCGAGCTTTAATTTGCCGCCGCATGCGACGTTAGGTAAAATTTGCCAAATTTGGTTTATTTTAATCACTCCAGTATATTATATCTTTCCGGATATTAATTTAGATATAAATACATCGTTTGACGTTAAAACATTCGTATTTATAAAGGTAGATTTTTATTATTTAGGTAGAATTGGACCTTAAAGCTCAGTATACAACCGGAAAAATAAAGAATTAATGTTATGTCCAGCTAAACTAAAGAGTCTACAGGATATACCATGACTTTTTGAAAGTCTGATACGTGTAATCGTTTAGTCAGACCAAGAACTTGACCTCTCGTCGAAACTTCATGTACTATTTTAAACAAGTATTACTTAGTACAGAAGCCAGCTTTGCAAGTAGCTGCGTTTGAATACACATAGATCGTGTATATAAGTATCTGTCAAAATGAGGTGCGTGTACACATATATAATAACCAAATTAAAAACTGTAGATGATTGTTTGAGTCACCCGATTCATAAGCCGATTTTGTAACTTCTCTAATTTTGTTTATCTTTATGATTATTTAAAGGTTTACTTCCCACAGTCGTATTAAAAAAAAACAGTTGGACAGACAATATATTGTATCGATTTATACCGTGGGTTAGGGCACTATAGTTCCTTAGGCCCCGATGTTTATACCCTGCCCTGAACTTGACCGCTCGGATGCGCACGCAGCGGTCAGCCTTCTCTAAACATGGCGCTGATTTAGAAATACCATCTCGCGAGGCATGTTAATGATCTTGATCTTTACTCGGGCGAATCCTCTTTGGTCTGAGGAGATTGTGCTCTGATGAAATGTGTGTATTGCTTATTTGCAGCTCAGAAGTTCATGTACCTTATTAACTACCAAGTTACACATTCGGTATATTGAATACAATCTCTAGCCATTAACATTGAGTTTACTACACAGTTACCAATGTTAAATTGTTAGAAAGGCTAATAGAAAACTGAAGTTTCGTATTCCATAAAAGTGGGGTCGTAGCTTAAATAAAATGTTTAAGTATCAAGGTTAATTTGTTCTTTACACATCACATGTAAAAAAATAAGTTTATTTTGTAATTCCACAAATAAAACTATTACGTGTTAAATGTGCAGTGCTTTATTAGGCTATATAAATTCATATTAAATGATCAATACCGATCATTGAGCAATAGGGTATATGGATAAAAGTGGAAGTTTAGGAGATATAAATAATTATATCAATAATTGAATAATCAATTAATCTGATTATGATACCATGTGACACTGTTACGTTGTCAAGTTAACACTTACAAATTGATCTCAACGTTACGTACGCCTATGGTGTTGATATGATACACCAGAATATCGAGGAGTTCATCAACCCCATGTCTATTATATTTGTTCCTACGTAGAAGATGGTCGATACAAAACTATCCATTGTTAATATTTGGTAAGAATTATTTATTGGTAGATAAGATTTTAATTCGACTGGATTACTTTCTTTTTTGTGATGATTTTCGTCAAGTAATCCCCATGTTACGGTCTAGATACGAAGATCAGAAACAATAACTACAGTTCAAGACGTAGAGAAAGATAATGATATGCTGATGAGCTTGCGTTTAAATAACATAAACGTGAAACGTCTTCATCAAAGGTAAATGCCACAACTTTCATTTATAACGGAGATGAGTAAATGCCAGTAAACCCTAAGCTATCCGAGGAATGCACCCAAAAGGTCTCGGGAACAAAATACTGACTTGACTACATCTAACTTGTCACATATTTACCTACTTGAAGGTTGAACACCTTATAAGGCACATAATGAATGATGCGAATACCGGTGAAATAGGCCAGAAAGGCATACGTGACTGAGTTTTTGCTTTTTACCATGTTGAAGGTTCACCATCTGTCGTCGACCCGCAAAGATTTGAATGTTATTAAAGTCGTGACATGTGAATGTTACGGTATTTTGTTTATTTCGCCGTGTAATTATTGTGGCTCGTGTGCTTTGACTATAAATGGTCTGCTTGTGAGATAGATACCTGATTGGGTTGTGAATTTAGTTTCGTTGCGATATTTTACGTTTTGGTTGCATTAGCTTTGTTTCTTCATTATTCTGTAAGAAGACAGTTGCGTATACAGTAACAGTATAAGCTTCCTTACCATATCTGTTCGCATTATCCTCTTCCAATGAGAATGTGGACACGTATTAAGTTTGAGCGTTGCTTATACAAATACCCATTTTTTATCTACATGTACACTTGTACAGCAATGTTATGCTCAACAATTTTGATGCATAATTACTTCGATTGTTAACTTAAAATTGTTCAATTGTATTGTTCCTTGTTCCCATGCTTCACTGACCTTGATAAGGTATTCGCGTTCTTGTAACGTGACAAAATCTGGATTTTTATGATTTCTTACGTTACATTCAAGCGATATTCCCTCTTTTTCATAGTGAGGATAAATATGATTATGGCAACTTCGGTCTGTGAATGCCAACAAGATTAATCGATCAGGGTTGGGCCTTACTTTCGAAATTTAGGTATAATATGGATTTAGTCTAGGCAGTAGTCACTGCCCAGTAACAGGTACCTATTCTATAATTCCGTGAACATTATTTTATGAGTATTCATTAAATACGTACCTGATTTGCTTACACCTGAAACTAAAACAACTATTGGATATGATACTCTATGGATAAACTTTCAGATCACGTGTCTATAAATACTGGTAATTACGTTGAATTTGAATGTAAATAATATCGTGATCATGATGATAAACATCCTTATATTTGGTTAATACATTGAGAGCAACAGCTGTGCATATATAAACACTGAAAAAACATCATTGTCTGTTCGAGGAAATGGTAACATAACAAAAATTATAATATCAATGAACAAACAGACCGCCAAATTAATTTATAGGTTCTTGAAATTGTCCCAAGACTCAGCTGAAGTGACATGCTCTATAATAAATGCCATTATTGTTCTTTACTTGGAACCCTCATTAACAATATATTAGTAATACAGATGTTGCTTTCTTTTTCCCGGTATTTGAGCTGTGTATCAAAATATTGAAATGGTTCAGAGAAGTAAGAACAGAGAGCGAATTGTTCGGTAGAGACAAACCTATGAATCATAGTGTCGTGGGTTGGTGTGTTGGCAAGGTTATGAAAGCCTGGCCTTTGTTTTGTGGGCGCCGCTCTTGATGGAAACCTCGTTGCTCTACTCCATGCCGTTTTTATGCATTGTTATTATAATAATCCTATACGATAAATGTGTACTATACATCTATTTCTATATCTTACACATCGAAGTCGGTGTAATAGTCACCTATCTAATGTCAATTTACTGGATTCTGACATATCAGGGGATTTGTTTATATGATATATTTTTGGGTAGTTCAGACAGGCCTTCCTTAGTTGCTGTTTGGTCCCTATCAGAAAGCTATTTGTTTTTCCATATGAAACGTAAATTCTCAGTCGCTACAAATGTTCGCAAAATTTAAGTTTTGCGTTTGATCTTTCTTTGTTCGCGTTGACCGGTCCACATTGCATTTGCATAGAGCAAAGGGTGTGGTGCAGTCGAAATACCACAATCATTGTTCTCCTTGATAAACCGTGCAATGATTTATTTTTGTTCACGTTTCTAACACAGCTTTCAATTGTTGCCACATACATGTGCATTCAAATTAAGTATTTCAATTAGACTTAATCATATTTGTAAACTGAGATGTCTGAAACAACTAACCAAGCAGTTAACCCGATGTTTTCCAATAAGTCAGTTATGTATGTATGTATGTTTTTAATGCTATTACATATGACATATCCGGAGATATCTTTAGAATCAGGACACTCGATGCAATCTGACACTTTGGCAGGCGGTTGACGTGCATCAGGCGCAGTTTATTTGATTTATAAGTTCAGTTCTATCCGCTTTACTATCCGGTCCTGATCCTGATTCTTGAAAAGGTCAAGGCTTGCTTCCGTCTCCTCAATGTTTTATCTCTCTTTGTAAGCTATTTTTATACTTCTTAACAATACTTCCAGTGGAATGTAGACTTAGCAAAATGTCCTTCGGAGTATTTCATTTTTAGTAACCTTTTTGAGTATCTTTGATACCTCTGCATTTTTTAATTAGACGACTCAGTGGTAAGAATCTAGTTATATGGTCGTCGATTTCAGTATTTCATTTCTTGGTAAAGGCATGTATGTTATCGTTTCAGTAGTTTATACTCACTTTTGGGAATGGCAGAAAAAAACATCGAGTGGTAATTCACTACTGTCACACCTCTCTCTTTCCATCTACAGTATATCCGCAGTCATTATTCTCGTCGACGGTCACGTTGTGAATATGACGATCAATTTCCAAATCGGAAGCAAGGAAACTTAAAATACAGAGGGAGCATATTTTCCTAATGAACTCACAAGTACTCACAACCGTGTCACACTGACGTCACTGTTTAAATATGTGACGTGACATATTGCGTGGCATTGAACTTTGACACGAGAACCGTACGGTATGAATGCGTTGTCATTGGGTCCTGTCACGTTACTATATAATATACTATTGTTACAGAGGTGGTGATGGGGTTAGATTAATGATCTTAGATAAGGAACTAAGAAACACTTGGGAATATCAAGAAAGTTAGAAGAAACAGTTGTATAATGTCAGTTTACATTTTGATACTTCAATTCGAATAAAATGGTTTTATTCCAAATAATCCATTAATGCCATTATAATATGTAACTATTTGAGCCCGCGGCGGCTGTGAAAATAAACTGTCGTCATTCTATAAATCTTAATTATGAAACATGTACGGCTGCCAGTGGTTTATTATCGATTTGATTGAAATGTATACATACCTAATTTCTTAAAAACTAATAAAATTTGACCTTCGTCGGTAATCATTAAACAACTAGAAAAAATTATAGCCTAAAGCTATGAAATTATTGGTTATTTGTTGAATATGTAAATGTGTCGGGCAATAAAAATCATGTTTAAACAAAAAGTTTGGAGGAATTTTTTAAGTAGCCTTAATGATGTATAGGCGGGGAGTCGAGTATCTCATACAACTAAATAGTACATGCATTGCATCGCGGCCGTGAAAACTGAAGTCATTTAGTTACGCAAATAATAATATATAACCGTGACGGGACGGTTCGTTAACACAGACACAACGAGCTCAGGAAATACCCATAAAGATGACAACATACATTGGACGTAAAATAAAAACGTTAGTGGTAAATTGTTTGAAATAAAAGTTACCCATTATTTGAAAGAAGATCACTAATATGATTCATGATCACACCGGGTCTAAAATCAGATTTCATATTTTTTTATGTCACTTAGTTAACCTAGGTACCTAAGTTTGCCGCCTGATGGTAAAAGCGGATGCATGCAAGAATCTCTTCACACATACCTCCTTGAAGAAATCTGCTTTTATTCATAGTTACTAGTTTGTAAGAGATGATTTGTAAATCTTAATGAATTCAGATTGGAGGATGCGAGTGGACGTCAATTTTAATAACCCAAAGCACACCTGTAGGCCAATCACCATATCAATACGTATAATTATGTAGAAACGAGAATTTTAGCATCGTTACGCGTACGTAGTGACATTTAGGGTCCATTTAGCGATGGCATAATACATTTGTTATGGAGGAACCAAACTGGTGTGCGGACGACCTTGTGAGGTCGTTTGCGTGATGCAGCGCTCGATAGATACACAGTTTACGTGTATTTTATACGTCTGCGGTTTTGTAAAGTTTTTTGTACCTCATCAGAATCACAGGGGCTTCCCTATACCGAGTATGGTGTATGCATAGTTCGGTCGATTAAAAATATAAATAAAAAAAGTTATTGCTCTGTTGAATTTGTCGACGGCTACGAAACAAATCATTTAAAGCCTTGCCGAATTTTCATGACTGGCACGAAAATAGCATAAATCATATGGGTAATTACCAAAATTTTATGCGTAAATTTCTACTCTATAACCTAAAGCTATCTTATAAAAATTCTTGTTAGTTTTAACGCCGCAAAAAGATACTTATTTCAGTTTGATTGTTTTAGCAGAGCATGTAATACTTAACGAATGTAATATTTTGCGAAGTTATATTACACTCACAAAGGTTAGTATCATGTACATCATTATCTGTTTTTATTTACATTTTTATTGGTCATGAACATATTTGTATGCTGATTCTGTTTCTGCACATAATTGTTGCAATTTAAAAAATAAAATACTTTTATTCGTTTGCTACTTTAACGATCCGACGTTGTTTATTAAGACTAAATATTCATCGCAAGATAAACCCTTTGTCTTCAACAATTACGAGATTAAACCGGAGCTTATCGCTTAGTCGCTTATGTTACGTATTAATAAAATGATTACGGACATACACATTCAATCAGGCAGTGTTTAGACTCTTCCTGCACTATTAGCGTACTTCGCGACATCCGGGTTGCTTGCACTCGCTGTAGTAACGTCCTGTGTATTGTTATGTAGGCATTCCTTATTTATACTAACCATACATCTTGATAGTTAGCATGGCACCTGCATGCCAGCTTGCTCCATTTGACTCGGTTCAGAGGCGCGCCGTCAGAATTGTCGACGATCCAAAGCTCACAAGTGGTTTAGAACCCCTAAGTCTGCGGAAAGATTTTGCCTCCCTCTACCGCTTGTATGACAGAAATTGTTCGGAGGAATTGTTCGACATGATGCCTTCGGCAACTTTCTATCACCGCACCTCTCGCTATTGGCGGGGAATTCACCCCCACACATTGGAACCGAAATGGTCTCGCACGGCGCGATTGCAAAGGAGTTTTCTCCCGCGCACGATAAATTGTGGAATGAACTCCCCGCCGAAGTTTTCCCAAAGTAGCACAGAATGGGGTTCTTTAAGAAGGGTGTGAAGAGAGTTTTGAAGGGTCGGCGAGTACCGAGAGAGAAAAGACGAACGAGTGATACGCCTGGTGTTGCAAGCGTAAAGGCTACGGTGGTAGGCCGTATGCTTGTTCGCCACCTTAGTGGTATAAGAAAAAAGTCAAGCACGGCTTCCCTGTAGCATGCATTGATAATTTGTACGGTTTTAACATCGAAACGGGCCAACTGACACTTATCTTCCATACGCCGTTTAACAAATGATGCCTCCTTCATATAAGGTTTAAAAAGCCCTGTCAAAATATTTCGCGTCGCGTTCAATAACAGTGAACATGATAAGGGAATAAAGGTATGCACTTTACTTCTTTGCACAACGGTGTTTCGTGTGTCGAACCAAATACAGCTGTGTGCGCTAAGCTAACAGTGTTTTTCACTTTGTTGCCAAAAACACACAAAAATACCGTTTTTGAATAGTATGTATGTGCCTTTACACAGTGAGTTTTAGTACGAGGAAAATGATTGAACAATACAGCAGTAAATTTCTTGTTGGCTGCATTTAATCTATCGCGAGGGCGGGTTACGCCGCAACAAATGTAGTCATTATCATTGTAAAATGATTGTCTAATCTAAGATTGTATCACTAAGCGCGACCTGTAAGGTATTTGTGGTGAAATTAAACACGACGTGGGCACATTAATTACCCTTGCCTGTCTATATTTAGGCTTCAATTTGGTCGGGAATGAAAATGGTAATTTGAAGTCCGATCCTTCTGTTAACTCGAGTTCTCTTTGTGTGAATGGAGCTAAAAGTTACATTTAGCGATTGGGAATTTTAGGTTATTATACACTATTACATTTGCTACGTTTGGTTTTAGTAAGTATTTAAACCGTTAACTCAATAATTAATATAGATCTATTGCTTTAACCCAGGCGTGCTGTGCATCGTCTTCGCTCAGCAATGCGCATGGGAATCCATGTACTATGATACGGTAGACGCTTAACATCAGCCGGGCCATATAATAATATGTTTACCACTTAATGGTATAAAAATTTAATAAAATTTAATGCTTCAAAGTGAAAACTTTTCATTCTGGTTGTGTGTTTCACTGGTTCATTCACAAATAACAATCATTATTAGTTCGATTCTAAGCCAATTTCCACCAAACTTGATTCACCTACTCTATTATATAATCTTTATATTTTTAATATTATTAGTAGGTATCCTTCTGCATTATTTGAGTAAAACTTTTATCTAACGTATATTATCACTTCTGATCCGTTATTGCAAAATGGTGTCACCTTTTAAAATCACGACCGCAATTTGTATTTACGACTGCGTTTTGCGGTTGTCGCATTCATAATTTTGGTGTCACAGCTTTTGATAAAGTTCCAAAAGAAAGCCTCAACAGTTACTTACTATACGTAATTGGTTTTTGGTACGCGGTGGAATCTGTGATGAGATTATCGTAATGGCTTAGAAAAGGGAAATTGCTTGTTTGTTTGTTATTGTGTAACACTGCCTAGCTCTTTGACTTAGTGACTTGTTATTCATACATGCCATGCCATTGTATAATTCATGCAAATACCATTATGTCATTTTACAATTTGTATACCAAATTAGGTATATAAAAAAAAGATCATATTCCCAATGCATTGTCAGACGATTATTAAAAATGGTGAATGTGTATTATTAAAAAAACTTGAAGCTTAAGCGTAGTAATGCAATAATCCATACCAATATTATAAATGCGAAGGTAACTCTGTTTATTTATTTGTGCGTTTGTTTGTTATTCAATCAAACCAAGACGACTGAACCGATTACAATCATTTTGTATTGTGATAAGCGCAAAAATAACACAATTATCATTCATTTTTTTTATTTCTATAAAATTTACGGTTGCCACATGTCATTGAAAATAACGGATGAAGCCGCAGGGTGCACCTCTAACAGTATCTATAATAATCGAAACATTTGCACACCAGCCTAGTAATTATACGGCCGAACCTAAATTTTATACGCTCAGAACGCAGTTTATTCATACATTGTAATAAATCAATTTATTAAAACCGGTCTGCGGAACATGTGTTACAATTTTTGACAGTTGCGTAATACTTGATCGACGTTCCTCTGTTGAAGACAGATTATATTATGTATCGTATTTGGGACATGATGGATCGTTATAATATTTGATCGTGCGTGTATCTTTTTCTATTTGCTTGGAAGAGTGTCCTTGGAACTTGCATTAATCTAAGCACTAGATCAAAAGAACGGCTTTTTATCTTTGCTTGGCTGGGTTGTGTACGTTTTATGGGGTTATTTCAACATGCATTATGATTGTGAGATCAAAAAATGTAAGACCTTCAGCACGTACATAATAAGGGTTCCGTACTAAAAGGTACAAACCAGAATCGAATCCTATGTACTACCAGTCTTCTCGTTTAAGTTGACAACACTGTCATTAGAAAAATCATCGTCACTGTCGTCTTCTATTTGTATTGTTACTTGCTTGCTTTGCTTACCTTTAACATGACTATGATCTTTTAACATGACAATCTCCGGTACTTTCGTCTTAATGTCCGAAATGTAAGGTTTCTCTCTTTAACATGTTCTTTTTATAGTAACGTCGCAGTAAATTAATAAACAAACAAGTTTCACTTAAGTCAAATAGAATTAAACTGACAGACTAATCATTAGTCTATAGTCGTCTTGAACAAAAGAAACAATTGCAGTTTTTGTTGAGTAAATAAATGTAAATGGTGAGTTGATACGTTCACACACAGATGCGTTCTTTGATTGACAACGTTTGAATCATTTCAAACAATGGACTTTAATCGAGCTTGGATGCTTCTGGAAGTCGATAAACACACGCTATGTGAGATAGGGTTGACGGGATCGATAAAATGAACATTTGTTTTGGTGATTGAACAATACATTGATCGTGCAAAATTGTACGTACTACGAAATTATTGCAGCAAAACATCTTCCAACAGACATGTACTTTTTGGTTTTAAAATAATATACCAGTCATATTTGTTCCTAGTAAAGACAACAATCTATCCTCTTTAATAAGATAAACTCAGAATACATTGGTGCAGTTACTACACTTCATTCATAACTTTTAATAAGTAACTGCATACACCTCCTTCACGAATCATGAATTTCGATAATTTACCTAATGGTATAAGATCAGGATTTTTAACCCTAACTTTTTAACGCGCAAACGCATGTTCTCACTGAGTGAATTAAACATTTATGCTACGAAGTAACCACATTTAAGACTTATTTGGTAAACCACACGTTTGCCCCAATGAGTAAGTAAACCCACTCACTTACGCGGTTCTCCAAGGCAGTTATGCTTTTAGGACTAAGTACATATTTTGTGTATTTCTTATTTACCAGCACACTGATGGTAGCCCTACTGAATTTCCTTTATTAATATGCGTATTAGCACACATTACTTAAACGTTTCCATTGCAGGTGACCGGTTGTGTGACAATAGTCAGTGCGTCACTTGGGATAGGTCCCGATACGTCATATAACGATAATTGTTGGTCACTGACGTCTTTTAATGATGTTATCGCCTCACTACAATGTATTTACTTTTAATTGAACACTTTGTTGTATAGTTTAGTTATATAAATATTGTCAGACAATGCAATTTTCCCATTATTATAATTTAAGTGGTTATGTGACCATTCAAGGCGCGTGTAACTTTTTTATATGAGATTAATAAATTATGTAACACTGCAAAATTGCTTTCTTTGTATACAGCTTTTAGATGATGCAAACCGATCTCACAATCAGATAAATATTTTTTGTTTATATTTTTTTATTTACCTGGCTTGGCCGTATAAATGCTATCGGCAGTACCATCGAAAGTAATGAAAGTTGCCTTCGAAACCAAATTTAAAATGTAATAATATTTTGTAGCATTTTTTATCGTGGATCTGATAAATTGAATTAACAGTAAATATTGTGTTCAAACTTTTATTATATACTATACCATATGGCTTGTGATTTCATCTAAGTAAAATATGTACCTTCCTAAGGAATGGCAAATTCTTTTACCCCATGCCCTTCTTTGGGTTTCAGGGTCTTCACATTTTTGTTATGGTGATTGATAGGTCCACACTCCACAGTGCTTGTTACAGACATGGCTAACAACATAAAGCGTAAACTTTCCACTAACACGTCCTCGTGCTAAGTTTTATGATTAGATATCTCCGTTTTTAGGATTTGTAAGGGACCTGGATCCGTTAGCAAGGATTGTGGTTGCTCTTTAGAAGCCACTACAGACAGCAGTTTGTTATAGAAACTTTCATTACCCAACGTGTGAAATGAGACGAATGTAGTGTTCGCACTTCGCAGCTCTCCAGTGTAATCGTCAATTTTTAAATTCGCTTTCAGGTGCTAAAGAAAGTTCGCGGTTAACTGTTTCTAGAAACTTTACTGTTATATTTTTGTAATAGCCAGTATCGTTTAGTTCTATAAAATATTATTCTATTCTATTCTGTTCCATACCTGTAATTGCTTCTTTTTGAGAATAATGGAAATGGGCAATATTATGACATGACCTTGATCGCTGTCGCAAACCTTTTGTATTTAAAAATTATTCACTTGTAGATATTTACCGATAGGCATTTCTATATTTATAAATTCTCGGAAGAATCAGTTTTAGTAGATTGCACAAAAATAGTCTACTGTTGATATGTATATCTGTCAATAAAATCAATCATCTTAATTCTCGTTTACATAACTCGATTGACTGTTCGATTTCGTAACGTGTAAATATTATATTTCAATTTTGAACATAATTAATGGGTTTCTTTTTTTGTTTACAGGTAAGCACTTATCAGTCAGAAAGCTGTTACTTGTTGATTCTTGGTAAGTACCCAATACTTACACGTAAGTGGTGAATTCAGGGTTGCCAACAGGATTACTTTTTTTTTACTGCCACGATGGTGGTCAAACGGAGTTTAACATATAAAATATTATCTCGATCTTCTCATTTTATGTTAGTACAATACAATCAGCAAATTGACCCTAGAAAATTATCCATGATCTTCAAAATATAATAATAATAAAAGCTCAGTAAGCTTTGTTGTTACCGACAGAGCGACGCGACAGTATGAGTAAGTTTATCGTGGATTGTTTCGTCCAGTAAGTTCGTTTTATTAATGGAATTCCACAGAAGAATTAGGTAATGACAGTACACGCTACTATAATATATGTAGGTTACGTTATGTAACATTCAATTAAAAACGCTTCACCGCAACAGCATGCAATGTTTTGCAGTTGCTTCGCGTGTATGCCGGGTACAATCGACTCTAGATTATCGTAGGGATACAAATAATGTTCTTTTAGAGACGTCTTTTCTTTCATTATTAAATTTAGTAATAGTCAAATTATATAGTCTTTTAAATCACAATGATTCTATATTTAATGATGTTTAGCTATAGCTTAAAAAACTGCTCGTGCGAATGACTAAGCAGAATCGTTTATTGGTAAATATGTAGGTAATTAATATTTTTATTTAATTGTACCTTTTTGGAAAAGGCAGTCGATATGTATCGACTGGTCATTCTTGTCTTTTGTACGCCTGTTTCGGTTCTTAAACATTCAGCAAGAGGTGAACGGGGCTTTACGCGGCTCTTTTTGCATCCGTCATTGAATATGATAATATTTAATAGTATAACACAAATTAATATCCATTATATTTCGTAAAATGTTTAACAATGCCGACTGTACCTGTTTCCCCAGATAAGGGACTTGAAACAAAATACGCGTAATATTTGATGCAATGTCTTGTTTTGAGATGTCCGCGATTATTTTGCTATCATTTGTTATGTTACAATTGTTAGCTAATGCGTTGCATATGTAATTAAGTCGTTGTAGAACGCTGTTCATTATTTAATTGGGACGTAGCGATGCGTTAAATCTACTGAGATGATTTATGATTTCATGAATACTATTATCCTTCGTGTTATCTCAGACAATCATGATCATACTTATAATTAGCCCCAATCTCATAGTTCATGTAATTTGTGGTCGGTGCAATATCTCAGTCTCTTCCATTCCTTTCTATCAGTCATCGTGTTGTATTACCTTTTTTCTAGCCTTGCCATCTTTCGTACAGGATATTAAATATTTTACATAAACGCATCATTAAACAGCGTTCTATACTTTCTTTCTAATGCCCACACCAGGCATAGGGTACAAAGCGCACTGCAAAATGGCTTCTAAAGTAAGTTTTACTTTGATTGAAGTCATATATTTCTGATTTAATTCTTTACTCACCTACCTATACATTATTTACAACAAGTCAACGCCATAGATATTACGTAATAAATAAGCACTTGAGCGATGATAGCAGCTTTGTACCTATTCCATAAAAAATAACGCATATACCTGCACATGCAAAGCAAAGGGTACTTAATTAGTAATTTAATATTGTGGCTGGTTTATTACCAGTACCATTTTATCTGTGAATAATTAAACAAACAATGGGCAGGGTGTTGCAATTGCACCATCGTTGAGTTGTACTTAATCGCAATTTACATAATAATTTCCTAATTGATGTAGCTAATATAAACGGAAGTATCACGCAGCGCAAAACGTTTGTTAATATCGAGCCATGCCTGATTTCTCTGAATACAATTAGATATATAAATTATATTATACTCACGTTAACTTAGACTAACAAATATAATTTTGTCTCCTTCGATGATAGGCGCCTAGTTTAATATGGTAGAATTAAAGTTACTTTCCCACAACACAAAATATTTAAACTACCTCTCTGACAAAGTTTATATTGAATTTTAAGCCTGTGTTTATTATTAAATTTCTACGTTGTTGAACATGCGGGTAAACGCTTTTTTAACCTTTTTTTTTAAATATTTTACATTATACATATTTATATCATTGCGCAGGCGTTTTTATTATAGGTAATATATAATTCAACTTACTGCCTTATAATAAATGTATTCACTGGAATGTAAGCTCTTTAATGTTACATTTAGCAAAACTAATTTTATCGACTGTCCCTTTGTTTACCTCTGTTAATGTTTAATCATATCGAATTGCCAACAAATATTTACATTTTTACTTGATTTCCATATGTCATCTGTCACATATATTTGTCGCTTGTCACACGGGGGGCCACTTAGCGTATTTTTAATTTGCCTGTACGGCGCGCCTGCATTCCACCGCCCGGCGGAGTGCGCGCAGTGAATGTCTAATTAATTACTGCTTGCATTGTAATGTACCATCGGCGGCTGGTAGGATTAAAGTCTTCATACTTCAATTTGTATCTATTATCGTCATTCTACTGTCTTTATCCCATGTTATTTAGGGCGGTCGGTCGGTTCAATAAGTTTACTACACTTTATCCTTTTCTCTCTAACAGCTGTCATTTCTGTATTCACGTACCTATTATCTAGCCATGTACTTATTATTTTACATCCATGTTTTAAGCTGTTCATTGTTTTAGAAACTGGCTGAAATAGTCATTTGGGCATGTCTACTATGAATAATTATCTTTTATATTTAGTACCTTGTTTTCTTATTTCAAAATTGCATTTGTCCATTAGCATACCCTTTTTATGTTTTAATCTTTAATACGCTATTTGTTTTATTTCCGATTTAATTTTAATAATTTCTGTATTGCTTATATTATCAGTACAGTGACAAAATAACATACAACACGCCGTGTCAATCGGAGCAGCATCGTGACCAAACCATCTATCTGGGCCTGCACTATAGTGCTCTATTAATAGCGCATTCCACACCACCTACCACCCACCCTGCTTATAGCTAATTAACATTTGTCATGTTGTGTAAATGATTCAAACGTTATATGGAGCTTTTTTTTCGTAAAGAGTTGAGTTGTCCCCGCCGATGTACCTAATGGAATAAATCCTTTTACTGAGGACTTTTTAACTAGGGTCAGATTTAAAGGATCATGCTTTAACTATATTTATCCTATGACAAAGCTATGATCATGCGGATTCGATTCAGTGAACAGCTATTTGTATGATTTAGCGTGTGTGTATGCTTTCGATACAAGATGAGCCCTAGTTTGGGGCTATAAGTGATAAGCACTTAACATTATTATATTGGAATCAAATTATGGACAAATTACTCAAGTTGAAATACCTGTCTGAAGTAAGAACGTCAGGTTCATTAAATAAAAATATTTTTGTACAGTAATTGGATTTAAGTGGGGGTTAGCCTCTTTACAGCCAAATTAAAGGCGTTCGTTGTGAAATATAACATTTCACAAGTCATTTGTAACACAAGCAATTCGGTGCTTACAATTCGAGGTACCGACCAACGTTTCAATTCAAGCGAGGATCTCTTTAAAAGGCGAACAATCTTTATGAGGAACCGGACAGTCATTCCCGAGATCAAAGGATTCTTGAATCATTTATTACCTTACTTTTTTATCACTGTTAAGGTTTCTTTTGAAATTCAAGAGGAATTTAATTCGTCATGTTGGCGGTTTATTCACCCTCAATATAGCACTTTTGTGACCTTTGGGTCTTTAAAACGACCAGATAAGTCTCGCTGTCAGCAAATCGTTACCACCCACAGTCATTTAGTTATTAAGGTGTTGGGTATTACTAATGATTTGAAATCATCAAGGTTCAATTACATTTATGACAATTTTGGATATAAAATATTGTTTGGTTTCTTTGAGCTTTTTATATGTAATGAGGTTTACTTCTTTGTCATTTGCACGAATATGTTTTTGATTTTTTATGTATAATTTTAGGCCGCTAGAATATTTTCATTCATGTCCGGTTCTGTATGTGAATTTAAACAAAAAATGTAGGAAAATGTACAAGCAAAACTTCTTAGTAAGTATTTGTTATCAGCCCAGTGGTGAAGCTAGGTAACCAGAGGCCCTGGGGTCAAAAATCAACTAGGGCCCCAACTAAACTATTTAAAACACTTTGCTTCGTATTTGTCGTGTTTTGAATTCGACGTACAGATTTAAATCCCCTGTATTTTTTCAAATATGTTGCCGTGATTAAAGTCGCGTTCAGGGAATCTGGTTTATTTATATTCCGAACTAGCTGTGCCCACGACTTTGTACGCGTGGATTGATTTTTTTCATGGGTTTAATGTTCTTCGCGCGGAATCCTAATTATTTTTCTAAACTAAAAGTCACCGAATGCCGCCTTATAGCATCAGTTATCTACCAGTGAAAGTTCTGATTTAAATCTGTCCAACCATTCGGATTTTGTTCGCAATGTAGGTACCGCGATTTCCTAATTTTTTTTTCAAAAAAAGAAGTAAGTATCAAAGTAAGTAAAAAAAACAACTCTGAAAGTTCAACCATTCAGGTTTTGTTCACAATTTCAGGTTTTATGTGTTACGCGGAACCCAAATATTTGGAAAAATACCAAAATAAATTAAGCCTAAATTACGAACTATACCATCAGCTACCTGTCAGTGAACAAATTGGTCCCGCCGTTCGGTTATTGTTCACAATTTCATCGGGTTATTTATTTGTGGCGCGGAACCCTAAACATTTTTCCAATATAAATATAGCCTAAGTAACGTCTTATAGCATCAGCTAAAAGTCCTTCCAGTAAAAGTCCTGTTCATGCCGGTCCTGCCGTTCAGATGTTGTTCATAATTGCATGGTTTTTTATTTGTCGTGCGGAACCTTATTAGTTTTCCAAAATAAAAGTTACCGTTTTACAGTTACAGTACAGTGTTACACCTGTTTCAGTTTTATTTTAAGTATAGAAGATTAAGTATAGATACCTAACAAATACAGTTTAAATTGCAGCTATTAATAATAAATCGTAGTATTTTATCACACGTCAGTGTGAAGTTAATGTATTGTCGCCACACAGACAAACAAAGATAAATAAGAGTCATATATATATAGTTAATAGTACGGCAAGCCGGATATTCCATTTATAAACACGGCAGTTTTACTTGCCAACTGATCTTTCATACATGGAATACTTAATCTGTTCTGTATGCATGTGCTCGCCTGCGCACGATGCTATCTGCATGGATAATCTGAATAGATAAAGGTATCTTCTTAATCGGTAGCTAAAGGGATATGATCCAGTTTATTACAAGCTTTTAATTAGCTTATCTTTGTTTGTTTAGGTCAAAGCTTACAAGCTGAATCAGATCTTTTTTATAACCTACTGTTTCGATGACCATGCAGTTTAATGGTAAGAAGTATGACCCGAGTCGACATCCAGGATTGCTCTAGATAAGGAAACTCTTCAACTGTGATCAGCACAGACACGAAATATAACGAACTCATTATAATACGTATAGGTCGTTTGTAGGTAGTTTGTAAGTTTTACCATGACATGGTTGCTTCACTTAGGTTTGGGTCTTGACTAGGGAACTGAACATTGGATAGCAGCACAGATGTGAAATACTGTAGAAGCAACCCATCTCCAAAGAATATTCATTACATTGGCAAATAATGTCATGGCTATCTTTAGTGTAAGTTAGTCATATGAAGGGTTCACTGGGTGACGCCCGGCTAGCCGGACCTATATATAATATACTCAGAACTTTGAAGCATTACACTCAATCGTGGCAAATGACGATGCAGTCTATATGCGGATTTCCGGAGTGTTTCGGACTAAATCCAAGTAATAGGTATTTATTCTAGCCCTTTACGTCACCCGTATAAGATTTGTGATAAATATTGTGAATCACTAATTGATTGTAAGCCCAGAACAGTAAACAGTGAAAGTAGTAAATGGATAAGAAAAGCAGTATATTTTTAATAGTGTGATTTCGTATTTTTAGGAATAAGAACAATGTATAATATGTTATGCAAGTAATGTAGAAGTTAAATATTTGACCATGAACCAATCAGCGGATAATACAGATATCCAAGACCATTCTGATTACATTATATTCTGAAGCAATTTGTTTCCGAATTCAAGTTGCAATATGCATTATCACACACAATGTGTTCACAGATTGTTATACTAGGGGATTCAATTTAAATCAAGTGCATTCGATATCGTGTTCACTAAAAAAAATTAAATATTATTTCGGTTCTGCATAAACTATAATGGTTCGTGAATTTAAAATTGAATGGATAACTATTTACCACTCATTATAACTAATTTATTATATTTAATAGTATTGTCATTCATGAATAAATATTTAGTAGTACGTAGAACCTTATGTCCTTCGTATTGTAATCGTATTTTGTTATTTGAAGTAGTAATATTGTAGATGAGTATCGGTGTGTGTAAGCCTCAGCGAAATTACAAATTGGACATGGTTCGTAAAATTTTTGATATGCTAATGCCTGATATGATAATATCTCTTTAAAATCTTCTTCCTCAGAAACTATAGACACTGAATTTTATTTATTTCACTTATTACAAGCTCGAAATATTTTAACACTTTGAGAAAGTTTCAGTTAATTGAACATCATTCCTAAATCAAATCAAATCAAAAATCATTTATTCAGTTTAGGCCCTAATAAGGCTCTTATGAAGGTCTAAATTACCACCGGTTCGGAAAAAAAGCCACCTGAGAAGAACCGGCAAGAAACTCAGTGCTCTGTCTTTTTTTGCATTTAACAATCATTATATAACAATTTGTAACAAAATTCTTCTAGACATTGGTATGAAATTACAAATATCAAAATGAAAGCTACCAAGTTGGTTTTGTCACTGCTTTCATGAAATACATATTCCAACTATTACAATTACCAGGAGCGGGGAGCCAATTGTGCAGAGTGAGTCTATATATTCCAAGCATTTTTATCATTTACATAATCATTAATTCTATAATAGGCTTTATTTATCAAAACTCTCTTGACATGAGTCTTAAACTTATCGTAATTCAATTCGGTAATAGATTGTGGGATTTTATTGTAAAAGCGGACGCAGTTTCCCATAAATGATTTGTTTACTTTTGTAAGTCTAAACCTAGGAGCCACAATTTTGTTTCTGTTTCTTGTATAAATATTATGGTTGTCTGAATTTAACTGAAAACTTCTAATGTTCTTTTTTATAAACAACAAGTTCTCAAAGATGTAAAGAGCCGGTAACGTGAGAATATAAATTTTCTTAAACAATTCTCTTAACGATTCTTGGGGACCCATTGCAAAAATTGCCCTGATTGCCCTTTTCTGTAGAATGAATATCGTATCCAGATCCGCCGCAGATCCCCATAATAACACGCCATAAGACATGAGGCTGTGGAAATATCCGTAGTAAACTAATTTTGCAGTATCAATATCCGTCAATTGTCTGACTTTCCTAATGGCAAACGCAGCTGAACTAAGTTTCTTTGACAAAGTCTCAATGTGAGAGCCCCACTGCTCCTCTTTCTATTCTCTCACCTTTTTACTTATTCATACTTAATGTGTCCGTGAACTTACTCAATTTATATTTATATCATATTTGACCCATTCTATCAAATTCGTCTTGCATATTTCTTTAACATTTAATATAGTTTAGTTTAGATTAAATCCACCTTTACGCGATATTATTATCTGGTGTTAATAAATCCTGTTTACTAAGTTTTACTACGTCCCCTTCAGCTTCCTGTTCCGCAGTTGTATCAAGTTTTTATTTATACTGTCTTTATAGCGCTTCGATCAGTTATACAGCATCGTCTTTTTAATATTCAACATTACTGGCATTGTCCCACAGTTCCGGTATCTTAAGAATTAACGTTGCATAATTTGTGATTTTCCATCTTGGGGTGGAAAGGGAGTTGGAAATGTTTAATAAAATAAAATTCTAAATCTTTGAACCATAATAAAGAAGTACATCTTTTAGCATTGATAAAACAATATTGTAACTAACTTTTGTATGACTCATCATAATATAGAAGTCCTGTTATTTAAGATTTATGTTTAAGTGTGGGTTCGTCACGGTAATAAGTAGTGGATAGAGTTAATGGTCTTCTATAAGCCTCGGTGTGGGTTGATTGTCTGTGAAGTCTCTAATAACAACACCAGTCGTGACGAGGCCGTCTGTTAACTCATGTTATTATAATCTGTTTGATATGACACGGGACGTCGTAATTGTTAGTTTACAAAAGACACACTATGGATCGACAATCGAATATTGATTGTATGTAAATTGTTATAACTGCATTGTCGTATCAAGCGGTTCAACTACAGTGGTGTTAGCTAAACTCAGAAATATGTCATGTACCTACTAGTATTAGAGAAACTTGAAAAACATTCCTAATATAAAAAAGATTGCAGTAAAGACTAGATGGGAAAAGCCTTCCATTCGATCGTTATTTTTTTATAAATTAAATGCCGTTCGACTGGCTACACCAGTCACCACCTTACAGTAGATCGCAGCCAAATAACGCTTCTACTTCTCTGTAGTGTTGTGTTACTGCAGTGAGTGAATTCTGTAGGGTTCAGGATGCGTTATGAAAGGCGCCGTGTTTAACCTGTTCGTCCCTTATCGAACAAGAACATCGTTTCCTCTTAGTAAACTTTTGGCAACGCGCGATTGATACTCCCGGTGTGGTGGCTGAGACTGTCCATAGATTATGGTGATAGCTTACAATCAGCCGGACCGTACTTATTTGCCATATTTGTAGTATAAAACACCTGTGTCAGATATACAAGGTAAAGTGTGATATACTACAGTTTTGGTGTATAGGTTTAAAAAGTCTAGTGATAATACTGAGTATTAGACTGAGTGACTGATCTCAGTATGTTGCCGTGCCATAGAGGACTAAGTAGGTTCTGAAAAGGTCATATGAGTAGGGGTGACCATTACCATCAAATCCATCAACTTAAACGTCTCTTCACTTGTTAGATAAAAACGCCTTAATATAAATTGTCTTCGAATGAATTCAACGTGTCTACACTTCACTCAAATAATAGAGTTCAAGGGTTACACATAACAATCAAATTTATCGACATGTTCAAACAATCGAAACATCGTCGGTTACATACAATACCAAATTATCGGCGAATGTATTTTTGTGTAGGAAGTTATTTTTCTCTCATGCATATAAAATTGTACCTACACGATCGTGTTGTTTGTTATGGTGTTTGTATGGTATTTATGATTTAATTGACATAATTAATTTTACGGTCATTTTTAATGCTATGGCATTAACATCTTTGCTCACCATTGTAACCCGTGACTTTGTAAGAATATGTTTTAAGGCTAAGAAAAAATCTTATCTCGTGTTCTGAAAGCTCCGTTCTCCACACGTTATATAATATTAAATCATCATCATCGACCTATCGCAGTACAGCGCTAGACATAGGTCTCCCATGGCGCGCCACTGAGCTCAATATAATATTAATATCAAATAGTCATGTTAAATAGGTAATCTATCGCATTTTAAAGAAAAAATGCCTTCTATATACACTGGTAATGGGTGGGTAAACTGGTAATTCGACATCGCACATTATAACTTTATAAAATGAATTTCTAGAAACCAATAAGATCTAGGACTTTTAGGAAAATAAATTGTTTATCAATGTATTAATTTATATGATTTATCCAACTGGTATTTTATATTATCGATTCTAAGTAACGATGCACATGATTAGCATAGAAAAAAGTGCCATGTGAACTTATAATTTTTCCTTGTATCCAATAATGGAACAATCCCACACAAATTGAGCTTAGATGACATGTTAATTATAATGTTGATCGCGTTTGTACCGGACATTAATCAATATATATATATATATATGTGTAAGTATGTGTAATTAATCATTATAAATCAACCAACTTAATTAGCGATATTACAACTCTACGACGAGAGCTTGTAGCGAAACGTGCACGAGGAGTAAGTGACCCGTATAATAGAAGTCTTAGCAAGTACAACTTTCAACTACGTATTCGTATCGCTTTCGACTATTTGTGTATGGGAAAATGAACAGCGCTGCGCCGGCGAGATGTGGTACTCAAAATTCGTATAAAAATTTTGACATTTTGAGAGTTTTTAACGTTTTTTGACGTTTTCTAATACGTAGTCGAAAGATGTTCTTGCTACCAGTACAGAGGACAACGTGACTTCTTTGCGATCAACTCATTTTGCGATTTAGCCATTTTGTATATTCAGTTATTAATGTTATTATGCTATGTGGACTGTCTGAGATGTACATTGCGATTCCGTATGACTATCTTCACAAGGCGTCACCTTTTACATTTTAATTTAATCCGTTTAAACAAGCTCAAGCAAAAGGGTCGGCAACGCGCGACTAATACCCCTGGTATTGCAAGCACCCATAAGCTACGGTAACTGCTTAAGATCAGGCGGTCTGTATCATCGTTGACCAACTTAGTAATTTCTTACGTCGAAAAGGTTCCTTTCATACTTAATGCACACTTTTGAGAAGAATTAAAAGTGATTACTAACATACTGATTTAATTTAATTTATATAAAAACGCAAAGTAACCGTCAGGGACATCTTTGCGTACGTACAGGTATTTGTGAATTAAACCAGTGCCTTATACGGCGTCTGCGCCGCCTGGGAAAATCATTTCGTACATACTCAGGCAATTAATAATTATAACACGTTGTTGTAGTTGCTGATGAAATGGAGTGGAAATCAAAACATAGAAAAATCTTGTGTTCTACAAATGTTGGTTTAATAACTTCGATACTTGTCATCAATATTGCTGATTGCTTTAATTTTGCGACATGACATTCAATCAGGATGATTTGTCTTTGCAACAGCTCGAAGCGCACACGGAGGTGTCAAGTATCAGCCAATCTATGAATTGAAATCCTAATATTAGTACTAGGTTTCTTTAAAGTTCAACCATAGACTATGAGCAGGTACACAAAATGAGTATCGCTTGTATCAGACAAAAAACTTCACCGTAAATTTTGAGTTAACAAATAACTAGTCAATTACAATTTACTACATAACTGTACATATAGTACCATTAATACCGGCCACGGTACAAATGGCCGCCTCACGAGTGTATCTATTAAGATAACCGGTGGGTAAATGCCCTCCCGGTAAACACATACGTTACTGAATATTGATGGCACGTCTAATCGCGCCCTTTGTCACTCCAAAACATGTAAACAAAAGAATTACAATTGATCACATCGACACCGTATGATGGGACGAGAATAGCTTTCAATAAATTAATGCTTTGTGGATGATTTGTATGTGCTTGTGCCATCCGGGAATAACCCAATTAAATAATATACCCATAAGAACAGTGACTGCCGATATTCACATCAAGAACATGCAGACTTTAGATATTTAATATAATTTTATTGTTGAAATATGTATTATAATAATAATTATTAATCCCATAATCTTAGCATGAAATCGTTAGGAAAATAGGAATGCCGATGTAAAAAAAATGGCTTAGTTATATCCTGAAAAGCGTCATATTATGCACATCAAATAAGCTAATCCGCGGTGGGCGTCAAGATGCAGCGCACTTCGCCGAATATGGACAACAGACGCGTTGCGCGCTAATGATTCAACATCATTATCATGCCATGCATCCATCTACTGACTAATATGTACATTTTACTCCAACATCCTTCTATTAATGCTACTTTTTCTATTCCATTCTTATTTATGCCTTATGCAAATGAACAATTACCATCGTCTCGGAAAAACCATTTTCAATGTTTCTGCGCAACCTTGTTGTTTATTTATTCTCACAGCTGGTTCGTCAGCTTCTGGCTGGAGCCGTATCTAATGTTCCATTCTTTACAATATATGCAATTAACCTATTCCTCGAACTTACATATCTGTATTACTTAACTTCTTCTAACCGCTTTAATATTGATGAGATGCACTGCAAATTCCGGGTTGTCATATTTATATTCACCAGCTATGTGGGAATGTGTTGTAGTTTAAGAACTCTCGTGTGGAAAATAATAGTTGAATCAGTTTGCACCATATTCTTATTATAACTAATTCATGTGTAGGTGTCAGTCGGTGCATTCTGCATTTGTGTTTTACAACTTCATCAGCACGTGTTCCGTTTGTTACGGGCGAGGTTCGATCATCATTAGCTGGAAATGATCATTAGCAATCATTAATTTTAAGCACCATATAAGGTCCCTCTATAAATGTGATGATGGGTGGGTGGATGATGGAATGTCTAAATCAATTTGAATTTATATTCATTTATGATACCGTACTCGTTGATGACTATCATTACTTATTGACCTTTTGCACATGTTGCTATCTCGCTCGTCACTGTTTTTTTGCAGTGACGTTTATATCCTGTTCGATTGTCATATTTGTAAAAATATCTTCGAAGTCAGATCCAGAATTAGTCATCTTCAGTAATTCTTATACCGTATTGTGCATTTTTCTCGGGTTTAATTTATTAACATGGCAATGAGTCAGTGTTACAAACTTTGATGTTTAGTTTGTGTGTATTGGTCATCGGTCAGCTATGACGTGACGTGCCAGGGCTTTTGAACATAGGGGTGATGTCATTGTAGTCGGCGGGCTCGTCTGCGATCATTGGCACAGGTACGACCACTATCCCAACTTGGTGTCGTCATTACAACATTAGCACTAATTACGTCACACCTATGAAATTTCAAATTCTGTGGAGTATTTGGAGGCATTGTCTCGACAGTTGCGATTTCACAAAATGATATATTGCGTTAGTAATTATAGCGGGACAACGAATTTTTATATCTCCAATCTCGAGAGGTATGCGACTGCAGAATAGAAAACAGTGGAGGGTAGCCTTGACATGTTATCATTCAATCAAACAGTACAGACAAAACGGTCCGTGATGATAGATGGTGTGTTTCCTCTGTTTCGGCGCAAAGGTTAACGTTTTCTTTAGCCTACGTCACGCCTACGCGGCGGATTACAAATCGGTATCGCGATGAGGTCGTCCCGATGCAGGACACGTGCGCCGCGCGCTTTGCGCCCACGCACCGTCACCTGCTACACACAAATCTAATGTCTAAACAGTACTGTAGTGCGTTCGAACAGGAATAGCGTGGGTTTTTCTCACTAGTGTTTACGATGGATTCGTCATACACCTCATGCGCCGCCCGACTGTCAATACGACGCTTAACGGATGTGTACGGATTTGTCCAGTGCTAATCGTGATGTTAGAGGAGTGCGTGACGTGTACATCGCTCTTCGTATTGGGTTTTCAATAGCTACGTGCACAATACGCCGATCACGCGACTAAATCAAACGTGATATGAATATTACATTTTGACTGTTTACAAATTTACATCGTAAGAATGAAATACGGGGAAATCTTCTGCCTTGTATATACTTTATATATCTCGATACATAACCTATAGGACTTCAATTCTTTGATTCATGTCTCGGTTAATATTTGAGCTGTAGCATAGTCTTACGGCCGAATACTGAATCGACATTCAAAGTTTGAAGACCCACGTAACTGTTTGAATCGTCGTCAAAATACAATTTCGCATGTGAAAGCGGAGGCCACTCAAAATTAATGCGGCATCAGTTTTGACTGGCGCATTCAGTATTCGGCAATTAGTCTGTCTTTCATACATATAAGTCAAAGTGTCTAAGCCTGTGTTAGTGCTAGTCTGTGAGGTATTTACATAATTTAGGACCATTGAAAGAGCGCAAGAAACGCATAATGGACGTAATTTTTCATCACAAGCTGTCGCCCTTCGCGGTCTCACGAAACCGGCGATAATTGTAGAGTTCCACCAATTAGAAAAATATTCCTGTTATCAATCTAAGCAATTATGCTAATTTACTGTGTTAAAAGCACAGCGTCGTTCCAAATAATGGTTAATGGTATTTTGAACAACAAACACACCAATAAAATATGCGTTATTGGTGGAATCCAAATTGTTGCCACACCAAGGATTTCTCGTTATAGATTCTTAATTATGATCGAATTTGGTTATTGAGGAAATGTGGTTATTTATACTACCAGTCTTTTCCGCTTAACAAAACAACCTAATGTTTTGACATTTATAGCTAAGCTATCCAAAGATCTGGGTCATTGTTTTCCGATCTAGTAATTTACTTGATTAACTTTTGCTAAATTGTACGTTGAATAAAGTGTGAAAATCCGTGACTAACTCACATACCTACTTTTATATGTTATGCAATCCTGAAAACATTCCACCAAAGTTAATTAACGTGTTTTGATATAATTTGTATATAACGGCATTATACGCTTGTTTAAATATACATTCTGATTGTTTTATGATTATTTTAAGTTTATATTTATGTATTTATTGTGTGTGTGATAATTTAGCGATGACACGAAGCTGTTTGTTGACATGTAACATAAGTTATTTCGTCCGGTATGCCCCGTAGGTATACAAGTGCATGCTAAAAGTTCCTTTCGAACAGAAATAAACTCTTGCAGTAAGAGATTTTAACACAAAGTAGCCGTAGCCGTTAATTGCAATCTATGTGATCTGTTGATGATAATTAAAGCTGTTGTTACTCGAGCGGTATTAAGCTACGTAGATATTCAAGTAAAACAGGATCTACTTTAGATTAACCCACAGCAAATGATTAGATAGTCTCAAACTAGTTAAACATGCGTTTCCTTCCAGGGCAGGTTCTGAAGTGCCGGTTGGAACCCGGAACAATGGTATCCAGTACACTCACAAAGCCAGCAACTAGCCTAGATCACGCAAAGCTTGTTTGTAAATAAGGCCGGACGGTTGCCCCAGTTCTGTCATTTGATTGGTATGATTTTGACAAGGAAATATAAATCAAAGTAAGGCTGGAAATAATTTGTTTTGACCATAAGCATATTGACGTCGATTGGCGGATTATGCTGGAACTTTAAACCCTGTTTTTGAGCTTTGGTATTGCTTTTAGAGTATTAATTTATAAAGAAAACTGTTTTCTCGAAGTCCCAGTAGATACTCCAGTTGAATTTATATGTATAGATTCGACAAAAGTAAACAATAAGAAAAAATAAAAGGTGAAATTACAAAAGAAAATTCTTCACTTATATCTAAGATTACTGATGTAACAATTACACAATCATCCGATAAGTATCAATAAATTCTCAAACCGACAATATCAGCAGGCGATCTCTACATTTTCTCACAGTTATTAAGTAGTTGTAATGGCGATTAGTTTGTGTTTATAGTCGAGGAAGTCAACACAACTACTATTAACAGCTGTTTAACTATAACGTTAGCAAGCTGGTCCTGCTTTAGCTTAGCATTCTGGGTCTTCAGGTCTCTTGCTTATCTTTATGTGTTTATATGATACTTGATATCAAGTCTACCGCCATAACACCTTCATATAGCGTACGTAGTAAGGTACGTAGAGCCGTGGTAGCCTTGTGGTATGAAGCGTTGTCTGCTATTCTAGCGACGCAAGTTCGAATCCCACCGGTCTGTACCTATAAGTTTTTCTAACTTAAGTGCAGTGATTAGTCACACCACGAGCTTTGTGAAGGAAAACATCGTGGCGAAACCAGCATACGTCTGAAAAGAAATTCAAAGACGTATGTAGTGCCTAAAAGAGTTCTAAGGTATAAATATAATAATTTACAAGATAAGTGATTCAACAGTTTCCTTTTCGATGTCCTATAATAAAGAATAATATTAACATATGTCGACTCGAAACTGTCTCTAAAGTGAATAATACGTTCAATTACTCTAGTCAGCATTTGATTAAAGCACTCTTTACCATCGGCCTTCTTAGAACCCACTCAGTATAATTTACTGTCTAAGGCAATAATACGCTTTGGAACAACGCCAACAGGAAAAGTATTCTAAGTTCACTATTATTTTTATAAGTATATAATCCTGTAAGTGTGTAGTTGTTAATTCAAACACAGAAGTGCCTTTTTGTACTACCAAATTCATTTTCTCTGCGAAGAAAATTATCGTGTATGTTTCCGAATTTTTTTTTTCATATATGTCTTTAAGCTCTTAAGGCATTTTAAACTAAGCAAGCATGCATAATTTTTATTAATTTAGTAATTTATTTATTTAGCACAAAAAACAGAACACAATTTTTTATAAAATAAGCCCAAAGTAAAATTAAAAAAAGTGATCTGAATTTTGAATTGAAAAAAAATTAATTAGTTTTATGCACACATACATTGGAGCACATCCAAGGTATGTGTGCATAAAACTAATTAAAATTAAGTTGAACTATCTAATAAAAAAATAAAACAATAACAGAAATAAAACTATAACTTAGGATGATAATGATGAATGGCGGATAGTTTTAATGACATAAAAATGATTCTTAAGTATTTGGGAAATTACTTATTACAGACGATACGAGTAAAAGTATAGAGTACTTATCTATGAACAATGAATGTATTGTTTGTACAAGGGAATAACTTGATGTTTAAAATTATAATTCACAGGTAGTACTCGGACAGGATAAATGACAGACGTTCAAATATAACCATTGTTCTCTTCTCGCTTTCATTTGTATACCACAATGCTACTGGGAGTGTATATGAATATTGCCGCGATAGAAACTCATAGAAAGTGACATGGCACTGACTAATACAAATAATTTATGCACTTGCAAATATACTTGTCAGTTGATCCTAGGTGTAGTATGAAAACTGGGTCAACCAGTGGATCGAAGCCGAGTTGTTATTTGAATACAATGACCGTGAGGTATGCAGTTCGATAAGTTATAAATATAAACACGTTGTAATGTATACGTTTACTATGCAAGTGGGACATGGGATTTGTCGGGGCCAGCAATTTTGCAAACGATGTTTTTTGGTACAAACTTTCGCTGGGTGTAAAATAACCTATTTAATTCCTGCTTTGGATTGTCAAAATAAAACATATCACAATAATACAATGTTCCTTTGTATTCTTCCTTCGAAGTTACCTTTACAACAACTGGATTAATGAGGTGATTCCAGCGCACCATATAAAGTGTTGAACACGGATGCATATATGCAATGTGGCTCACCTTGCTGGCTGATGCAGACGGTGATCTGATGTATTGTCACAAGACCCCGAGTGATGTTCGATGTTAAGTGGTTTACTTGAACACGTCTATAAATATGAATGTAATATTGATTTAATAATCATCGGCTAGGAAAATAATGAGAGATCGATTAAAAGCTGTCCGTGCATTCAAAACATTTACTGCTGAATATTGTCGGAGTCTGTACATTATAAGAGAATTATCAAAGTATTAAAAAAAAGCGGCCCGCCCCGGTTTCGCATGGGTAGACGTTTATCAAATATTTTGTCTACCCGTGCGAAGCTGGGGCGGGCAGTTAGTATAATATATAGCCTATGCTACTCAGTGATAATGTAGCTTTCTAACGGTGAAAGATTTTTTGAAATCGGTCCAGTAGTTTCGGAGCCTGTTAATAATAATAATGCTTGGGCGCCATCTGGCCCCAAACTAAGCAAAGCTTGTACTATGGGAACCAGTAGCTGATATAATACTTATATACTTTTTTTTTTGTAAATACATACTTATAATACATACCAAAAACCTAAACGCAAGGCAAACATATTTGTCACATAAATGTTTGCCCCGGCGGGAATCGAACCCGCGACCTCTAGCGTAGCAGTCAGGTATACTAACCACTAGACTAGCGGTCTCGTCGTATTCAATACAAACATACAAAAATACAAATCTTTCATTATAATATTAGTATAGAAGATACAACATGCATTACATATTTAAAATGACGATTTTGATAAGAGTGAGTATTTAAAAGCACTTGGTAATACTGACTTTTGAAGATGTCTTAAATGTACTTTTAACATACATGACAGTATTGTTTATAGTTCACTTCGTCTTTAGGAACAAACTACAAAGAGCTGGCGCACTCTTCATAACTATTTGAGAACTGATTCATTTCTGGGAAACGTTGTAAAATGCGGTAAAATGTATATGAGAAATAATTGAATCATGTTAGATTTGTTTGAATTCTTTCATTTGCTAAGCTGCATAGCGCTTTAACATGCATATTATGTCCTAAGTTAGGAATTGAAGTTGAAGTTGACTAAACGCTACTTAAGAATGTTTTGATGCACCGCATTTTTCTTGTTAGGTGCGCCCTAAGGAGATAAGTGTGAATTTCAGTTGCTGTAAAAGTTTAGTGCAGGCGGGCATATGTATTTAACATTTATGAGGATAAAGTCATACGAATGTAATGAGAGTAAGCAATCAGTTCGTGGACATTATTGACTTAAGTAACAATACGAACGTAATGTGAAGTAAACACCTGTGAACCAGAAATGCTACATTTGCCAACAAAGAAATAAATTGCGAGAGGTTCTTAGAAGAAATATTCTTTAAAATATGTATTTTTCTTGACTAATTGTATTGTAACGTGCTGTTTACAAAGCTTTGATAAGATGGCCGACTTTACAATAAACTATTGTTGGAACAGGTGGTCTGCTTTCACAATACTCTTGCGCTTAAATGTCATTAATCTCGAGTGGGTTATTAATGAACGGGTTGCAATGGAGCGAGTCGCAATACGGCCGGCTGTTTGCACGTACCAAGGAATTCGTGAAATGGCTAGCAAATATTTTGATTAAGAAATAAAACAGCGTTCACTGTATTGATTTGCGTATCGAAATATTTGTTATGCACGGCTTATGATAGCGACGTGGTAATGCATTTATTTTACACATTTACATTTTATTTGAAGCCCAGACAGTAAACAGGAATATACACCTGTGAATCAATAAGCAGCCTTCATTGACGTACTGCATTCTTTGTATATTACCTGACCTGACACTCTGGAGGTATTTGGACGTATCCAAAATTTAAATTTCAGAATTAACCCATCCCTAATGGTTTTGTGTCAATTGAGTTCCAGAAAGTAAGAGATGCACTTATTTTGACATGAAGAGACAATGAATTAATTTTTTTTAAGACTAAATTTTTTATTGAGAATGCGTTGAAGGGGAAGCTTTAGTTCGAAACGTACGCCCTATAATTAGCAACATTATTTTGTGAGTCATGGTATTGCAATGTCATTCTATTAATAAATAATGTATTATGTTCACCTTTCTCGCAGGTCTCGTTAATCAAACATATTGACCCTGGTTCGCTTGGTATAGGTATGTGATATATACCGGAAATAACTTCAGGAAAATTTGACGCACAGTACTGTCCTCCTCTATAATTATTTTTTATATGGCTGCTGTTTTGTTAAAATGTATCTTGAGATTTTATTTTCTGTAATTAATTGTTGCAAAATTTATCCTTACCTTGTTCGTAAGGAAATAACATTAATTATGTACTTGATTAGACATAAAAGAATGATCCGCACTAAATCTACTGCCTATTAAGTTTTGATTTAGCATATGTAGGTATATAATTTATTAAATTATATCTACGATTTCACTAGTTACTTTCAATTATGTATCACTCATTAACACCTAGGTACATCATCTATTTCACTCTATTATATTTATCCATCATCTCGACACGTCCATTAAATTTGTACCAGTTTATCGACGTTTAGGAAGTGGAGCAGGTGATCACAGCGGGTGGTGATGATTGATGATCATCACCAGCGCCGTGTGTTGATCAACAAAGCATCGTAATGTAATCAATTTAGCTACAATTGCGTTGCAAACCGTGGCTAAATGCGGCGGTTATACAACAATGTTGACGGCCCTTGCGACTCCAGCCCGTATCAGATCGGATCATTTGTAAAGATTCATTCTTCGTAACAACTGGTTAATTGAATGAGTTAATTTGTTTTTGTCAGTTCTGGATTGATGATGATGTCGCGGAGTTTTTTACTGTCGAAATGTTTTCGCTTATTAGAATTGCACGGCTGTCATTTATATTGTGAAATATAAACATTTGGCGTGAGTTGGCATAGGATTAGATTATACAGGTAATTATAGAGTAAAATTTAGTATGTTTGTACAGTTGCTTAGAGCCATCGTTTGGTCATTGATGACAAGCATGTTGGATACTGATAATTAGTTTCGTTATTTATTCTCTAGTAGATAGCCCAAACAGTTTTTTAGTCATATTCCTTTGAAGAACTAATTATTATATGATGGTTCTTAACAACCCCACAAATCCCACAATATATGTCCGTATTGTTTACATAGTTTAGGTTCGAACGTTTTATATTAAGACACAGTCTCTGCCCAGTAGCTATTGCACTAGCCACAGGGCTGGCAGCCGCGCCCTTCGGTCGTAGATTAGCGTGATTGTGTACCGGTTTTGGTGGTACCTCTCACTAGTTTAATAAGTTTTAACGATCATTTAGCCCATTATATACAAGGGACGCCATAAAATTGAAACCTAGATAAAAGGCATGAAGAATTTTGTGATTTGGTTGATTTCAATAATGTGGTACAGGCACTATGCAGCAGCAGATACGTTTTAACCTGGAAAATGCTGAGAAAATGGTTTAAACCTCTATTTCCATTGTCAACAAACATGTTATTATGTCGAGTTTCACTTTCTGCCACTGCAATTTTCTATAACTGTAGCGGTTTCTGCAATCGGCTTTATTTAATACTAGTACAACCCGTCACTTCAATCGCACTTAGTCGCATGCAATTCATACCTACTTTAAAAATTTAGATCTATATTTAGAATGACGTCACTTTACTTAGTGTGTTTCGCTCATCGAGCTATTTAATTTGATTGATCTCCATTCCTACTCTAAAATCTTCTGTGGGTTGGACTCATACAGATGTTTGACTTGGCAAATATCCACGCCTTTCTAAGTTTAAAGTGCACGTACTCTCTCTTACACTTGTCTAATGCCTATTCATAAAGCCAAAGCGGCATGATTGTATGCATAGTTAGTATGGTATTTACGTAGACATGACCTCCCTAACCCGTCGAGGCGGTGACCGCGGCCGTCTGTTTCACTGCATTTACGAAACGAGTGAATTAGAGCAGCAATTCGTGTGTACGTGTCCTAGACGGATTAAGGCACAATAAGGTTACATAATTACGTGTCCGAGTGTCATGCGACGAAAATACCAGAGCGTGCGTTGCGGTGGGTAAGCTGAGGGACCTATAAGGGCTTAGAGCCCTTTGAATGAGGTTAGAGTTGACGTTGCGACACTGCTTAATGTGGGCCTCAGAAACTCAACCTACAAGTGTAGCACTACCACCGATTTCCATGTGATAATACATGCAAATATTTACCAGCCTTTGATTGTGCTAGAATTAATTCGAAAAGGTTAAGACATTAATAAAATATTTTCAAATTTATCTTGAAAGGTTTGAAGCTAATTTCTATAAGATTATCAAATTGTTTCATAACACATTCATCCACTCTTGTCTTTATTTGTTTGTGAGCTGGCATTCATGTTTGTGTAGGTACTATCAAACATTTTTGGAATTATCAGAATAAGTATTTGACATTATTTTTTGTTTGCTTTGAGAGTGATACAAGAGGTATAGAAACTATGATTTAAGTAATAATAACACTATTAGAATTACACTGAATAGAAAACAATCTTAATTCTACTTTGTTACAGCCTTGTGTCGAATTCCTTTATGTTAAAATAACTTAACATGTCTTATGGCCGCAGGGATACATTAGTCATTAATCTCATACAAACGGCGACTAACTTTAATTCGTAAATACTATTAATGTTGACCTAAGGCGCTACCTGTCGGAAACATAATAGCTGGATACGAACTTGTTGACACGCTAGTTTTTAATTAGTCTAGTTTTTTGTAATACAAATAAAATGTTTGTGGTTCGTTTTGCGTCATTTTAGTAAACCAAATAATTGTCCGTGGTTGCGTCAATTTTGTTTATTAGCGGATTTTGATCGGAATCCTTAGATACCGTTCGGATTAAAAATCTGATATCAACCATTTGAAAAAAAAATATTAAAGCTCTTTGATCATCGCAATTATTATTACAATATATCATGGTAATTAATGTCTGATTTGAACTACAGTATTGACTTCAGTTGGGCTAAAATCTTTGAAGCCTAAAACTCTGTTTAGTTTATTATATGAATACATTATAAGTGTATGTATAATTGTGTCGTATAATCTAGACAGGTTGGAAAGTCGCCAGTAATTTCAAAGTCTGAAGAGAGGTGACAGGCCTGCCGGATGTGTCGGCGTAACTGCAACACGATCTCAAGTGGTCTGTATGGCTAGAAGGACTTGTATTGTCAGCTGTTATTATTTTATTATTAACAATCAAGAAAAGCAAGTTATTATGCAGAAGTTATTATGCATATAATTTGACTTATATATGTACCTAAGTACTAAAAAATATCTTACGGCAACATTCAAGCTACGTTAATAAAAAGAGAATCTAATTAATCAGATACAGCCGGTATGCGACATAATACGAAGATAAAAAGCCGGATTAATTTATAATTGCCATGAAACATTATGGTCAATTAAGCAAACGGTACTTTAAGGTTTGAGGCCCTTTAAAAGGTTGCCGTTTTTGTGCCCGTGAACGGAATATTATGTAAGCAGGGCTATTATACGCACCGCAGCTCCAGAACACCGTTAAACTAATACAAAATAAATCGCTACAGATAAATTTACACAAAGAGGAGAAGATTATTGTAAATATTACCATTATTCAAGACATACTGATGTTCTTTAACGTGTAGTCTTCAGAGATCTTAATTGGACTGTTTTTATTAATATTTTATTAGTATATTTTTCATTCATCAGAGAAATGCGAGGCGATTACCTGATAAGTTTGTGATAAATCTGATGTGTTTTGGCAGATGGAGAATGTAACTCCTCAACGAATAACATCAAATCATTCGTGCTGGTGCAATTACAGTTTTAAGTTCACCCTATAAATCGTGTGGTCGTAAACGGCATGCGCCGACGCAGTCTGTGTCGCAACCGTTGCGAAACTGTCGCAGCGACGTCGCATGGTCAACTGTACAATAACTGTATGTACTGAGCTTATGGGTTCTAACCTTATTGAATTTTAATACTTACAGTGTAACACAATGTATCTATGTAAATTGTTAGTCATATTGATCTTGTGCTTGGTTATCTCCAAAGAACAACACAACCTGTAGAGCAAATTCTATAGCTAGACTGTTTAGGAATTACGCTTCGAATAACTTAAAAACATATAATATCCTGCCCATCATTAATATGTCGTAAATTACAACGATAAAATTATCAAAATTATCTAGTCAACGTTAAATGTCATTTCGTGTTAAAGCAAGACGTGTACCACGCGTAATAGATGCCGGCATGAGTGCGGTGGGTTCACAACCAGCACAACCGCAGTTCCTCCTACATGACATGTCACTAAGCTCACACGCAATCCCCATGTTTTCACAGATCGTGTTACACTGAAATCAGATCGCTGTAAGTAGTAAAGCTTGTACCGAGTTGAGTTGCCAAACTGTACTGTTTAGAGATGAATAAGTGATTAATATAAGGTTATAGTTGTATTATGTTTAGCGTGACATCTTTAGAAATATTAAAGCCGCGACCAAATTGAAATATTGCTAGATAATTATAAAAAGCTTTATGCTACCTTACGTCCACGACTTCTATAACAAGTTCCCGATAGTACTCTTCCTAAATATAAAAGGAAAATCTTTGTTATACTTCGATATGAAACAGACAGACAGGCCAAGGTGTAGCTATGGTATCAGAAGCACTTGGATATCGTATCATAGTCTTTACAGCGAATTTATTTACAAAAGTCCATTAACATAAATATGATAAGTTAAACAGTAATCTCAAAACACAAACCACTTCGACGTTTATTGCTCATTAAAGTGTTATTTCGTATGCAACTGTTGAATTCGTCATCTTTGATATCACACTAAATACCTACATACCTACTGCATTATTATCAGCTACATATAAGTTATTATCCTATATTTCAACGAGCTGGTAATCTGGACAGCATCGAAGTTGAATTTTAATATCCTGATCTATACTATCAATGCAGTAACTATTAGTTGACACATAAATGTGTCAATACTCCTAATTATAGTTATACCTGTGTAATACAATTGATACACTTGTAGCGCGAGCATGAATAAATTGCGACGTTTTCGTGTCGCCTTCGACTATTTATGAAAAATGAACAGCGCTGCGGCGGTGATAAGTGGAACTAAAAATTTGTATGACAATTTTGACATTTCGCGAGTTATATTTTCGAATTAGTCGAAAAATGTTCCTGCTCCCGGCACTGACATTAAACTATATTAAAAACGCTGCGGTGATTTAAGATTACATTTAATCTAATATTAAACCATTTACATGCATTTATACTTTATTTATTCATAGTTGTGTAATACGGGCGAGACAAGACATAATATTTTACCTTGCTAACAATACTCAAAACGACCCTTCAGCTCATAAAATAATAACAAAATTCAAATATTGATCGTTTTGTTCGCAGAGAACCTAGCGCCGTCGGAATTGAAGAAGCTCAGGAACAAACAGAGGAAAGCGCAGCGTAAGGCCGAACAAGAGAGCGCATTGGCGGCGCAAGTACAGGTACGCTTGAAATATTTTTTACAAGCTTTAATTTAACTTGCAATCTTTGTTTTTTTAGGTCAAATCTTGTAAGCTGTATTAGAATCACACCGCACTTATTCTACGGAGTTGGATTTTTGCACATTGATTCAGTTTCGGTGACAATGCATTTTTATTGTAGGCATGACCTGACGATTATCAGGAAAAGCTCCAGATAATGGAACTCTTCAAGGGTCAACAGCACATGCATAAGATTTTTAGTTATCACGATAGCCGGTCAGTTTTACTATGACATGGTTGCTGCACTCAGGGTTGGGGCCAGACAAGGGAACTTCTCAATGGTTAGCAGCACATACATAACGCTGCAAAAGTTTTTGTTAAAATTGTTTTTTACTATTAATATATTTTATACCGTTAAGTTAGGAAACAATCATACAGGTAAGCGATTACCGTTAGCCTAAGGGCATTTGCGTTGCCGATTCTGTTAAATCCTCTTGCATCCTTCTTGAAGTAGCCATGCTGAACTGCGTTCGGAAAATCAAGGCGGGGAGTTTATCCCTCAATCTGAGCGTCCGCGAATAGAAGCTTCTCATACCTTGTATGGTCTTATAAATAACGGGAGATGTTTGGAATAAAATAAAACATTGCTGTATTCGAAACTTTTATTACATAAATTTTGGTCATTAGTCGTTTTCCTCATTAATATAGTCCAATATATTCGAGTTATTTAATTTAATTGGATATCGAATTCAATAAAATTAAGGTAGGCCTTATTTAGTGACCGCAGAATCCTGAGATATAGGTATTCTTGACAGTACTTATTTTTCTTCAAAAATGTGGCCAACGTGCATTCCAGGTGAAACGAGAGCAACACCACAAGGCGCGCCAGCAGCAGGAGCAGGGAGACCCGGAGGCGCCACAGCTAGACGAACTGATACCCGACAAACTGGCGAGGGTATGTACATATTTTATATATTGTTTATGTGTGATGGCAGATTTTTATACAGCGTATAGTAGTAGTTTAGTTCACGACGGCAAGCTATTCTTCGCGCGGGCTGAGCGTTAAGTCTGAACGTGTTAGTGTATGTATGCACGGCGCGCTTTGATAAGTACATAATAGAACCAACACAGTTTTACAATATAACCCCTATAAGAAATATTAGCGACTGAAAAATAAGTATGCCAGTAATTGAACGATCTATCATAAAATGTACGCTACCGACGCCGCCGCCCTTTATAGAATGTCAATAGATTCGCGCGCGTTTCCAGCAACATAGATCTTACATATCAGTAAGAGCACTACACAGTGATATTTTATATACCTAATGTATGGAATTTTGAGTCGTAAAGTAATTTTGTCTAAAGTTGATGATTGCTAGTTTGGCCACCTAAAGGAATTGACCTTGATTGCCATTCTGTAAGAACTACAACCAACAAATTACGATATTATTATTATCATCTAATCAATTATCTGAACTTACTGTGTCCATATTTCCTCCAGGAAATTGAAAATTTGATTACATGTTAGGTAATTATAGCCTAACTTCAATCGATAATATACCTACAGTATTTTGTTACGCGATTTAAAGTTGGTACATTTAGAACACTTTATAAATAAAGCCCTCCTTAAGGGCTATTAGTACTACATCCATATGGTTGCGTTGCATAAAACCAATCTAGTTGCGTCTTAACATACTTCCTGCCAGTCGGAACCGGATCATATTACATTGTTCAATAAAATATGATCTTATCATTTAATATTATTTATTAGCGACAGTCAATCAACTATAAATAAACTATCCGTTGAACAATGCGTTATGTCACTGCCTCGCCCGAGGGCACACAGATAATGTATGAGCGAATATGCCCGTTCAATCGGTATAAGTCACGATTTGTGCCACCTTGAAGTGTTATCGAAGTTATGGGTAATATAATTTTGTTATAATGCGGATATCTTTTACACGTTTAAAGTTTTCTCTCAATAGCACTTAACTTTTAAGTTTCATTTAACATTTATTTGTGCTTGTGCACTGTTTTGGGGCCGCCTGTGATAAGCTTGGTATAATAATGTTTCCAGGCGGAAGATCCCTTAGAACAAGCAATCAAGTTCCTGCTACCGCTGAGGACGCTAGCGGCGGATAGGATAGATACACACCTAATGGCCTTCGAAATATACTATAGGAAAGGTATGTACAGCTTCAACACATTGTATTGCCACACTTTTATTACATTTACACTTGTTGAACTGGTGAACATTGTCCATCTAGTATTCATTCAAGGGTTTCGGGCTTATGAGTAAGTTTTGCCAGGTTTCAGGTGGGTACCAGTGTCGGACCTTTTGACGTCATGTAGTAGTGTAAATTTACGAGTTGTGTAATGCAGTACCACGCGGGGTTTAATGATAAAAAATCCAAGATGGAGCTACATGTGTCCCATGGGAGCGTGTGATGTTTATAATTAGGCTAACAACACTCGTCTAGTTTAATAAAACTTCGAGCAGAGTTCAGTAGTTGCAGATGATGTGTAACATCTGACAATTCTTCTTTGTCGCTAAGACAAACAGTAGTCGTCATTTATATCGACAAAGTTGTTCGTCCCTTTCACGAAATCACTCCCAGGAAAGCGAGAGGAAAGATGTTCGCATCAAAAACAACAACAACAACAACGTAAGCCAACATTACCAGTAGCATGCAGTTGCGTCATTCATCGTTGTTACCACCGGGGGGTTCTAAAGTGGCCACATTGGAGGAATCACATCACGATGCTAATATATATTTTACGAAAATTACAGGTATTGCTAAGGCTCTGCTGCTGAGATTTCGGGAAATTAATTCCCTTTAGAGATTTTACACAATGTGTCAGTTTTAGAGTCGTCGGAGTGAACGTGTTAACTAGATGTTGTTGTGATGTATCAGAACGGCCGCTGCTGATGCTGCAGTGCCTGAAGCGCGCGTGGCGGCTGGACCGGCAGCACCACCACCTGCACGAGTGCCTCGTGCGCTTCCAGGGCTGGCTGGAGGCCGCGCGCCAGCTCAACCCGCACGTGGCCGCCGTCATCGCCAAGGAGATAGAGCCCGTCAGTACCTACACACTTCACGGCTAGAATCGGGAATCGTGTTAAGTTGGCCAGTTTAATAAGTACATTTTCACACTTCACAGCTACGATTGGAAATTACGTGACAAAAGTCCTGACTCATCACATAGAATCTAAAGTGATGAGACCCCCGTGTCATGAATGGCATATGGTGAAAGAGCCCCCTCTTTCACCGTATGTCATTCTACCTATACCATACCATAGATAGTGCAGGATGGCGTTTGGTCAATATTGTAATTTATGTTGAGATATAATGATTGTATTGTGTGTTGTAGTGATTAGTTGTTTGTATGTGTGTGCAGATGGTGAAGGGTCGCAGCGCGGTGCAGATGGCGGAGGAGTTCGTGTCGCGGGCGGAGGCCGGGGCCGAGCAGGCCGCCGCGCTGTGGGGGGCGCGCGCCCTGCGCCGTGTGCTGCCCGAGCGGGCCCGCCAGGCGCGCGCGCTCGCCACCCGCCTGCACTACCCCGACCTCTCCATACAGGTACCGCACACGCACACACACACACACATACACACACACAAACTTTAAAATTTACGACTAGTCGTAAATTTAAAAAAAAATCTAATTTGCATAAAAGCGACATGTAACTAAACACAATACCAATAATTCTAACCGTTACATTGCAGGGCTGTGTGGACGTACTAGAAAGTCTCCGAGAAGGCGAATTCGGTCCGTGCGAGAAAGAGACAGAGGAGTACATAGAGGCATGTCGCGAAAAGTTCCCGTACGCGCTCGCCTTCAAGCCGCCCTCGGAGGAGACTGAACTGCTCGACGACACCGCCCTGATGCCCAAAGAGATGGCCGTCAACTACTGAACCCCACCTGTAATCTAGGAGACATACGGACTTGAACTAAACTGCACCCAACACAGGTAACGTGGCAAAATACTATTTCTATTTCGGGTACGAGCCGGCTCGTGCAATGAATTGATATTGTTACTTCGTCGAATTATGTTTTATACAAATTTTGTATCGATCTACCAATCTTAAATTACGCACCTCTTTTCGCCTAGTTTGTAACGCGGTGAAGGAATTTTAGCTCAGTCGATCTCTACTTGATAATGAAAATACTTTACATTTTAAACGTGTTTCGATTTTCTTAGGCGCTTACTTATTCGATTTGTATATACAACCGTGCATTTGATTATAAATTCTCTTTTTTTAGGTTAATATTGGAATTCGACGGAATGACAAGACATGACCTACAACTTCAGAGGTCATTTAATAAACATAAAATAGCAATAGTTTAATTCTCCGAATAGAACACTTATTTATAATCGAATTTTACATTATTGTACTAATGCTAGTGTTAAAGGAATTGCTGGTTTTGGTCTGAACGATTATTCATATCAGATTGTGAACGTCACAAATTCTTGGCTTTTAATAATGGTAATTAGTAAGACATGGCCCCACTTTTGACTTCTGTAAATCTGCTGACAAACCGACAATTAACAAGTTCACAGTCTTTATATAAACGATTTGACAATCTTATATGTCCAATAACGTTATAATATTTGAGGGAAATTGTACCAGTGACTGTTGTGGAAACGTGGAATCCTGGACTGTGAAGGTGTTAAGAAAACATGCTTGAAATGGATACTATGTTTTTGATTTTTCAGTTTATATTGATTTGAGATCCATAAGGCATATTATACAATGTATACATACGAGCCTACAGGTTCGGAAAAAAGCTTTGACAGAAGTTTTATCTTTTTTGTAATTACAAAAAAAAACACAAGTGTATTTTACAATGTGTTCATTTTAAACGGTTAAAATCCAATAAGTTTATTTTATGTTAAAAATCCAAAATTTATTTATATCATAACAGTCGCGTCGCATGGCTTTTTTCCGGACCTGTATATGAATACAAAATACAGTTTGAATTGCCAAATAGTGGTGGAAATAATCTATGTACGTCAATTTACCAGTTACGCTTCTCGTGCTAAAAATGATAGGTGATGCAATAATACCAAGTTTCGGCATCGCACTATATTTGGTGTACGAAACATTTTTATTTTCGTAAATATTTATAAACGTGCAGCGATTTAACATGCTTTGCCCAATGTTTAATCATTGCCTTGTCCTAGTTTCATACGGAAGACTATCAGAGCCATTGGACGATTTTATATGCCGGATGTAACAAACGAACAGACAAGGAATATTAGAACAACAAAACATAAAGTGTACAAAATATTTGTATTCGTACGAAGAATTAGTAAAAGTTGTGTCAATTTTATAACGTTTGTTGGCATATGTATGCTAAACAGCATCTTCTATAATCTTCCCCTTCGACCGTAATCGGCGCGCACGTCTATAAGTCAGCGTGAGGCACGAAAACGCTAACCTACATTACTACCTAACTAGCATTTAGTTGTTGGGTCAGGATGGATTGGTTTGTCACACACGATATATATAGTTTTCATAAAGGTGGCTACTGACCGGTGTTACGGGGCGTAATGTACCATTCGCAGGGGCCATACGTTCACGCCCTGTGCTGAAATCCGGGACGACTGTCTGCAGTGTAAATGTAACACTCGAAGGATTCGCCAAACAACCGACAGCGGGGTGCAACACTCACAGCTAGCAACGAGCCGCTTGTTGCTTTCTGCGAGCGCCTTGTTTCCCCATACCGACTACACTAATTTTCTCTTCGTATCACGTTAAATTACGCTGGTCAGTACAAAAAAATGCGGAAACTATTTCGTTCCGCGTTTTTTTATAACTTTGCATATAGCATGTTGGGCCTATTTGTCGAATTAGCACAGATCTTGGTTTGCAATATATTTGGAGTATGGAAAAATTTGTTCCTTATTTATAGTTTTTAAGCTTTTTCTCACTGTGAAGGTATTTTATCCCTGTTTGAGACTTAAATCCGAATAATAAAATTAATTAACAAAATTTTGTCAAATTGCTTGTTGAAATATGATACTGGGGAGTACAGTTTTAATTTCATAAAGTCAACAACTCGATGGTTTAAAACATAATGTGTATCTTGTATGTTTTACAAAACGTTTTGTACCTAAGTAGTAGAGTAATTAGATTTGATAGTCCCTTTCGAGTCGGCATCCATGAAATTGTATTATCAATGACAGTGCTTCTCTAGTGTCTTATCTAATGTTAACTGTATGCTCTAGTCCTGTGATCCCATCGCCATTTGCCAATGGCCATTCTACAGCAATTTGTACAATAACTCTATTTGTACTAGGGTATAAATATTTGTCGTAAGTGTTTTCGTCTAAATCTCTGTAATCTCGTATGTTTTGGAATTAACGTTCACAGTGTGAGGCCTCAAGTGTTCATCGTTCATTAACAGAATGTAATTAGGATAAACTGTAGTGATTTCAAATAAAATGACTGTGTAAAGAAAATAATAATAAAAATAATATTATTGTGTAGCAAATTTGTAAACCTAACGCAATACTTGACAGAACTGAGGTATGCTTTTGTAAATAATTATTCTTATATTTAAGTTTGTACGTGTACGATATCGTTGCGAGTCGCCGACTGGCGAATGAATGCGACAGCACGGGCGCTAGAATAAATATGAAATGTAAAAGTTCTAATGATAAACGTGGACTCAAAATGTGTAATGGTTGTTAGTTTTGTTGGTTTCGTTTGTTTTGTAGATATGTGTAAAGTTTGGACAATAATTATATAATTGAATACTCCAGATTGTTACGACTGCGGCACCTAGTGTACCAACTAACACCGGGCTCGTATGCACTGGACATGCAAACATTGACTGTATTCGTATTGCACTACCAATGGGCAGTTTTGGTGTTATAATAAAATTAGTTTTCATCAAACAATGGTGTCGATTCCGTTGTTCAAAATTACTTAACTTAACTAATTTGACAGATCTAAAAGTCTTGCTATCCCTTTCTCGTGTCCGGGGTTGGATAAGGATGGCAATATTTTTGACCTGTCAAATTAGTTAAGTAATTTTGAACAGAAGAATTGGCACCATTATCTTTTTATACATATTAAAAATGTTTTCATTTCAAATTGCTCAAATTCATGCTCAGCTTGGACGCAGATTTGGTTTTCAGCTACTATAAAAAAATATCTTTCGAAATCAATATGATGTAATGGATTGAAACACCGCGTTTATATTACCTACATCTGTTTAATGAACAACGTAAAATATTGATGGTACGTGAAAAATAGCAATATAACAATATGAAAAAAATATTCGTGTTCAAATTACATAAAAACGTTTTGAGAAAACATGTTTTTCTTCTTGAATGTGTGACATATGATATTGATTAAAAATTATAACCTATTATTTGTCAAGAGGAATTTAGGAACATTATTTCCAGTCGATAGCCTGTGACATCAGCAATATAAGTTTTAAGCAATGTGAAACCTTATTGGTTGTGAGATAAATCTTCTAATAGGTACTTGGTCAATGTGTAAATCGCATTTGATATCATGCTTGGATGTTCAGTGCAAGTAAGTCCTTTCATAATTTTGCACATAATTGAGTTATTTACGTACGGCCATGTTGGTTTTATTGTATTCAAGTTATGTTATCGGAGTATTTGTACCGGTTTCATCTTGTACATAAAGTAATAAAATTTTATTTTACAAAATTTACTTACATTTCTGTTTTATTTCAAATTGATTCCTTTATGTAAAAATATCTCTATAATTCATGTGCTTTTTAAGCATCTATATATAAAACAAATTGGTTGCTTGACATCTTGTCAGTGACTATATTTAAAATGGTCATTTGGATGGACTCATAGCATCCCAGTCTACTTCAGCGAGGTTTATCACAATTTTATCATGCTTTGGTACATACTGCCTGAAAGAATATTTTATTAGCATTTAAATAACAAGCACATAATTTAAAAAAAAACGTATCGTTAACGACGTTTTGTGTCAAAGTTACAGCCATACATAAACCTCAGAGAAGATAATATACTACGTACAACATAAACGTAGTGAGCTAGTCCTCATTCTGAGACTTAAAATAAACCACAGGTAGCCATGGAAATTTTTACGTTAACAATCCCTCAAGAGTAGATAGTTAGCGAGCTTGTAATTCTGGGTAGATAAGATATTGCCTATGATATGAATTCTTTCCGGCAAAATATTTTGGGCTTAAGGCACTGACTTCAAACACTAAAACATTGAAAGTAACTTCAATTGAATTAAGAACCTCTATTTTTGGTAAGAGATTTGTAGAAATACTCACGAGTATTTGACTTTGGCAGCATCTAACATCCTCTTAGATGCTTTGTATATAGCCTTCTGAGCGTTCTTATCTGACATGTATACAACTTCCTTGATGCCGGACTGTATTATTATCTTAGCACACTCATTACAAGGGAACAGACCCACATATATCGTACAGTCTTTCACATCTGCTGAGTTTTTGTTGAGAATTGCATTCATTTCCGCATGACATACTGAAAGCAGAGATATAATCAGATTAGATTGCTAGTTCCTCAAAAAGTAACACTGGTATAGCAAATCAGAACTACAATCATGTTTTGCTTGCGAGGAGCTTGGTGTGTAAGCCAGTCGTCATAAAGAATATACACATACCTAAATGAAAGAAATAAAAAGTAACTACCCAAGTAGAATTTTGGATTATTGTCATGTTGTGTGGCACTTATTTCGATTTTGCAGTTTTAAGATTAAACACCAGAAAAGTATTAATTAGGTAATTTCAATGACTGAGGATATATAAATATTACTTACCATACAAGTGTTTGCTCTCTAAGGGTGATTCTGTGTCCTTCCCCCAAGGGAAATCGTCGTCGCTACACCCACTAGGCATGCCATTATATCTGAAAATACAAATAAAAAAAGGATTAAGATCTATTAATAATAAAACACACTATCCACAATTACCACTGAGTGAAAGGTGCAAACTTTGAAGGTTTGGAACCAATAAATAAAGCCAATTCAAATTAATAAAAATAAAAAATAAACTGAAGATTCTTTTCATACGGCAAAAACTATTCTAAACAATTATTGGTCCTCTGAGTAAAGCATTAGCATGTTAACCCAGGGAATGTTTTTCAGAGAAACTCACCCAATTCCAACAATCTTTTTGTCAGTGTTGACAATGCAGGCTCCAACCTGATAGCTAGGATCCTTGCTACGCTTGGCAGCTAAGAATGCCATGGCCATGAAGTAATCCTCCCATTCTAGATAGCCAGTACGTTTCTTCTGGGGTTCGTCACTGGAACACAATAAAAATGTTTTGAAAGTATTGTGATGAGTGTTCTTAACTACTCAGGTTGATTCATCAATTTGCGAGCAATACAAGTACAAGCTTATCAATCAGATCAAATAATAAAGGTCACTTCATTATTTGCCAAGTTCGATCTACTTCTTTAATTGATCTGAGGTTTATCATTATAAAATTCCTAGAACTAGAATAGACTAGAATAGATAAATAAGTAGACAAAATGCAGAGCCTGAAAGTTGCTTTATCAAAAAGCAATTCCAATAAAATATGAAAAACTAGCTCCTGCCCGCAAAAACGAATCTCAGAGGAACCTAAGATTTTACACTTTTTTTAGTATAAAATTTTAATTACTAGATCAATTCCAAGTAAATTTATGTACCTACTTATTAAGAATTGTTTGTTTACTCACTCTAGGGATAATTTGGCAGTATTTTCAGCGAGATCCATGACTTTAGTCAGACACTGCTGAGGATCGTTCTTTCTCTCCAATATTTAATATACTAACCAACCAGCTTTATTGACGGACCAACATCAATTACACTAATGGCATCAATTAGGTACCCTTTTAAAACAAGTAACTTTAGATAAAACAAGTCACTTTAGATAAATTTTATCGAATACAGGGGTAGGTAAGTAAATAAGAATGTTCATTTAAAATATGCCACTCAACTAAAAATGTATATAGGTAAATATACAAAATATACCAAATATTTTAATGTACCTCTCGATATGTTTACTTATGAAATGTTCTACACACAATCACTAACAAGTCCGAACTCAAGCATGTTCAAACATTAACCCCAATGGTTATTCTTCTTCTTCTTTAAGTTAATGGCGACGAGCTTATATACAGCTATTCCGCCAATGTCAAGTGGTGTGATAGGTACATTAAAACTATTCATTTGGGCGCGTTTTATTTCTAAAGTCACTGTCAAACAAAAAGTCCTAAAAAGTCAAGATCTAATGTTTAATTTGGATTTCGTTAACGTGGTTAATAACACTTTTAAGCCAAAGACCTATTTGATGTTGTTCGTGGGCGAACATAGACAAAAAAATGCCAGCTATTGAAGAAGGAAAGGTATGGGAGTTTTTGGCGGGAATCAGGCGGAGCGGTTGAGATTTTTTCCAGTGTCTCGTAAATTGTGTTACAGTGATCTTTAATGTGTATTTTTGGTGTCTTTATGTGCAGTAAAGTTTCATTTAGTGACTGATTAAAGGAACATTGGAAATAATGCTATAATACGACTTTTGGGTTAAGTGATTTATCATTTTGGTCAATAGGTTACCTCTGACCTAAAGGCGTGTTACAATCTGCTACTGTCGTGGATTGTCTCCAGAAACTCAATTAAGCATAAGAATGCATGACACTAGGCATTTTAATAGCAAACATAAGAAATTTTGAAACTTGAGTATTCTCTGACACTCGACACTGGCAAAAATAGTCCCTGAAGAGATTGATTGCCATACTTAGGAAGAAGAAGAAGAAGAATGAATACTACTGAGCATCCACAGACCTAGGATTTTTTCGGTAGCACTAGCATTAATACGTTTTTTTGGCAGGAATCCCAAGAGAATACAACCCCTACGCTAGACAGGAATCAGGGGGAGCGGTTGAGATTTTTCCAGTGTCTATATTATGACCTTTACCAAGTATAGTAGATATCTGTGATCTTCAATTTAGTGTGTACTTTCGGTCCCGTTATGTGCAGGAAAGTATCATGTTACATTTATTTAGTGATAGATTTATAGGAACATTGGAAATAATGTTGTGATATATGCCTTTTAGTGAAGTGATTTATCATTTTTGTTAATACATCTCCATTTCTCTGTCTGTCTGTTTGTCTGCCTGTTTGTTCGCGGGTAATTTTAGTAACGGTTGGACTTTCACTGGCAGATAGCTGATGCTATAAGTGGGAACTTTGGCTAGGTATATTTATTATGGAAAAATACTTAGGATTCCGGGCATAAACATTGCCCATGAAATTGTAAACAAAATTAACTCCACGAGTACCAAGTTGCGGGCACAGCTAGTGCTACTAATTAATATTATAAATGCGACAGTGTGAAAATGGATGTATGGATAGATTAAAACCTGCATAAAAGGATCAGGCTGCTTTTTTTAAATATATAAACCAGTTACTCCCGCAATCAAGACGAAATTATTTACCACTCATAGCAGGGCGTGCCAAAAAAAAACTTCATACATGCAATCGAAAGCAACCGTCCCTCTGGTGCATGCATGTTGGATGAAGTAACAGTTTTAAAAGGGATAGTTTTAAAATTCACAAAAATATTATTAAATATACGGCGAAGTAGTAGAAGTTAGTAACGAATCTATTCATCATTCTCCTGCCCTTATCCCATATTATTTGGAGTCGGCGCAATATGTATTTCTCTTCCATACTTATCTATCAGCCGTCATCTCTGTATTCACTTCCTTTCTGGCCATGTCATCTTTCACACAGTCCATCCATCTTTTTTTAGGTCTACCTCGACCCCTGTACCCAGCCACATTCATACATAAAACCTTTCTTACCACGTTATCTTCATTCCTCCGCATTACATGCCCATACCATGACAAACGCTTGCTCCTCAACTTATCTATCACTGGAGCTACTTTCAAACTTCCTCTTAATAGTAACGAATCTATTAATATGTCCAATATTTAAACGGGAATGTAGGCCAACCCTAGGTACCGTGCGATTACGGCTAAGCCATTCGTTTTATTTTAGGACCAACCTTATCGACCCTTTCGTAACTTTTTAATTGTAAGTATCTATTTAATTAAAGTGTTAAAAAGTATAACACACACATGGTCACCGGATGCACCATCTGCCCCCGGTGTTATTTATACTTTGCCTAGTCGTAGTCGACCGACATCAAATCCACAACCTTAGTAGTATCTGTGCTAGTGTGTGGTTACTGTGGTTAGGTGTACGGCGCCAATTAAAAAATATCTCTTGAAATATACTAAGGTGTTGAACTTAAATTGAGAAACGTGTTTTAAAAATATTACTCGTATTTTTTTCGCAATTTTTTTATAAACTAAACAAAAAACAGTGATTGGTCATCATAAAGGTTTTATAATTCAGTTTTTATAGCTGCTCTCGTAAACTGAATATATAGGTAGTCGGAGTATATAACTACGGTGATTTTCATAATACATAATATGATAAATAAAATAAGGTATTCCTATAATCAGTATCAATTATCTAGCATTTATTGACACAAAACAGATTAAACTATTTACGAAATCGAGCATTAATCTATGATATATTGTTGGTACTTTTTTACTACGGAACCTCTAATTATGCAGTTGATAACGCACCTATTTTATCTGCAAGTAGGTGAAAATTAAAAGAAAAAAAGATGACAAACTCATTTATTCATATTTTTAGGAAATGAACCATCAATAAACAATTAAACATTGGTTCTTGATTTTTATGTTTTTTTTTGTGTTGCAACAAAATGAAATAAATTAAAAAACCTGGGCTTCTTAGCACTATGTAACTATTTCCATTTTTTTTATATTGATCAAATTGGATAAACAACTTATGTCATGCCTTTTTTGATGACCGGCCTTGGTGAATTGTGCTGTATATTGTAACTGAAATTCGCCCCAAAAATTGCGAGACCTAAAAAAGACAAACATAATTAAGTCAATACCATTTAAATAATTGCCAGTGATATTTAGCAATTAGTTACGAGTGCGCTGTTCGCGTTTCATATTAAAGTAGGTAATATGCAATCGCATTTTGCGGCTAAATGAACTGAACATCGTTTAGTGGTTGCGTTTTCATTGTTAGGTGCTTAAAAAAAATGTATCTAACTGCCAGCATTTACATTTTTTATTATTTATTTCGTGTTTTTGTTTTGCCCTTTTTGCACAGGCGGCGGCCGCGCGGCCAGGTTTGAATTTAGAATAGGTACCAGTTGAAAAAAATATATGCAACTTTAAATATGCTTTAAATATTATATTCCTGTGACAAGTATATAAAGTTTACTGTGTTCTTTATAATGATATAAATCGTTTCTGATATAAATTGGGCATACTGTAAATAAATACAAAAGAAAAAATAAACATGGAGCCAGACGGAGAACAAACTCTTTCGATGCAGTCGGTTCAATTGTTTTGAATATCGGATCGGTGACAAGCTGATGCCACATATTGTATGAACGAGATGCCTATATCTACACCAAAAATACTTGAGAAAGAAACTAAGACAAACTTGCAAAAATGTAGAGTCCACCATTTGCCGGATCCTTATACGACGGCTGTCCGCTTTGTTAATAAATTCCCCCATTATCCGTCAAAATAAAATCTAATAAACCTATTTTCAGGGCTGAGTCTTAAATGCTTAAATTAGTGGCACATTTTCAGGAGCACATAACCAAAAACTCAAACTCACCCGACCCGCAAAACAAAAGAAGTACAGTCGGATATAATATTCTATCACATTTCGTAAGCTCATAACAATTGCAAAATAGACTAGATGTGAGTGACAACAATGATAACTTTAAACACAGTGTTCAATGAATTCCTGAGGGTACTTCAGGCTTCTTCGTCATCAGTGTTGGTGCGATGGCTGGTGAATGCACTAGCTTTGTCCCAGGCCATTCTGCCCACTGGGTGGCCAGCCAACTATGAACTGAGTGGTAAATGGTATTCATATCTCTATGCTTATCTCTCGAAATAATGTTCGTTTCGAATTTCATTAAGAACCGTGCAGGCGCTTTGGCTTCAAAAGTTTACCAATTTGTTATCAATACTTTTAAAAATCCGCGGTACTGTATGTATATCTATATATTCACTATATTAAAACTAGCGGCCGTGATGTACGCGTTTTTTAACCTGACACTGGCAGCTAATGTATGACCCTAAATTATGGTAAAGTTGGACACGGCACACGGTCTTTTAAGTGCACGAAATAAAATATATTCTGTACGGAAGTTAGCTTGCCACCTGGTCGCAACTAACAGAGCGCATGAAAATGTATACCCCGAATTTGGGTCGACTAACACACCAATGGATAATATGTTAGCCTTGGCTCATGAGAATCAAAAAGTCAGCCACTACTATTTAATTAAAAAAAACATGAACCTTGAATTAAATTAGGTGTTCTTTTTATTTGACATCCATATTTATACATAAAAATTTTAAACACGAATAAGGTTAATTATTTTGAGGAACTTTTTTATCTAAGGTTGGTTGCATCTAAAAAGGCCATCAACATCTTTCCGAAGTGTCGTCTGCATCAGTATTTTTAAATTAATAGGAAATACGTATGCTGCGTGAGAAATGGCAGCTCTACTCTGCCTGCCTAGCAAGGGACAGCGTGTTGTTAACCGTAATTATAATTCTACTGCAGATGGTGACAGATTTGACTTCATCGTGGTGGGAGCGGGGTCCGCCGGCGCCGTGGTGGCAGCCAGGCTGAGCGAGGTTATGAACTGGAAGGTGCTTCTTGTGGAAGCTGGGGGTGATCCGCCGCCTGCTAGCGTGGTTGGTATTTATGCAGAGATTAATACATAGCTAGAGATACAGTAATAGATAGGTAGAAACAGAAATAAATACAAGTAAAATGTCTTCGCCACCACTGACCTAAACATAAGTTAGTGTTTTCGATTGAATAACTTCGAAATGCAAACCAATTTATGATAGCCTAAAATAATATACAAGTAAGAAGTCAGGCCACATTAAACATAAATTTAGATCTCTTGCAATTTGCTAAAGCTTGATCGTCATTAACATCGGATCGGAATACTTTTAACATTTCAGGCTCCAAGCTTATTTGCAACATTGGCACATACGGAATACGACTGGCAGTACAACGCTCAGTTAGACAATGGAATCGGTAGTGCCCATCCTAACGGCATTATCTACATGAGCCGCGGAAAGATGCTGGGAGGTTCTTCGTCTAATAACTACGAGATTTACACCCGGGGTATACCTGAGGACTATGACGAGTGGGCGCAAATTGCTCCAGGCTGGGACTGGAAAACTGTCCTTTACTACTTCAAGAAGCTAGAAGGCATGACTGACCCGACTGTCATGGAAAACCCTTACAATGCCGACTATCATTCCACAGAGGGCCCAGTTAAGGTTTCAAGACCAAAAACCAACCCTCAATTTACAGAAATTAATGAATTAAGACTCAATTTGTTCGAAGAGATTGGTATTAAGAAAGTTATAGAAAATAACGGCCCTGAAGTTATGGGTATTTCGAAACCCCATTTCACTTTTTCTAAGGGAAGAAGATCCAGTACTGCTGAGGCGTACTTACGAGCTCCAGTTAAGGATAGACCTAATTTACGTGTAGCTAAGTATGCAAGAGCTACAAGGATACTGATTGATCCTTTTACTCTGAGAGCGTATGGATTAGAAGTGGCACTGAAAGACGGAAAGTTGGTTAAAGTGTTTTCAGACGTTGAAGTCATTATTTCAGCTGGAGTTATTGATAGCCCAAAACTATTGATGCTATCAGGCATAGGTCCAGAGGAACAATTAGAAAAACTAGGAATCGATGTGATCGTAAATCTTCCTGTGGGTAAGAATCTGCATGATCATACCATTACTCCTATGATATTTGCAGGAAAACCAGGCTATGAGACTGCAGCGGATAATTTACTAATTACTACAGAGTTAGATTCGTTCCCAGTACCCATTCAATGTGGCTTCTTCAGAGTAAATAACTCTAACAACTCTGATACTAAGCCTCAGTTCCAAATATTCAATACGCGTATAGGGGCAACGGCGTCTCCTTTAATTGCGTACGGCTTGAAATCTGTAACGAACTATGATGATGCTGTAAGTTTGTCCGTTGCAAAAGCTAATTTAATGAGGGAAGTTGATATTACAACATTGATCCTGTTACATCCACTTTCGAGAGGTGAAGTTACTTTGAAGAGCAGTAACCCTTTCGATGATCCAATAATAAATTTGGGATACTACAGAAATAAAGAAGATATTCGCTTAGCAGTAGAAGGTTTGAAATTTATGTCACGCATGGAGAAGACTTCTTACTACAGGAAAGTGAAGGGTTATTTGGTGAGGTTGAACATCACGGCTTGTAATGCATTAAAATTAGGTACCGATAAGTATTGGAAATGCTACGCTACGCATACAGTTAGCTCCATGCTACACCCGGTTGGAACTTGCATGATGGGTCCTGACGGAGTGGTAGATGAAAAACTTAAAGTATACGGTGTTTCAGGCTTAAGGGTAGTCGACGCGTCTATTATGCCTAAGATACCTAGTGGGAATACAAATGCTCCTACGATGATGATAGGTGAACGAGCGGCGGACTTAATAAAAGCTGATTACAATGCAGTTACACTGGTATAAATCCGTATTAATAATGTATGATCACGTACCTAATATGTTGCGTGGATTGTGATATGCGTTTCGCTAATAATTGTTTGGTGAATACCTAATAAGGGTTCGTGATATCCTGTGATTATTATATTTACTTGATTTGGGGCTTTATTTCCGTTATAGAACAATGAACAGTGTATGTTTCTCATAAAAGGGGCCACAGCAGTCCATAAATATTTTACTTAAATTAATTGTCAGAATAAGCCCGGGTAATGCTAGTCAGTTTAACATATTATTAGTCACTTTAATATAGTATTAAAATATTAATGTTTTGAATTATAGTGTTTTATTAACAAGCCAACCGTAATCAGAATAGTTTCTAGACTTGACACTGTATGGTGATATAATTACACACAATACGCCTCACCAATGTAAGTCATGGACAGTTCCATGACTTACTTGAACTATGGGCATGGGCAGTGTTACCCTAATTACAGTGTTAATGTAACTTGCATTTTAATTGTGACTTTAATGATCAACATTTACAGATCAATAATGATAAGATACTGAATTATCAAATCCAAAATTCTAAATATCTCGATGCACAATTTTAATCACATCAAATCTTTTCGACAGATAATAATGGACGTTTAGTCGAATACTAAATTTTTTCTGACAAATAAATCGGAAACTAGTCAAAATTTATAAACATTATAAAATCTGTAGACACCACAACCAACTGTAAAATGTGCAACAATGCTAGTCAAAAACGAATACCCAATAAACTATTTAGTTGGCAATACCCTTGATGGAAGGCGGAAAGATTTTGATCAAAACAACTCAAAAATCAATAAGTAATTGCAAAGATAAAACTAAGTACACCATTATCGGAGTGATTACCGTCAACTCGTAAATCTCAATGATCATTACCATCACAAAGCCTCTAGAGGAATATGGTAATGACGGCTGGAGGAGAGCTTCGTACTGAAATATACATTGTGTTACATTTAAATTTCGGATACACTTAGAAATATCGTTCCAAATTTCTAAAACGTATTGGAATAATAGAGTTTATAATTATATTTTAATTCTAGTTGCAATTTTTATAAGGCTAGGACTCAACCCTGGCATCTCCTTTTACAACGGGAGATCTCATTGTGATACAAACATTGTGTTTCTTGCTGAACGAGCTCTGGAAACCTTACCGATACCTACACGATGATAACTATAAATGAGTAGAACTAAGATGAGTCAGATTTCCTCTAAGACAGTCTCAATAAAAGTATAATCAGACATTAGCAAGTCGTGACCCTTACAATTGAGAGTAACATTACTCGGCTCAAAGTCATCGTTGAAGTCGTAAAAGCGCTCGTTTACATGACAAAGTCTCGTTCGAGCTGTTAGGACACGATTATTTTGACGCATTCGATACTACGGGTCGCCAACTCGTGAGATAATCGATTGAAGGGACGAGTTGTGAGAAGTATAAGGATGTGTTTACATTAAGCATTGGCTTTCTGTGTATCATGAACTAAATAGATACAATTTAACTAGATTAATAAAATTCAAGGTTCTGTCTGTGATTTTGGCATAAAGGCTTATTCCTATGCTTTTATGGTTATTTGCATGATAATGAGTGCCCGAAGTGTATAGCGTTTTGTCTTTTTTTTTTGTTCGCGCCATAGACAACTAAATTAAACTCAAAAAATGGCTGACCGGATTTTTCCCGGAAAAATGTACATTTCTGTGGGATTGATCTGAAGGTTAAAATATTACCTACATTGCTTCTTCAAACTAAAACTGTTAAACGGACTTTGATGCATTATTCCGTTTGAAGAAAACAAATGCTCCTTTTCATCTGGAAATATCCTCTTTATGTACGGACCCTGTGCGTATTAAAAATTTCACTTGCACTTCGAGCGCCACTCTTGAGTTCACACGTTCATATGGTCAGCCTGAAAACTGATAGCGTTTTAATTTACATTTTCCTTCTTGTAAACTCTTTTTTATACCCACACAAACATACGGCCCATCTGATGGTAAGCAGTCACCGTAGCCTAAAGCCGCTAGTAATACCAGGGGTATCACTAACGGGGTGTCGACCATGTTGTTGATGAGGACTCACTGTGCTAGCAGCAATTCTAATAGCCCAGCGAATCCTCGTGGAGCACTGGCAACCTTACTTACCGCAGAAACACAACACTACATCAAGTAGTGTTATTTCACTGCGGTCTTCTGTAAGGTGGAGATACAGTCCCCAGTCGGGCGGCTCCAATTTAAATGGGAAAACCACCGGGAAATCCCAAATCGCCTTACCTCTCGAAAACTCGAACCAATGACACTAAAATTGTGAGTTCAATGTGAGTATGCCACCAATAGTACCGGCACAAAGTAAGGGTAATGACGCGTTGCAGTTTATGTTAACCGTAGTTTAATGTGCCGGAATACAATCGAGCGCAGGATTTGATCCGGTAATGACCTGCCTTTGTATTTAATGCAATTTAATATATAACATGCCGCAATATTGTTTTTATAAAAATGCTGCTTAAAACTAAAAACCCAAAGGCGTCAAAATAAGCAGAAGCCATGTTTAAATTAGGCCATATCTATACAACTACCAAAATAAATAAAATGTAAGTGTCTGTTTGTAATGTCAAAATGTTTTTTTATGTAATGTAAGGTGGCACAGAAGCATACGGCCCACCATCTGGTGGGCCGTATGCTTCTGCTACGGTGACTACCATCTGGTAGTCACCGTAGCATATAGCCGTTAACAATATAAGAGGTATCACAAATGCTTTGCCAACCATGTTGTTGATGAGGGCTCACTGTGCTACTAGCATGTCGCATTCGCCCTACCTCTCTAATAACAATTTTTAACTAAATGTATGTGTAAAAAAAAAAGGCGTGGTAGCCGTGTGGTTGAAGCAACGGCCTCACATCTGATGGGCCCAGGTTCAAACCCCGGCGGCCTGTACCAATCAGTGCTCCACGAGGACACGCTGCGCTAGTGGTACCTAATGCTGCTAGCACAGTCGGTACTCATCAACAACAGGGTTGACAACGCATAGGCTACGGTAGCCGCTTACCATCAGGCGGGCCGTAAGCTTTTCCATTTTTGCAGTATTAAAAAACACTGTGCATCATGTACACGTCGATAATTGTAAATTGCCAATTAGTCCAATCATGTTTGATTGTACCAGTTTATAATGTAGCTTGTGGACTGTTAAATGAACACAATTAGTTGGAACACAACATATTATTGTATTAGGACATGTTACACACAAATTATAATAATTAATGCCTATTTAATCAGGCTGGTAGAGGCCTCTCATGACAAGTTGGGCGTACCTCGCTCAGAGAATCAGCATTGAATGCTACCAGCATTCTTGATATTGATTTGGCTTGTCATCAGATCCGTTTCTTATAGGTAATAATTATGTTTTGGTTTCTATTCTTATTTTGACTATACAGTGTGATTATTTCAAGTGGGCGTGGCGTGGATGGCCCAATATGAAGCTATGAGGTTTATCGAAAAATCTAATATGAGTCTCAGGTCCAATTTGGATGTATACGAAATCTTCATCATTGGATATTTGAATAAAATATATTCCTTTAAAAATAAACATATTTTGTATTATTGGCATTCGATAGTGTCGCTAATAAGGTTGGATTTCTGAGAAGTATTGACGTACTGCATAACTTTAATTTACCTCTGTTTTTTTACACAGAGGTAGATTTTTTTGTTAAAGGGATTCCGCGCAAAAAAACCTTTCGGAAATTGATAACACAATCAGATTTCACGCACGCGAAGTCGCGCGCAAAGCTATTTATATAATCAAATTGAACTCAGACATGATTCTTTAATCAATGATAATGATGATGCTGAATCCCATGATTCTTTTTCCCAGAAAGAATGTGACTAAGAAATTACGTATCTCCAGAAACTACAGGCAGCTCATAAATCCTTGCCGAATTACCCTAAATTATATTCAGCCTATTAGACCAATTTCTACCAGAGAGAATAATTTAATTTTTAGGGCTTTGTCTAATGTTGGTAATAATGGAGAAAAAATTGCGGATTTAATGCATTAAATTGAATAATTCTCGGGAGGGGCTTAGCCAAATGAGATTGTGGATCAGCCGGATTTCATTTGGGAAAAATGGCGGATTATATGAACCACTTGATAAAGCCTTTGTCGGTGTATTGTCGTCGAGAGCTGCTCACGCCGCAAGTATTTTCATTCTATGTTTTCGTACATAGCTTTTTAAGAAGATTTTAGACGCGCAAGTGATACCCTTGGTGTTGCAAGCGTCCATAGGCTATAGTAACCGCTTACCACCAGGCGTTTCAGGATAACGTAAGAAAATATTTAACACATAAAAAACAATTAGACAACGTTGTCGTTAAAGTCCAATTACATAGATACAAAGAGAAGGTTTTGTTCACCATATCGCTACCTCGTCTTCAAGCGGCCAGTTTAGCAATAAGCAATCAATTTAAATCCATACGGCGAGGTATGATCCCGCGTGTATTGATAAGTATTCGATTTGCTTGCAGTGCGGGAAGTGAAGGCATTCACTTGCGAAATGCACTTATTCCTACACCTCACTACTGGCTGGATGGAGGTGCGAAGTGTAGTGCGCGCGACGTAGCTTGGCTACGTTAACAAGTTACGAAAAAAAAGTGCAGTTGGACTCCCAGGGTTCCGTACTAAAGACAGACTAGGTTACATGACAAACTTAACTTTGCCGTTCGATTCCTAGACACGGTTATTGCACCAAATAAGTTAAAATAGTTGTTTTTTTCACATCATGACAAACAACCAGACGGACGGGCAGCAAAGTCTTAGTTATTGGGTTAATTTGGTTACCCTTTGGGTACGGTACCCTAAAAAGTACCTAAGTAATAATCTCGGTGCCCGTGGATGGGGGCCGTGATGGCAGTGAGGCATTGCCGGGTGATGTGCCTGGGGACCGCGGCTCCAACTGTTGTAGGCGACTTGACTTCGCTTGAGCGTGGTAGGATTGTGACGTATGTATGGAGTAGATTTTTAGCATTGGTTAATGTAGCGGTGAGGTCGCTTCACCTGCAATTCTAGCGACGCAAGTCTGGATTCCACTCGTCTGTGCCAATGAGGTTTTCTAAACTGAATAAATGATTTTGACTATTTATTTTTGATGCAATTTGATAAGTTTGTTTGTACAGAAGCATTAAATTGTTAGATTGTACATCGAACTATTAAAAATAATGACATATATATAAATGACAATTATTATAATTACCAAGCGAGTGCCAATCCATCGCACGCCCAGTATACAACAGGGGAGCCATTACTTAAGTCGTATTATGTATTCCGCGCGCAGCGGGCCCGCGCTAGCAACCAGCAACATGTACCACTCCACATACAGACAGACACATTTATCCTACACTATATTGATTGGAAAGCTTACTGAAAGCACGTTTTTAAGGGAATAACCTTTATTTTTCACTACTTAGATGGTAAGCCGCTTCTGGCTTGTTGCTGTTAATGTAAGAATTAAACTTAACTGAAATTTTATGCTATTTTATAAACCGGTGGTAGCTTCTGAGAAGAACCAGACCTTCATTTTTTTATACGACTTTGTGGCACACAAGCATACGGCCCATCTGATGGTAAACAGTCATCGTAGCCTAGTCGCTAGCAATACCAGGGATGCGTTGCCAACCCTGTTGTTGATGAGAACTCACTGTGCTAGCAGCATTACTACTAGCGAGCAGCATTTTTACTAGCACAGTGTATTCTCATGCAGTGGCAACCTTACTCACCGCGGAAACACAACACACATCAAAGTAGTATTATTTTACTGCAGCCTTCTGTAAGGCGGCCTAATTTTAATAGAAAACCCCCCGGGAGATCCAATTTAGGCCTCTTTTTTTTAAGCTCATTGTGTTAATAATCACTGTACTTAAGCTGTTAATAATAACTGTACTTAAGGTTCAATCAAGTTCAAGGCTCAAACCCCGACTTGTACCAAAAGTCAGGGTTTGAACTTGGGCCCATCAGATGACAGGCCGTTGCTTCAACCACAAGGCCACCACGGCTTTAAGTCTTACTCTAGCTCTATATTATCTCACGCGTGTACTACCTAAGTAAGATATCAGTGATGTGTATTCTGTTAAGCCTCGATTAGCTGGGAGGCTGGATCGTGCCCGAGTCACTGCCGGCGGGATCATCCGGCGGATCATTTGATGTAATCTCTCAGTTACATCATGTTTATTGTGATCGTCGGGTTTGATGTCTTGATACAGTGACTCATGATCATGTATGTATGATGACATTGATTGAAATAAGGAATATATATATAAGGAAATAGTAAGATAAGTAAGAAAGAGAAGTAGGGCGCAATGGGATCTCCATTTGGTTTTCCCATCAAAATTGGAGCCACTTTACAGAATACCACAGTCAAATAACACTACTTTGGTGTGGTGTTGTGTTTCTGGGATGAGTAAGGTTGCCAGTGCTTCCCGAGGATACGCTGCGCTAGTAGTAATGCTGCTAGCACAGTGAGTCCTTATCAACGACAGGGTTGGCAACGCGTTAGCGAATACCCCTAGTATTGCTAGCGGCTATAGGCTACGGTGACTGCTTACCATCACTTGGGCCGTAGGCTTGTGTGCCACCTTAGTGGTATAAAAAAGGAAAAAACAAGTTCTTACGGGGTAATAATTGGTTTTACCACAATATGTTTTGCGACTACAAAGGCCTTACCTTACTCGTAACATTAACTAATACAATAACAGAAATGCAACATTCAGCCGGTTAATAAAACAAGCGATTCCCTTATACCAGTGGCTCTTAACCTTTTAGTGATGAGGGGCCAATTGACAGTTCTGACTTGCCATAGACCACCAACTATTTCAAGGTAATAATATAAAGTAAACGTAAATTAATAGAGGGTTGTTTTATCTATAAATAAAACGCACATACAAGTTTTCAAAACCAACAGCAATATTTAAAAAAATCGAGCTAAGTACACACCAATATTTTGTTATGCGATTTTTGTGACTGCGTACGAACATTAAAAGTATAGAAGTGTAAAATTTACTTTTATTGTTCGTAGCCGCGTTCTCTTTAGTCTTTACAAATCTCTGAATACTTCTCACTTGTTTAGTATTTTTTGGTCTGAGACCATAGGTTAAGAACCACTGCATATACCTTTGCGGGGCGGATGAGGGTCGCTCTTTATAGGGGTAAATACATGGTTACCGGTCGTAAAATACATCCGGTCTGTTTGACACCTCTTTGGTGCACGCTGTCAAAATTACGGCTGTGACTTTGTTGGAATTTCCAACAATATTAGTAATTTTATATCACTTAAGTGGCAAATAAAAACCCTTAAATAAATATACGGCCCATCTGATGGTAGGCGGTTACCTAAGCTATAGACGCCTAAAACAAATTTCCAAACTCTATTCATTTAGAAAGTAGTATGATTACGGCGGAACATATTCTACGACGATGACGTCATATGAACTTTCTGTTACAACATTACCTCAAATTACCAAAGCTCAATAAAAAATTAAGGTATATTATACAGATTAGCTACCAGTTCAGGCTTACTTGGGGACTGTAGTCAATGAAAAAAAAAAAAAAATCTACTTCAACTTTCACTTTCATAATATTATATTCATAACATAATATTATATTTCATAAATATTTTATGGACTACTCCGTGCGATTTTAAAACACTGTCTTATACAAATTGTCCTGACAATAAGGAACTTAAAAATACTGCGGTGGCCGTGTGGTATGAAGCCTTGGCTCGAAGAAAGAAGTACGTACGAATACCGCCGGTCTGTACTCTGTACTGTACCAATGAGTTTATCCACCTTAAGTGCAGTGATTAGTCACACCACGAGCTTTAGGGTGAAGGAAACATCTTGAGGAAATCTGCATACGTCGGAGAAGAAATTCAAGGACGTATGTAATGACTAAGAGACTCATGTGTCACATTGGCACTAAATTATCTTTGGTGAAAAGAAAACATGGTGATGTATCCACCTCTGTCTACCTATATTTACGTATTTCATAAGCCCATTTGATGTACTCGATGTATGTAGTAACATAGTATAACATATAGGTAAAGTGAAGCGAGTAGGGTTGGATCCTTCCATCGATCACGCTAAGTGTATTGTTTCCTTAGTATCATTTGTCTGGCCTTACATCCAATTTAGACGGGTTATACGAGCCGATCTCTCAGATTTACCACCTTCTAATGTTTTGTCGCACGTGTTCTCTTAGATTTCCGTAGCTAAATTTAGTTTTTTTACACCTCTAAGGTGGCACACAAAATTATCAAAGGTGTCGCTGAAGTCGTCTCTCGTCTCATCTCCTAGCAAAAATCAGTTATGAATTCGCATATCGCATCTAATTCTTAGAGAATTCTATAGTATAATATAGTCTATAACTGAACTCTCTAAGCTGTTGTATCATCTTTACTTACCCTCCAAGTCTATGTGTTTGAAGATGTAAAGTCACGCCTTTATGAAGTAGACATTCGTAATTGAGAGGCTTAACATCTTTCATTAGGTTGCGTTCGTACGTAAAACAACGCTATTTATTTGTTTTGTTTATGAAGAAAATCGAGACAAATTATCTATTCGTGAAACTTTTATTGGACTCTTTACCGGTTCAATGCAAAATATGCAATATGTTTCTCAATTTTTTGTTTCTACGTCGCTGTTGCTGTGCATAAAAATAAAGAAAAACTTAGTAAGAATTCAATTTCTTACAAATAAATCTAATAAATAATAAAAAGTGTGAGTTAATACCAAGGCACGCAATTAGTGATCTAAAGTTCCCGTACTAAGAAACCTAAAATCACAATTCAAGTTTTCGGTTAACTCTTTCAGAACCTTAATATTACTGTCAGATCATTAAAAAGTAAACCAAGTACCTACTCAAAGGTGGAAAGGTCCGGCGGGCTTGTATGAAGAGATTGCATTGTAGATGAAGCAAAAGTGGTGTGCAAGTCAAGTGTGAAATGGCGATCTATATTCTCTCTCGCTCTGCCTAATCCGCAAGGGACTTGGCGTGATGTTATGTATGTATGTACAAAAGTATACAAACCAATAATAAGCGATCGAAGCCTTACCCTACTAACTCCGCCAGTCTTACGAATAAATCCACCAATATCGTTAAGTAGCCATTACGGAAGGCACCCCATCAAAGTCGGTGCGTTCGAGGCAGGCCATAAGTCCTGCGACTCCGGACGTAACGATGTCGGACGCGCAACGTTATTTATGCACACGCCCTTACGCGGGATCACCTCACGAGGATCTGATTGAATTCACCGGCTGCGGATTTGGTGATGAGCTGAGCGAAGAGTATAGCGGTTTTGTACTTTACAAATAACTTCAGGCTTAGGACACATGTCATAAACGTGTTTGTACGCGAATTTGACGAAATGTCAACTCCCGAGTGGATTCCATACAGCAAAGCATCCCCTCAAAAGCTTTAGACATATTCATTGTATGAATTTATTCAATGATGCATGATAATTATCTGTGGCTGGATGCTTAACAAAAATGACGGAGTGTTGGTACACCCATCGGAAAAGACCCTTGTCCAACAGCGAACTTACCAAGATCCATTGGTAAGTAAATAAGTTAGAGAATAAGTTGATGTTAATATTTTGATATGCAAACTATAAGTTGTTGTACCAATAAAAAAAACAAGAGAAAAAAAACAAAGTTATCAGGAACATAGAAATAGAGATTAGTATTTATTTGTCCTCACAAAATACTTGGCAAAAATGTAAGCCATTTAGAGAACCCGCCTCTTGTCTTTTCTCCCCTCTCCGCTTATCAATAAAGCCGCATCCCGAAGTTATTCCGCGGTCGTGCATTATTCACCGCGATGGACCATTTTCTTTGTTCTTCACTGCCCTTGCCGAGATGAAGTTACGCAAACAATTACTTTAAAGTGACTTTACCTAGTTAAACTATACGTTCAACCACCCTACCAGCCCTGTAAAGTTACTTACTAGTTAATATAAATAAAATAAAAAATAAAAAACAATTTTAGTAAGTACATTTTAAGCTGACCCGACAGGCGATGTCATGTCTTAGCTATGAATTCATATGACAAATACACCCTAGCAAAAAGGACCTTTAGTTTATCGCGAACTTAAAAAGGTTCTCGTTATTTTCTTTCAATTTTCATTTTCATATGAACCTTCTCCTGACCATAACAAACACAAATAAATTACAAAGAATTATCGAAATCGGTCCAGCCGTTCACGCGTGATGCCGTGACCAACGGAAATAGGGATTCATTTTTATATATAGAGAAGACTTTGGGTTTTTTATTATTATTACAATCTACCCACTGGCTAATGAGGAATTTAAATTTATCTTAAACTTCTAAATAACGAAGTAAAGGTGGTATAAAAAAACTTGTCGGAACCGGCATGCATGTATGAAGGAATTTATTAATGTAAAATGCACATGATTTCTCTTTGCTTTACTCCTATGCTTTTCTCATATCTGGTAGTATACTAGAGAAGCGGTATAGACTTTTAGGGTAGCAGTAAGCTTCCAGTAGGCTTGCAGTTTTATTGGCTTCGGCTTAAGCTCGCTCCCGATTGCCTCGCGAGAACTGCAAGTCGAAGCCGGCAAGCAATCCTCTTTGCTACAATAGTTATTTTGTTGGTTCTAATGTTTGAAATGTTAAGTACTTAGACATTAGTCATGGAAACCTTATTCCAGTTGAATATAATATCGAATATAATTTGTTTAAACCTCAATTACTCACCGTGTATAGCCGCCAGAACTGTTTTTCGGTCAGCGAAAAAATTACCAGATAAAATCTCTCTGACATACGTTAAACCAGTCATTTATTTTCTCCTATACAAATATACTTATGAAAATACAAAGAAGTATAAAAAACACACTAAAAAGGTCGTACGTCGCCAACACCGTGTATGAGCGTGGTGCAGCAGCAAAAATAAATGTGTATTACCAATCCGTTTCTGCTGTCGTATTGCTTTCGAAGTCAACGGCTGGCGTGTTTTTGGACCGTAAATAAACTTGGTAAGAACTTTATTCAATTGAAAAGGTATAGGTGTGTTTGTGGTGCATCTAATAGCGGTTTTTGTACGCTATATTCAGACCAAATAAAAAGGGTAATTAGAACTTTGCCAACAATAAAAATCGCGGTCTTATAAAATGTATATTAGAACGCGTGGTTTCAACCGGCGTAAGTACGTTGTTCACCAAGATACATCTACCTTTTTTATTATATCTGAAGCTTTATAGTGCTTGAAGAACGGCATTACGGCTTAGGACAAGCCTTTAGTAAGTAAGTACCATAAGTTATGATATAAATTATTGAAAAGTGTTGCTATAAAATGGGGTGGGATAATCCTACCGAATGCGACATATTGCGCGAATGTACGAAGTTGTGAATAAACTGCCCGTGTTCTAATATGTAGGGGTTGTAGGGAGCGGGGTATAGCTGAGGTATTTGCCATATTGCTGTTATTACATAGTACACGCACATTTATTGAAGGATATGTATGTAATACAAGCTGAGCTCCTGACTACGCCCAATTATAATAAGGAAATACTTCATGCTATGAAACCCAGGGATAGTCCAGTTTTAAATTTAATCAATTGTTTTTAACTAGTATCGGATATTAACAAATATTTGCGCATAAACAAACAAACAGATATATGTTACCTCCTTTGAATATTGTTATAGAATATAGATTAATTTAACATGGTGTAAGCCAAAAGTTGTAATCACTTTTTTTCAAATAAATTGGCAAACGGGCTTACAGTAAGTCTAATAGGTATCAAGTAAAGGTTAGAAAAAAATATGTATGTAATGGAGATTATTACATTAGGTAGGTACATACTTTTGTTTTAGGTCCACGTGGCACGAGGTCACGTGCCCTAACACGTCTAGTTTTAGAAGGACCACTTGTTAAAATATAATTCCACGATGGACATTTCTTAGAATGTACATTTCCTAAAAGAACCATTTACCAACACAAACGTTGACTTGACAAACAGTTGACAGGAGATTTTCATACACAACACACTGTTAGTAAAATTTGCTATTGAAAAGTATCAGGCGCTAATTTACACCAGTAGTAATTGAAATGCAATCTAGTTCTAGGAACAATACCTGTAACAAGAACAGCTTTCGACTACTCCATATTTGAAAATGTAACTCTCAAAATGTTCATACCCTTAGTTCCACTTTTCACCGCTGCAGCGCTGTTTCTTTCTCTAAACAAAAATAGTCGACGCCGATAAAAATACGTAGTTGCAGGTTAATCTTGCTAGGATTTCACCTGCAATTTTCTTGGATTCTTGGAACATTTAAGGAATTTTGATTCGATTTACATACTAACTAAAATATGTATAGTCTATTTTTCCTGGGACGACATTATGAATCGAATTATACATATAAGGTTATTAATGAAGAAAATGTAAATCACCATCGGTTCGCCCTATGGTAGTTACCGTATCCTATGTTGCTAGCGGCAACAAGGGACTACACGCGCGTTGCCTTCTAAAAAAACACAAGAAATCCTTCTTGAAAAACCGCAGTTAGTCTATATTCAAGACCATCTTATCGTGCTTGATACACAAACTTACAACAACTTAACCATGAGATAACAAACAAACATATTCAAAGATTTCGCTATATAATTTTCTCGATCAAATCACGGCATTACCCATCTTCCGAGCGACGGGGCATGTTAATTCGAGAGCAAGCCACGTAAATAAGGCTCATTATTTTCACGGTAAGATAGAGGGCGATGCCCGGGGGAGGCAATTATCCTTATCTGCAGCCGATGCTGGATACTGAGCGCATTAAGCTAGGCTAAGTTACATACTTAGTCTTTGTAACGTACTTGTATGCCGTGATATTAAAGCTTTTTTATACCACTAAGGCGGCAAACAAGCATACGGCCCACCTGATGTTAAGCGGTAACCGTAGCCTATGGACGCTTGCAGCACTGGGGGTATCACTCGCGCGTTACAGACCCTGAAGTTGTAAAGAGAGTAAAACTATTACTAGAATCGATAAGTTGTAACAAAACCACTCATGTATTTAGAATCATAATAACTGTCCAACGGACGAATGATTAGGACCTCCATTTTGGTCCAAATCTAAAATCATTGTAGTCGATTTTATTTGAGTTCGAAAATCTGAATTTACATACAGTTTTGTTGAAAATATGAATTCAAAATTACCAAAACAAATGAAATGTCTTGTAATTTCCAACTTTGGTCCCATAGTAATAAATGCTCAGACTCAGACAGGCATTTTCAGATTACGACCAAATCTCTATGAAACATGGATGATGTCCTTTACACTTTTTTCTTAATTCTTCATAAGTACAAATACGATGACCTCATTTAACAATTTGTATGAATTTGTATGAACATTACACAATTCGTTTCAAAATTATCATGTAGATAATAAGAGACCGAATTGTGTAAAGTCTTATGACATATATGGTCATAGGATGACTCTAATTATCCTCCTTAAATGTGGTTGTGTTAATTTGATACACCCTATAGATGACGTGAATACAGCGAGTATAATTTAGTCAGTGAATTAATTCAATCATTGCGTCTTCAAATATCACCAATACAAGAAAATGTATCTTTTTAATACAACGTTTTCGTGGTATGCTGTCACCGTAATAATTTCTTTACTGCACGACGAGAGACGGGCCAAATGGTCTAGTTGTTGGTTAGTATATCTGACTGCTAAGCGAGGAGTCGCGGGGCCCTGTTTTTACCCCCTTGGGATGGAATTTGCAATAATTCTTCCTTAGTGGATGCTTACGTCATAAAAGTTACCTAATGTCAAAATTTCAAGTCTCTAAACCCAGCCGTTTAGGCTGGTTATTCAGTTTCTTCATGTACAGATAAAATAAAATGTTGTAGGGAGATATTAATCTTTTAGGAGCAAAGTAAATTTAAAAAATTCATTTATCATAGTAGTCTATAGCAAACTACTTAAATCAACTGAAAAACAACTTATAAGTAGCACACATGACAGCAATATTTCGCTGTACCGTGTGCCGTCCAACCGTAGTCGGTACTCTATCTCGTCTAAGGGATTACATTCTCTTGTATTCCACTTAGGTGGCAGGCTAGGGGTGGGCTGTGATCGGCAAAAGTCCGCCGCTAGACCGCTGACTGCGTCACTGCAGGACAATAAATCTTTGTGAGGATAATCCGGAGCTTTGTGCCGTTGCGATGATATGACGAATCCATTGAGGCGCCTTTATGTGCTTACTAGAAGCCAGTCCGCTGGATATATTGGTAAATATTAAAAGGTTTACCGTTATAGTAGTGCTCTTTTACCAAATATTTGCTAAATTCAAATGAAAATAAATATAAGTAACAGATTAAAACCAAAAAAATCTGTCTAAAATATATTATTCCTCGCGAACCAGGTCAGGTAATTAGGATATATTTATGAAATTATTGTATTCTCATTGGTCGTTATTTTAGTAAGTGTCGAAATTAGAAAAATGATCAGACTTCTTGAAGTTGGCTAAAATGGCGCTGGAAAATTCCGATAAAATGATAGATACACGTCAAGTTAATTAATGCGTGCTTCAGTTTCATTTATCTACTCAATATTATGTGCAACATAATATGTGTCTGTCTTACAGGCTTTTCTCATGTTTCCCTCAGTTCAAATAATAAAGATAGATGGAGCTTTGCGAATATCGATATTTCGATATTCGCAAAGCTCCATCAATCGGCGCTATTACGCCGGTTATAGCCTTGTAAGTTAGGCTTGCCTACCGATAGTCGACTATCGCTAAGCTATCGATAGTCTATCGATAGATGACGTCACATAAATAGTATTGATACTATCGATACTATTATCATGAAATAGTATCGATACTATTGCTTCCAACCAATAGTATTAGCTAATTTGTGATATCGATATTGTTACTATTTTTCAAGGTCAACTATGCAACAAGCCGACTTGCAGTGTACATATACACGCACACGACTACAACAAATACAATTAAACTATGCCTTACCCTTGCCTAGGCACTACATGTTTAAAAAACCGGCGTCATTTAATTTTAAGAGAGGTAGGGCGATTTGGGATTTCCTGTGGGTTATCCCATTTAAATTGGAGCCGCCCGACTGGGGACTGTACCTCCGCCTTACAGAAGACCGCAGTGAAATAACACTACTTGATGTAGTGTTGTGTTTCTGCGGTAAGTAAGGTTGCCAGTGCTCCACGAGGATACGCTGGGCTAGTAGTATTGCTGCTAGCACAGTGAGTCCTCATCAACAACATGGTTGGCACCCGGTTAGTGATACCCCTGGTATTGCTAGCGCCTATAGGCTACGGTGACTGCTTACCATCAGGTGGGCCGTATGCTTGTGTGCCAATTTGTGGTATAAAAAAATAAAAATCAAATTGGCCGCAAAATTCCATCTTTTTCATTTGTGATGTTTCCTTCTCGCTCGACCCGTTCCTTACCCCCCAGGCAGGGTTATTAAATTAAAATTACAATCATCATCATCATCATCAACCTATCGCAGTCCACTGCTGGACGTAGGTCTCTCCCATGGCAATTACAATGTAATTATATAATTTTTAGTTTTGCTCCTCCATTACGTTGTGAAAAAGCCTCCATCGATAACTGCGGTTCATCAATTCCTCTTCTTCCGGTGTAGTGACAGCGCGCACCGGAAGCGAGCACGCAGCAGCGGCCACATCCGGCGGCTATAACTGTCGCCATTCGGCACTTCCGACCAATATTACGCGGGCTTTTGATTGATGCGGTTCTTAAATTGAATGTTTAGTGCAGCGTTAATGGTTAATGGCAACATTACTAAATTAATATATTTTTCTAATTTTCATTGTTCGTATAGAACACATACTGTTACGTTCTTATTTCTAAGCCTTTATTGCTGAAAGGGCAATCTTCTATTGTAGTCAATTAAAACCAAATCAGATATACAGGGTTACACAATCGGTACTTTTCAATCGATTGCCCAGAGACGGTCCCGGCTCTTGCCTTTTTTTATACCACTAAGGTGGCACACAAGCATACGGCCCACCTGACCACACCACCTGATGGTAAGCAGTAGCTTATAGCCATTAGCAATTCCAGGTATCACTAACGAGTTGTCAACCCTGGTATTGAGCAGGACTCACTGTGCTAGCAGCATTACTACCAGCCCAGCGTATCACCGTGGAGCACTGGCAACCTTACTCACCGCAGAAACACACTACATCAAAGTACTGTTATTTGACTGCGATCTCCTGTAAGGTGGAGGTACAGTCCCCAGTTGGGCGGCTCCAATTAAACCACGGGAGATCCCAATTCGATTAAAAAATTGTCTGCCGGCATAAAAAGCCAAAGGGCCTTCCAAAAGCTCCCTCTTCTCCTAGCCAAGAGGCTAGACCTCCTTGAGGTCCCGCGGTCCGTAATAAGTAACGGGACTGGATTGCAGTGCAATTGTGTTCATTCGTGAAAATTGGTACCTTGTTTAAAATGGAAATTGTGAAGAAACCTTTGATTAATTAAGGTTGAGATTTAAATCTAGGTTTTGTTGATACATGTCAGAAGTCTTAAAGTACCTACCCCAAGTACCTATCTGTATTCAGTAAAGAAGTAAGTTTCAAGTTTTGATTAGGAAAGTGGATGTTTATATCTTTGATTATATAGGGTTATATGTCATATTGTGAGTCATAGTATATTGTGGAGAGTTTATATGATATGTGCAGGAAATTGAAGAGAAAAATATACGTTCTAAATTACTATACAATTGCACAGTTGATAAAGGAATAGATTATACTGAGTTGCAAACTTACAACAAAATCAAGATAGAGGAAGGAAGCGACGGTAATAGACAAGAACAACTTTTTATGGTGACGAGATGCCGACTCTAACATCAATTAATAATAATAATGGGGCTAATAATGTTTGCCACATTGTTTGATCCGTTGTGGTGAAGGCTAGAACCCCATTCAAAGCTACGCGAAAAATGTAGTATAAATTACGATCAGAAAATTACGAACTTGTCCATGTCCATAGAAAACTTGTCCATGTTTTCACATTAACTCGGTACAATTAATCACCACACAAAATAAATAATAGTGACGTAGGTACACAAGGGTGACAACAAAAACACGGACAAAAGACAATTTTCTGCGCGCTCATTGTGATTCAGAATCGAATTTAAATTTTCTTTTCAACCCCGCTTTGTACAAAAGAGGTTGTTATATTTTTTTACGATTATTTTCTTTTATTTTTATTGTCCGTCACAATGGCAGGATACGGACGGAAGTACCGCCGTTGAACGCGTTTGAGGAATATTTGCGGCTTTACCTGTTTCAAGCTGAAAGTTTATGCGGTAATCGGAGTTGTGAACAAACTTTCAATAGATTAGAATGCTCAACCACGCTTCGCTGCGGCAAAGTAAAAGAAAAATTTTTTTTGGTAATACTAAAGCTCTACAATAGCCAATAGACGCATTTTTTATAACATAGAACCATTCAAGGCCATAAAGTTTGGTGAGTTTCATCACATTAAAAGTTTATGAACCTACTATATGATCACAGTTTTGACAGTTTAAAAGTGCCACTAATGAGCGCCCACGTGGATATAGAAAGTCTGGGACAGGATAACGCTAGACTGAATGCACAAACAAAATGAGTTTTGAAAATATAACTTTATGCAGCGGACTGGACAAGCATGCGCCGCTATCAAAAGGTCGCTCATTGGTCTTATCGCAAATGGAAAAGACGGTATTGACTGCTTATTGGATTTGCTTGGCAGTTACATTTTGTACTGTTTTTATCCTAGGAACTAAACACGTTGACTTTTTTAGTTCCTAGGAACATTGAGCAAAAGTATAATAATAATAAACCAATAGACCAGCCGCCTGGTCAACGTCAAGAGTGGTATAATATTCTCGTTCATTTAAAAACGTCAAAATATTCAATTCAAAGTTAAATTTCTGTTTAGTCAACTTAAATGATTGGATTTACAAATGTTACGAGAAATTGGACCTCAGACGCACGCTGTATGGCCTATATGCTTCATTGCCACTTTAGTCTTGTAAAAATGTTCAATCATAAGAATAAGTAATTATTACTCTTTCTTTTGGATCAGTCAAAATATATATTTATGTTTTCTATCGTTATATTAAATATGTTTTTCTATATGCACTTTTATATTTATATTTTTTATTTGTAATTTAGTAGGTAATTCGGTCATAGGCTAGCGGCTGTCTTACATATCCATATTTAGGTAACATTTTACAGAACTACCGTTTGCTTTATTTCATGACAAAATGTGATTTTATCCACTTTAATCAGTATGTAGCTAACTTATTAACTTCCTTTTTAATCGCTACTCGTTAATTTCACCACGCATAATTCAATTTAATAGTTGGAGGCAAGGTTTTTATAGCTGGTTTGAACAATTGAATTGGGTACCTAGGTAGTATTCGTTACGCTTATTAAATTCATGCCTAAAAGGCATTATATGTACCTTAACTATATATATGTTACCTAATTAGTTTGTCATAGTAAATTCGCTTTTTAAAATAATAGGAATACGGTATGTATTGCTATTATAAAAAAAAATGTACTCATATTTCAAGTGTCAGACGGTTACCATTTAATTAAATCAGAAGTTCGGAAATGCAACCCAAGTTAGTTCAAATCTAAAAATGTACATTGTGTCGTGCGAGCGAGATAGGACACAACACAAATTAAAAACTATCCAGAAAAGACTACTATAATTGGTCCGAGGTAGGTAATAACCGGTCGACCATAACTCCTTGTAAACACACTTTGCCAGTGCAATGTACGCGTTAACCTTATCGAATGCTCAAGTGTTTATTGTCAGTCGAGACTCGAGTCGCGTCCATACGTTCGCTTTTTAAATAGCGTACATAGCTAAAAGGAACGAAAATCGTGTACAACGAACTTGGACTAGTTTCTAAGGTGAGTCACTCTCTCGGTGTGTTTCATTGACCTTGTAGGCGGAGGGAGGGAGGGGCAGTCGCGACTCGCGAGCGCGCGCCCCGCCGGCCTGTGTCTCATCCGCGCACACATTTCAATTTTATTTAACATCGCCGCACCGCACCGCATTATCATAACGTTATCTAGATATACGACCGATTTCATTCCAATATAATAAATTCGTGCACATTTACGCGAACCGCCATTATCACTGTTGGACTGACTGACTGGCTTGTTTTCACAGTGCGCATGTGCTCGGCTATCCGTGTGTGGAGAGATAGTCTCCCGGAATGACTGTGCCCATCGTGAATCAGCGCGTTTTCAATCGGTCGGGTTACACCCGATGCTAGTTCGCGTCGTCGACGCAACTGTGTGCAGTCGGAATAAGAATTAAAGTTAAATAAACGGGTATGTATTATTGAGATACATTTATTTGAATTTCATTGAACGTTCCATGTTTTCGTGTTCGAAATTCTAATTAATTTAAATAAACGTCAGTCATCATTTATATATTTTTCTTTTAAAGGAACAAGGTTTCAGTAAATCTCTCTCGTCCGGAGTTCGCTAACGACTGATGTGATTACATTGATCTATAGTATTGAAGCCTAACTAAAGCCGGACAGACGGGCCGGTCGCAGTCAAATTTGGCCGGATAAGAGGTCAAAAAGCCTAACACTGACCGGCTTTATTCGAACCAAGTATCTCAGTCTCAACTCAATACTTGACTCAACTCAAGCCAAGTGCATTACCCCAGAGCTACGAAGTTGTTCCTATACTATTTTTTAGTTTGACAATTAATCTAGTATTATTGTCGCGTCGGATGTAAACATACACATTTCCAGAAACAGAGCAGTCTGTATGTACCTCCGCCATTGTTGTTTAGCGACAATATGAGTAAAATAATGGACACTGCTCCATTTGTTATACAGACACGCGACTAAGGTTACCATGATAATGTCATACTGAATAATTCAGAAAAATACATTTTATTATTATTTAAAAGCATTTATATCCACGGCGCAGGCTTCGTCCAATAAAAATGGCTAGAAATCACCTCAGGTTACTTCAATGTAGTGACTTTTGAAACCAAAAAGGTTATTAATCAGCAACATGCTTCGTCATACTATACCATACGATCCAAAACGTACCCGAGATACCAGCTGCATTCTTCAAGAACGGTGTGGGAGTTTTTGGCGGGAATCAGGCGGAGCGGTTGAGATTTTTTCCAGTGTGTCGTAAATTGTGTTATAGTGATCTTTAATGTGTATTTTCGGTGTCGATATGTGCAGTAAAGTTTCATTTAGTGACTGATTTATAGGAGCATTGGAAATAATGCCATAATACGACTTTTGGGTTAAGTTATTTATCATTTTGGTCAATAGGTTACCTCTAATCCAAAGGCGTGTTATGATCTGCTACTGCCGTGGGTTGTCTCCAGAAACTCCTTTGGGCGTTAGAATGCATGACACTAGGCATTTTAATGCGGCAAACACGAGAAATTTTGCAACATGAAAATTCTCTAACACTCGACACTGGCAAAAATAGTCCCTGAAGGGATTGATTGCCATACTTAGGAAGAAGAAGAAGAAGAAGAACGGTGTGAAGCGATTTCTCAAGGGTCGGCAAGGCGCAAGTGATAACCCTGGTGTTGCAAGCGTCCATAGGCTGCGGTAACCGCTTACCATCAGGTGGGCTGGAAGCTTGTTTGCCATCTTAGTGGTATAAAAACAATCCGCGCTTAATAGCCTAGGAAATACGCTGCACCAACTACGAGCCGGACCTTGTTATTATTAATATTAATTCCAACCATATACTAATTACGGATAACTGATGAAAAATATATGTGCGTAGTTTATTAAAATAACACAAAATGCGAACAAAGAAGGGAGTTTTCCTTGTGATATGCCCACACAATGCCCATAATTTACTACACCAAAAAAACTTTTACTGCGGTCTTCTGTAAGGTGGATGTACAGTTCCCAGCCGGGCGGATCATATTTTAATGAGAAAACCCACGGAAGATCCCAATTCGCCCTACCTCTCTCAAGATAAGACATACTATAGTAGTAGGTACTATATTCGTTAAAAAAATAACATCAATACTAATATTATAAATGCTCAAGTAACTTTGTTTGTTTGTTTGCTTCCTTTTTAGGACTAATCGTCTGAATGTATAGTAATAAAATTTGACAAGGAGATAGATTATATCATGGGGAAGGACATAGACTACAAATGCATAAAGTCGTGGGTAACAGCTAGTTCCTATATGTATAAGTCTACATCACCATGTCAATAGATGTTTGTGAAAATAAAAAAAAAATAACCTTGGTAATTAAATTCAGAAAAGTTTAATAATAGCCGGGGTGGCCGTGTCGTATGAAGCGTTGCCTGCTATTCTAGCGACCCAAGTTCGAATCCCACCGGTCAGTAATGAATGGTCACACCACTAGCTTTACGGTGAAGGATCGTGAGGAAACCTGCATACATCTGAGAAGAAATTCAAAGATGTACCTATGTAGTGCCCAAGAGACGGCGACGGACTCACCATCTGTTACGTTGACACCAAGTTATCTTCGGTGGAAAGAGGGTGTTGTAACACCTCTGTCTGCCCCTTCGGGGACCCTTGTGAGAAGGCGCGAAGAAAAGATTAATCCTGAATTAGCAATTTTTTTACATGTCAAAGAAATTTCAGACATTTGGTTACCCTACATGCAACATACTAATAGGGAATTCAAGGTCCATACAATTATTCATTATTCTTCATTCCGTCGCCGCGGTCGGTCACACGAGTAACACATTAGTCGAGTAGGTAACACCAAGTTTTTATCTACACATGACGTAAATTACAGATGTGTTGTGCAAAATACATCTAAATGGTATGTACCTACTTACTTACAAACTTTAGTACAGTTTAACAAACTAAAAAACTATAACAATAAACTTAAATAAAAATGGTTTGAAGTTCCGAAGCCATCCTAAGCCACTGTAAATCTGTTTTGCCTCAAAAAAAGTGCTCGCTTGGACATTTCTACGACGGTACGTGTTTGCTTTATCATAAATGTAGGTAGGGGTAAAGAGTCTTTTCAGGTTTCTTCAAACAGATTGTCATTTTTACATGAAGTTACCGGCTATGTAGTGTACATTAGAAAATGCTTAGTACCTACTACATCAAAAGCTTGACTGCTTTATATGGCGAATATTTTTTTATGTATGTTACGGCTAATAGCCGAAGAGCTGTTAAACTTGAGCTAGGTGCAGCAGTACTTACCTACATCCCTCATCATACTGCGATTAACATTATTTGTCCCGGCGGGAATCAAACCGCGACACCTCGTCGCCCAGCAATGTTTTTTTTTGTCCACAAAACCCCGGCTGCATCTAGCTCCAGGTTGCTAAAACTAGGTGTAGCCGCGGCTTTTAGCCGTAACATATACACATACAGTTTTACACATATAACAACATTGGATGCAGTGTAATATTGTCGTGGATAATAATATATTGTAATCTTGTAACATGGCGTGTCGATCTCTATACTGTAGTCTTAGCAAGTACAACTAGATTACGTATTCGAATCGTTTTCGACTATTTTGTATGGTAAAATGAACAGCGCTGTGCCGACAAAAAGTGGAACTAAAAATTCGTATCCATTTTGACATTTCGAGGGTTACGTTTTCGAATACGTAGTCGAACGAAAGATGTTCTTGCTACCAGTAGTCTTAGCAAGAACAACTTTGGATTACGTATTCGTATCGCTTTCGACTATTTTGTATGGTAAAGTGAACAGCGCTGCGCCGGCAAAAAGTGGAACTAAAAAGTCGTACGTCTATGAATTTTATCATTTAGAGAGAAGTTTGCGAGTTACGTTTTTGGATACGTAGTCGACACGTTCTTGCTAACAGTGCCGGTAGGCAGGAACATTTTATGACAACGTTAGTGAAAACGTAACTCGCGAAATGTCAAAATTGTAAAACTAATTTTTAGTTCCACTTATCCCCGCCGCAGCGCTGTTTATTTTTCAATAGAAAATCAGTTGTAGGCGATACGGAAACGTTGTCGCAAATTATTCATGCTCGCACTATAGTACAGTACCTATTGTACTCTTTCCGGAATGAACCGAGATGTAACAAAACTCAGTACTCTGTGATATTTTTATCGACAGGACGAGTGTTTCGTTGCGATAATTAAACGTCAAATATTCAACAGAATTATTTGAGACATTATTGAGTGAAATATTTTCAAAGCAGACTTTAAATACGCGCGTTTTTTTTTCGAGCTTGGAATATATAATAAGTTTATGTAATGTAACGGAATGGGTATGTACCAACTTAAAGTTATCAATTATATTGCAAAAAGTCAAGTGTAGTGGTGGTTGTTTTAAGTAAATGTAGAACTCTCATATTGTTAAAGTAACCCATTGATTCATGTTATCATTGTTTAGGTTTTACGTGAACTCTTAAACAATAGGGGCTGATTAAATTCACAGTTAGAAATACAGGTAAATGAACTCGGTCCAACACATTTATGAGATAGGCAGGATGCAATGGGATTTTTGAGCTGACTGGGTACAGTACCCATCCTTACAGAAGAGCAAAATGAAATAACACACCTCTGATGTAGTGTAGTGGTATGTTTCTGCGTGAGTAAGGTTTATTTCCAGAGCTTCTCCAGAATGCGCTGTGCAGTAAGACAATGTAGTCGATACTGTGGTACAAAATCACTGAACTAATTTGACAGGACTAAAAGTCTTGCCATCCCTTTCTGATGTGCGGGGTTGAATAAGGATGGCAATACTTTTAGTCCTGTCAAATTAGTTGAGTTTAGTGATTGTGTAACAGAATCGACACCAATATGTTTTTAACTTGTTATTAGGGTGAGTCTTTACAAACTTAATGATACCCCTGATAATGCAAGCGTCTGTCTACTCTAAATGTTATGATAACCGCTAACAAAGTTATGATAATAGTGAAAAAATGTGTACGTATGAGTGCGCGCGTGCGGTGCATGTGTGTAATCCTGCAAGTTAGATTTGACCTATTTCCCAGTATCTGATTGAGCTGACAAATGCCTAGAAGCACGTTTACCTAATTGCGTTCATATTTAATCCAATATTGCGGACGGCACAAAATTGAGATTTATCATTGCCACAGTAACCCTCATGATATGGGAAATAAATGACAGGGCTTGATGAGCGAATCATAATAAGTAAAGTGACGTCATTCCAAAGCCAATATGGTGGCCGCCTCAAGAAATCGATTTATAATAAACAAAAGTCAATCGGAGGATTGAGTGACTGTGCTCGATTGTTATAGCACAACAAATATTGTGTTGTGGTTTGGTCCCCGATCTGTTCAGAAGTATTTTTTTTATACCACTATGGTGGTACACAAACATCAGTTGGTTTTGTAGACACTATTCGGCAATATGGCTATAAATCAAAATTCATTGTCCTTGAGTCAGAATAAATCAATGCACAAGTTACTAGTAGCTGTCGGAGAAAGAAAGATGAAAACAAATATTTGATACCTACCTACATTAACGTTGAACGTTAACGAAGATGTCCAACTGACATAATGTTAGGTATTTATTTGTGACTTGTTGATTAGAATTTATCACAGTTTGCTACTATATATATTATTGATCAATTGAAACACGTTGCTCGTGTTAAGCTTTCTTTGCCACCAAGTTGCAAATCATTGTAAGCGGTTTCTCGCTATGGACGCTTGCAACACCATGGCCACAGCCAGAACAAAACATATTCTGTCATGTTTATTAAAATGAATTCACTAATTTTATTGTTCCAGGTACTCAATGCTTGATCGCGTCGTCAAGAAAGAAATTCAAATGCAGGCCAATTTTTTTTACGAAAACTGCCCAAATATGAGGCGACCTCGATGGCGCTGTTTCTCTCCAAGGCTAGATGCCTAACCCTGGCTCTCCAACAGATGTTCACCATCAAGTTCTTCTTCCTCGTCAGCACCATCAGCTTCACCGTCTCCATCATTTGGATCCAATTCATTAATAAGAACTACTCCTACCCCGTCAATGAGGGTCTGGTACACGAAGCGCTTGAAAATGTCGCTCGCGATTACAGATACTCCGATGTGTACAGAAAAACTAGTCGGCTCCCCAAAGAACTCAAGTACATACTCCTCTGGACGAGGGATGACTTTGCACCTTTCTACTACTTGGGTAAAGGCCAGCGTGCGTTTCTCAACAACAACTGTTCGGTGATAAACTGCTATGTCACCAACGATAGGAAATTATTCGGCGGTAACCTCACTAGGTTCGACGCTATTGCTTTCAATGGGCGTAACATGAAGTTCAGAGATCTTCCACACAACCGCTTCCAGCATCAAAAATACATCTTCTTCAATATGGAGTCAGCCGATAACTATCCTGTTTGCAGCAGTGTTTTCGACGGCTTCTTTAATTGGACTGCGACCTATAGACTTAGTTCAGATATTCCATACCCGTACTTAATGGTGCGGAATATGAAAGGTGATGTTGTTGGCCCTAAAACGGATATGCACTGGGTAACAGACATGGAAGATGTGGAAGAAGAATTTGCTGATAGACTACAAAATAAAAGCAAAGCCGCGGCATGGTTTGTGTCTCATTGTAGTAGTAGAAGTGGAAGAGCGAAACTAGTTGCTGATTTACAGAAAGCATTAAGTAATTGGGAGTATGATGTAGATGTATTTGGTGCCTGTGGAAAGCATAAATGCGCGAGAGATAAAGAGTCTGATTGTAATAAAATGTTGCAGAGAGATTATTTTTTCTACATGTCACTGGAGAACTCTTTTGATGAAGATTACGTGACGGAGAAACTCCTCAAAGCCCTCCAGAATGACATCGTGCCCATAGCTCTAGGCGGTGCTAACTATACAAGGTATATATCATATTTTCTTAATTGATAGGATAACGATTCAAAATTAAAAGCACGAGGTCATATGAATCCGTCCAATTAATATTTTATGTGTTTCACGGATCTGCTGAATAATTTTAACTAAAGATAAGAGATATTATTTTAAGAGTTGGTTGCGTATTGAAGAATGGGCTTTATGTTTATTGAATAACAAATAATAAAATTCTAAATAATCAAAACCGAGCGACTGTTAATAATGAATATTAAATATTAAGAACATTAAATAAAGTATTACTCATTTGTAAATGATTCATGATGCTTGCTTAGAAAATCCAATGAACAATCTACAATTTTTTTTGGAATGAACTCTGTTAATTGATTTATTTGATTGATTTTAATTGACGAGACCGATGGTCTAGTGGTTAGAATACCTGACTGCTACGCTGGGGTCGCGGGTTCGATTCCCGCCGGGGCAAACATTTATGTGACAAATATGTTTGCCTTGCGTGTTTAGTATATATTATAAGTATGTATTTACAAAAAAAAGTATATTTAAGTATTGTATCAGCTACTGGTTCCCATAGTACAAGCATTGCTTAGTTTGGGGCCAGATGGCGCTGTGTGATAATGACCAAACACTATTATTATTATTAATAATTATTATTTAAGTAAAAGACTACTTATGTTTGACCTCTTATGACTTAGAAATTACACAATTAGATTTTGTTTCTTTCGCTCGGTTACTTCTTACAATTAGCATTTAAAAAATTAATGAATTCGACTGACGGTTGAATTGTTGAGTTTATTAAATTGATTTCAACTATATTCAGTTAATTTGTTTCAGGTTTCTACCACCAGGCTCCTATTTAGATGCAAAGAAATTAGGTCACATACAATTAGCAAATAAAATGTACGAGCTTATGCATTCTCCGAGGTTGTACAGTAAGTATTTTAAGTGGAAAAATTACTATACTTATCACGATCCATCGGCCACAGACAATGTTTGTGCTATTTGTGAAGCCTTGAACGATAACCAGAAGGTAATGAGGAAGACGGTTTACAATGAGTTTAGGGAGTGGTGGAATCCAAACTTTAAGAAACGGTGTGGACACGCAACGTAAAAGAAGTATTCTTGATTTAATTTGTACGTCTTGCCAAATCTAAAAAGTAATATTGTATTTCAGTTAAGAAACTCAATAATTTGATAATTGTACATGGTATTTGTTGATTTCTGTTAACTATTGAATGAAGACTGACATTCGATACGGCCATCAAGATAAATATATGCTATTCTTTGGAAATTTAAAGCTTGTAACTGGAGTATTAAAATTTAATGTGTAATTTGCAGCACATTAGTTCCATTTTATTTTATTTCATTAAAAACGACTGTGACAAATATGTTGTTCGTATGCCTTTAATTTGAAAACATTTGAGATGGTACATATATTTAACATTTAGTAATTTAAGTTGAGTTTAACTTACATTCAGTTCTCCTGGACTGTGGCTTCGAGAATGTAATTGTTAACATCCGCGTATTATTCTTATTAACATTCCAACTTGTATGTTATAACAAGGTTACAACAAGTTATAACAAGTTTATAACAATGACCTATAGTTTTATATTATGAGCACGCTGTAGGTAAAACCAAACACATGGATCAATATGTTTTGTTTTGTAACTGCAAACCACAAGCATGATAATTAAGCGATTGGATTTATTATTGTTTATACTATAAATTAATCAAGCTCGCTTAGTAGCTAAATTGTCACAGTAACTTAAGGATATCGGATCAACAGGTATCAATCGCGTTTTGCTAACCTTGAGCTAAGAGGAATCGCTGACGAATAGATCTTCTTTCTATCGGTTCAATGCTTATTACTGGAGGTCAGGAAATTAGAGGACCATACTATAAATAAATAAGTATTTTTTTTGCAATATTCTGTAATATATTATCCCGGTCGGGGCTTTAGACTTTGAACGGAGAAACCTCATGTGCCGTTTTAAAATATTACATTGCATTTGATGACCCTCGAGGGTTTACGATTTGTGTCACTGAATTTAGCGGTGCAATTAGAAAGATAATACTATTTAATAGTATAATATACTTAGATGTAGTAATACAATTCGTTTGTAAAGAGAAGAATACCATTTATGTAACTATTTAACATCGATTTACGTACCTCACGTCTTGATCCAAAGTAATATTTTTATATTGTTTCCTTATAAGTAACCCGGGGTAACGTCTCCGTGGTACAAAATAGGTACTTATTTTAGTATTTTTTGTTTTATTTGTAAAATACGATGCACAAGTTAAGTGGTCACCGCTTCAACAATGAACCCACCTGACACTTTCCATTATACTTAATTAAAATATAAGGTTGTCATTAATTATAAAGCTTATTTTTTATTTTTATGGAAGTCATTTTAGTTTTATTCTGGAAACATTTGTAATGTTAATTCTTTTGTGCTCCACACGAAGGGAATATTTAAAGGCCATGGCTTTAATGTTCTTTTGATGATTCACTCGCATTCCTTCAGTCAGGACATGGGAGTGATTTCGTGAAACTCCTAGGTGTGTGGACGCAAGCGTGTTACAAGAAGCCGGGAAAGCGCGCGCTATTTGATTTGACCAATGAACGCGCGCGGTTGTAGCTGGCCTTCAAATGTCAGATGTTATACAACAAATTGAGAGGTAGGGCAAATTGTGATCTCCCGTTGGTTTTCCCATTAATATTGGAAGCCCGACTGGGGACTGTTCCTCCGCCTTACAGAAGACCGCAATGAAATAACACTTCTTTGATGTAGTGTTGTGTTTCTGCGGAAAGTAAGGTTGCCAGTGCTCCACGAGGATACGCTGGGCTAGTTGTAATGCTGCTGGCACAGTGACTCCTCATCAACAGCAGGGTTGGCAACTCGTTAGTGATACCCCTGGTATTGCTAGCGGCTATAGGCTACGGTGACTGCTTACCATCAGGTGGGCCGTATGCATTTGTGCTACCATAGTTGTATAAAAAAAACATATTACTACTGAACGGCTTGCTCGTCTGGTTTTTCATTGTGTTGAGAATGCCTGCTTTGATCTGCCACCACGAATTAGGCAAGCGTTAGAATTGTGATACAAAATAGTTTAATTATTAAAAGGATAAATCCTAATTTATAATTTAGTTTGATTCAAGATGGTGTCGTTTCTCCAATAACCTGTTCCATATATATACTTAATTATTGTTAAACCTAGATTTAAGCTGAAGCCTTATTGTTGTTGAAGAATACTTATATAGCTTCATAATTGGAGTTTATAATGTAAATGTACCTTAATAAATATAAGTACTGTTGATGGTTTTCTTAACTGTTTATTTATTTAATATTTACCTCTATAGCCGCTCTTTGGAAATAAAACTGACTCATATGCTGTGACAGCAAACAGCATGACGTCTCCGTATGCCGTCATGCCCCTTCTAAACCAACGCTCAACCCTTTGCACTTTTTATATCATTAAGGTAGCAAACAAGCAACGTACCTATGCATACGCGTAGGTTTGTATGTTTAGTATCTGCGCCCGCCCTAGTCCATGGCGCTTGTTCCTCGTACATTAGGTACCAATACATTCAAAACCGGGTAATGTAAAAGGAATTATTTATTCCTTTTACAAAACTAAATTGCATTACCAGTTATGGCAACGATTTACCTACCAGGAAAAGTAATTCATAGTAAAAATAAATTTATTTACATTACTATGAAGAATAGTTTTTCCGCCTTTACTGGTAATGTAAATAATGTACGAAGAACAAGCGGTCCATGGTTAGAGTACTCCGAGATTGTCTTTAAAAAAAACATTTTAGCGCCCCTGAATGACCGCTCCTTTCTCTATACCCTAGGGCCCCGGCCGGTGCCGTATACATATACATGTATACTTGATGCCTCGCGTCCCATGACGGTGAATGTTTTTTATAACTTAAATACTTATATTTATGTACAAAAAAAATGCACTCAGTGTATTTCAGCACTAGCGGCCCGCCCCGGCTTCGCACGGGTAGACATTTAGATGAAATATTTTGTCTACCCGTGCAAAGCCGGGGCGGGCAGCTAGCATATGTTACTCAGTGAAAATGTAGCTTTCTAACGGTGAAAGAATTTTTGAAATCGGTCCAGTACTTTTTGAGTTTATTCGTTACATACAAAAATACAAATCATTCCTCTTTATAATATTAGTGTAGATAATTATACTGAAAGATAATAAACAAAATAAAATCATGTCCATAATAGAAGCGAAAACGGTGTGCGTGCAAGTCAAGTGTGAAGTGGTGCTCAGTGAACACATGAAAGACAGTTGGCATATCATCATATGTACAGCAAAGTGCATATAGTAACACTGAATTAATTTAGTAGTTAAACTGAACTAAATGAAAAAAAAAAATTGGTCGTGTTTTAAACTTCTAAACGACGTATGTGAAACTAATTGGCACGCTAGGAGTAGGTGTCGCTGATTTGATTCCCGTCAGGGCAAACATTTTTAAGATTAACATTTTGCGTTGTGTCTGCATCTGTTATTAAAAAACAAAGATTTATATCAGCTGTCTAGTATCCGTAGTACAAGCTTTGCCTTGCACAAAGCGATGTGTGATACTGTGCAAAGTTCCAAACATTATTATTAAATTGTTGTTCGCGTGTCTGAGGTTTCAAACGGTGTTAATATTTACACCTCAATAAGTATGGGGAAGATATAAGACCAACTAGAACAGTAGATACCATTAAAAGTATAACAAAAGCCACTTCGTACGTAGGACGCTAACGAAAAAAGTTTTCCAAGTTAATTAGAAAAGTTTCCTACGCTCCTTCCACCACACAGAACAGAACAGCTACGCCAGATACGTGAACATTTTATCCAACTAGCAAATTGTTATTAGCAAAACCTCATTTTGTAGTATATGCTTAGACTATCTTTTTCACCGCGACTTTGCCGCGTAGCAATATAATATATAGCCTATGTTACTCAGTGATATTACAGCATTCTATCGGTGAAATAATTTTTAAAATGTATCTAGTTGTATTTGAGTTTATGAATTACATACAAATCTTTTCTCTTTTTAATATTAGTGTAGATTGAGAAACTTTTAAATAACTATTTGGTATTGTCAATTACGGAGGCACTATAAGTTTAATTTACCATCAATATTCAGCAATCAAAAATAATATAAATATATTTTCACGCCTTCCCGCAAGGGTACTAATTAAACCACAAGATTTTTTAAAGTATTCATTTTAATTGTAGTTATAATAGTATTATTTTCAAATTTAACACGAAAGTTCTTTAAAACTTCATAATTAATTTACAGTTTATTCTTCTGTAGTTAAAGATAATGAAATGGTAGATATCCTCTATCGTATATTGTGCTGGAAGGAAACGCGTGGCGGCAAATAGGTATGTTATAGCGAAAAATCTCCCGATACCGCGGGAGTGCGCCTATCGCTCAGTGATGTCATTACCGGGACCCCGGGGCGCAAGCGATCGCCTCGGAGCTACGAAAAGGTACAGTACATTTACCACATTGTATTATATCACCGACAAGAGTCCCCGAAGAGGTGGTACAACGCCCATTTTAACTTGCTTTGAATACACACACACCGGATAGATGAAACAAATAGTTTGTTAAATGGAAAAAAGATTAATACATACGAAGATATTAGGTCCTTACATATGAAATTGGCGTTTTGTATGGGAGGAACAAAAAGTCGAATATTTTTTAATATAATATATTTAATTAATCAAAGTATGAACCATTATTTTCTATGCACTTTTGCCATCTCATAGGTAGTTCATTGATCCCTTTACTAAAAAAACCAGTCGGACGGGAATCAATAAAATCTTTGAAGGCGATTTGGACTGCCCCATCGGAGTTGAATTTTTTCCCTTGCAAGAAGTTATCCAAATTTCGAAAAAAATTGTAATCTGTTGGAGCAAGGTCCGGGGAGTACGGAGGATGTCTTAGACTTTCCAATTGAAGCTCTTCTAATTTAGTAGCCGTCTGTAGCGCAGTGTGTGGTCTAGCGTTGTCGTGAAGCAGCAGTGGCGTGGAGCGATTGACCAGCCTAGGTTGTTTAGCCGCTAGCTTTTCCATCATGGTTTGCAATTCCTGACAATAGACATCAGCCGTAATAGTCTGGCCAGATTTGAAAAAACTGTAATGAACAATACCGGCACTAGTCCACCAAACGCTTACAAGTAACTTTTTTGGGGTTAATTTTCGCTTGGGGCAGGATTTGGCTGGCTGGCCAGGATCTAACCATTGCGCTGAGCGCTTCCGATTATCGTAAAGAACCCATTTTTCATCACAGGTAATGATTCGGTTTAAAATACCTTCATTATTGTGCCGGTTTAGTAATGTAACGCAGCAGTCGACGCGCGTTTGCCGGTTTGTTTCAGTCAATTCGTGAGGTACCCACCTTTCAAGCTTTTTAATCTTCCCAATTTGCTTCAAGTGAATTAAAACAGTTTTATCACTAACATTGCAGCCTGCAGCTAACTCGGACGTGGTTTGCGATGGATCCGCTTCCACAATAGCCTTCAACTCTTCATTATCAACTTGAGTCTCAGGCCGTCCACGGGGCTTGTTCTGCAGGTCGAAATTTCCAGAACGAAAACGTTGGAACCAAAAACGAACTGTGTTTTCTTTTGCAACACGACCGCCATACACATCATTCACCCTTCGAGTTGTTTCCGCAGCACTAGTGCCACGGCGGAACTCGTACACGTAAATAATGCGATATTTAAGGTTTTCCATTTTGTAAAATGAGTGACGCAAACAGAAAAAAACAGAAGAAAAAAAACAAATGAATGACGATCATCGAAGCACAAATACATGAGTCTATAGCTGTACAAATTTGAATTTGGAATTCCTTACCAAAGAGGAGAAATTCGTGATTAAAGTGGCCAGTACGAAAAACGCCAATTTCATATGTAAGGACCTAATATTACGTTATGTATGACAAGTCGACGTAATCCCTGCCAACGACAGCCCTAATTTATTAAGCACTGTAGTGATTTATTTTATGATATATTCAATACTAGCTGTTTCCCCGCGACTTCCCCCGCGTATCAATTTAATATATAGCCCATGTTATTCAGTGATAATGCTTTCTAACGAAGAAAGATTATTTGAAATCGGTCCAGTAGTTTCGGACCCTATTCAATAAAAACATACACATATACAAAAATACAAATCTTTCCTTTTTATAATATTATATTTAGTATAGATAGACTATGTAGCCGTTACATTAAAAAGGTGATGTATAGGGTCGCTCTTTGAGCACCAGCGTTGAGTCGGCACGTACATATGGCCAGTTTGGAACACGATAAGGCTATACCGATTAAAATAAACGTATTTTATGGAGTTCTTTTATTGTCATGATAAATTTCAATAACATATACTTATCTATATATGTATTCATCATATTATCGGCGCAATTAGTACCAATTGGTGCTTTGATGATCATCACAATATTTATATGCGTGAAGCAAAAACCTTGTGCCCTTTTTACGAGAATTGCGCAGACTGAAGAGTATATTTGGCACTGTTAAAGTTTATTTGAAGAAAAAGGCCGAAGAACTAATATTTTATAAAAATAGATTATTATTATATTATATACTAATATTATAAAGATGAAAGATTTTTATTTTTGTTTGTATGTTTGTGTTGAATAGGCTCCGAAACTACTGGACGGATTTCTAAAATGCTTTCACTGTTAGAAAGATACGTTATCACTGCATAAAATAAGCTATATAATATACTAGCTGCCCGCCCCGGCTTCGCACGGGTAGACAAAATATTTGATAAATGTCTACCCGTGCGAAGCCGGGGCGGGCCGCTAGTAACATATGAGTAACTTTTGAAGGACAAGTCTTACTGAATGTCATGATCATAGTTTGTTTGTATTTCTCAATGTGGTCGATAACATAAGGTCGCATTCGCGTCCGTGGTCCCGGTCGCGGTCCCAAAAGCCCCTCGACTTGAATTTCGATCGCTAGGCAACCGATAGCAAAAAATATTTCCCAAAGTGAGTTTATTCGTTCAGTTTCACGGCTCTATGTTCGCCGCCTGTAGTCAATACAAAGAGGTTGTACGTAAGTAGATTTGTGGGGGCTCCCGCGAAATGCGCGCCTCGGGCCGCGCCGCCGTGCCGCTCGCCTTTCATTCAATTACTGCGTCTTTTTCACATAATATATACGAATAAATAGTGTCTCTCAACAACTACGAGTAAATGTTTATGAAGGTACAAGCGCTCCGCTAGCAACGCGATGACTTTTAAACGCGTGGGATTATAGAATATCCGTTCTTATCTTTTAGGAAGTAGGTACCATTCTACAGAAGCGGCGAATTTAATATAAATGAAGCTTGAATTCGCAACCGGTTTATTTTATTTCTACTAAGTTGACAAGCAAGCCTACCTGATGATTAGCAGTTAACGTATAGACGCTAGCAATACCAGGGGTAGCACTAAAGCGGGCCACACACTTTCAATTTTAACTGTACAGTCGAACTGTGCAGTTAAATCTGTAGGCAAAGCTGACAACTGTGCAGTTGAACTGACGATCTTAGATATAAGTTAAAACTGAACGTGTGTAGCGCGCTTTAGGCAAAACTGTGCGGTTATCAGTTCTGTTTGACAATAGGGGCGTCAGTTATAACTGTACAGTTAAAACTGAACGTGTGTAGCGCGCTTAACGCGATGCCAGCCCTGTTGACTTTGAATCGACATTCAAAGTTTCCGTCGCAAAATCAGAACCTTTAGCCATATTTACTATCTATACTATAGAAAACGAGAGTTTTTTTTTTTTTTTTTTAAATTCCCATACATTTCCTTCGTTATCTATAGCGTTTACGTTTCAGGATTCGACTGTGAGTTTTGGAGCCGCTAACCACTGCCCTTTGACATCTCGACCATGCGCATCACTGCTCTATGACATCTCGCATCTACTTTGTAGGGTTGTGTTTCTGCGGTGAGTAAGGTTGCCGGTTCTCCACTAGGATACGCTGCGCCAGTAGAAATGCTGCTAGCATATTAAGTCACCAACGACAACAGGGCTGGCATCGCGTTAAGCGCGCTACACACGTTCAGTTTTAACTGTACAGTTATAACTGACGCCCCTATTGTCAAACAGAACTGATAACCGCACAGTTTTGCCTAAAGCGCGCTACACACGTTTTCTATAGTATAGATAGTAAATCAGAACCTTTAGCCATATTTACTATCTATACTATAGAAAACGAGAGTTTTTTTTTTTTTTTTTTAAATTCCCATACATTTCCTTCGTTATCTATAGCGTTTACGATTGTAGATAGTAAGGCTTAGCCGCAGAGGTCACTTAACATTTATGCGGCCTCAGATTTTTTGGCAATTCAGTATTCGTTCATTAGAAAGAATTTCAGATGCCAGGAACCAAAGTAGGTAAGTATACCTACAGCAAAGACGCCAATATGTACAAATGCAATTATAATATTTTTTAATTGAAACGCACTCGTATATTTCTAATCAGGCGACAGGCCGTTACTTCCGCTCAGTTTAACACGATAGCATGTAACCCAGCGATTATAAATGGTCTCCGAAAGTCGTTCCCAATCAGGCGTGGAGATTTTTATTGCGGTGCTAATTGTGCGGGACCATCGAGCGATAAAAGTTATTAATTGGCGCCCCAGTCGGCCGGAAGTTGTAAATACAGTCCGCTACTATTTCCGGTCCATCGCCACGAGTCGCTCGTTGCCTTTTCAGAAAGCCGCCTGAAATATAGTGTAGTGTAGTGGTGTTCGATAAGGCGTTTTAAAAAAATTGCGCTAACGGACGAGTATTTACACATTTAAAGACTATGTTGAGAACAATGGAGAAGAAGTGCAGAGAGTTAATATTTTTTTATTAAATATGTATTTATGCGTCGCTAATGTTTAATGAAATAAACCATTGCACACGATACAAACACACTAGCTTGGGAAAATCCTAGGTCTGGTTTTTTTTTATTATTATTTATGTTTGAGGGGCTTGGAAACAAAGTTTATGCCAGCCCCATCGTATACATCTTAATTATAACAAAAACAACGTAATTTAACTACAGACTATCATAGGACACGGTACTGAATGTCAAGCTGACCTGACAAACGTGATGCTTTACAAATGTCAATACTTTTTCTTTTTAATCTTAAAGGAGTATTTACGCTACATGTCGTTGATTGTGGTCGAATTTAGATCACCAGATGATCTATTAGTTTTATAAATTTTAATTTGCTATATAAAATGCGTTGATAAAATGATACATGACAATTTGAATGAATCTGTTTCATTAGCTACAATCATGGTACAATAGTGCCTGAATAGTATTAATTAAATGAATGCGAAAGTAACTATGTTTGTTTGTTTTTTTGCCACCTTTCAGGACTAAACGGCTGTACGGATCGTTATCGTGATCGAGATAGATTAAATCCTGGGGAAGGACATACTACTTTTGTCTTAACAAATGCAGACGAAATCGCGGGTAACAGCTAGACTGTTATATATACTTACTAAAGGATGAGTTAGCCACGCACTCAAAGAACCAAGGACGTGTATAAAGCGCCCGAGATCTGACTTCACCTGCCGTTTTGACTTCACTTTGGAGAAAACTAGATTCTTTGATCTCGGCTAAGAGGTTGCGTGGCGCTGCGTCAGCCATGAGTGTCGGAAATCACTGTAATGGATGGAGGGTTACTAAATAGGGTTGGCACGAATAAAAAAAAATGTTTTTTCATGTGTTTATGTAAAAATCTAAAATAAAAATAATTTATTTAGATTTGGACCTAATAAGGCACTAATGAAGGTCTAAATTACCACCGTGTGTTTATTACCATGTGTATGTTACTATTGGACAACACAATGTTGGTCTAGTGGTTAGTAAACCTGACTGCCACGCTACGTGTCGCGGATTCGATTCTCGCTAGGGCAAACACAATTTATGTGATCAAAATTTGTACTTCCTTGTGTTTTTAAGTATTATAAGTCCATTGGTTTTTTTTTACCTTGCAATAATAATTATAAACACCCGGAATTTCTTGTATCCTGCCGGTGCGGAAGAGAAAAGCAGAAGTGCTAACTAAAAATGCGCAATGTCGGATGCAGGATATTAAATACTATAGATCAGCTTAGAATGATAAGATAATATTTATATTATGTAGGAAACAAGGTTTAGCCATTGCAAACAACAGATCAACAGGATCATGAATTAATAAAACCTTTTTGTTACCTATACTCTTTCTGCTCTGAAATAATACTCAGGAAAATGTTATAGGGCGGCGGACGACGCAGCTTAAGTTAACTAAGTGAGTAATTGTGTGTCAGCCCTACGTTTTTCGGTTGTGTCTGTGGCTAATAGATATCCATTACTGGGTACTTGTCTCGCGCTGGAGGCTCTGCCGGCCACTTGAAGACTTCTTACTGGCTTTCGTCCATTCTCCAATATTTTATAGCTTGTGGGGTATAATTATTATAGTTTTGGCTTGGGATATTCACACGCAAGCTACATACAGTCACATGCACTGAATTTTGTATTTGTAAATATTGCATGATTCTTTGGCGGTCACGCTTGCGACATATCACTCGCGCGTTGCCGACCCTTTTATAAATTATGCATGTTTACATTCTTAGAAGTACATATACGAATGTAATTTTGTATTACTATCTAATTCTCCTTTATTAATGTTCCATGGTCATTGATTCATGTCAAATATGAAGTTCGTGTGATTATATTTAACTAGCAGATCCAAGCCACGCGTTGCTGTGACTCAGTTCATAATAAAAATACAATAATGGATATTAAAATCTAACCCATCTCTCAAGTTGGACCAAATTACACTGTGTGTAAAAGTTTATTAAGATCGGTTTTGTAGTTTTAGAACTTAGGAAAGGAGCAAGGCAGGGGATCACAATTGGCCTAATTTGAATAAATTATTTTTTATTTTCATTTCTTAATACAATAAGTGTCCTATTCGGTTTGTTTTGTATAATATGATTGTATGATAGTACCTCCTTCTTTCGTAGTCGGTTGAAAGATGCGTGCAATGTTAATAAGGAACGAGCGAACCGTGCCATCGCTATCAACGCTAGCATCTCTCCAGCTCAGGAAATGAGATTTTTGTCTACTCGTCGAGGAACGTATTTAGCGAGGCACTGACATGCTGTTTATCGAATTGAGATCTTACGATGAATGAAGCTAAATTGGAATTTTAATATTATTAAAATTAGTGTATTGACATAAAAACTATAGACGTAGATCATGATAAACTAATTAAAAAATAGGTATGTCTGGACCTTCTTTGAATTTTTGAAAAATTCCGTGGAGAATAGTAAAAAGTAAAAACAACACTTCATTTTTTAAACTAACTTCTGACAAAAAGAAGTCTGTCTGGGAAGCTAGTGTACAAATAAATTCGGCGATGGATGGTAAGAAAACTTTTCAAAAACGCCTTACATTTTACAATAGCAATATGATACACATTGCCGCCATCGTAGGCGATGACATATATGCATACTCCTCACGCAACTTGCTTTCCATGTAGGCGGTCAGTATATGCATTATTTTAATCATTTACTAAATTACTGTCTAGTCGAGAGGTGAGGCGAGTGTTTTTCAAATTACAATAACACAAGGTAATCCTTTTTTACAAACAGGAAAATTTAGGTTAACAAATTATTTCCTAACTTAAAACTACGTACTTACGATCTAAATTGACAGAACTTCAAACCTAACTACCATTTGATCGTGCTTTGTGTAATAAAACATTTAATTCTGTCAATAATAAATTATTGTCAAGTATATATGCTCGCATAGTGATTTTACAATAATATTGGCACAGCTGAAGGCGGTGTAGACGCTCATTTCTCAGATTCCACTTCCAGTATTGATATTGCTGGGTATTACGCGCCGAAAGCTGCTATTGATCATAGAGCTAAGAATGCTTAGAATAGGCTCTTGCCCGTTAAAGTCAAAGCTACTCACGCCATCTAGTGACAGCTGAGTCAATATGTGTAATAACAAGCTAGGCACCTGTTGTAACAACCCGAAAAGTGTGTGCACTGGTACATAATTTAACTAGCGGCCTGCCCCGGCTTTGCACGGGTAGACATTAGTTTCGGAGCATAGACATTTATCAAATATTGTGTCCACCCTTGCGGAGCCGGGGTGGGCAGCTAGTATAATATATAGCCTATGTTACTCAGTGATAATGTAGCTTTCTAACGGTGAAAGAATTTTTGAAATCGGTCCAGTAGTTTTGGAGCCTATAGACATTTACCAAATATTTTGTCTACCCGAGCGAAGCCGGGGCGGGCAGCTAGTATAATATATAGCCTATGTTACTCAGTGATAATTTAGCTTTCTAATGGTGAAAGATTTTTTGAAATCGGTCCAGGACTTTTTGACTTTATTCGTTACATACAAAAATACAAATATTTCCTCTTTATAATATTAGTGTAGATAAGTAGTCAAAGGAATCAAATTCCATTATATCAGTTGACTTTCACTTGTATTCGTAGAAGGCTTCATACTAAAGGAAAATAAATAGAAAAAAAACGTGTTTATTAGAATATAGCTTATGTTATTATAGGACGAATACTGAAACGACATTGAACGTTTGAAAGCCCACGTTTGAAGCGTCGTCAATATAAAATTTGGGGTGTAAAATTGGAGGCCACTAAAAATGTATGTGGCATCAGATTTGAGTGGCGTTTCAGTAAACGGCGATGCCATGTCTTCGAATCTATGCTTCCAAGGATGACAATGGTGCCAATTCCGTTGTACAAACTCACTAAACTAAACTAATTCGACAGTTCTAAAGGTATTGCTATCCTTATTTAACCCTTCACATGAGAAAGCGATAGCAAGACTTTAAGAACTGTCAAATTAGTTTAGGTTTAAGTAATTTTGTACAACAGAATTGGCACCAAAATGGCCTCTAGCTAGCAGAATTGTTATAACTTTTTGCTGTTTTTTATTATTTTGAATGAGCGCCGCCGAATCTATCACTTTGCTAAGTGCATGTCATCGTCGAGTAATATTTGTTTAATCTGGCGCCGAGCGACATCCGACCGCAGACTATTGCACTGCGATAATCTAAGCGCCTATATTAAACATCTAGCTACATTCCTGGCTATACTTCCAATATTAAAACGGTATTTTCAATCAATCCTGCCATTCAAGATATTTCTTCATGCCTTCCCACAATGATCCCTGAAGTGGTAGAAGTTATAACACCACTTTCCACCGAAGATAATTTGGTGGCAACGTTACAGATGGTGAGTCCGTTGCTTAGGCACTACATACGTCCTTTTGAATTCCTTCTCAGATGTCAAAATGTGCATGCAGGATGACGCAGGTTGTATGTATGCAAGTTTCCTTACGATGTTTCCCTTCACCGTAAAGCTCGTGATGTGACTAATCACTGCACTTGAGCTAGGAATATTTATTGATATAGACCGGTGGGATTGGAACTTGCGTCGGTAGAATAGCAGGTAACGCTTCATTTATACCACCACGGCTCTTACATTCAGATAATATTATAAAGAGTTATTTTTGTTTTGTTTTTTGTGTGTGTGTATTTTTGTATTCAATAGGCTCCGAAAGGCTACTACCGATTTCAAAAATTCTTTCACCATTCGAAAGCTACATTATTACTGAGTAACATAGGCTATTATATTATATTGACACGTGGGCGTAGTCGCGGGGAAACAGCTAGTAATAAATAAAAATCTTTTATTCGTTAAGATACGGTTTGCAATTTTATATTAGGTTTTTTTTAATTTACTTTAAGTATATTTATAAAATTTTCAACATAGGTTACTGATAGAACATTCTATGAATTAAGAAATGTCATGTTGGCGATCCTTAAATAAATAAATGGTAATTAGTGCTTGATTATCTTTGCAAGAATAATATTACGTACGTTAGGTGAGGTATAAGTTAAGTAAGGACTCTTGTAACTAATTAAGTAAGCTCACTTAATAGACTGAAAAAATATTTCATAAAAAAAAAACTTCATGCACATATTTCCACGGTTCGTCGCTCATGGGAAATTAGAGAGCCAGCCAGTTAAGTCACGGTGGTTGGGGTCGACGAAGAATTTTTTCATTTTTAGCTCTCTAGTTTACGACTCACCTACTTACCATGTACTATGTTACCATGTTCAATTAACCGAATTTGAAGTATATCCTACTTATATTATAAATGTGAAAGTTTGTATGAATCGATGTATGGATGTATGTTTGTTGCTCAATCACGTAAAAACGGCTCAACGGATTTGTATGAAATTCGGTACACGTATATATAACCTGGATTAACATAAAGGATAATTTTATCCCTGGATTTATTTTTATCGCGAAAAAATGTTAGATTCCTTTGGGATTTTAAGCTCAATGCGGACGAAGTCGCGGCCAGTAGCTGGTTGAGAATAAAACACATTTAATTACTGAGACATATAGCTTGGCTTTGTTAATACAAGCGGCATTATTATTATTTCTTTATTCATAAAAAAACATTTACAAACAACTTATGATAAGCACTAGTAATGATATTTCCTTATTAAGAAACGAAGCTGGTTTCCTATGCTAAAATCGGAATCTTATTGGGACAAAAAACGTCATACCGAATTTAGGTGACAATAGGTGAACTCTTAAAAGAGAAAATAAACTTTTTTCTGTAAATAGTTTTTATAAATTGTATTGTCTTTCAAAATTAATACTATTGCCTTAAATTGCACGCGTTGTCAGTTTGGCCTCAATAAGGATCACTTTAATAAGTCATATATGTATTCCTCATAATTGCGAGGCAGCATATGAGCAACGTAATTTTGTTACGAAAAATCTCTCCATATGCCCCCGGGTAGATGTAAATGGCTTACAAGACGGCATTATTAAATTGCCAATGGCGCGGCCCGATGCTCCAGACATTTGCAGCCATTCAGATTGCCGGCACAATGTCGTGGAATTACTTCACATTCATGCCTTTGCCCCGCACGCTCCTCGGAAAAAAATAAGAACATAAAGTTTGACAGCATTTTTGGCGGCAATGCGGAGCGGCTTTATGCATTTTTATGCCTTTAGAGTATTTTAAATTTCAATGTACAATTTTGAATTTACATTATCCGGTATTATTTGCGTATATTTCATAGATGTTTTTGTTTGTGTGTATGTGTGTGTGTAGCCGACAGAACGATTTTAAGCACACTCCGACATCTGTCAAACCACTCATTTATTTCACAAATTAAAATAAACTTATAAAGAAACTTAATAAAGTATAAAAAACGCTATGTAGGTCGTAAATCGCCAATAGAATGTATGGAGAATAATCTCTGGAACTACTGAAGCCATAAAAAGAAACTCTAGGGAAAAACTATACTCAGAGGTGTAACATAGGATAACATAGCCCCCGTTCTTTTATTACTAAGCAGGCGAAGTCGCGATCAGAAAGCTGTTTCATAATATAGTACCAAAACTGATGTACCTCTTTATGAAATTAAATAGGTCGTGAGTGAGCCATCCACTCAAGATTAACCGATTTAAACACTAACCTATAAAGCGATTTAAAAATCTTATAAGCAATTTTTACGCTTCCTTTAACCCTCCACTAGCACGCGGTCCTCTGTCGAACATTTAATAAATTTATGTATTACCGCGTTCAGTTCCGTTTTACAACGCAGTTTAGTGATACAGTTCCCGGGTTTATATTTGTTTATCACTTTATTCTGTCTGTTCGTGGATGTCGTAAAAATTCAATCTGAAAATTGCGTGGAGTCCAACAGCCGCCGTAAAACCCGCCAGTTTCGTTGTTTCTATTGCTTTGTAAGTTGCAGATGGAATACGTATTACCATTAAAATATAAAATTTTATGCGTTGTCTTGTGAAGAACTTAGATGTATTTTTCATTATTTATCATTTGACTACAAATACTACGTTATTATAGTATATTTTATTATTGTTCTGTAATATATTTATTCCGTGGTAAAAAAACACATTATGATAAGTATGCCAAGTGACAAGAAAAAATATTCACTCGCGTATTTGTATAGCTATCTTTGAAAACTAATTACATTAAAACAATACGTACATTGAGTTGAGATCTTAATAAAGATAAGAAATTAATAAAAAAAATATTGGCGCTATTGAGTAATGATACAACATATTCTAATAGATATTATAAAAAAATAGTAGGATAACATAAACATAAGCTTACAGTATCATAAGGAATCGTCACCCTCGATAAATGCTTTAAAAAAAAACATGGTTACGTAAGATTTTCAAGCGGAGATAAAAGTGTAGGACCGATATAACATATGGCAGACAACAAACCTCAGCCATTTGTTGTTTTCAATCAAACCCGTTCAATCGGCGGCGGGTTCCTTACGGTCTCGAATGACTGCAGCACGCGGCGCCCCAATAAACACTGACAAAGGGTTACGGCTGCTATACGTTTGTAACCGGACCGGATGGGAAGGAGCGTATTTTGTTTTCGCGAGCGCGTTGCAAGGGTTGACTTTTATTTTTCTTCTGGTATATTTATCGAATTTTGTGTACCTATTTTTTGTATTTGGAATGTTATTTTCTGTAATAGAATTTATTGTTCCTAAATTAAAAAGAATCTTATTCCTGTTGTTTAAGATCAAGCGCGTCACATCAAAAGTCAAAACATTTGATATCATATTTGGTCTATGTCTAAAAATATTTCAGTAGCCGAATGAATATCTCGCACTACCGTTGTATACAGGCTCTTACAATAGAGGCCTACGTAGAGTTAAGCTGTGGTGAAAAGCTTGTCTGTAAACTTTTACTATGAAGAGGTTGAATAGGACTTGTTCACAATCGCATTGGGTTTTAATTATGATTTAAAATAAAAGCAGCCTAAGTTCCTTTCTGTTAATATCAGCTATCTGCCAGTGAGTCCCGTCAAAATCGACCTAGCCGTTTAGGTGATTAGCAAGAAAAACAAACTTTTTTTTTCGTCATTAGTGTTGTATTTTATTTGTATGCATTAGGTAAAAATCTGTTATTTGGATAGATGATGACAAAATAGTCACATCAATTTTATTCAAATCTGAGCTCAGTTCTAATATTAATCTTCTGTTATAATTTTAATAATCGCTATTGGGCATTTCTGTTAATGGCCAGCCTTGTGCCGATTTATTCTTTTGAATAAACTTTACGTAATCGACGTTAGTTCCAATTTCGACCACCGTCTCGTTTCAGATAGTGGCGCTATATTGGCGACACTTCAAGTTCTTATCCAGTTCGTATCGGTGACGGACCCTAATAAAACGGAATGTTCACACATCGGACCGTTACGATTATTTTTATGTATTCGCTTTTCACATATCGTTTTCAAGGGTTAATTTTATTTTAGTTCCCAAGTATTTCTTTAAGTAAGTACATCAAATATATGTTTTCTAATAAAATAAAAATAAAGTCTTGAACGATAAACGGTCTATCAAAAATGCGGAATAATCTCTTAGATCGTAATGTCAGGGCTTTAGCTGTCAGAAAAGAGGTTAGCGTTCACTATAAGTTACTTTTTTTATACCACTAAGGTGGCACACAAGCATACGGCCCACCTGATGGTAAGCAGTTACCGTAGCCTATAGCCGCTAGCAATACCAGGGGTACCACTAACAGGGTGCCAGCCATGTTGTTACTTTTGACAAATTCATATCTAGTAGCTATTTACAGAAAGTTTTTGACAGTATTGTTGTGGGTGGGAGCCCACTTAACGTGTTAAAGTGGGATTAGATGAATAAAATACTCTTATTTTATATAAAAAAAATATGTGTCTGTTCAGACAGCGTGTTAAATGGTTACTTGCAGAGGCAAGTAATCAAAAATATTTAACATGTTCCAAAATGTTAGTAAAACTAACCCTCACGTAACCAACGTGTAATGAGGTCCAAGGGGCCCAACAGGCCGAAGTTAACAAACAGGAGGTATATCGTATCGTTAACAATCCCTGTTTGTTTGATTTGCCAAACGAACCGCGGTCCGAGAAGTCTGCTGGATTACGTGATTCAATAGAGATGTGTACTACACTATTATGGACGGACATAATAAGAAGTATTATTATCCGGTAAGAAAGAATGGAAAATGCTTCATGTGTCATGATATATAGCCTATAGGCTACGGTAACAGCTTACCATCAGACGGGCTTGTGCTTGATTGCCACCTAAGTGGTATTAAAAAAAGAAGCATCTATCTTGTGATATTTATAGAACGCATTTTCTAAACATGTGAGGGATTCATTCTAAATTCAAAAGCAGACTGGCACAAAAAGACAAAAAAGATGTATAAAATTACAACTTTTTAAAAAATCGAATTAAATGCTCATTCATTGTGGTTAGAAATAAACCTAGACTTAATACATTGTTTCTTAACGCCGGCCAGTTTAATATTCAAAATTGCAGTTCCTTATTCAAATTCGAATAATTCGAAATTTAAATATAACTTCATTATAAAAGCTTCTTTTTAGTTTCTTTACACACATCGCAAGTAGGTATCAACACCCCACATGACACCGGTGACTTTATTCACTTTCCCTCGAATAAGCATTGATCTGAGCCTAGTACCTTGAGGGTCCTGTACACGTGACCCGCTAACAAATGGACCTTTAAAGGAAAACTCGATGAAAGGAGATCGTATAGATCGCCTAATCTATTGTGAGCTTCGATAACGTTTTATCGAGTTGGCTGTACATGTATTTTAAAAGGAGAACGTGTGAAAAGGTTTGTACAGGTACGTTACGTTTACGTTACGTGTTGCATTATTTTTTTAATTAGTAGGTCTGAGGCCTTTAATTTCCTGTAAAAGTATTGCTACCGCCACTTTACAGAAGAACGCAGTGAAATAACACTTCTTTGATGTAGTGTTCTGTTTATGTGGTAAGTAAGGTCTCCACGAGGATACGCTGCGCTAGTAGTAATGCTGCAAACACAGTGAGTGAGGTCTCATGCTGGTTGGCAACTCGTTAGTTATAGCCCTGGTATTGCTAGCGGCTATAGGCTACGGTGACTGCTTACCATCAGGTGGGGCACATGCTTATGTGCCACCTTAGTGGTATAAAAAAAGCTAAGTACGGTGGGTAAAAAAGTTACAAATTCCGCATTAAAAATAGGTAACAAAAATAAATAACCATGCTTATGTTTTGTTCTCTAAACAATTCCATATCCTCTTAAATCCTTTAAGCATGTCCCAGAACCGTGGAAGCAATATCCTTCTCGTATATCGTCGGATCTATCGTACCTATATCCCGTGAAGACCTGCACTTTTGAGATTGAAGGCTCTTCTCGCTAGCTTGGATTAGATCTTTGAGTATTTTCCGAGCTATAGTTTTATTAGAGTTCTAAAGTTTATTTGGATAGCCATACTAATAATATAACAGCGAAAGTAACTCTGTTTGTTCGTATGTTGCCTACCTTTTCAGGACTAAACTCCTCGAAATCAAAATCAAAATCAAAAATCATTTATTCAGTTTAGGCCCTAATAAGGCACTTATGAAGGTCTAAATTACCACCGGTTCGGAAAAAAAGCCACCTGAGAAGAACCGGCAAGAAACTCAGTGCTCTGTCTTTTTTTTTCATGTAACAATCCTCGGTCTCGTTATGTCCGAGCGGGAATCATTACCTTGCCGTAACACAGTTTCGACTAGCACGGGAGGTAATAATATATTTCTGTATACCGACACTATAACTAATTAAGAAATACATGTATTACTTCAAAATAATTCGCCAAAATACTATTTACTTCAATAAATTGTATTAAATAAGCTGGTATACTGTACACTGTACTTATAAAATCTGAATAAATTACTTACTTACTAAACGGATTGTAATAAAATTTGACAAGGATATTATATCCTGGGGAAGGTAGGCTACTTTTGTCTTTAAACAAATGCAGACAAAGTCGCGGGTAACGTCCGAACACTGAAACACCAGACGAATATGATGGCACATATATTATAGGCCACCGATATTTTACGCGCATTACTCTGTCCCAATCGCCTTTTTACTCATATTTGCATTGCATTGGGACCAATGATATTAGGTCCCAATGCAAAATGTATTTTGAGTAAAAATATTATTATTTTCCTCTGAATACTCTACTACTCAGCGGAAAAACATCGGTGATTCTATGCTATATTTGAAACGGTACCTAAAGTCATAAAATATGTTATGAAATAAATAAATACAATACAGATAACATAGTTGGCTATTAGCTAATAAGATTTAGATCGTATGAGGAGAGTAATCAAATATTGGCCCGGCTACGGCGGCTCCTGCCCGGGGCGGGCTAAACACATTTCTTCTCTGTTTACCTACTGGAACTCGTGCACTAGCTCTCTTCATACATGACCACACAATAATCATTCAATTAAGACTTTATTAAAGTGAACTACTACTAGAGAATATACAGACCTCCGTAGAGGTAGACATTTTAATTAAAATGCGTTTTTTTAGGGTTTTTATTATCCTTAAGCTTTGTAATATGCACTATTAAAAAAATCAATTTTCGATTTATGTATGTTACATGATAAAGGCCGCTTTATTAAAAAACATAAATAAAAAAATCACTTCAAGTAACAAGTCACATTATTACAATTCTGAAAAAAGTTCTTTTGAATGTAGAATCTTTGTTCGAATCAACATTCAAATGTGAGGTCACGTGCTTAACCCTCCGCTGCACATGCATATAACAAGGCGTGTAATACAATGCTAGGGCCGACGCTAAACTGCTATAAGTATTGCAAGTCGGTCCGGCATTTGGGGATCGCGGTGCGCATACTGATAGACGCGAAAAACACAGGAAAGTAACGACTTTTAGGGATGCGGCAAATTTCTAATATTTAGAAATCGTACTTTTTTATGTTTCAAGTGTTTGATCTATTAGTTAAATTTAGTAAAATCAACTGAATATATCAGAAATGTTCACCTATGCATTTTTGCCACCTGGTATCTCGTAAGTTTTTTCATGGTCTTTTTTTTGTTGACTAGGGGGAAACCTAAACCTTCAAAAGGTACCCGCCTGCTTGAGGGGAGCAGACGGGGTATGTGAGAGTTTGACTCACTAAAACCCCCCCGGTGTCCATCCTCCGTGCATGTAGGAGGGCTCCGGGATCTCCAGTGGAACGCACCGGGGCCCTCCTGCAATTTGCCTGAGCACGTCCCGGGGGCAGCCATGTCGCAGCCCCTGGAACCCTCGCGTGCTCTTGACAGCACTTGCCACGTCATGCTGCCACCAGCCCATTGTCACCGTTCCAATAATAATAGGCGTATCACTCGCTGCGTTCCATAAGGTAAGTTTATGAATTTAGAAAATTTACTTGTAACAGAACAACGAGCCGCTCTCTGTTCTAGTGTATCACCCTTTCACGAGCCAAACGTCGGCATTAGCTTTGGAAACTGAGCTTTTACCTGTATCGTACCATTCGTAAGAACGTTACTTTACATAGAAATGCTCGAGAACTGCTGTGTATATCCACCTTTAAATTTGAAGAAACCGTATAGCCTTAAACCTTAGAAGATTTCTTTCTGCCAGCACTATGTCTCCTTCCATGAGCTCTAGAAATCTTACTAAAGATCATCCTAGCTGTATAGCGAATTTAACGTCTTTTCCATCCAGGCAATTTTAAAACAAAATTTGTCGCCCCATTCAATGCCGCATCTAAAAACAATTTACTTAAGTTTGCCTTTCTACTCACTGACACTAAGTTAGCTACTTTATTTCGCGCGAGGTGAGGTCTGTTGAAAGTGAGATAGTTCACTCCACTTTACTACACAGTAGTCAGTACCCCAAACACGTACCAAGGAGTTTTAACTCGACTCCAGTATTTCTTTAGTGATTATGTAGGTCTCACAATAAACTTTTATAGAGCTCCACAAATGCTATTGGATGACTTCTTTAGTTTGAATTCGGATAGTTTTGCTGTGGTAGTTTTCAGTAGTAGGTTTTATTGATAGCTATAGAAATCTCACTAAAGATCTAAAGCTTTAATATTATTCTGAGTTAACACTATAATTGTACGTGTATATTATCTACTCTGAGCTATAATGTTAACTCAGAATAATTATTAAAGCTCGCTAATGCGTTAAGTCGGTTTTAGTACAGTGCCGGTAGCAGGAACATTATCGACAACGTATTCGAAAACGTAACTCGCGAAATGCCAAAATTGTCATACTAATTTTTAGTTCCACTATTCACCGCCGCAACGCTGTTCATTTTTCAATAGGAAAATAGTCGAAGGCGATACGAAAACGTTGTCGACAATGTTCCTGCTACCGGCACTGAAGTCTATTAGATATTCATGTAGATTAAACTACATTCTGTCCTAGACAGACATATGTAATATATTGTGTAAGTGGAACATGAAAGAAATCAGAATCAAATTATAATAAATCCATTGCTCACTCCAGATTTTTATTACTTAGTGTTTCGCATGGTACTGTATATTGCTTGCAAAAGTTTGTTTAAATATTTTTTATATCACAAATGTGGTAGACAAGCATACGGCCCGTCTGATGGTAAGCTGTTACCGTAGCCTATGGACGCTTGTGGAGTAACACTTGCGCGTCGTCGACCCTATTGATACCGCACGGTTCGATTCCGGGCCAAGACAAACATTTATGTGACAAACCTGTTTGCCTAGTAGTCTGAGATCCGACCATACATCGACCTTCACCGAGCTGATAATTGAATGAAACTTATTGTATGATACATTTAGTATATTAGAAAGTATATTAAAAATGGGTTGCCCGAAAAAACCCTGGACAGAATATATTTTTTTTTTTCAATAAAAAAAAATATTAACTGTTACAACATCAAGATAGTATTCCTAGTATATTTATAAATATATTTTTTACATAAAACATTTTAACAAATTTACTTTAATAAATCATTTTTATAAGTGCATCGACATACCTGTATATACCTGGCAACCCAGTAGTTCGTAAATGACAACCCTACGTCTGCACATTCTATATGTTTTATTCTTTAAGTCTAGTATACAATTTTCTTATTATCTTGATGTTGTAACAGTTAATATATTTTTTTATATATTGAAAAAAAAAAAAATCGGTCCAGGGTTTTTTCGAGCAACCCATTTTTAATATACTTTCTAATATACTAAATGTATCATACAATAAGTTTCATTCTATTATCAGCTCGGTGAAGGTCGATGTATGGTCGGATCTCAGACTATAGCGTCTGTGTGTTGGGTATGTATTATAATATATGTATATACATAAAAATATAAGTGTTGTATTAATCTGTTGGTTCCCATAGAACAAGCATTGCTTAGTTTAGGACCAGACAGCGCTGTGATAATTTACGAGCATTATAATTTAAATATTATATAGAATATATTTAACAAAAGTAACAACGTTTATTATTTTCAAAATAAAACTGTAAAGGGATCCAAATCGTTATGTTTAGAAAGCTACAACTTATGTTTATTGCATAAAAGATGGTCTGGACGATAGTCAATAACGGAGAGGGCACCGCGTGGATTTATTTATGAAGTACACACACCGGGACTCATAAATATCCAATCTAGAGATTGCTTACCAGACTATGTTTGGTCAATAATGTATATGTTTATTTGGCTTACTGCTGGCTATATGTGTGCTTTTTGGTGTGTCGTTTCAACTATAACTTTAGAGATCTTATTAATATAGGTCTAGTAGTTTCGAGTTTATTAATTGCTAGCTATTTCCCCGCGATTTCGCCCACGTATCAAAATAATATATAGCCTATGTTACTCAGTGATAATGTAGCTTTCTAAAGTTGAAAGAATTTTTGAAATCGGTCCAGTAGTTTCGGAGCCTATTCAGTACAAACATACAAACACACTAAAATACAAATCTTTCCTCTTTATAATGTTAGTATAGACAAACAAGAATACAAATCTTCTCTCATTATCATAGTATAGATTATAAAGACGGTCATAATTTTTGCGTCATCATATTTGAAATTCATTTTATTCAACACGTTCCGCGTATACAACCATTTTGCGAAACAATACGCCAGAAATGCCCATCATCTATGTTAAAGATTCACATAAGTATATCAAAAGCGTATTCTCTACGTCTACAAATATGTAAGAGTGTAAATATAGCAAGATCCTTGCTAGCAGTAATAAAAGGCGTGTGATATTAAGATCTAGAGGCCGAGTCCTCGCCCCGGGCGGATCTATCGGCCTCCGCAATATTATCTGATAGCTTCTGTGTGTATAGCACGCCATATTTTGCCATGAAATGAAAAAAATATTCCATGCCATAGTTTTTTTTTCGGTACCCTAATTCTATTTCTATATAAAAGACTCAATTAAGCTTTTCATCAGCTACCTGCTAGTGGAAGTCCCGCTAAAATCGGTCCATCCGTTTCGGAGATTAGCCTGAGCAATCGGACAGATACATTTTTTTTAAGGATTTTGTTTGTGTGAATTGTTTTTCATAGATAATAGATATACTTCCACATGAAATTTAGTAAAAAGCTGTTTTTTCATATTACATACACACACTTTTTTTTTGTATTGATATTTTCAGAAACAAGCTTTTGTTTTTTACAGGAATTTATTAAAAGCCAACTAAACTTTCAATCTCACTGATATTAAGATGAGTATCAAACCTTCTTGATATGGGCTACGAGGTATAAGTGACCTATTGATGCACTTATTTCGTACTCGAGATGAAAGTTGTGTTCAAAGTGAGCGGTCAATATTGACATATCGCTCCTCGCCCGCAGCCCGGGATCAAATCTAACCCGGCTTTTACTTTACACTGCGGGGTCTAAAAGATCAATATGATAGTTGATAATCACTTTGTTTACTGTTTAAGCTGAAGCTGTTGAAGGTAGAATTTCTCCGAAAAAGTTTAGTCAAGTGACGTCATACCAAGCTGAGATAATTGCTGAGGAGTTTATAAAGCGAATTTGATACAAAACGTAGTCCGTTCTGTGTGTCGACGAAATTGCGTTATCATTTAAGGCCATAATCATAATAATGGGCTTTTCTTCGTGTCAAATTACTAGCAGTCCTCAAGTTAAGTTAGCCTAAAAATGAGAACCAAAGGGATAAACAAATTTTATAAGAAAATGAAATTAGACAAACATTGTTGTTTTCTTTTCAGTGTTATATATCTACTATTCCGTTAATTACCTATTTTGGTAAAAGTATTAAATTCAAGTTTTTACTTCTTCGTTTGTTCGTCTTTACCCGCGAGTGTTCAGTATCACGAAGTCGTGATGAAGGGGGCTGAAACACTCAATGTGAAAGACAAGCGTTATGAGAATCCTATAATAGTGCAGATTCAAGTTTTTTTGAATAGAATCAGGTGTTACTTTGCGGAAATTCATATTTACAAAATGCATAATATAATATAATTTGCTTTATTATATATTCGGTTTCTTCAGACAGCCTGCGCCCAGGTGTGAGTTCGAGCAGCGTGATGCTTCCAGAGGCATCCAGACCTCGTCGTGGCATCACGCTGCTCCACCAACGTAGCGGCACCCTGATGATGGGTTGTGGAAGTCCTGAAACACGTGTCGGAAGAAATCCCACCTGAGCTCACACCTGGGCGCAGGCTACTTCCAGATACCGTATCATATTAATTTAAGCGGAATAAAGCACATTGTATTATATTTTATATTTTATTAAGTTTCTTTGTAATGTTGTGAAATTTCCATTCCATTACGTTCCACGAACAATTTTTACCAACAGCTAGTAAAACTTGTCCTATTTCTGTACAATATGGAGAATTGTTTGTCCGTATGTCCGGTCGTATTTGAGCAGCACTCCCGACTTATGACTCGGTTACACTCTGAACAGTTTGCTCCCGTGTTTTTCAATATATATATTTTGTTGCTTACATCTGTACATGAGTTCCATTCGAGCCCGTCATGTTTGCATTGATGGTTGTGCTTGGTCATTAGCATTTATATGTAGGTACAGGTGTTAATGATTTAAGAAAACAATTATTTTAGCATTTTTCTATAAAAAAAAAGTTCATCCATCATCTGAAATCGGCGATGACTAAAACTAGCAACCCGCCTTGGATTCGCACGGGTGTCTCGGGTCGGATTTTCTCAACTATAATCAAACATCATTTAATATATGAAACCAAAATAATTTACATAAGAACCTTCCTCAGAAGTCCCTCCGTATAATTGAAAACCGCATTAAAATCTGTTGCGTCGTACAAACAGCGAAACGACTATGTTATATATATATATAAGAGTATATTATATGACTTAATGTGAAGTGAATGATGGTAAACAGTTACCGTAGCCAATAGCCGCTCGCAATAACAGGGATACCATACCAGTATACTAACGAGTTGCCAACCTTGTTGTTAATGAGAACTAACTGTGCTAGCAGCATTACTATTACGACGTTGACGAGACCGCTGCTCAAGTGGGTCGATTCTCGCTGGGGCAAATATTTATGTGACAAACATGTTTGCCTTGCGTCTGGGTGTTTGGTATGTATTGTAAGTATGTATATACAAAAAAACATATAAGTATTATATTAGTTGCCGGTTCCTATAGTACAAGCTTTGCTTAGTTTGGGGCCAGGTGACGCTGTGTGATAATATCCACTATTATTTGCGTGCAGCGTACAGAAACACAACATCACACATCACAGTAGTGTTATTTGACTTCGGTATTCTGTAAGGTGGAGGTACAGTCAGCCGGTTGACTTTAATATTAATGGGAAAACCCACGAAAAATCCCAATTCACCCTAATTTTAAGTGGTGTGATTAATCACTGTACTTAAGCTTAGAAAAACTCATTGGTACAGGCCGGGGTTCAAACTTAGGCCCATCAGATGTTAGGCCGTTGCTTTAACCACAAGGCCACCACGGCTTCAAGCATCAGAACCTATTTCGCCATACCTCTCTTTTGCTGCATAGGTTTGGAAGCAAGTTATAGTTTCCACGTCGCGTGTCGCCAATAAAAAGGCAATATTCCCGCTATCGTCTCGATCGTAAAGCGGACACGGCCCAGTCGCCATAATGTGACGAATAAAACGCCACTCGGACAGAATTCCCTTTATATTTTTATTAACTAAAAAGGGATATTAAAAGGTGACGTGCGAGCCGTCTCAAGCCCTGCAGCGGAAGCAGCGGTGTCGACAAGGTCTGAATAGATAGGGAGATACAAGGAATATATTGTCACGTCACGAAGTTCAAGTATATTATATTATATTTTCCCTCTAGACCTTTTTTTATGAGTTACATAACATACATTGTCTCAAGTTTAAAGAAATGCCCCTAAATTTATGAACATTATTCGTCTAAAATAAAGTTATTTAAAGAAATAAGTAAGTTTAAAATTTTACTACAACGCTTTCGTATCGGCTTCAACTATTTTTGTATTAAAAAATGAACAGCGCTGCAGCGGTGAGAACTGGAACAAAAAAATTGTATGTCAATTTTGACATTTCCTGAGTTACGTTTTCGAATACGTACGTAGTCGAAAAATGTTCATGCTACCGGCACAGATAAAATGACTGAGTATTCATTAAGAAATTCTGGAAATCCAATGGTAATGTACATTTTCAAATTGATAAAATAATGCTAAGAATAGAAACAATTGCATTGCAACATTTATTACGCAGCTGCATTGGCGCAGCAACCTTATGCTGATTACTCGGTATCTTGGAAGTAGCATGAACTGATAAACGAATATCGGTTTATAAGAATCGAATATTCTGAACGCCTGGTTTAGTTAGAGCCTCTACTACTTGTCTTTAGCTAGAAAGAAGGTACTATCTATGAGGAGAGGTAGGGCGAATTGGGTATTGGGTTTTCTAATTAAATATGGAGCCGCCCGGCTGGGGACTGTACCTCCACCTTACATAAGACTGCAGTCAAATAACACTACTTTGATGTGGTGTTGGTGTCTTTGAGGATTTAAAATGATTTGAGGATAACAGTGAAACAAGTATCGAGTACACAATGAGTGTAACAATAGTAGCTGTAAGTGGAAGTGAGGTGCCAGTTTGCATTCTACCCGCATTCCACATTCAATTTCCTCCCAATGGCGGCTCGTAAAGAGAACACGCGGGAGGTGCACCGACAAACTTTATTAGCTGCGCTTGTTGGAGAATTGGGTTCGTGAGTGTGTTCTGTGACTACACGTGGAGACACTATCATGGAACTTTTAAAAATATTCATAAAGTGCTTACAATAATAATTGTAACGTGTGTGAAAATATTTCAGTCATATTTCGAGTAGCCGTATAGAATAACTAAATAGCAATTTCTTTAAAACCAATTTTATATTTTTTTAGTTTTTACGAACGTTTTCATTTACATCAATAATGTACCACAGCACTAAACATCCATTTGAACACAGTCATTGCTAATTTTCGCTGCCAATATAGCCCTATGACGTCTACACCTTCCGACATTCGAAGCACGACTGACCGTAAAATGTTTTACGAGCGTGTCGCGCCACGCCATCTGGTAACGGAGATTGGCAACTCCCCGGTTTACGGTAGGTTCAACCACCACGACACCTAGGATGACTATAAACTATCTTTTATAGTCGCTAAGCTTGAAAGTAAGTTAAATTTAAACGACTAGTCGCTTGTTAAGCGTTTAATGACGGTTGGTTAAATATAGTTACGGAGGTTTGTTAAGAGTTATTTGAATGACATATTCAGTTTTAATTTGTTATTGGTACCATATGTTAATATTTTGTACGAGGTACTTTTTTTGTAATACTCAAAAAAGTGACATATTTTTCTGTTTGTAATATCTTTATTATATTGTAAATAGTGATGCGAACGTATATAGGGCGTCATTAACTCTGTTATTGTTTGATGATATGGTATAATGTACTTCTTGAACGTTCAAATATGAACGTAATAATTTACAGCATTGACACCATTCTCGAATAGCAGACATGTAATAAAACATATAAATATGACACGCACATAGGGTGGTCATTTGATGAAACAATCCGAGCTGTGCCGTGCCGTATTATTTTATGGACCTCATAAAAAGTGACAGCGTGTCTTGTAATATAATAAAATATAAGGCTATTGGAAAAATACATTGAGATTTTTTTTATAATGCTAGGATTTTTTTAATTCCGACATGGGTTGTCCATTAAGAGTCTACAAACATCTCACCGAATATATTAATGCTCCTACTGGACAGATTAGAGCCGATAATACACCCGGTATATGTACTCCAAGAGCCTTGTTGTTTGTTAGTTACATAACAGTCATAATAAGTACATGTACTAATCTAAATCGACATAATTTTAGAGGAATCTAGGAAAACCCACAAGCGTTCAACTATGCTTGAAGGAGTCTTATTGGCTGTTAAGAAATATTTAGTAAACATGGAACATGTCCAATAAACTTCAAAGGAATCTAGACTGAAGCCCAAGCTCGCATTAAAAGTTCGCGTGTCGAGCAAACAAACAGGGAAGTTGGCGGTCAACCTTATAAAGTAGACTTTTATATCGGGACCCCGCGGTATGAGCCCCGAATATACTTACAATACGCAGATATATCTAGATACTGGATGTGGTAACAGATTTATGGGTTCCATAACCTAAGGGAAACCAACGGGACCTTCTAAGCCTCGGCTGTCCGTCCGTTCGTCCGTCCATCTGTCCGTCTGTCTGATAGCGGGCGGTACCACATGATTCGTAATAGTTGACAGTTGAAATTTTCTCAGAATGTGTATATCTCCATACATTAAAATTCAAAGATAAAATATTTCCTCTATTTCCGAATACGATTGTTTTCTTACTATAACGTACTATAACTTCTAGCTGTTAACGAGCTTTATAGTTACGATAAAAAAAATATCAATTAGTATTTTTTTCCATAATAGTGAAGCATGGTCGATTAGCTAGTTATTATTATTGTTGGATCTCCATTCTCAGAGTTAATAATTATCTCGTTTGGTCACATCCAGTTTCCGTATCCCCTCTCCCTCAACACCCCTTCCAGTCCTTCCCCAGAGATTGAATAAGTCGGGAGCGACGCGACGCCGGATTTATGAGGATTCGCTCCGACATTGCACTCCTCTCTGATTGCCAGTTTATTTTGTGTCGAAATGCGTGAGCTTCCGTCAGGATTCCCGATTAATAGAGAACTTTCGTCATAGTTATATGATGACATATGGGTCCTGCGAAAAGACTCAAAGTTGAAAATTTTCATTCTCCAGCGATGAAAATGTCAAAAATACTATACTATGCTGACAGCATAGTATTAGTTTTTTTTAGTTTCAACCTATATACTTCAATTTTTTGATATCAGTAAGGCGGCAAACAAACATAAAGCCAGCATGATGGTAAGCCTGGATACCTTGTATGGGTACTGGCAACACCAATAGTATTATACTCTGACATATTTCATGTAGCAATGGACCTCATAATTATTCACAAAGTCCAATCTTGCGGTATATAAGAAACAAGTTGTATCGCATTGGAGGTTCCTTTATATTCCATGATACAAAGTAGATACATGGTATCAAATACTAACAATTTTACACCTTACATTAATTCTAATTAAGTGCATAATTGCTCAGACAGAACTGTTTGAGCTTCACAGGCACGGGCTACGGATGGCTTCGTTTTACTTTCATGTCACATTATGTTTTACTTTGTAGTTTAACACTACCTTAAGCAGTCCTATTAAATGGAAATAAACCTTACGGTAGAAACAATAAGCCTCTCATTTCGATAGCCAGGGATTGTATTCTACATCTTGGGACATTAGTTATTTCGTATCTTCTGTTTTTTATGCAGTTTTTGCACCTTAATTCAAGACGATTATAAGTTTTACCAATTACTATCAGTTGGTGTCTGGGAATAAACGACCAGCTGTTAATAATTGATGCTAAAATAATCAATAAATAGTACAATGATGCCTATTCATACCGCAAATTGTTGGCTGTCAAATTCAGGACCTGAAAGATCTAGTTCGGTTTAAATTGAGTTTGCCATTAACACTTGTGTTAAACTAAAGGTCCCCAGTTCCCAATAGCAACATCTAGTGACTATGATATTACATCAACACTCACCGGAAAATACACTCTACGCATATACAATTTAAGTTGGGATCTCTTCACCGAGTGTTTTCCTCATGCAAACACATTGCATTTTCAGTGCAAAGTTCAAAGGAAATTGCTAATTGATTTTGGAACTTATTTCTAACAGTTAGGGCTTAGGTTAGTTTATGAATAATGATTTGAGAGACCCAAAGTTATACTCTTATCAAGCACATATTAAGTGGTACATGGTTATTACATTAAATCGAAGTTATACAATTATCTAAAAACCATATTATAACAAAAAATATATAAGGATCTGCAACGTGCGTCTGGAACTCCTGGTGTTGCAAGCGTCTATAGGCTTACCATCAGGCGGGCTGTCAGTATGTTTTTGCGTCATCTTAGTGGTATAAAAAGAAAGCTTTCCTTTAATAATAGGAAACGTAACTAGCAGTGAATATGCAGTCATAAATGACTACTTAAAAATATGAATGAAGATTTTTAATTGTAATCTCATCGACAAGATTCCTTGGACCCAACTTCAACTTTCACCGTCCACGTGACATCAAATGTGATATAATAAAACATTGGTAAACCTGGCCAAGCCCTTCCAGTGTTTGTTACAAACTCTTTCATACTTCGCCGGACATTTTATTGACTTCGTAAAATAAAAGTTACAGGTGTTGCCTAGTTCCTGGGTAAAGCCCAGACTTATGCTTTTAAGGTAATGCATTCGAGTCAGAAGTCATAAGTCACCGGTAGTTATGTATAGTTAGGGGTGAAAATATTTACGGAATGCCGAGTGAAGTTATCTTTCGATGTTTTGCTATATGTATACCATATTTTACAAATCATATTATTTTATAATTTTTAGCATTTAGTTATTTATTAAATCATTGTACTAGTGTTAAGATGCTGTAAATCTTCCAAGCAGTAAATAAATAAATAAATAATGTTTAGACAAAACACATAGTGCAATTGTCACATAACAAACAATAAAAACACATAATAAACATTCTATGTAAATATATGGACACTAGTCTGAAATAAATGATTTGTGGAATTCGAACACGCGTCGCTAGAATAGCAGGAAACGCTTCATACCACACGGCCGCCACGGCTATTTAGAGTAAGTTAAGGCTTAACTAATAAGTTCAAAAAACAATGAGTGCAAATTTATTTTTACGATATTGTTTTTGTGTATTGCTTTGACGAACTTACATACAATACATTTTTCAGCTTCCAGACTGAATATGCTTAATTTTATTTTAATTTATGATTTTAACTTTAATGTAGTTGGTTAAAATGACGCAATGTTAGGGTTGGTTGGACAATAAATATCGAAAACCGGGTACAAGATAAATGTGAGCCGACGCTAGTATCTAATCTACAAACACATAGGGTCGTACTTGTCATTTTGCATGGTCGGGTATTTTTTATCTTCGTTCAAACGACCCACTCTCGAGTCCACTGACATTTTTCGGATAATTTCAGCGTAGGGGGATTCTATTATACTTTTATGTATGTAATTTGGGGGAAATAGGCCTCGTGAGTTGAGTATGGATTTGTCAGCAAAAGAATCTGCTACCTACGTTATAGTTCTACGTTGTACGTTTATCTTTAGATGCCGATGGCTCAGATGACAGCAGGCCTGCCTTCTTCTTTTGGTTGTTGTGGGTTCAGTCCCCGATCGTCATAAATATTTTTATGCATTCATTGAAAGAGGGTGTAATAAATTGAAGATATATATTATTATTAATACGTAAGTGTTCGTATTATTTATGATTATCATTTATAAATTCTTGTACTTAGATTGCAACGGACGATGGACATTGGACAACTCACTCACTTTACTAATTATTTATTTATTTAAGATAGGTACACCAACAAAACAACAATGTGTAATATTACAGTTAGATATTAATATAATTACATTTATGATATGTGTTTCATTTAGAGGCGTACAAACAAAACCCGATACCAATAATAATAATAATAATAATGCTTGGACATTATCACACTGCGCCATCTGGCCCCAAACTAAGCAAAGCTTGTACTATGGGAACCAGTAGCTGATATAATACTTATATACTTTTTTTTGTAAATACATTCTTATAATACATACCAAACACCCAAACGCAAGGCAAACATATTTGTCACATAAATGTTTGCCCTGGCGGGAATCGAACGCGCGACCTCTAGCGTAGCAGTCAGGTATACTAACCACTAGACCAGCGGTCTCGTCAATACGTTGTTAGTTTGTCACAGCCTGTTCAATATTACTCATCACCAATAGCTAACCCTTTAGCTAACCTAACTCTGTACCCAACAAGTCGGCAACTTACAACAATAAGTCCATAAAGTGGCACACGTCCGAGTGACACAAAGTGGGACCACGTGACTCAGCTGACTGGTAGCAAGTCATTGTTAACATTGGTACTAAGTTCAGACATGTAAGTTCCAGTGTTAAGCTCAGAATTTTGCTTGTATTGGCGACTATGAAATGTAATTTTAAAATCGTAATTTTCTAGCCGACGTACTTGTATTCGTAAATAATGTTAATATTCAACATAAAATTGACATAATACTATCAGGCAGCTTGTTTTTCTATTTCTTTTCCTGTCTTGGATGACAGGAGAAGAATTGGCAAAACCTTGAATTAAAATAACAATTAGGTGCTTTCAATGAAATTGATTCAAACCTAGCGACCTGCCCCGGCTTCGCAAGGGTTACATAAAACCTAAATGAATTATACATAAAAACCTTCCTCTTGAAACACGCTATCTATTACTGAAAACTGCTTTAAAATTCGTTGAGTAGTTTTAGCAGTCAGGTATGATAACTAGAACAGCGGTCTCCTCAACGTAAATAGATTTATTTTATAAAAGTATCAAAACCTTTCAGTCGAGATATAAAGCCGTAATTTTTTCCCAGGGCGTAACTGTTACGCCCAGCGCTGGGTGAATCTGGGATGTGTCCCTCGACACTAAATTCCCCAAATATATTGTCAGCGGAGATGTCAGAGGCGATAATTGCTTGTGCACCAAAATACATGAGAAAGTCTATTCATTAATCAGATCAAAATACAAAAGGTAGATGGAATTTGGCGAACAACGAAGTAACACCGGCATTTCAATCTTGTAGTGCGTAGGCAAGGCGTAGTTCCATTGTATGCGTTGTAGGTGTGTGCTTGTATTTTATTTGGTGTAACACAAGCATACGGCCCACCTGATGGTAAGCAGTCACCGTAGCCTACAGCCGCTAGCAATACCAGGGGTATCACTACCGGATTGCCAACCATGTTGTTGATGAGGACTCACTGTGCTAGCATCAATACTTCTAGCCCAGCGTATCCTCGTGGAGCACTGGCAACCTTACTTTCCGCAGAAACACAACACTACACTACGTAGTGTTATTTTACTACGGTCTTCTGTAAGGTGGAGGTACATGTTGACATGTTGTAGTTGCGAATGTATACACTGCAAGGCGTTGTTTAACCATCTATCCACCTACCTTTTTATTCAATCTGAGGAAGAAATATCCTAAAATACGTAGTATCTTGAATTCTTGAGTTTTTCAACCATATCTCTCCCAATTTAGAGCCTTAAGTGGCTCAAGCCTTATCACCGCATGTTCTGTTTGATAAACCTCCACTCAGACCAACTTTTGTTGTTGTTTATTCACTTAAAAATCCATTACACACAAAGAGAGCGACTAATAAATATGAAGGAGAAGCGTTTTTCTTGATAAAACCATAAAACCTTGCGAACATTCACAAAGCAAATTAAGTCTTACCTACCAAAGGTTAGAATAGAGTTTTCGGCGGTGATGTGTTTGAGATATTTTAACATGTTTTAAAGTGGGTAAGAGAGACGTCAGAATCAATCCTTGGAGCCATTTCTCAATAAAGTTACTGCGCGGAGTACACCACACGATGGGGCTTTTAAACTTTGAAATATATTGTACAGAAGTAAGGCCTACGTATACAATGCTTTGAAGATATTTCTTCAGTATGCAGTATCGGAATATTGGCTAACAAATACTACCTATATCTGTGTTAATTCGTACATAATATTAGAAAACTCCCATAGCGCGTAGTAAATTGTGACTTTAATTAAATTGACACAAATAGCAAAATATATGTAATGAAATATTTTTTTTTGTTATGCAGTTTACGTTAGTTCAAAGTTGGCTTATGGAGCGGAGAGGTCCATTCAAAATTCGCATATAATGATAATGTTACCAACATAATCATTGGCACAAATAAAACAAAAAATACAATATTTTTGTATTAACAATCTCAACGACCTTCTAAATCCTTCTAAAACTTAAAGTAAGGTAATATAATCACAGGACAAGTTACATAGTACCTTTATAGGGTCGGGTCCAACGCACGAGTGATACCGCTGACCGTGATGGCAATGGTGACCGCTTACCATCAGGTGGGCCGTATGTTTGTTTGCCACCTTAGTGGTATAAAAAAAAATCATACATGTAAGTATCAAAACTAGTAAGTCGCAGTAGTAGGCGAGCCTACATAGGCGGACCGCGGAATGAGATGAAAAATCACAGATGACTTTTTTTATTGTACGAGCAGTCTCCGAAGGTTCGGTGTAATTACATAGAAAAGTGTCATTAGTCGTGATTTATATTGAGTACTTATATTTATTATTATGTTATATTCAGTAGCAACTCGTTATAAATTGCATGCAATGTTTTTTGACATTATAAATTTATTGTGCTATTTAATCTTCATTCAATATTTTCGCAAACCGATGTAGTGATTGATGAAGTGATTACCGTCAACGGTTTGCGGATAAACGTGTACTATTCTATTTAATTTAAATTAGTTTTAGTACTTGTAATTCAGATACGATTTTAACCATTTTACTTGTTTTTAAAAAAATGTGTTGTGCTTTCTGTGCGTAATAAATAAATATTATTCCAGCCGTATTCTTTTTTTGCTTCTATTGTGATATAAAAAACATAATTTTCAATGAAACCTTAAAACATTGCTTCTATGTATATTTCATATATATTGCAATTTAAAAGAATATGATTTATATAATTTGCCGTCATTGGTGATGCCCGACTAGGGCTATTGGTTATTTTCTACATAAACCAAAAATTTGATCAAAAGTGTAAGGTTTCTCTAATCACCTGTACAAAGACAGTCACAAAGTTAAGCGATATGGACGCGCCTGTCCTCAAGTTCTAATATTGATATTGACGACGACTGTACATCGTCTCGCCGCTAATGTACAGTGAGCTGACAGTTTCCTCGAGACCCATCGCTTCCTTCATTTATATAAATCACTTTTTCTATTGAATGTACGCGCTTTGAAAAACCCGCTTCTGTTCAAATGTCACCGAATGATAAGTGTTTTGTTGGGCAATGAATTGGTTTTTGTGTTTGTTTGGCGAAAATGAGGCTTGTTTTGTTTTTTGGAAATGACGAATGGAAGCTATATTATTTTAATATACTTGTTTAATTAGTGAAAAATGTATCAGACATATGAAAAAAGTAATGAAACACTCATCTGAATCCTTAGCCAAGATATGTGTAACTCGGTGCTCTAACCGAATAATACTAAACGTATAAAATGCATAATTTGTCGAGAGTGCAGAACCTGAATATAATTTCGTAAATTAATTAAACCAATAATCATACTAATTATGACCTATCAAACGTACCTACCTACATATTTTTTTGGTACTGTGGGTATTCAAAATTACTCAGAAATGAAAATTAATAATAAAACTAAATAAAGTAGGTATACAACGGCAGGATCGGCAAAGGACGAATGATACCCCTGGTGTTGTAAGCGTCCATACGTTACGGTAACCGCTTACCATCAGGTGGGCCGTTTGCATGTTTGGCACCTTAGTGGTATATTTTGACGAGACCGCTGGTCTAGTGGTTAGTATACCTGACTGCTATGCTAGAGGTCGCGGGTTCGATTCCCGCCGGGGCAAACATTTATGCGAAAAACATATGTGCCTTGCGTCTGGGTGTTTGGAATATGTTATAAGTTTGTATTAAAAAAAAAAGTATATAAGTATTCTATTAGCTGCTGGTTCCCATAGTACAAGCTTTGCTTAGTTTAGAGCCAGATAGCGCTGTTTGAAAATGTCCAACGATTATGATTATTATTATTATTATATAAAAAAAAAACAAAGAAATCAAATAAGCAATCTCATTCCCGCACAGTCTTAACCACCGTAAACTCGAGTGTCCACATTTTTTCCGGCAATAAAACGGATATAGCGACATCGTCCGTTCTCAAGAGCAATAATTCGCGCAGTCAGACGCACGCGGCACACTTGCGACGACACTCCAAAATGAAAATATATAGCCACTCGCCACTTGAGCGCGCGACTGTACTTCCTTTCCTTTTACTTTTTAAACGTAAAATTGATACTCTGTGTTAGTTATTGCTTCTGGAACGGGGGTAGAAGAACGCCCGATTGCTTCTGATCAGCTGTATGAACCGCAGAATATTTGATTTTATTAGTTTATTCAGTTTAGGTATATCTTAGTGTATACATTTCTAAGGTAATTTTTTTTTTTACGATTAAAGATAAGTTTTTATCTTCGGTTCTTGGAATTTCCTATAACCAAAAATGGGTTGCTTCAAACATATTTTTTAGTTTGGTGTCATACATTTAATCCTCAATGCACTCGTGCGAAGCCGAGGCTGTTCGCTAGTTATATATATATAGTACTAGCGGCCCGCCCCGGCTTCGCACGGGTAGACTTTTATATCAAATATTTTGTCTACCCGTGCAAAGCCGGGGCGGGAAGCTAGTATAATATATAGCCTATATTACTCAGTGATGATGTAGCTTTCTATCGGTGAAAGAATTTTTGAAATCGGTCTAAAAAATAAAAAATAAAATTTCGGGGTGGACTACCCCTAACATTTAGGGGGATGAAAAATAGATGTTGGCCGATTCTCATAGATGCCGGATAAGCACAAAAAATTTCATCAAAATCGGTCAAGCCGTTTCGGAGGAGTATGGCAACGAAATCTTTGACACGAGAATTTTATATATTAGATAAATACCCTTTTACCAATCTAACAATATAATCGAGATGGATCTATCGATACCTCATAATAAGAAATCTATAGCCGTACTAGTATTAAAAAGAGGAAGGGCGAATTGGGATCTCCCGTGGGTTTCCCATTAATATTGGAGCCGCCCGACTGGGGACTGTACCTCCTTACAGAAGACCGCAGTCAAATAACACTACTTGGATGAAGTGTTGTGTTTCTGCGGTGAGTAAGGTTGCCAGAGTTCCACGAGGATACGCTGCGCTAACACTGCTAGCACAGTGAGTCCTCATCAACAAAAAGGGTTGGCAACGCGTTAGTGATACCCCCGGTATTGCTAGCGGTTATAGGCTACGGTGACTGCTTGCCATCAGGTGGGCCGTAGGCTTGTGTGCCACCTTAGTGGTATACAAAATAGACACACATTAAAAAACAGAGACTTTTGTGGCAGTCGGGTAAAACGTTACCCTGAAATTATGACATTACAATTAAAACATATAAACTTAATTTCAATGATCCTTTAAAATCCTTTGTGTGTTGCCAGAAATATATTTCCACATAGCAGGCAACACTGGCCTTTGCTTATTAAGTTTAATTTTTAATATTCGCGCTCAACCCGCGGAAAATTGCTATTCTCAACCAAAATAGATGAAAAAATCACGGCCTGTGAGAATAATTCACAGCCGCTGTTTTAGATTTAGATTTTAACGTCAGAAATGCGATATGAATAAGTTGTTTTTAATTGTTTCGTGTTGGTTTTTATCAAATTGTGCACTTTTTACACCAGGAAGGAGGCAAACAACCATGCCTGTTGGTAAGCGGCTACTATAACTTACCAGCTGAACCGACAGGCGATGTCCTGTCTTAGCAATAAATTCGTATGTCAAATACACCATAGCAAAAAGACCTTTAGGTAATCGCGAAATAAAAAAGGATCCGGTTGTTTTTTTAAATTTTCTTTTCATAAGAACCTTCTCCTGACAATAACAAACAAAAATCAAACAAACACAAATAATTAGCGAAATCGGTTCAGCCGTTCACGCGTGATGCCGTGGTGATGCCGTGACCAAGGGAAATAGGGATTAATTTTTATATAACATAGATAGATAGTCGCTCGCAACACCATGGCAGAAGTACCTTTCGACGTATTATTAATTTAGGAAAAACAGTCATAGAAATCTGGTGTTAATCTCGATTGTCTTTCTGTTTTTATACCACTAAGGTGGCAAATAACAATTGGTCGCTTGATTGACAGCGGTTACCTTAGTATTAAAAGCTTCAATAGACAGACACTGACATATTGTCGGAAGTGCTAAGTGGCTTTATAAAATACGTTACAAGCGGATAAAAAATATTTATCATCGCAAACGAACCTAAAACATAATATTTAATACAAACACGAGCGCAGTGTTTTTGCCCTTCCCTTCAATTTGTTCGGTGTGAATTAATTTCGTTACAACAGTGTTGTATTATCCGAATGTATTCATTCATGAGCTAAGGAAGAGGATTAAGAAATAATGGTACATAAAAGATAGCCTGGTCTATTCCCGTATGGAAAATATACAGATGATTAATTTAATAATCTCTAACTTTCTAGCGAAGCAGATTTACTAAGCACAACACCGAGACTATTGGATGGAAAATGGGAGAAAGGCCGTTGCCCAGCAGTGGGACAGCCACGGCCTAATAGTATAGAAAATAATTATCAATTTTCAAAGTATACTCAAAGATGGAAAGGAAAGAGTACTCGGAGCCAACAGGTCTGTATGAAGAGATTGAAGAACGTAAAAGAAGCAAAAGAGGTTTTTTTTGGTTGCAGTGCAAGCTGAGAGGCGCTTTATACTCTCTGCCTACCCAAACGAAATAAAATACGACTTACATTATAACTATGTCGCTTACTACGCTTATATTGTTTACCGCAGCAAGAAGCAAAGCAATGGATAAATAATGAACCTCGATATATAAAACAGAAATAAAATGGCATCGATAAATTCATTTTTTATAGACACTATCAAGCTATTTCAGCTTTCATCCGCTTCAAGAAAAATAAATATTTTCTCAAATATCTATCGCGTAATGAAATTCCTATCGAGTCCGCCTTAGGGAGGAAAATATTATTTCTGCCCTGCATTAATGCGAAAACTGTGTATTGTGGTGCTAATATGATGGATCGGGCTGAGTTTAAAGATGATCAGGAGTCGAATGATGCATCACCCATATTTGGCCCGAATGGATTTTATTTCACAGATTTGACGTGATTCCATTTTGGGCCTGTAATGAATATGATGTATGAATTTTGGTAAATGTTCTGTGTCGGTATCATGAACATTTTTCGACTACGTATTCGAAAACGTAACTCGCGAAATGTTAAAATTGTCATACAAATTATTAGTTCCACTTTTCACCGCCGCAGCGCTTTTAATTTTTCAATACAATAATAGTCGAAGGCGACACGTAAACGTTGTTGCAAATTATTCATGCTTGCGGTACAGAATTAAACCTATATATAATAAAGAGTGAGAGATAAATATAATACGGTCAGAATCATAAACACAGGCTTACCCTTGCTTCAAGTCAATTGTTTTTTTTTTAAAAGTTGTATTTTTAAAAGCATTGTAATGTTTTTAACTTTACTTTATTCCCTAGAAGTATATGAAAAGCTACAATATTGTGACTAACACATACATTTAGTTTAAGGCTATAAGGTTATTCTATTTCTTCGCGGGCAAAGTTGCATGTGGAAAATTTGTATGAAATATTCGGCTAAATATAAATACAATTCTAGAAGAGTGTTACAGTAAATAATTACTGAAGTATACACGTAACAAAATTGCTTTTCACATTTTCGCTCCTCAAAGTTCACCTGTAATTTGCTCAGTGCAAAAATATATTCAAAAGAGTATGATTAACCGAAGGAACAGTCTTATTCATTTTTATTCACCCTATATTCATGGCCAGGCTCGCCTCCCCGAATGTATTCATAAAGCGAGTCTTCGCAACTTTGCCCGGAAAATTCGCCGAGTTTTCCGGGCTTATCCATGTTTTTCCGGTCTTTTGACGCACGCCGTAACACAGCTAATCTGCTGATATTGATACGGTCTCTACGGCTTTTTTTAAAGTTTACGTCACATTTTTAAAATATTTTCGTGGCTTTTTAATATCTTTGCAAAGATTTGAAGTAGTTATTATTCTATAATATAGTTCTGGAACTAGAATGATGATATTATAAACTACTAGCGGCCCGCCCCGGCTTCGCACGGGTAGACATTTTTCCTGAATTTTCTTTGCTATAAACCTCACGGAGCCCGAGACCTTTCCAACGAATGCAATACCGTGGAAACCGGTTCGTGCGTTCTGGAGTTATAGCGTCAGGAAGGAAAACCCGACTAATTTTTATATACTAGATTATTGATGTTTAAAATTTGCTCTCGTTCTACAAACTGTGGGAGTGATTTCGTGATAAGGGACGGAAGTTTGTTACAGGAAGCCGGGAGCGCGCGCTATTTGATTTGACCAATGAGGGCGCGCGGTGCTAGAGTTGGCCGTCAGATGACCGATGTTACACATCATATGCGTCTACTGTAAAGCTCGTTTTTAAATTTCTACTTCAATCACAAAAAAATACTAACAATTTTTTTTATACCACTAAGGTGGCACGCAGGCATACGGCCCACCTGATGGTAAGCAGTTACCGTAGCCTATAGCCGCTAGCAATACCAGGGATATCACTAACGAGTTTACAACCTGTTGTTGATGAGGAGTCACTGTGCTAGCAGCATTACTCAGCCCAGCATATCCTCGTGGAGCACTGACAACCTTACTTACCGCAGAAACACAACACTTCATGAAAGTAGTGTTCTTTCACTGCGGTCTTCTGTCAGGTGGAGGTGCAGTCCAGTCGGGCGGCTCCAATTTAAATGGGAATACCCACGAGCGATCCCAATACGCCTCTCTTTTTAGCTCATTGTTTGATTAATCATTGTACTTAAGTTTAGATAAACTTATTGGTAAAGGCCGGGATTTGAACCTGGGCCCTTTAGATGACAGACCGTTGCTTCAACCCACAAGCCTACCACCACGGCTTTGTAAAGCTACAGTAAGTTTAGTAAAGCAAGGTTTAAAACGCGTATAAATTATTGAAGCTGTCCTACAGTGCCGACGCCAAGTCGAGTTAGAATCTCGAGAGACGACAATTCGATGCACTTCGTCCTAATAGTGTTGAATTTTATAAAAATTGTGGCCTTGGGGCATGAAATTACTGTATGCTGACGGAATTTCAATGCCGAAGTAAGTTCGCAGCGATTCTGTATACGCAACGAATGAACTTTGACAGTAAAAGTTAAAAATATTTTCTATAACTGTATTTCAATTTGTATTGAACATATCTCTACCATACTAAGTTTTCTATTCATATTTCGTATAACGGTGCGGGAAAACATCGAAAATACAGTCACTAGCTCAAGATTTATAAAAACGAAAAATAATTTTAGTACATGCGAGACTTCGTTATTTTTTTAGACCTGGTTAAAAATTCATAACACTTGAACAAAAAAACATTAAGACAATATTATGCCAGGACGAATGGAACTAGAGGTCTGGAAATGAAATTAAAAATACATCCTCCAATTCCGTTGGAATACAGAGACCGAGATCTACATACCTTATTCACTTAAAAAATGAACAAATTAGAACTGCCTACGAGATTTGAACGAGCCCCGTCCAAAGAAACGGAACGAGATAGTGTGAAATAAAAAAAGGTAAAAAATGAGCCTCACTGGAATCCCGAGTGAATCCGGCGGGCGACGGAATGAAAATTGGATTTGCTTTTGATTGGAATTTTATTTACTTAAGACAAGAAAAATTTCTTCCTCCGTTCCACGACGACTTTATAAATGATTTAGAAATCCCGTCTGCGCAAGACTTGACTGATTAACTAGTACCTACTCTGTGAAATTGTGTTAATACACTACTTAGGTAGTAGTAGGTTCTTTTGGATCGTGACTCGTACAACCACTGGCTTCGCACTGGGGTAATTAGGAATTACCCGTACAAGGCTTTACATGCGATTAGATCTCTACTTTACCTACTAGAACCGGTGGGCAAAAGAGGTGTGCTAGTCATCAGTGAAATGGCGCTCTACACTCTCTGCCTACTTCCGAACGGCTGTCAACAAGATCCCGTAAGGCAGACATATAACTCATATTCCACCGGAGATTATTCAAATCCCATTGTGAAAAACTCAAGCTCTTTCCGTTGAAATATTCAAAACATTATAGGACTGATTAATTTTAGATTAATTAAAGGAATTAAAAACTATCATATGTCAATGAAAATATGCTCTAAACACGAGTGTATATGTATTTTATCAGTGTAAATAAAATACTAATTAAAACGATGGTTTTAGGTATATATAATGTCCGGTTCTAAATTATGTCATGTCAGTGTCTTAATTTCCCTTTTTTCAATTACCCCGTCGGCCTCGCGACAAAGATGAACTATCCGGAAGTATCGCAGTTGGACAAATCTCGCCCTAAGCCGTTTCGGAATGGGAATCCATTATGGTTTATTTATGGAGTGGTCCGCAAAATATTTATCCATGTCGATAATGTAGAGCGGACGCCGCGCCCGCGACTCCCAAGGAAATGAAAACCTTCACAGTGAAATATTTTTGTATGGTAAATAAATGAACGTTATTGATGAAGGAGTGAAAGTGTGGACTTTGGTTCTTTATACAGGCCGTACAGGCCATATTAAAATTTGTTTTTCTATACAATTATTGTAAAGAGGAAAGATTTGTATGTGTGTGTGTGTAGGTTTGTATTGAATAGGCTCGGAAAGTACTGGAGCTATTTCAAAAATGCTTTCACCAACAAATTGCTTCATTATCACTCAATAACAATTTGTGTTACGAATTATGTTTGTATTTTCAGAGTCTTATGACATACACTAAAAAAATTAGCGGTTAACTTCACAATCAGAAAAAGCCGCTATACAGACAAAATATCATATAATATAGTGATCACGAATATAATCATGTAACCAAATATTTAAGATTATCTGTCGCTGACTTCGAACTAAAAGTCCCTTGAGCGAGAGTTTTAAACACATCGCCGCTACCAAATTGTGAATAATATATTTGAATGTGATATCGGCGAGCATTTCCATAATATCCGTTGTGTGCTGGCCAGGAAATGGAAACCGTATCGACCAGCCAACGTACACTCCGTTACTTCGTTAAGTCGCCCAATTGTGAATGATGCATTTAACATTTACTTTGAAAAAAAAAATATACCACTTAGGTGGAAAACAAGCATACGGCCCGTCTGATGGTAAGCAGTTACTGTATGCCTATGGAACCTTGAAACTCCAGGGGTATCACTCGCGCGTTCCCGACCCTTCAGAAATCTCTTCACAACTTTCTAAAAGAGACTTATTACTCAATGGAAGGATAATTAGTACTTGGAATTGGAAAGTATGTAAGTATGATTGATCAATGTAGAAAAGGCGCTCTATAATCAGCTTGATAATATGTATGTATGTAGATATGTTGCTAAAATTTAATATAGGTAGCTTCTTCCTCATCATATGTATGGTAACTGGTGTAGGTTTTTTAAATGATTGGTACTGAAAACAAATATACGTTTTTTTTTCGAAATATCCATTACGACGATTCTAATCAATTCTTGAAAATTGCTGTAAAATAAGGATTATTTTTCAAGTGTTTTTTATCAAATGAAGTTACTTATAGGTCTGAAGCTAAGAGTCACGCCCGCTCACACTCTGGAAACCGTACTCGCTGCGGGTCTCGACTGTAATCTTTGGTAAAACCTCTATAGTCCAGCTTTAATTTCATACGGGAGATACGGTTATACGAAGCGTTGGATGCTATACATCGGTTACTGTAAATCTGTTTGAGGGCTTTGTTCAACATTGCACGTTAGTCCGCTGTTATGATGATGATAATGACAGGATTTTAATGGTAGTTAGGGGGATTTGAGAGCCGCCCGACTGGGACTGTACCTCCACCTTACAGAAGACCGCAGTGAAATGACACTACTTGATGTAGTGTTGTTTCTGCGGTAAGTAAGGTTGCCAGCTCCACGAGGATACGCTGGGCAAGTAGTAATGCTGCAAGCACAGTGAGTTCTCATCAACAACATGATTGGCAACCCGCTAGTAATACCCCTGGTATTGCTAGCGGCTATAGGCTACGGTGACTGCTTACCATCAGGTGGGCCGTATTCTTATGTGCCTCCTTAGTGGTATAAAAAAAAGTTAATAAAGTTTTAAGCTACCTAGTCGTAGTAAGGCTCATAATAATGCAGCCGACATTACTTCGCTTGTTTACAGCCAATGAAACGTGAATAATATGATGATTAGGCGACCATATTGGAGAGATTAGAGGCTGACAGGTGCTTATTTGGAATTTAATTTATAATATTATTCTAGTAACTTTATCCATAATTTTATATTTGTTATACTTTTTGCTATATATATATATATAAGTATGTTATCAATAGTTATACAAATATTATAATTAACAGGTCAATATATCTAATATCTAATTTAGTTATGAATTATAAAACTTACGGGCGTAGGTAGTTTCATATAAAAGCCAAATACCTATATGTAATAAATATCTGCCTGTTTGCTTATCTAAATTACGTAACAATATTCATAAATTTACTCGAAAGTCACCGAACATAGGATAGAATCAGAAGAATATAGGAATATTCTTCTGATTCTATCCTATGTACGAGTAAGCCTTGTAACCTATCCCGGCTAATGTTCCTACATTAGCCGGGATAGGTTACAAGGCTTACTCGTTGCTTTTTTGTCCAAAAATATATAAAAATAACAAGATAATAAATAGCAGTGGTTAAACTAGTACAGCACTACAAATGTGTTTTTTATATATTGCTCGTCGTTATATTATTATTTATTATATTATTTATATTATCGTGTTAAATTTTTTATAAGACGCAATTTTATCTTAATGAATGTTTTTTTTATTATACAACGTCTTGCAACGGAGCCACAGGAACGCGTGGTAGTTATCTTAATATTTTGTTGGATGGAGTCACGAGCATAATATAGTCTACTAGATATTTCCCTGCAACGTCGCCCGCGTAGCAACATAACATATACCCCATGTTACTCAGTGATATTACAGCAATCTGTCAGTGAAAGAATTATTAAAATCAGTCCAGTAGTTTTTGAGTTTATTCATTACATACAAAAATTCAAACAATTCCTCTTTATAATATTAGTGTAGACTACATGGGATATTTCACTGAGCTGTTTAATCAGCCCTCCCATTAAGTCAAAGTTACAACATTCAATTCACCCCACATCCCCTCATATTTTAGCGGGCTACAAGGCATTTAGATTGGTTTAAAAATTGCTCATCTTGTACTCTATAAATCGTGTCCGCTTGGCCAATTGCAACGCCAGATAGGAACATGTGCGTTGGTATATCTTTTTTATGTAGCAAAATTAAATACTTGATCATAATTAACTTACATCTATGTTAAACATTGTTATATCATGATTGTTACATTAAAAAAAATACAGAGCCACGAATTTCTTGGCGGTTTTTCTCAGGTGTCTTTTTTAACGAACCGGTGGTAATTTAGACCTTCATAAGTGCTTTATTAGAACTAAACTAAATAAATGACTTTGTGATTTTAACCGACGGTGTTGACTTATAATAATAGTGTTCAGACAATACGCAGTGATACGTTATAGTTGTCAATCTCTTGACGTAGTACTCGTAAAAATGCGGTTATTTTGAAGTCCAATTCGACATCAATTTCAACGAGTCGATAATGAAGCATCGATGACAAAAACACTGGTGTCATATCAGTTCTTATCTACCTTTTGAGAACAGGATTAAACTACTATTTATAAATTTTCAAATGAGTAAACTATAAAATGGCGCAGGTAAGCCAGGTGCGAGCGACATGCAGAACGCCAGATAACATTCGCAGAGCATCCGCACAATGCTGGGGCGGGTGTGGAAAAAACGATGCAACTGACATTGGCTTTGTTGTGCACGAGGTTTGTTATCAATAAAAATGGGAACGCTTAATCTCTAAATGTTCCATGAAAATCATTTCCCGTTTCGTTTTATCTTATTAGTCTAAGTCTATATATATATAAAAGAAGAAACTGACAGACTGACTGACATATCAACGCACAGCCTAAACGGCTGGGGTAAGACTTGAAATTTTGACATTAGGTAACTTTTATGACGTAGGTATCCACTAAAGAAGGATTTTTGGAAATACCACCTCTAAGGGGATCAAAAAGAGGATGTTTTTTTTATGAAAATCCGTCATTTTTAACGTTAAATCTATGGAAATAGCTACTTTATTTTATTTGGCTTATCGCTTAAAAAAGATAATTATTCAATTTACCACGCATGCGAAGATGCGGGCAAAAGTTAGTATGAAATATACAAACTCATACACCATAAAGTATCAGACAGGACCCAACCTCATAGCATATTACATTACTAAACAATAGTAGGCAGTATGTCTGCCATCACGCCGCTAACAAATAAGTGAATTACGGTGCACTTAGACGGGCCGACCATGTCAAGCGCTGTTACCCTATGTGGATCTGCTTTAGTGAGATAAAGTGGACCTAAAGTGATTAACCGTACGTCACAGCGACCGTTATATCCGAAGCAACCTAAAATTTGCACTTTGCAGGGATTTCTTATGAGTATTTTCAATAGATTGCTAGGTTAATCTATTTACAAAAACAGGTAACCTATTTACGCATAGATAAAAGGTCTGACCCAAACCAGAATCATGCGGGAGCGTGGCAAGAATGCTGGCAGCATTGCCACGCTGGATAGCAATGCTGATTCTCTGAGCGAGATAATGTTCCAGCACGCCTGTCACGGGAGGCCTCAACCAGCCGACGTTAGACCTTGTTAAAAAGATGAAGATATAACTTATTGTTATTCCAGATTGTAAGTTACATATCTGTCTGAACAAGGAAAAGGCAGTCTACTGTCTTCTTCGATATATAAATTGATTACCTGTTAAAGTTAAGCCATGATAGTTTGTATAAGCTAAATATTTTTTGTATTTTTTTTTACTTTATTGTGTTGTGTATATATCTTAGTTGTCCTATCACAGTCGCGCTTTGACATTTAAAAGGCTTCTTAAATATAATATAATTTTATCAGCATGTATAAGTAATAAAAAAATCCACAAGTGTGAAGACTATTCACTATTTATAAGGATGCCGAGTGCTACACATGTCGTAAGTACACGTCAAGTATAAAAACAACCAAAAAATATATATTACGACGTCAAAAGGCCTATTAATCAGCATTACAGTTTAATTATAAATCGTTAATTGCATTGGCTTTCCAATCCATATATAGTTATAATGTAATAAATGTTTAATTGTAATTAGCCAAAGCTAAATATAAGGGGAATTAAATCGGACGAATATCCGCGTTGGTTTTAATACTGACAGCGGGTACGAATAATTGATGCGTACAGTAATCTGGATTGGTGCGGACTGCGAATAGTGTACAATCGCGTTCAAAATGTGCTCACGACAATGTTAACTGTTATGTTGTAATTTCTACAAGCGTTAAAATTCGAAAACATAAGAAAAACATCATTACCTTAAAAACTTATCAATAATTTAAACCTGTCCACATATTGGTGTCAATTCTGTTGTACAAAATAAAAATTCTGAACGAATTTGACAGGACAGTCTCCTTTTCTTAAGTGCGGGGTTAAATAAGAATAGCAATTTTTATTATCCAATGTAGTAGTTATCGATAATCTCTGTAAGTAATTCTGATTTTGTCTGTTTATCCGTTCGTAAGACTATAAATGTTGTATGATGATGACATGATATAAAGTTATCAAGCATGGCTTTAATATTATAAAGAGGAAAGATTTGTATTATATTTTTTGTATTTTTGTGGGTTTGTATTGAATAGGCTCCAAAACAAACGGACCGATTTCATAAATTCTTTCACCGTTCGAAAGCTAAATGATCATTGAGTAACATAGGCTATATATTATACTAGCTGGCCGCCCCGGCTTCGCACGGGTAGACAAAATATTTGATAAATGCTCCGAAACTAATGTCTACCCGTGCGAAGCCGGGGCGGGCCGCTAGTAGTTTACATAATAACTAATAATCGCATATGGAATATTACGGCATTAAGCTAATAAATACATATCATACAATATTATAGTCATCATTGGCAGCCGACTTTCTATCGAACAAAGACCTAAATAAATTTCCAGAATTATTATTTAACCTCGAATGAACTTACATTCGCCACTGTACGATGACCAAAATGAGACTTAAACCATCTGTCAAAATGTTCGTGCCGCGTAAAGATAACTGAGTACGTACTATTATAATAAATGATGCATAATCGTGCTCAAGCCTTAATGAATTTGTGCACGCGACTGTACTGGTATGTCCTTTTATGAAAACTATGAAATGCATTTGTTTCTGTTAGACTTATAGGTTATTTTTATTTAATAGCATTTGCCCGCGATTTAGCTCGCGTGGAAGTAAAAATAACACACCACTTTGTGATAAAAAAAATAACGTGACCGAAATAAATTTTGCAATTGGTTCTGTAGTTCCAGATTCTCTGGAACTACAGAACCAATTGCAAAATTTATTAATTTAAATTATTCAATTTAGAATAAAAAAAAATCAATCAATCTAAGAGAAAAAAAAATCGTCTTAAAAAATTATCCATGAAATGTTTTATTTTAAGAAGAGAACTAACACCAACCATAATTGTAATCAGTTATGAATAATTATTTTATAAATAATATATATAAATACTGGTGCCAATTCTGTTGATCGAAATTACTAAACATATCTAATTTGACAGGTCTAAAAGTCTTGCTATCCCTTTCTCATATTTGGGGTTAAATAAGGATGGCAATATTTTTAGATCTGTCAAATTAGTTATGTTTAGTAATTTTGAACAACAGAATTGGCACCATCTATATGATAATTTATGTAAAGAAAATATACCAACTTAAAATAAAATGCATAATAGTTATGTTCAACTTGTAATGTTTGCCTCAAAATATTATGACTGTATAGTTATTACATAATTAATATTTTTAAATAAAAAAAAAAAGTGTACCGGAAAAGTAACCACAGTACCTTTTCCAACTCTCATTGTATTCTGTTACCAAATTAAGAGCAAATTGTTCGTTCATTTAACCGCGATTAAACTACCCGTTTCCTGTTACCTGCTAATCTGACACTGTAATAATAGATTTCGCTTCGGTGTTGCAACGTGTAGGTAAGAATTCTTTTTTATACCATTAAGATGGCAAAGGAATATAGGCCACGTAATAATAAAATGGTTATCTTAGCTTTTACCGTTTGATTCGACTTCACAGCCCAGACTTACAACCGCACGAAAGCACGAGTTTTTCGAGTAATATCTGCTACGGTCGCGTAGCACATCGTAGCACGTTGCTATGCTACGTACGATATAATTCATGATAATAATCTAATGATATAACTTTATCTGAGTATTTTTTAGGAGTATGAGTATTTACAGCATCAATATAACTCTTCTTCAGCGTTATAATATAAATAAAAAATGGTGCTAATTCTGTTGTATGAAATTATTAAAGCTAACTAATTTGACAGGACAAAGTATTGCCATCCTTATTTAATACGCACATGAGAAAGGGATAGCAAGACTCTGTCCTGTCAAAATATTTAATGATTTTGTACAACATAATTTACATCAATATTTTTATTTATAAAGTGAAACGAAATCGTTTCTTTAATTGTTCGCTTCCCCAAAAGTATTTTATTTCAATCAAACCCTTTGGGAATTTTAAGCAAAAATATCTGTTCAAACGCGACTAGGACCAATTAGTAACGAAGCTGCTGCGCTCGGGTTCCGCGGACGCACAAATAAACGAAAAACATCTAAGCAACGGTTTAGAGTTCCCTTCCTGTAATTGCTGCGCCTTGGGCGAGAAAAGCTTAGAGTAGGGACGTAAACAGAAAAGGCTAACCAACGATATTTACAATAATCTTACTAGGTTTTGTTTGTGACTTTGTCCGCTTGGATAAAGGTTTTTTAATTCTTTGATAACCCGTTTCTCCGGGATGAATGCCCCTATGTAAGGGATTTGATGATGATATAATAAATAGGAAGATTAGAATAAAACATTGAAAATATAATACGTCAAATGCCACTATAGGAAGTCTGATTATAATACTCTAAAATATGTGGAAAATACTTGTATACATATATTACACAAGTAAGCAAATAGGTTTTACTGTTCAAAAATAGTTATATTAAAAATATAAATAGCAGTAAAATCTAATCCTGTAAGCAAAACCAGTTTCAAATATGCTAATGGATTCTGTCAGATTATAGGCTCAATTGCAATTAATTGCTCCTTAAAGCTTTATTTTTTATAACCGCTAAGGTGGAACACAAGCATACGGCCCGCCTGATGGTAAGCAGTCACCGTAGCCTATAGCCGCTAGCAATCCCAGGGGTATCACTAACGCGTTACCAACCCTGTTGTTGATGAGGACTAATTTTGCTAGTAGCATTACTACTAGCGCAGCGTATCCTCGTGGAGCGCTGGCAATCTTAATCACCCCAGAAACACAACACTACATCAAAGTGGTGTTATTTGGCTGCGGTCTTATCTAAGGTGGAGGTACAGTCTCCAGCCGGGCTACAATATACAGCCGGGAAAAACCACGGGAGATCTTAATCCCAATTCGCCCTACCTTTCTTTTGAAGCTCATTGTGTGACTAATCACTGTGCTTAAGCTTAGAAAAACTCATTGGTACAGGCCGGGGTTTGAACCTATGCCATTCATATGACAGGCCGTTGCTTCAACCACAAGGCCACCGCCGCTTCAACAGCGTAAAGCTAACCGTGACAAACCATTAGTCGGGCACAACTCTGACAGAATCGGAAGCGATTGTTCGCTCCTCGCCGGACGCCGCTAAAAGCCTTCCACTTGTTTGTAGAAGTTGTCAGGTAGTATTGAAAGATTGCAATATAATATGTTATTAATGATGTTTGCTTAACCTAAACCTAAACACCTAAAGTCATTTACACACAGAGAAATAAAAGCGAGAGTTTGCGAAATAAAAGGTAAATTAATGTTATTTGTAAAAATGTGAATGGAGTTGACATGTTTTTTTAACTAATTACTTGAATGTTACTCGTGATAATATTATTGACGTAAATAAAACAAAATTGAATAATGGTCACCTCAAACTTGTATGGACAATCCACGTCTCAAAATACTCGTAAATATGCGTAGGTTTCTCTCCACTCAGCGAATTTCAAAATGTAGTTTTTTAAAAATATTTTGGTTGAAACTCGTACAAAAACATGTTGTTGGTTCCGAGGCCATTGATGCGCAACTGACGGCCGTCAGCGGCAGTTATCCATTTATATTTTTCAATACACAAATTGCTAAGCAAAATATAGTTAACATATTTGATTATTTAACCATTGAGATCGCTTTAAAGTATTTGTTGGCTATCATATCTGTGAACTATCAACACACAACCGAAATCACTGAAAGGATGCTGTTTGGCACGCAGATAGCCGCTGATTATGATGTTGGCATCCGCTAAGAAGAGATTTACCAAAATTTCTCCCTAAGGGGATGAAGGTCCTAAGTTTGTATGGAGAAACAAAATTAGATAGACTTTTATTCGAAATATCACAGAAGTACTTGTTTAAGTTAAGTGAATACGAGTTTCAAGCTTTTCAAAATTCAACCCCTAAGGGAAATGAAAATTATTTTTTTCATTTCACGCCGAATTTTACGCGAGCGAAGCCACAAGCAAAAGATACTTTTTACATAAAACGCTTGCCATTTAGCTACGCGATCATCTGACCATTATGCAAACCGTTAAGACTCTACAAGACACCTTTTTTCCCAAGACGGATAGTCAGATATATATTGCCATATAGATTTCCATTTAACTGAAGAGAGTCGTATACCTGGTGGTGGGCACCTGTCTTTATATGGCGGTTATGATTTATACAGCGTAGGATTTAAGCCCCAATTAAAATTCCTCATTCATTCTCAAAAATCGTGGTACAGTCGTTACACACGTTGAATGAAAAAGGCGTTCATTTGGCGATTTAATTATAGACCCAGCGGACAGCGAAGCGCCATCAATTCATTCGTGCGAGTTGATATTATCCTCCCATTCAACTGACGATGGATTACCCTACTCTATTATGACTTGTTTGACGCACTTTTCGATTGGAATTCGATTTTTAATTCGACGGCAAATTAATTTAAAGATGGCAATCGGATTGTTTTTGCTTTACTCCTACGCCTAAAATTCTGTATGTTTTGAATTGGCTAAATATACAAAGTAGGTAATAGCGATGTGCGAATTAATTGATTACGATATAACAATGGGATGTAGAAATATTGGATCGAGATATAATTTTTCACGCATTATCTTTTAATTAAAATTTTAACAACTTATAAGTCTTTGACAAGTTATTGATACTGAAAAACTAGTTCTGCAAATGCTAGATGTCCTTAAATAATAATAATAATAATAATAATTCTTGGACATTATCACACAGCGCCAACTGGCCCCAAACTAAGCAAAGCTTGTACTATGGGAACCAGTAGCCGATATAATACTTATATACTCTTTTTCGTAAATACATACTTATAATACATACCAAACGCCCAGACGGAACACAAACATATTTGTCACATAAATGTTGCCCCGGCGGGAATCGATCCCGCGACCTCTAGCGTAGCAGTCAGGTGTACTTACCACTAGACCAGCGGTCTCGTCGAAATTTAGGTAAATATTACCTTAGATCTTGCAATATTAGAAAGCAGCCTTAATAACTAACATCTCGGAATATTTCCCGTATAAGTGAAGCAAGGTAGTATAAGCATGAAAAATTCAGCGATGACAAATCGGCGGGCTCGGCCGACAAGTGGCCGACATTCGTCAGAGAGGGGATTTGTAAGCAACCTTATAAAAGTCACGCCGTCACGCTGACAAGAGCACTTTCTCATCTGGAAAATGTTTTTGGGATTGCGTGACTTCTTTCTTAACTTGTGATGAATGTTTACTTAGAAAATAACGATAAGTTTTCTCAGCTCAGATACAGTGATTACTCACACCATGAGCTTAAAAAGAGAAATTGGGTGAAATGGTATCTCCCGTGGGTTTTCACATTAAAATCGGAGCCGCCCAACTGGTGACCTTACAGAAGACCGCAGTCAAATAACACTACTCAGTTGTAGTATTGTGTTTCTGGGGTACGTAAGGTTGCCAGTGCTAAACGAAGATACGCTGCACTATTATAAATGCTGCTAGCACCGTGAGTCGTCACCAACAGGGTCGGCAACGCGTTAGAGAGTATTGCTAGCGGCTATAGGCTACGGTGACCGCTGACAATCACGTGGGCCGTACGCATGTGTGTCACCTAAGTGGTATATAAAAAAAAGGCCCGAACGACAATTTGCCAATACACATATCGACCGGTCTGCGAAGCTTAGTACTCTTAACTAATACGAGTGGTAGAATGACTTCCCTTCCCCTATAACAACGTCCCCGATCCCCTTTGTAACCATGTCATAATAACCTAGAAATGCAGGAGCTAAATTTAATATCAACCTGAAGGTAGGTATTGTCTGGGATTCCCCTCAAAGGAGTTCTGAATGCTCTAATTTAATTATGCGTCTCAAACTTGTACCGCGATCCCTGCCACCCATAGCTAGTTCATTACTTCCAATAGTTACAGATCAAATGACAGATATTTCAACTATGCGAGATATATTTCATATTAACTGATTTCCCTACACATAAGTGGCTGTGTATGCAGTATATTGTACTTACAAACATAGGTTGGAATAAATCAATGTTATGACTTTCATTAGGTTGTTATTTGATTATTAATTTAATTTGGTAAGTATTGATTCTTAGAGGCTTTGTATTATTGTCATGACGTGAAATAGATCACTTCCTCTGACACTTAGTTGTTTGCAAAGCTGGAGTGGTATAAAAAAATTGGTTTGATAATGAACCTTTTTTATATATACCACTGAGATGGCCTATATAGCCTGTAGCCGCTAGCAATACCAGGGTTATCACTCACGAGTTGCCAACCCTGTTGTTGATTTGGAGACACTGTGCTAGCAGCATTACTATTAGCCCAGCGTAGCCTCGTGGAGTACTGACAACCTTACTTACCGCAGAACACAACACTACATCAAAGTAGTGTTATTTCACTGCGGTCTGTAAGGCGGAGGTACAGTCCCCAGTCGGGCGACAGCAATATTAATTAATGGGAAAACGAGAGATCCCAATTCGCCCTACCTCTCTTTAACCTTACTTTAATTCTTGTTGCATCAAACAGTAAATGCTCCTAAAATTTGAATGCTCAATACAATAGTCGACGAGGTCCGTGGAAAGTTGGTCTCGTATCCAATTTGTATCTGCATCCGAGTCGGCACAACTCGGACGAACGTACGGCCGAACTTGTCACACGTCTCGCGAGTTCAGATCATTTCTATTGAACACGGTTCACTTGAAGATCTTATGAGAATGGAAGAGACAATTATTTGCACGCGAGTAATTCTGCTGTAGCTATACTACATATCTGCTACTGCTATAGGTACTCTCCGCGAGGTCAAACATATATAGTTATTTCAGTATATTCGTTATTTCTTTAAAAAGTTATAAATCATACTTTCATCTTCTGAGTACAAAACTAGCTAACAGCCTACAAAACACCCGCGATTTTTTTAACGGTACATAATTATTTACTCATATTCACGTTTTTTTTTCTAGGATATGAAATTGTGGAAAGAGGCCTTGCTCACAGTATAATGTATTATTGCGTATTGTCCGAACATCATTTATTAAACACCATTGGTTGTTGGTTGGTTGGTTTTGACATGTTTTTTTTGCTAGACAAAAATCATATATTTTGCAATTGGCTGAACTATTTTAGCATTACCATAATTAATCTTTAAAGCGGTACATGCAAAAATAAAAAACTTCATAGATAAAATGCATGTAAGCTCATCTAGTATCTCCTTCACTTCAATCCCTGCAAGCCATGTCTCAGTTCGCAACATATCCCGATGAGTTCGAAGGAAGTTCGGCAATACGAGACAGTGGTATACAAGTACCTATAAGCTATCCCGCTCAAACATCCCCATAATAACATTTAGCTTATACTTAAGCTTTATTTTCAGACTTGTCTTTGTCTACCAACTTGTCTTTAGTGGCATATAATGTACCCTCTAAAAGCACACTAATATTTTCCAGTAATCTGTGAACAATGTGTTGATGGTACATACATCAATTTGTTGTTGTAAACATACCTATACCTACCTACCTATTTGTACTGCGTTTTTGTTCCAAAAAAGTTAAAAAAAAACCTGAAAGAGAAATGGTTACATATTCATACAACAAAATGTAGGGCGTAATGAGCGAATCGTTTACGGCACATGACGAATAGCCGAGGCCATGCACTGCCATCATTATTTATAATGTAACCATTTATTGTAGACCCTAGATGTTGCCATAAAGACCGGTAAATGTTCCAGTGAGATGAAGCTTAGCGGGTCGTCGTGGACTGGTGCATCTGCTAAGAATTTGTGTTGTACATCACTTTGTAAGCATTTTTTTAGTAAGTTTGTACTTTTATTTATATGAACATTAAAGGAACCAATATATATAGTGTAACAATATATCTTGAGAATAGGGTAATAGTTATTAGTGAGTTATTTCCAGGTATACAGAAACATGTTACAAGGAGGTTGAATCTTTACCCAAGAATGTCAAAGGCAGAAATTTGTTTAATTCCATGACAATTAAATGTTCTCGTTCCAATTATCTCAACCTAATTAGTGTTATAACGAATCTTGCCTGAGTGAGGTACTCAACATTCGTCTCAAACGCAAATTATGCAAACAGTTCCCGCAATATTCTCGTTTTCGACAATATATTTAGCATTTGTAACAGAGTTGTAACGGAATAAATGGTTGTCGTGGCACGTCCGTATACTTCGCACTCGGCTCACGAACTGATTTGAATTTAGAATTTCGTTCGCTCGGTTGGAGGAGGTGTCTATTTTTCTTTTTATCTTATATTGTTTTTGGTCATGTCTCTCTTGGTTTAAAAGAGGCTTTATCCAATTTACTTTGTGACTGAACTTTAGTAAGAATATTAAAAGTAATGTATTTCAAATATACTCAAGGTAATGGAAAATGGTGTTCGTTTTATGAAATATTTAGAGCTCGGCCTAATACATAAAATAAAAATACAGTCGTATTTAATTAAAGTGAGTTTTTTTAAATCAACTCATATCGCACGTGCACCTTGATTAGTTATATTGTTAAAACTTCTAAAGCTTTAATCATTTCTAATGCTGGCTCTAATTAACTCGTAAAGGACTTGGCGTGATAATTATGTATGTAAGTAAGTATGGATGTATCTAAAGCCTCGTTGAAGTACCTCAAAGTACTTTGTCGATGATATTACCAGAAAATCCGATTCCCATATTTGTTTGTTGCTTACCATTTTATTTACCCACTAAGTAACGGAAAGCAGATTTACCGTGGGAATGTTAATGTTTGCCACGCTGGTTCATCCAAATTAATGGATCCCAAGGAAAAAGGTCCTTTCTCTAATCCCTATCCTCTACACATTTTCAACTTTATGTACCATGCTATACAACACAATCTTGAATGAGGAGCTTAAAGCAAATCGACTAATGAAGTCAAAGTGGATTTGCGTTTTTATTTTCCGTTTGCTCTTTGACTCGCAGATTTGTGATCAAGTTTTTCCTGTGTCTTATTTGTTTACGGTCGAGTGCTTGCTGAGGATTAGCATGCAGTTACATCTGTTTACATTCTTCAGAGATTTCGGTAAAAATGTAAATGTAGAGCAAAAACAATCTGTGAAATCTCTAGGCACGCTTCCTAAAATTTGTAAGCAGCTAATTATGTTATTGACTTTAAAGTAAATATTTAACTATGAAAGTACTTACGTGTTTGACGGCGTGTGACTTCATTTGTTTCACCGTAAACACTTAACTATGCATTTTATAGCGTTTCATTTAAGGTTTAATATCACTGCTGTTTCGACGTGACTTCCTGATTATGCATAAACATACCTGAAACAAAAGACGAAGCAATCAAATCAAAGGAAGAAAAGAGACGGCAACAATAATATAATAGCATCAAATATTTTCCACGAACAAACTTTAAAGGAGACGCGACGCGGATGTTTCGAAAGTTAATTTTTAACTTTGTAGAGTTTCATTCGGCGTAGTTTTTATTAAGTTACCGTGAAACAGAGCGGGTGGAATTTTTCAAAACTTTCTAGCGACACGGTGCGGCGGCCTGAGGCGTTCAGACTTCTCCTAAGTTTGGTTGACGCCAATTCAATTAGCGTTAGTACCAGGGCTTCCTAGCACTACGTCGGCTCGTCTGCGAGTGGGACGAGAGAATAAGTGTTCTGGAAAGTTTGGTTCCTAAATTTATTTATCATTATTAATCAATTTTCCTCTATCTACACTAATATTATAAAGAGGAAAGATTTGTATTTTTGTATTTTTGTGGGTTTGTATTGAATAGCCTCCGAAACTACTGGACCGCTTTCAAAAATTATTTCACCGTTAGAAAGCTAAATGATCACTGAGTAACATAGGCTATATATTATACTAGCTGCCCGCCCCGCCTTCGCACGGGTAGACAAAATATTTGATAAATGTCTATGCTCCGAAACTAATGTCCACCCGTGCGAAGGCGGGGCGGGCAGCTAGTTAATTTATATTTTCAAATATTTCATCCTGTTCCTGCCGTTACAAGCTATTCAATTATCAAATTATTTTATCAATTGCATCGGCTTGACAGCAGGTGGGTTGAGAAAAATGTTGTTGTAAAGATTGGTTCCTGATTGATTCTAATATCATAATTAAACTGTTTATTATTGAGATAACTTCTGCCTAGCAATACATATTATTAGGTCAATGGAGATTTAATATTCTAAGATTATTCGATAATAATAATAATAAATAATAGCGCTCGGACATTATCACACAGCGCCATCTGGCCCCAAACTAAGCAAAGCTTATACTATGGGAACCAGCAGCTGATACAATACTTATATACTTTTTTTTGTAAATACATACTTATAATACATACTCAACACCCAGACGCAAGGCAAACATATTTGTCACATAAATGTTTGCTCCGGCGGGAATCGAACCCGCGACCCCAGCGTAGCAGTCAGGTATACTAACCACTAGACCAGAGGTCTCGTCAAGTTCGTCCAGTCAATAATCTTTTATTTTTAAAGTTATTTGCATTTTCTATTCTATTCTCCTAAGTTATACGCAGGCGTACGGCCAACCTGATTTTAAGCAGTCACCGTAGTGTATACCAGCTAGCAAACTAAAGCGTTACGAAACACTTTTACTAAGAACTCGCAGATAAATTAAACATTCTTTCCTAAATATAATAACGTAACATAAACTCTTTTACTACCCTCAAATTATTTTGAAATCGAACACTGAATGGCCCACAAAGCCTCCCTTTCGGCTTAATCCTGACTTTTATCTCAGTTCGCAGCTTCCTGCGTCGGGATGAATACATCAAATAGGCTCCCAGCTTTAATTGCCGGGAAACCGACGATCGCGAGGGTGAAAAGGAATACGTAGTTTGAGTACTCATTTGTGGTTTTATGTTTAGAACAGAGTAAATTGTTGTAATTTCAAATACATTTATTTAAATATATTTCAGGAGTTATCTAGTGGGTAGGATTAAATATGTGATGTACGTAGATTAGATAGTACGTAGACGTTAAGCGGTCACCATCGCCCATAGATAGTTGTAATACCATTGCAAGTATCGCTAGAGCTTACCGAAAGCACAGTACCAGTATGCTGTATCCTCAAAGAGCTGCAGAGCTCTTACACAGAAAAATCATTTTCTAGAATAAAAGGGAAGTAATTTAATCGTCGTCCGATGGTGTAATAGATGCAAAATTATTTGTATTCATCAACGATAAAAATATCGCCGCAAGTTTTGTGGAACAAGTATAAAGTTCCCAAATACCACTGACCTATTTACAACCGTATTCCAACCACAACACTTTACACACAAACGTTTGATTTTTAATTCGCATAAAGAAATAGAATAGTTCCAAGTTGGGCGCCAAGGTATTTAGCTCTATTGACAGCGCCATCTACAGTCTAGCGTGAGTTGTCGCCCGCCAGTGCGTGACCGGACTCCATGATGCATGGACGTGCCACATTCACACGTAAATCTAGACTCATTTAAGAATATTTTTTGCTTGAAATCTGGTAGAAATGTGTATGCCGATTTAAAGATACAATCCGTACGATGTATATTTGTATGTCGATAAGCAATTTTGAAATATTAAATTGTTTATAGCGCTTTTTTTAAACCACTTAGACGGCAATGAAGCTACAGCTCGCCTGATGGTAATCGATTATCGTAGCCTATAGAATTATAGATGCTTGCAACACCAGTGGGCTTATTCCCTATAACAGTGGCGAACAGTTTGACGTTATTTTGACGTATCAAGCAGCATATAACTTGCGTTTTTCATTACAAAGGCCAATATTTTCTCTGTTGGTCTAAAATTGCGTCAAAATGACGTCCAACTGTTTTCAAAGCCCACAGGGGTATCACTCGCGCGTTACTCTATGTTTTAATATATTTATAAACAGATTAAGTTAAGGGAAAAATATATTCACTGAAATATGGAACACTATCATAAATATCATAGGATTTCGAGTTCTGTCCGCCTTTTGACTAAACGTTATGTTAATTTCACCCTGTGATTTATTGTACCTGATTTAGCGAATCCCATTGTTAAACCAACACCTTTTGAATTTTGACAATTATTTTATATATTTTAAGCATATCAATGATATTACTTAAAATTTTGACAAAATGTATCCTGGATAACCATTTACGCCCCTTGTTGGGTGCCAATTTATATTTTTCGAAGGTATAAGATTTCATTGAATATGGGAAAGGTTTTTATATTTGTTTTAAATAATATTAATATTCACCAATATTGTAATGTCTTCTAAGATGGCAAACACGCATACGGCCCGCCTGACGGTAAGCGGATACCGTAGCCTATGGACGCTTGCAACACCAGGGGTATCACTTGCGCGTTGCCGACCCTAAAAATGTGTCCCGTCTATTATCGTTCATACCAAAATCTTTTAATATGATGACTACTCACAAAGTGTCGTATTAAAAAATTGCTTCTAATGCAAAAAAACATCTTATGGATACGCTACTACTCATATACTACACAGGCGAGTGATGAATATATCTGTACATAATACGTAACTAGTACATACTTACGCGCTATGTATACGTATATTTATGGCCCTAATGTACATAACTAATGTATTATCAAACACGCAGCAAAAACTTGAGCATTCTTATTCTTAAGATTTCCTCTGAACGCATGCGTGGAAGATAAGCCCCGCCTTTAAGAGAAAGAGATAACTGAAATTTTCAGCTTCAGCCCCCTGAAATCTGATCATCTTAGATTGATTTCAGATAAGCTTGGTGGTAATCAGAATAAAAGGTTTCGAATGGTTTTCAAATTATGTCTCGCTTATCATTGGGATATCAATTTAGTAGAAATGCATATATTTTCAACACCAGATTTGTCCACTGAAATTACATGCAGATATACTATTAGTAAGCACGACCTATTCATTAAAATTTTATTATTGAATTAGTCATATGAAATTATATATATATTGAAATAAAGTTAAAATATTGCCATTGTTTTCTTGTCACAAATAACCTGTTATATATACTATATATGTGTAAAATCTCACTTACATAATAAATCATTATAATTTTCTATTCATTATGAATCGGGCTTGTACGACTTAGACGCAAGACCGAGCTGGAGAAAATGTATATAGGTAACCGCCCAATATAGGTAACCGCTTATCTCGAAAACGAATATTATGTAGGTTTAGTCTGTATTTCTGTAGTTTAGTATAATATCTCTTTATTAAAACTTACAGTGATTGATAACATGGTTTTAGTCCCCTATTATAAGTAAATTCATGTCATCAGCCATGGAAGAGATTATAAGAGAAGGCTAAGTTTGTGGGAACTGGCTGAAACTACATAATTATAAATTATTACAGTTATTCCTGTTTTATATCCTACGGCATCTGAATGCTAAATAACGTTACTTAAAATCTGAAAATCTGCATATATAAAAGAAGTAGCTGACGGACATATTATCAAGGCTCAGCCTAAGCGGATAGTTCAGACTCGAAATTTTGATTGTAGGTATCTTTAATGTCGCGGCCTTCGCTTAGGAAAGGTTTTTGGAAATACTACCTCTAAGGGGGTAAAATCATTTTTGAAGGTAAACGCAGGAAAATTGATATTTGGCCTTTCAGTTAAAAATGTAAAATACATATTTCAGGATTTTTGGAATTCCACCCCTAACGGGGTAAAATGGGGGTCATTTTGTATGAAAATCTGTCATATTTTAAATCAAATCCATGAAGATAGGTACTTGTATTGTAAGCCGCGGGCAATAGCTATCATATATATATATATATATATATATATATATATAGTACATGTTGACTTATTCCATTTACCACCCTTGCGAAGCCACGGGCAAAACTAGCTTAGAATATAAATTAGCAGTCTATTAAGCTGACAGTCCCGGTTGTCAAGTACTCAATTGAAAATCATCAGCAAACATCATGTTTGAGATTAGGTCGGGTTGTGATTTGTCTTCACACCTACCCTAAAGGAACCCTAATTATTAAAACAAACTCGTTGAAGACCTTTTAAGTTTCAACGTGTTATGTGGTAAGCATGTCGCCGTTTTTTGAGGACATTCCTAACCCGCTAAAACATACACGAATAACTGAACACATCTAAACATAAAGCAGATGCTAATTTATCTTAGCCAGGGAATCAAACGCAGCGAAAAATAAACCTCGATTCTGAAGCCGAACGCATTGCCACCGAGTCATTGAGACTAGAGACTATCCATATGTTTACTCCAAATTCGTTAACTAATACGTGCGTATTATATAAATCTACTCTGAGCTAATAAGTTGCAAATAGGCATAATAGTTAGTTATGTATATCTGTTTTGACAACCTACCTACTTATAGATAAAAGATCTGACCCAAACCAGAATCATGCGGGAGCGTGCCAAGAATGCTGGCAGCATTGCCACGCTGGATAGCAATGATGATTCTCTGAGCGAGATATGTTCCAGCACGCCTGTCACGGGAGGCCTAAACCAGCCGACGTGACAACTTAAAAAGCTGAAGAGCATCCGGGTACCAGGGACCCAGAATTTTAACCGCAAATGCATACAATATGTGTCCTGGACCAAGACATGCATATTTTCATATTGATTCAAACTTTAATGTCAAAGCTGCAATGATACACTAAAGGCTGTCAATGCTCGTATTCCGTCAATTGAAAATTGCATGATTTTTACATATATTCAATAGTAACTTGGTCACGTTGTTCAAGTAGTATTCATTTAATTTGTTTTGCTCATTGTCATTAAATATAATGTTATTTCTCCGCTAGCAGGCCGGTGTCCTCATTAGTCTTGCTTGCATTCTTTGTATTACTGTCAGATTTTGAACTTCACTTCATTACTGAAGCGAACTTACTTTAATTAAAGATATTCGCTGTACCGCCCCGATGCCTCAACTCTCTGAGACGTGGTTGGCTTATTTTTTTTTCGACACACTCATTCCCGCCTCTGCGACCCTCCCAAACAAACAGCCAAGTACTTTGCAAACAAATTTCTTGTCATTCAGTTTTGCACCATAAATTACCGTGACTGAATTCAAAATGCTTTTGCTTTTCAAATTCAGATACGTCATTTGGGACTTGAGTGTGAGCTTTCAGTTCATTTCATGAAAGTCGAGACGAGAACACATCAACACAGTCAGTTGACCGCGAGCTTTCGCGAGAGCGGACGTGTCTAGGGCTAGGTCGCTTTTCCTCGCGAAAATTACGGAAAACTTTACGATAACGATTGTGAATTATTTGTGTCAGTGAATTAAATTGAAGTGTAATTTTTGCTTTGAAACTCGTGTGTCTGTGGCAATTTCGGGCAGGGTAAGTGTTTTGACTTTGTCCTCGGAAATGGTTACTTGAAACCTATTTAATATAATAAATATGATACATGATGATTTGTATGTTGCTTATAATAAATTCAAGACAATTTCAGTCAATATTTTATCTAGTGAAATAAGCAGGATTAAATCCATAGCAGTTAAATTTATGTAGTTTCATGACATGTAATCTAAAATACTTAATAAATATAATAATAAGACAAAAAATAACAAAAATGGTTTTTAAGCTTCGTGTATAAAACCGATGTCCAAATTAATGAAACTGCTTGTTAACATTTTTTTAAATTATTTTTTGTGATTCAGTCGGTGTAATATCTGGCCGCGGTGTGAGCAAGGAAAAATATAATTATGTGCAAATTAATTTAAGAACACAATCAATCGAACAAAATATCAAAAATTAATATAAAATTTAAATACTTAAAAATGTCTAATGTTAAAAAGTTATACTCATCCTTTTTATAAGAGCTGTTCGCTACATCTTAATAATATCTTATTTGCCGAAAATTATTTCGACTCAACTAACAATTATAATATAATAGAATATTTAAATTTTACCATTAAAAATAGTATATATTTCGCATTGTGTTTCTCTAAATTCTCTTATTTTTCTTTCTAAATATATTTATTTCCATTATACACTAAATATAAATCGATATTTATTTTAAAATAAATTTAGAAATAATTTTGAGCTACATTCTCAGAACCGATCATCTTTCTGCCGGAATATCGGAGAATTAGTTCATACATATACAATTCAAAAGCTAACACTTTTGTGAAGTTGGATAAAAATATTCGAATTGCAAATTTATTTCAATAGTTCAAGTGACACTCGCTATTTATGTGCCACTTAGAATAAGGACTTACGCTAAGTTCTAAGATGTGCCGTAATCAATTGGCTTATTCCGTATGACAGTTGCACGTAAGTTGCAAAGATTCAGACGTCATTTTGACGTAGCAATATAAAAAAATGTGGTTTCGGTTTTTTTTTTTTTTTTTTTTTTTCCTTTTTACATAAAATACGTCAGAATCGTTGCAAGCGTCATACGGAATAAGTCCACGGATGGAGTTTTTGGCGGGAATCAGGCGGAGCGGTTGAGATTTTTTCCAGTGTGTCGTAAATTGTGTTATAGTGATCTTTAATGTGTATTTTTGGTGTCGATATGTGCAGTAAAGTTTCATTTAGTGACTGATTTATAGGAGCATTGGAAATAATGCCATAATACGACTTTTGGGTTAAGTGATTTATCATTTTGGTCAATAGGTTACCTCTAATCTAAAGGCGTGTTACGATCTGCTACTGCCGTGGGTTGTCTCCAGAAACTCCATTGGGCGTTAGAATGCATGACACTAGGCATTTTAATGCGGCAAACACGAGAAATTTTGCAACATGAAAATTCTCTAACACTCGACACTGGCAAAAATAGTCCCTGAAGGGATTGATTGCCATACTTAGGAAGAAGAAGAAGAAGAAGTCCACGGATATTACAGCAAACTTATTTCAAATTTAAATATCCTACATTTTATTCCACTGTAGGTGCTCTACGTCGCTCTACGTCGTTAATTTAAGTCTTAGAGAGAGTAACCTACAAGTGCTTTATAACTGTCAAGTTTGTTAATTGTCAATGTCAAGTTTCTTCTCCTTCTTCTTTAAGTTAATGGCGACGAGCTCTTAATACAGCTATTCCGCCAATGTGGTAGGCATAGAGTACATAAGTACTAAACGTAGTGGACATTTATTAGTGGTAGGTGAAGATAAACGATGGAGACTGGTCAGTGAAAATGAAATGAAAATTTATAGTTTAACTTTCATATATAAAATCATCAAAATCGATCCTGTAGTTCTCAGACAAGAACCACTGCGTCCATCGTGTGAGACAGACGGAATGACACAAAAAAATGATTTGGTATCTACACAAATGTCGATTTAAGCATAACGCAGTCAAAATATTGAATGGTACAGATTTTGTTTACTGTAGTACTATTTAAGTAAAGAAAAAGATTCATTATAAAATAAGACTTATTCCACTTCGCTGGTAAACGCAAATGGAAAGCCGGTTTGCGACTTTAACTTTAGTGAACTCTTTAATTTTACAGTCGCGTTATTCAATAACATGATGACTTGATCAATATTCCTATTGTTAGACGACTTAAGAGCCAAACCGAAGATTTGCATATTTTCAACCGCACCTGTTTAAGTCACTGACGAAGTTTCTCAAGTTCCTGGGAACTCCCAATTAGCACTTGAGGTGTTAATTGGGAGTTCCCAAGTTAATTTCGCGCAGCTTACAATCTTGATTAAAAGTTTTGGAATGTCTAATTATTTACAAGTAATTCAATATACGTAAATTGATAAAATCAAGATCAGAATTAAAATTGTACTAATACTTTATTAAGCAAACTTGTTTTCTCATATAAGTGAAATTGTTTTTTCTCGACGAGAAATAAATATTGTTTAACCCGAATTGTGGAGACTTTCTTATTAATATAAAACATACCTTAATAAAACCTACGTTTATTTTAACGATTTGAACCAAATCAGAATCTCAAGGGAGCGTGCCATGAATGCTAGCAGCATTGCCACGCTCGATAGCAATGCTGATTTTCTGAGCGAGATTATGCTCTAGACTTTCTAAGAAGTTATTTGAATTATCAGAATGAAAAGCAGGATTCGTTAGTATATTTACTCTCGCTCTCTCTCTCCTTTCAAAAATAAATACTTTATAGGCCAGAAAACATTATCCCATAGGACAAAAGTTATATTCCGCGCCGCCTATTAAAATTCGCGAACATGTTTCATGCCAGATGTCAAACTGCGCTACTAAGTTTGACATCTGGCATCAAACATGTTCGCACGCTGAAATTGTAAAGAATTGAGTAGCGCAAATTAATAATATTTCTTGTATGAATTAATTATTAATCAATATTTTTGCAGCTTTGACATAGCATATTACAGAGTTATAATCGTATTTGTTACGGAAAAATAATTTCCAGGTTCTTAGTTTTAGGTTTACCTAAAACTAAAAACCGTATTTGTAGAGGTATAATTATATGTTTTGAAGAATCAATGAGGGATTTTTTATAATATCCGTTGTCATAAAACAATGCTAAACATCTCCCGAAAATATAACTAAAATTGTTTAAACCTATATTCTTATACTAATTGTAAAAATGTGTTAAAAAAATAGTAAAAAAAAATAAAAACAAATAAAAATTGAATAAACAATAACCAATTTACACAAAAATTCAACGAAAACTAAAATCGTGTGAAAGTTATGACGTATTGTTGTTGAGGAGAATGGATGAGTCCTTATATTAAAATAAAACCGGGGCGCCGCACTCAATTTCATGAAAAAACTTATAAATGCCCGTAACACAATCGCGTTTTGGATGTGGCATTATTAATTAAACACGCAGGTAAGCTAAATTGCGGCACATGATTAATATTAGATCATTTGTTTTTTCTAACGAGTTTCACATAAAATAATTTTAAACGAACTTTCCACCGACTTTATACCGTTCTTGAAGATGGTCATAATACCAGTGTTCTTATTCTACTTATACATACATACATAATACTATCACGTCAAGTCCCTCTGGGGGTAGGCAGAGAGTATAGAGCCCAATTTTGCATATTTAATTCATCCCCACACGTTGGAACCAAAATGGTCCCGAACTGCGCGGTTCCAAAAGAGCTTCCTCCCGCGCACAATTAAACTGTGGAATGAACTCCCCGCCGAACTCCCTTCCCAAAGGATTACAGCATGGGGTTCTTCAAGAAGGGTGTGAAGAGATTTTTGAAGGGTCGGCAACGCGCAAGTCATACCCCTTGTGTTGCAAGCGTCCATAGGCTGCGGTAACCGCTTACCATCAGGTGGGCCGTATGCTTGTTTGCCACCTTAGTGGTATAAAAAAAAACACATGGTCGAAATTGTCGATGTCGATATGTCGTTAAGTCGTCGAAATGTGTTTCAGTTGTTCTCCATAATTTGTATTCTCATCGAGCTGTTTTCTACGATTCTCATAGCTGCGACATATCCAAAACGCTTCCCACATCCTTGGCACCGGAGATGGGATCAACTTTTTGACGCAGTCACGGCAAAGAGGAGGCTTTGTAAAGTGTTCTTTTTACCGAAAGTTATAACTCATGGATTAAATTTCCTACTTTTTGACACTTGCGCTCCGTGTGTCCGTAACTTTGCCACAGAATATAATTTGAAACACAAAAGTAATATATTGGGCGGAAAAATATTCTTAGGTATATATATGGCAATGATTGATTTTTTGTAGGTAAAATGAAGTATATAACCAAAGGGTAGAACGCAGTTTGTGTGAATAGACTCAGGAAATAACGCTATTATTATTTCACAATTACCAAGGTAGTGGGTCTATATAATGGTAACTTAACTTTTAAGTAAGCCTCTTTTTTACAGGTCGCGGCACGAAACTCTAGCGCTGAGCGAAACGTGGAGGGGATAGCTGCGCATGGGTACCATCGCGCACGCAATACAAATTAGTAATTTAATTGCTTAGTTAAAAACAGCAAAATAATGTTTTAATGTAAAGTCAAATAGTAAGTCTAGCGGTGAACAAAATGTGGAACTTAACTGCGTATGGGTACTGTCACGCACGCAAATATTACTTCATGTTACCTACAATATAATTTTTAACAAGTTTATGGGGAGTAGAAAAATAAATACACTATCGGATTTGTAAATTCGGCAATAACTGTGTCCTCAGCCATTTTTCGTAGTTGTCGTAGTTCATATTGTCGTGGTAGTCGCCTGATTTCGCACCAGCTTTAAAAGTTAACAGTGCGTTCGGTATGAACCCAGCCTCTGATCCTGCGTGGACAATGACCACCCGCTGTCCTTTGGAGATAGGTTTTTTGAGACCTTTTGTAGTACCATCGGTCCAGGCTTTTGGAGCAGAGTGCGATGAATCTACGTAAGATTCATCTGTATATACGATGGGCCTTCCCTCTTGGCGATATTGTTTTATTTTGCGTAAGTATTCGATACGTAGTAAACGTATATTTGAACTTTCAATCAGTACTTTTCGATTGTTTTCAGTATTTTTCCACCGAAACCCTAAACTCTTAATTATTCGTCGAAGACTTCGTTCTGAGCCTTTGAAATTTATATCTTCCTCTAGCTTCTTTCTCAACTTTCCGACGGTGGGAAGTTCATTATTTGTCCTATGAAAGTTATGTATGCACCTCTTTATTAATCCTTGATCAAAGTTATCAATATCTGTGACCGGTTTTGATCTGGAGCGTTTTTTGCCTGGTGTTCTAAATACTGATAATAAGTCGGAATTATTGGCTTCAGTGGAGATTTTCCTTACCGTTGCTATGGACGTCTTTGTAGATTCAGCTGTCCTTTTCTGAATTTTCTGTAAGTCACTAATTATACTATTTAATTTTATATTTCCCGCCTGAATAACTTCTGCAGTTTGTTTTATTTCACTTATATCTACAGTGCTGCGGTCAGAATCGAGTAAAATACTCGCAGCTTCGCCAATTTCACTTTGAATTTGTTTCAGGGAATTAATGAAATCATTCGATTCCCTTTTCAGAAAACAATGCACGTCAAACACCATTTTCCGTGCCTGTCTTTTCAAAACAGTATTCCTTCTCGGCCTCGGCATTTTCACTGTTTAAAAACTGTTCAAACTTAATCAAACAGTGAATAAACTAACAAACACAACAAACAAATCAACAAAACAAACTTAACAAAAAACAACAACAAAAATTAACGATGACAACAAAACAATTCAGAACGCGACTGTACACTGGAAGTGCGCGGAGCGTCGTATCGGCACGGGGGACGGAGTACGACTGGAGAGCCAATCGGCGCAACGCACGCTCGCCCTTCACCCCTGTACCCCGCCAAGACACCTTATTTTTTACTTCTGCGCAATAACGGTCAGCGCTAGAGTTTCGTGCCGCGACCTATATTTCTATGTGCGCCACGCACAATATTGGCAGACATGAGACTGAGTGACACTTAGTAGAAGCTCAGAGAACATAATACTGCGGTAGTAGCTTTTCATTATTAAAGTAGCTTTTTTAATCAGTTCACTATCAATACTCTAACACTATGTTAATAACTATTATTAATTATTTTTTTATACCACTAAGGTGGCACAAGCATACATACATAGCCGCTAGCAATACCAGGGGTATCACTAACGGGGTGCCAACCATGTTGTAGATGAGTACTCACTGTGCTAGCAGCAATACTACTAGCCCAGCATATCCTCGTGGAGCACTGGCAACCTTACTTACCGCAGAAACACAACACTACATTACATCAAGTAATGTTATTTCACTGCGGTCTTCTGTAAGGCGGAGGTACAGTCCCCAGTCGAGCGGCTCCAATTTAAATGGGAAAACTCACGGAAAATCCCAAATCGCCCTACCTCTCTTTTTTAATGCTCATGGTGTGATTAATCACTGTACTTAAGCTTAGAAAAACTCATTGGTACAGGCCGGGATTCGAACCTGTGCCCATCAGATGACAGGCCGTTGCTTCAACCACAAGGCCACCACGGCTTCTTTACCTCATAGTAGATAATATACTACGTACAACTATTACTGATACTTTTACTGTCAGCCTGGTACCACTGCCGGGCAAAGGCCTCCATTACATACACTCTCGTAATCATGCACGCAAAAATGCACATATACATACCTACATATTTAATACTGTATATTTAGTTTACTCCAGAAATGAGAAAACTTAAAATAAGTAAGTGTGAGCCCCTTATTGGCCATATAATAATAATAATAATGCTTGGACATTATTACATAGCGCCATCTGGCCCCAAAATAAGCAAAGCTTGTACTATGGCAACCAGTAGCTGATACAATACTTATATTACTTTTTTTTTGTAAATACATACTAATAATACATACCAAACACACAGACGCAAGACAAACATATTTGTCACATAAATGTTTGCCCCGGCGGGAATCGAACCCACCGAACCCACGACCTCTAGCGTAGCAGTCAGGTGTACTAACCACTAAACCAGCGGTCTCGTCAAATATATAAGATGTGATGTTATATAAGATATGTTTGTTGGCTGTGGGTTTTGTAAATAACAAAATAAACGAAATCCATGAGTGGCCGTCTGACGTTAATAACGCCTAAATTATATTAAAACATGCCATAAAAACGGTCAAAGCGTTCATTGTCACATTATTTCACACCGTGTGTGAATAGCAGGTCGCATTTAAGCCTGCGGAAGCGGCCGGTCGCTTCATATCCTTGATTAGGCGGCGCCATCGCGTAATTAACTCTAATGTATACTCACTGACAACATTTGCGGGTACGAAACCGTTATGCGGTCTTTGGCTTTTCTGTTACCACGTAGTTAACTCGCCATCGACGGGGAATTCATTCTCACACACTGGTACCGAAATGGTCTCACACGGTGCGGTTCCAAAGGAGATTTCTCCCGCGCACCATCAAATTGTGGAATGAACTCCCCGCCGAGGTTTTCCCAAAGGAGTACAGCATGGGGTTCTTCAAGATGGGTGTGAAGAGATTTGAAGGGTCGGCATCGCGCGAGTTATACCCCCTGGTGTTGCAAGCGTCCACGTCCAAGCGGCTACGGTGACCGCTCACCATCTGATGGGCCTTAGCTTGTTTTTCCACTTTAGTAGTATAAAAAAAGCACTTGGTTTTAGACATCGTAATTTTAAATATGATTCCCAACTATGTGATTATCTAAGTGCGGAATATCTAAGCGGTGGTAATTTAGACCTTCATAAGTGCCTTATTAGGGCCTAAACTGAATAAATGATATTTGATTTTGATTTAAGAACACAGCGGTGGAATCCGCTTTAACGGTCATCCACTGGTCCAGCCAGATTTTAAATAGGGATTTCAAATTCTAGTAATTAAAAAAACATTCACCGAAAGCGTACGTATAACTAACTAATAATAATAACGTGTAAGGTCGTATAACCTAAAAGGCTTATTTTCTTTGGTGTGTTACTAGCTTTTTAATTAAAAGCGGGAAATTTACATTTTAAACTGGCAACCTCTAGCAACGCTCACTATCTCAAAAATGTTATGTGCGAATGTGACGTGCGAGCGAGATAGAATAATAGCTTTTCGGTCAATAAATCAAAGTTTCCAAAGCACTTTCAACCTAGTGTAGTTTAAACCAACCCTACTAATTAGCACAGATAACATTAGGTTGCTGTTAAATCGCCAGTCACGCTATCTCATTTACTTTGGTGTACGGTAATTAGAATTAATTATTCCGCTAAAGGTCTTTTTTGAAACAAAAGGTGAAAGGTTTTGCCTTATAACCGCTGTACTATTAATTTTTATTTGACCATGTTGACCTCCGTTCTGTTACAAGATAACAATGGTAAATATGCAATATTAACAAACAGACAAACATGGAGATGATAAACTTGGTTTTTTGAAGTCCGTTAATGATAGGAAGGGGATCTGTCTTTATATACATACTTACTATATAAATTATCTAATTTTGCAGGGTTTTCAACGTGTAGTGTCGTATGGGCCAATTGGCTCAGGTAGCCGCTAACCATCAAGCAGGCTGCATTCTTATCAAAAACCAAATTCTGATTGAATCATCGAGCATAGCCTAAGCAGGTTGCCCCAATGCACTTTGTCCCTTGGGATCTTATGGCGCTAGGGCTAGAAGTTATAATCTTAAAATTTGAATTCGCGTGGCTCCGATGGTGCCTACACATGAGTGTGACAAGTTGTCAACATAGTTTTTTGGAACTTGACATATTGTCAGCTAGATTCCCTCTAAATCTCATCAACGCGTTTCAACAACTAAGATAGTTTTTTATATAAAAAAAAATGGTGGTAGGAATTCCAAAGATTTATTGTAGGTCATGACCCGTCCACCTGGCTTCACCCATTGGTGGGTGGACATAATCAAGAACGATCCCTGCAACCACCGCCTCTAATTTTATAGTACATCAGTAATATAGTTTTAAAAGAACTTATTCATTAAATTAATATTAGGTCCTTACATATGAAATTGGCGTTTTGTATGGGAGGAACAAAAAGTCGAATATTTTTTAATATAATATATTTAATTAATCAAAGTATGAACCATTATTTTCTATGCACTTTTGCCATCTCATAGGTAGTTCATTGATCCCTTTACTAAAAAAACCAGTCGGACGGGAATCAATAAAATCTTTGAAGGCGATTTGGACTGGGGCAGTCCATCGGAGTTGAATTTTTTCCCTTGCAAGAAGTTATCCAAATTTCGAAAAAAATGGTAATCTGTTGGAGCAAGGTCCGGGGAGTACGGAGGATGTCTTAGACTTTCCAATTGAAGCTCTTCTAATTTAGTAGCCGTCTGTAGCGCAGTGTGTGGTCTAGCGTTGTCGTGAAGCAGCAGTGGCGTGGAGCGATTGACCAGCCTAGGTTGTTTAGCCGCTAGCTTTTCCATCATGGTTTGCAATTCCTGACAATAGACATCAGCCGTAATAGTCTGGCCAGATTTGAAAAAACTGTAATGAACAATACCGGCACTAGTCCACCAAACGCTTACAAGTAACTTTTTTGGGGTTAATTTTCGCTTGGGGCAGGATTTGGCTGGCTGGCCAGGATCTAACCATTGCGCTGAGCGCTTCCGATTATCGTAAAGAACCCATTTTTCATCACAGGTAATGATTCGGTTTAAAATACCTTCATTATTGTGCCGGTTTAGTAATGTAACGCAGCAGTCGACGCGCGTTTGCCGGTTTGTTTCAGTCAATTCGTGAGGTACCCACCTTTCAAGCTTTTTAATCTTCCCAATTTGCTTCAAGTGAATTAAAACAGTTTTATCACTAACATTGCAGCCTGCAGCTAACTCGGACGTGGTTTGCGATGGATCCGCTTCCACAATAGCCTTCAACTCTTCATTATCAACTTGAGTCTCAGGCCGTCCACGGGGCTTGTTCTGCAGGTCGAAATTTCCAGAACGAAAACGTTGGAACCAAAAACGAACTGTGTTTTCTTTTGCAACACGACCGCCATACACATCATTCACCCTTCGAGTTGTTTCCGCAGCACTAGTGCCACGGCGGAACTCGTACTCGTAAATAATGCGATATTTAAGGTTTTCCATTTTGTAAAATGAGTGACGCAAACAGAAAAAAACAGAAGAAAAAAAACAAATGAATGACGATCATCGAAGCACAAATACATGAGTCTATAGCTGTACAAATTTGAATTTGGAATTCCTTACCAAAGAGGAGAAATTCGTGATTAAAGTGGCCAGTACGAAAAACGCCAATTTCATATGTAAGGACCTAATATTAAGGGTATATATAACACTCAGACACAAATCTGTGGCCAAACAATACTCTTACATACGGGTATTAGCTGGCAATCTGTGTTCGAAACACCAGTTTGTACCAAGCTGCCAGGTGTACCGGGATCCCTGGCATCTAATCCCGGATAATTAACGTGTACAATATTAACGGGGCATCTCTACAGCTCTATTATTCAATGGATACAGTCTTGCAAGAACCCTCGGTTTGGCTTTGCTCTGAAGATTTCATTAGGGACTGAAGTTATGTGATAAAAAAGTAAATAACTTTTCAATTCCCCTTTTAACAATTAAAAGTGTGTTTAATACAGTATTTTTACTAGTTGTTAAATAGCAGCAGCAGATTATTACGGATCGTGTGATACAGCCTGCTGACAAACAGACAGTCACGAACGGACAGCGGAGTCTTAGTAAAAAGGTTCTATTAGTTACCCTTGTGGGTACGAAACTCTAAAAAGACCTCCATTAATAGATCTCTGTCGTAATTCTAGTGAACATAAGAGCTAATTCGTAAGATAAGTTAACCAGAGCAATTGGCTCCTCTCCCGTTATTACCGTGCTCGGGTCGAGACTCATATATTTATTATTTACCGCCGAGCACACCTTGCCTAGATTGTTTCATTGTATATTTAACAAATTGTTTTTACCTCCCAAGATTAGGGATAAGGAACGCTCCTTTCAGATTTCATGTATCATTCACGTTACGTCCATTATGTACAAGGCTGATATTTTGGTAGCCTGTATGTTTACTCATAAATAGGTGGTAATTTAGAACTTCATAAGTGCTTTATTAGGACCTAAACTGCATAAATGATTTTTTGATTTTGATTTTGAAACGTCGTGGGGATAACGGTTTCTTTGAATATATTCTCTGTATCGTGCTTAATTAAACGTGCAAAAACAAAACATAATTTTATAAAAAATAAATGCACAGTAAAATGGAAAAATCTGATCTGAATTGTGCTCCAAGGTGTGCATAGCATTACAAGTAACTATATCTTTATCTTAAATAAAAAAATGCTAGTTGAACACATTAATATCTCAAGTTTAATACCATTAGCTGGTCGGGTGACGGTGACGATAAACAAGCGACAATGCTGGTGAATCCACTCAACTAAATTAACTCACTGGCCGTACTTTTGTATTGCACTAAGGTGCCTGTCACACCGTGGTGTCAGGATTATAAGAATATAGATACATTTAAGTAAGCCAAGGGTTACTACAATTCAAAGTATGTATTTGTTTGATTGTGGTAGACCTTATAGATAAAAGATCTGACCCAAACCAGAATCAGGCGGGAGCGTGCCAAGAATGCTGATAGTGTTGCCACGCTGGATAGCAATGCCGATTCTTGGAGCGAGATATGTTCTAGCCTATCCCGGGAGGCCTTAAATAAGAAAATACTATGTTTATCATTCATCCAAATAATATGAATTCCGTGTGAATTTCTGATTAATATTGAGGCTAATAAATTCAGCGTTGATTATTTTTCACTTGCTTTTAAATATAAATAAATCGAAATGCTACAAGTTCCTTTGCAAGGTGATAATACATTTGAAACCACAGTAAGCGCACATATAACAGTATATATATATATATATATATACGTATATCTATGTTGATCATCTTAGTAGTTGGACAAATGAACTCACCGCAGGTTAATCTAGGTCGGTGTCTTGTGTCCGTTAAAGCGTAATTCATATGCGGTTGCTTAGCAATTAATAGCATTCTATGTACATAATGGTGCCGATTCTGTTCTACGAAATCATTAAACTAAACTAATTTGACAGGTCTAAAAGTGTTGCCATCCTTATTTAACGCTGCACATGTAAAAGGGATAGCTAGACTTGTAGACCTGACAAATTAGTTCAGTTTATTAATTCTGAACAACAGAATCGACACCAATACGTATAGATAAACCATTCAAACATTTAAATTTAGTAAATCTGATAACGAAATGCAAGTTCGGCCTCGTTCATGGAATAATACTCTCATATTAGGGTTACGCTACGGTGTCATAGTCAGCCACATTTATTTGTATTTTTTGTAGGGGAATCCGATACGCAGGCCCTCTATGAACCTTCGAATGGTATTGGATCGCTTGGAAAAATTGCTTGTGAAATCCTTTGTCACTCCGTTTTGTGGTACTTTCACTTATGAGCGAGGGCTTAGCTTTACAAGTAATCCGGGTCTAAGTAGGTAATGGATTGTCATGTAATTATTATGAATATTATTATTACATTTAAATTATGAAACATTTTGGAATATTGAATTGATAATTAAAGCCGGGTATTTTATATTTAGTCGTATTTTTTGCAATTGTACTTGGAAATGTTAAGGAAATTCTTCTTAAACCTAATTATCTTGTATCTAAATAAACTCCAACGACGAATAACCTTATCTTGTTTGAAATAAAATAAGATTTTGGACCAGACAAGCCACTTTTTTGCATCTGTCTGTACCTAGTACGAAAATAGTTTGGACCTAATTAGGTTTTTAGCCATAAGACCATACAATAAAGGAAAATTTGATTGCATTATTTCAAACAAGCAGTTGCTTCAGAATAATAAAACATAAACAAACTGAATACCTTGTATCATCACTAGCTCGTAATCGTATCAGGATTATTATCTTCTGTGAGCCAGTACATACGCATGTTTGAGATTACACTAAACTACTGATTAACAAAGCACAATGAAACAATGAAATGAAGTTCATATTTTTATGTTTAATTCAATAATAATATAGTTATGTTACTGCAATTGTTTTTTTTTTCATACCACTAAGGTGGCACACAAGCATACGGCCCAACCGATGCTAAGCAGTCACCGTAGCGTATAGCCGCTAGCAATAACAGGGTATCACTAGCGCGGTGCCATCCCTGTTGTTGTGGACTCCCTGTGCTAGCATTACTGTATTTTGGGGTCAGAATTATCACTGCGCATATTGATCGATCTGCGACGTAAAGATTTGACGAGACCATCGTGATCACCAGGCGGGCCATACGGCCATACGCATGCCTGCCATCTACGTAGTATAAAAATATATTTTTTATATAAAACTAGCGGCCTGACCCGGCTTCGCACGGGTAGACATTGATATCAAATATTTTGTCTACCCGTGCAAAGCCGGGTCGGGCAGCTAGCCACAGTGTAGCTTTCTAACGGTGAAAGATTTTTTGAAATCGGTCCAGTAGTTTCTTAGCCTATTCAATACATACAAAAATACAAATCTTTCCTCTTTATAATATTAATATAGATGTATAACCACATCTATACTAATATTATAACATTGTCAAATGCTAGGCAAAGCGAATAGGCAAGAGGGCATAGAGATATGTCTCTCTCTTTGTCACTGTCTCCACAGGGGACGGCCCGAGACGACAAGTCGCGACAGTTCGGCGCCGTCTGTAGTTACTTACCAAGTTGAGCTTTCTACATTGGGGTAACTTAGGTAACTTATGAGTTGATTTTTTAAATTATTGCCTTCGCAGCTACGTCTGTAATCGGCGTTATTCATGATTTGTGTGAATTTCAAAGAAAAGTCACAATCCTACAACGCGCTAGGAGAATTTCCTACGCAATTTGCGTATATTTTAGTTTTCGACTAGAACATTGGGGGCCGCGATACTCTAGACAAAACACCCGGGCTGGAAGATCGCTCGCCACGCACCTTCAAATATGTGGGAGTACAAACAGAATATAACTTCTGTCTTCCTAATAGTATGTCGTCTCAATAATATGTTTCCCTTCAACCATAGGGTAGAACTTGTGTACGGCTGGGTGGTTTGTTATCCCACAAAATATAAGCGGAGCTAGTGATGGATGGTTATACGTTAACGGTCTTAGGTAGATCAATGTTGTGTGAGTGACCTTTTAAATTTTGTACCTTGTTAAAGCTATTTTACTGTCCAATTTTGTCTGGTGCAATACTTAAGCCGGAGTCAGACCTAAGCATGTTTTTAAATTGCTCATAAGTTTATGTTTTAAGTTCGGTATCCAATTAAGTGATCAAAAAAAACATTAAATTTATTGATCCAAAATAACAATTACCACCACCAGAACCTTATAAGTTAGTTGAGTAAATAAATTAAAGAAGAATGAACAAAGAGGTTTGCTATATCTATTTAATTGCGAAACCCATTGTTCGTAACAATTTGTTAAACCAATTTCTGCCTTAGGTACTTTCTTTTATTTCAAATCTAATTAGCTAATAGATTTCCGTATACCATGACATGACGTCAACGACAATGCATTCGAAGCAGCCAAGCCACAATAGATCAAACGAACAGTACTTCAACTATACAGAAAATTGGCAATCGGGCGAACGTAGGTACATTTCGCACTAGTTCATCGCAAAATTATTCAAGATGTTCAAATTAAAGAACTAGCATTAAAATTGATAAAAAATTGCGTAGGTATATTTACAACCCAAAAAGCATTTTAAAGCACTACTCTCAGGTGAAGGATGTAGTATTGAATAAATATCTGTAAAAGCAATATATATTTTCTATAATCCACACCTAGTCTTGCCGCTAAAGCAAACGTGGTTAGCAAGTTGCGCTGTCCGGTAGTGAATATTCACGACGAGTCCTTTGAAACTATTCACTGATGGGATGTTTACTCATGTTTTCGGCATCATGTTTATTATATATATAAAAGGGCATACGCATCGTCCTGCGATCTGTATAAATGAAACCCAATTGCCGCATGCATGGAAAATCATAATTAAAGGGCTCGAGCGTTTTCACAGATTCTTTGTTTTGTTCTCTTACGAAAGACGAAAGAATAAAACAAAAATATATAAAAAAATGCACCCGTGTGAATCTGGGCGGGTCGCTTTATATGATAACTTCACACAGCGATGATGTATATGCACTAATTACCTGTATGATAATTACATAAATGATGTTAATGCACATACTCAAGATTACTATGTAGATGTTATACTGCTTCTGTTTATGTATTGTGGCCTAGTCTTCCAACCCCACATCCTGTAAGCAAGGCTTTCTCTACGACTGTTCACTTCCGCTATGACTACAAACACTTTTAACGACTTTACGCTCTCAAACTAACTTGAACCTTATTTGTCGGTTTTAGAGTTCGTTTTATCATGCCAACTGAGTAAGACAGTTCAGATTTATCATTTTTGCTAATGTATTTTCGCGAATACTTTTCCCTTATGCATGTTAAAAGAAGTAACATTTTATAAATTATAGCCATGTTCAGCCTCGCTTGCTGCGGCTCAGTCTGTTTTATTATTATTATTTATTTCAATATAAAACACGCGCCTATATTTGAAGTTCGGATGCAACGCTGTGTCTAAATTGCAAAGCAATCGACAAGTTCTATCGAAAATTTAAATAAAGAACGAGAAATTACATAAAAAACAACCTTTGCCTTCTGTCTGGGCGTTAGGGTATGTGTTTACAAAAAAAAGTATATAAGTATTATATCAGCTGCTGGTTCCCATAGTACGAGCTTTGCTTAGTTTGGGGCCAGATGATAATGGTGTCGATTCTGTTGTTCAAAATTACTATTCTTAACTAATTTGACAGGTCTAAAAAGTCTTACTATACCTTTCTCACGTGCGGGGCTAAATAAGGATGGCAATATTTTTAAATTTCAAGTTATAATTAACGGTAATATTCAATGTATTAAATTGTAACGAATATTTATGTTTCGGTGTTGCAAGCGTCCATAGGCTTCGGTAACCGCTTACCATTGGTCGGGCCGTATGCTTTTTTGCCACCTCAGAGGTATAAAAAAAAGAATACATTTTTTAAACAAGAATATTAATTTTGTCAACCATATTTAGAGGGAACGCGGTCATTAGATCATATTTAATAATAGTCACAATAATGTTACTCACCACTTTTGAAACCAAACCATATCCAAGCATCCCCTAGCTACTCATTCCCTGTTCCCGTCTCCAGACTGTCTGGCGCCAGTCTACCCCCGGCTTCTCACTAAGCTACAAATGTTTCGTATCGATTTACACTCCCAGTCTTGGCAGAGATGGGCATAATATTATCTAAACGTGTACTGCTAATAGTTTAATGTTTATGTAATTGTTTCATCGTGTGTACCTTTTTTTTCACTTATACTTTTGGACTAATATTATATAGAGAAAAGATTTGTATTTTAAGCCAAACAGGACTGCACCGTTAAAAAAACCCTTCCATTAACAGAATGCTATATTATCGATGGGTAGCATAAGCTTTTATTATTCTGCTAAATACTAGCTAGTGTAGTGTGTATGACTTAGGCTTGATATGTAAAAAGCAAACCCCTTTCATTGCCATATGTGTTACATTCAATATGCTTACAGCTGGAAAACATCTCGAATTTAGAGGAATGTGTAAAGAATCAGATAGGCGTATAAAAAAGTTTCTTTGCTGTGGTAACAATCGGGCAAGGATATATTCAATGTCAAATTGAAACAGATATTTAAGGTTCAGAAAGCGCGAGCGATACCCCTGGTATACGGTGACGGCTTACCATCAGGTGGGCCGTATGCTAGTGTGCCACCTTAGTGGTATATAAAAAAAAGTTTGAAATAACAAGCCAAAGCTTTCCCCACGCGCTTTATCATACCCCTGAGAAACATAACTCACAACATTATCACCGTTAAATATACCGTAAACGCACTGAAAACACTTTGTAAATGAATTCAAATGATGGCTAGCTCGTTAAAGGGTAACCACGGGCCGGAAGTGATGCTATCGGCGTTACACCGGAAGTGGGCGGGGCTAACGGCTGAAGATTGCACCCTGACAGCCTTAAAAGATATTCAGTGTGAAAGCGCCGATTTCAGGCTTTCAAGCGTTTGTGTGTAGAGGCTTTTATTTATGATAATGAAGGGGATGTATCTACTATAAATTTCATGTAAGTATTAGTTTAAGAGGACGTACAAATTTACAATAATGAGTTTATAGACTTGAAATTTCGCTATTAATATAATCACCATGGTGTTTGGTTAATTGAAGACGTTTCAGAAAAAAACAGATATACATTTTATATTGGTATTTTTTAAGATTCAAGTCGAAAGTAGAAGCAAATTTTTCGTATAAGTACGAACACTATGCTGTATAATGCGATCAGAATAAATCATTCTAAAATTAATATAAAAATACAGGGATATTAATTTTGACTTTGAGAATATCTACTAGCGTAAAATCGATTTATAGAGAAGACTTTTGACTTACTAAAATCACTTATATCAAGCTTAAGTGCCGCCAGAAACAGCACAATAAGCGAAAAGATAACGTTAAGAAAAATAACAAACACAATAATTAACCCTAATCCTTATAAATAAGGTTCAACCCAGTTTTATCTCAAAAAGGTACTTAACTAAAGATACAGCAACCCAGAAGGAAATTACCCCTTTATCTCCTGAGCTGGCACCCGGATCTGTGTGCGATAGCGCTAATGTCTGCCAAATTGTGCGCCACATAGACCTTTGAACTAACAAATGAAACGACTTATTGACAATAATGAGGTACGGTAAAATGGGTACAGAAAATTGAAATTGATAACTTAGTTTCATGAAATCATAATGGCTACAAAGTAGGAAAAAAAATAGTACGAACTAAACCTACTATGCGCATTGATATTTTTTTTTATTGTTCGTCCACAAACTACTGTGACGAGCTAAATAGAAATATCTAAAAGCCTTTATCTCAGAAATATGACTTCGAAATTCAGAAAGTCAATTGTAACCTCAACGCATTTATAGAATAAAATTACAACTTAAAAAAAAACAATCTAATAAAATACAACATTTAACCAAATTGCTAGAACAAAAGCACAACGCTCTCTGAAGACAACTGTGGATTAGCCGACAAATTAGAAGCCTAGGTTTTCTTTAGCATTAATTGTGGCTGGACACGCGAATAGTGACTTGAAAGAAAACATTTTATGTGAAATTTTCTCGTGAATGCCCTTTACAATGATTAGTTCCTATAAACGCCTTTGTCGCATATACAGGTAATCAATTGTACGCAGACATAATTACATTAAGCCGAGACTATTTCTCAGATAATATAGAACGCTATTTCACATTTGACAAGCATACATATTCTTTATCTATCTCTTCATACATACTCTTCGGTGCTGAGAAGTCTTTATTCTCCTCCATAAGTATTTGCTGTAAGCGAACATTTTTGTAATATACATACGCTATCAGTATTTATATTCATAATATTCAGTCCTAACTCCTATTCAATTTGCGATAAAATAAAAATAGAAGCTAGCTTTAAATAGTTTTCAAAACTATTATCTTAACAGTCCATTACGAAAATCTTTTAATTTAAATCTAATCTAAATTCATATCGGTCCTTCTAAGCGATCTATAGTTACCGCAAAAAACGATTGTGACATTGAGTACCTCAGAGTAGATAATATGCTACGTACAAGTACTACTGATTAAACTAATGACGTTGTCATGTTATTCAAAACATTGTTATTTATTATTATATACAAAGTTTGTGATAACCGAATGGTTCAATGTAGTTTGCTCCGAACTACCACGTTACGTGTGTGTGCTATTTGTGTCCGAGTGCAGTGAAATTATATTTAGCTAATTTATTTATTCCCCAAACTTGTTTTATTTAGTAAATATTCTTTTAGATTTTAAATTACAACTAATTTTTCTAAAGGATTTAGCGCACTAGCATATAAGAATACAATTTTGGGTATTTACATTGTTTTATTTAATTCATTTAGCATTTCGACTAATCAAATGAACAATTCAATCGGCAAAAATTTTCAAGAACAGCTTGACAGAAATCTACTACATACAAGTTTCTTTTAGAAAACAATCGATATGATTAAGTATTACGTCTAATCTTTCTTTCTTAACTCAAGCAATAATCTAATGATGATCAAAATTTGAGATTGGTGAAGGAGTTCAAAATAAAAAATGACTAGCTATAACATGTCCAAATGAAACATTTATTTGAACCGAAACCTATAGATTGAATATTATAAGCAAAATGTAATAATATACATGATATTACTGGTGTTTACTTTGGTACTTTATCACTGCTTGTATGTATTTGTGGCGTGTTGCTGCTTAATTCAAGCCACATAACATTAAGGACTGTATTTATAATAGGGACTTAAAAATTCTCGATCCCACTGGTGTTAAGCGTCTAACACTGTTGTACAAATCCACACAAATGTTATAAATGCGAAAGTAACTCAGTTTGCTTGCTTGCTACCTTTTCACGACTAAACGGCTGAACGGATCGTAATGAAATTGGCAATGAGATTATAACCTGGTGAAGGATAAAAGGATCTTTATCTAAAACAAAAGCTAGTGTTCTATATTCTAATATTCGTAAGACACAGTATATACATTGTATGTAGGTTCTATACAGTATTGTATTTTTTTTGTTACAGTAGCAGAGCCAAATGAGGAGTCAAGCTTGACCTCCGGCATCGTCACGATGCACCAATGCTCGTTCTTTATATTAGTCCTCCTTTGCGTCACTGTCAAAGGTAAAATCATATATCTTTACTTCTATACTAATATTATAAAGAGGAAATATTTGTATTTTTGTACGTGGTTTATGTTAAATAAGCTCCGAAACTATTGAAACGATTTCAAAAATTATTTCACGCTTAAAAAGCTACATTATCATTGAGTAACATAGAATATATATTATATTAGCTGCTCGCCCGGGCTTTGCACGGGTAGAAAAAATAAATGATGAATTACTACTCGTGCGAACCCGGGGCGGGCCGCTAGTATAGTATAGTATAAAGAGACACAATTTGTTTTTTGTATGTTATCGATATTATCTTGAACAAATACACCGATAAAAAAAGTCGTAAATGGAACAAGACAAATTCTTTCGCCATTGGAAAACTACACTCGAGTATTGTAGTCTATCATAAAATCGGTATATTATTTTATTTTTACGCGGGTGAAGTCAGAGGAAGGTTATTGTGGTTTGAGCAGAATTATACTACTTGATGTATCGATGTCACAACTGTTGTAAGCAATATATAGCTTGTAAGATATTTTCTTGTTTACAGATATATCAGGTAGCTGGGAGGAATGGTGGACGTACGATGGTATTTCTGGTGAGTTTTTATTTTTTTACATCATAGTTGAATGCTAAAATTAGAATCGTTGATTGTTTTAAAATCACAAAAATAAAGGCTAGCCACATCGGACTAGATAACAACACTAAGGTGGCACAAGCATACGGGCCACCTGATATTAAGCAGTCACCGTAGCCTTTAGCTGCTAGCAATACCAGGGATATCACTAACGAGTTGCCAGCCCTGTTGTGAAATGGCGCTCTATACTCTGCCTTCCCAGCGACATAGCGTGATGTTATGTATGCTATGCAAAGGGTATGCCATTTGACCTTCATAGCCTATTTTACAATTTTATAGGAAAAATCGGTTACCAGAATAAAACCAGTTCTTAGGAATTCACAGATAAGGGGTTAAAAAATAAGTACATCAAATTAGGGGCCGGTAGGACATTACTATCCAATGTAATGATACGGGTGAGCGCACACAATCATTAGATGGTATCTTACATCGTTACTCGCCGCCATTATAGGTACCAAGTGTGATAGTGTGCTGGGTTATAAGTCTTTATATAAATAGTTATATAGTTTAGTTCATTCTATAACATAATATCACTAAAGCCAACCGCGAGCTGTTGATATTAACTGAACTAATTGTTTTTATAACTTTAAGTAGGTAGTTTAAGTTCTGTTTATGGTAAATATTTAATCTGTATTAAAAATAAAACGAAATACACACCGAAGAGAAAATGTTAGGTATAAAGTGTCAGATATAGTTTATTGATTTTAAAATCCGAACGATTGTTTGTAATTACGGGAATATAAAAGAAAAACTATCGTATTTCATAAAAATATATTTAGTACGAAAGCTTCTTCAAATGGTTAGTTGATTGTGTCGTGATGGAGACAAAAAATTACAAAAAAAAAAAAAAAAAAAAACCATAAAAGTGATTATCCATTGTAGCCACAACAAGGTCATATCACTAATTTATCTACCCCTAAAACTAATTCAACATAACTAAGAGCCAACCAGGTATACCCTATCCTAATTCCTATCGTATTCTCCTCGAAGGTACACCCTACAGGGACATTACGCACGATTCAATACACTATGATGGCCACATTTTGCGGTGTCCCGAATCTATTGAATAACATCGTTCAACTATGCCAGCATTAGTGCCCTTTTCCATTCCAGTGATGTTATGTAGTTTAATTCTATTGCGTCATTATATTAAAGCTAATTTCTTGGAAATGTGTTGTGCATGGCCAGTTAATATTTTATTTTAGATTTTCTTTTTATAATTTATAATAAGTTAAAAAAAAAGTTAAATATTAGTAAGGTAAGTACGGTTGCCAGTGCTCCACGAGGATACGCTGGGCTAGTAGTATTGCTGCTAGCACAGTGAGTCCTCATCAGCAACATGGTTGGCACCCCGTAGTGATACCCCTGGTATTGCTAGCGGCTATAGGCTACGGTGACTGCTTACCCTTAGGTGGGCCGTATGCTTGCGTGCCACCTTAGTGGTATAAAAAAAAAAAGTTAGCAAACAAACATATGGCCCTCATGATAGTAAGCGGTCACCGTAGCCTATGGACGCTTGCAACACCAGGGGTAAAACTCGCGCTTTGCCGATCCTAGAACGCTATACTACGCTACCTACACCCTTTAATTTAAAAACAGTAACATTCCATATTCAAAATATGTATTCCATTCCAATGAACGGTTAAACAAGAGTCATTATAATTTACAGCAGTGAAGTGGGCCAGTTGCTGTCGTTACGATGCTATCGCTATATGCTGTCATTACCATCGTATAATGCGTCAGTGTTATGACACGTAATTAGGGCCCTGATTGAATCACCAATTTGTTGAATGATCGATTTAAATATCGAACGGAATTAATTTATAAATAATATTTAATCGAATAGATTCAGGTGTTACGTTGCGGAAATTTATATTTTAATCGTTTACTAATTTGGTGTTTTTTTTTATTAAATATTTTTATTCAATAAAGGCAAAAAAAACTACAAATTTCAAATAAATATACCTAATAAATACCGAATATATCGAATATTATTTAGCCTCAACAAAAAACAAAAAACAAAACGGTCATTCACACATCGATTCTGGAGGGCGAGTTTGTTTATTTAACCGCGCTGTCACCGCGCCTTGTCAAGTCACCCAGCTGGCAGAATTAAACCATATATCAATTGCACTGGGTCCATAATTAAGTGCTGATACAGCAATGAGCCCTGTAATTATATCAACTCTATTATTGACTTAGTTAACTTTACTGTAAGGTGTAATTTCGCCTGATATCGGTTTGAAATATTGTTAAAGTCCCTTGGATTTACTTATAGTTGTCTACAAATCTTTCTTAGGTGTAAACCTTTCACAAAGCTTCGATCATTATTTAGATATGTGTTAAGTGAAGTGTAAGAAATGTCTTTTGCGAGCGCTTGGTTATAATATTCAAACGCTTTAAATTATTTTAAGCTGAAGTGTGTATGGAAATACACTTGTTTTTGTTATTGTTTACGTGCAGCCTTCGAATAGGACTCAACTGCAAATTTTATATATTATCTGTGGAATTAAACCGCCTTACAAGCTTAAAAAAATCAAATCATTTATTCAGTTTAGGCCCTAATAAGGCACTTATGAAGGTCTAAATTACCACCGGTTCGTAAAAAAAAAAGCTTCCTTATTATATCTATCTTTAGCTTTCTATAGTTACTACAATACACACATCGAACTCACAAGCAAAGCATTGTTCTAAGCTGCGGTGGCCTTGTGGTTGAAGCAACGGCCTGTCATCTGATGGGATTTTCTAAGCTTAAGTACAGTGATTTATCACACCATGAGCTTAAAAAGAGAGGTAAGGCGAATTAGGATCTCCCGTGGGTTTTCCCATTCAAATTAGAGCCGCCCGGCTGGGACTGTACCTCCACCTTACAGAAGACCGCAATCAAATAAAACAACTATGATGTAGTGCTGTGTTTCTGAGGTAAGGTCAGTGCTCCACGAGGATACGCTGCACTAGAAGTAATGCTTCCAGCACAGTGAGTCCTCATAAACAACAATGTTGGTAACTTGATGCCCTTGGTATTGCTAGCGGCTATAGGTTACGGTGACTGCGCACCATCAGGTGGGCCGTATTCTTTCGTGCCACCTTAGTGGTACAAAAAAAACTTCACATAATTTGACCAGTATTTGATTCTCAACCTTTTCCCCAGGGCCTGGGTTCTGGGGCCTCATCAACCCGCAATGGAGCATGTGCAACAAAGGCCGCAGACAGAGCCCTGTTAACGTCGAGCCTGAGAAGCTACTCTACGACCCCTGGCTACGAGACATACAGTTTGACAAACATAAGGTAACTTAACTACGTCGCTCGCTGTAGCTACTCCACTCTACAAACGAAACGAAAATGCACATAAAATTCAATTTTGTTTGACGTAATGTGCGTTAGTTATTTTTGTCTATAATTAGAAAATTCTGTACTTATTACCGTCTTAAAGTACGTATTCTTTAAGATTACTGTCCTCGCTTTCAATCAAAGCTGATTTATGCATTGATAAATTTAAAATGGACACTGACGCAAAGAGACAGAGAAAGGTTGGAAGCATTTGAAATGTGGTGCTGGAGGAGAATGGAGAGAATAAGTTGGACAGAAATGGTAACAACAAAGGATGTTCTTAAGAAGGTAGGAGAAAAAAGAACGATTATAAGTACGATTGAAAATAGGAGGGGCAACATAATTGGCCATTTGTTACGACATGACGCATTTATACGAAATATCATAGTGGGAAAGATCAAAGGAAAGCGTGGCAGAGGAAGGCCAAGGATAAGTTACCTACAACAGATAAAGACGAAGGCTAACGTTATGTCGTACCAAGAGGTCAAAGAGATGGCTAACGATAGAACGGCTTGGCGATTGCTCCACCGACAAGAGCCTAGCTCTTAAATATATGATGATGATGATGAAATTTTAAATAAATCATATCCCGTCACGAGACTAATCAATTTTTTTTTGCGTACCTACAAAAAATTTGCGGGTTCATACTACATATACCTATAACATATTATAATTTCTAATTGTATGAACTGAATAAGGTGAACGAATGAGATAGTATTGTAAACAAGTTTTAAACATTAATAGTATCTAAGCTCAAATCAAATAAAAAAGGTAGATGGAATTTTAAGAGAGGTAGGGCGATTTGGGATTTCCCGTGGGTTATCCCACTTAAATTGGAGCCGCCCGACTGGGGACTGTACCTTACAGAAGACCGCAGTGAAATAACACTACTTGATGTAGTGTAGCTTAACAGCTGCGGTAAGTAAGCCAGTGCTCCACGAGGATACGCTGGGCTAGTATTGCTGCCAGCACAATGAGTCCTCATCAACAACATGGTTGACACCCCGTTAGTGATACCCCTGGTATTGCTAGCGGCTATTGGCTACGGTGACTGCTTACCATCAGGTGGGCCGTATGCTTGTGTGCCACCTTAGTGGTATAAAAAAAAAAGGAAGTGCAGACAAAGTGACGCCGGCTAAAACTACGCCTGGTGGTGTACATATACACAACTACACGCATACACTTACAACGAAACAACGCCTTGCCCACGCACTACATGTTTAAAAAACCGTCATTTCGTTCTTCGTAAAGTGCCATCTACCTGTTTTATTTGATCTGAGCTAATTAAATTAGGAATACCATATGAAGTGTATCAGCTGCTTTAAGGCTGGTTCTAGTAAATGCTCACTAGCACGTCATCGCACACTAATCTCATGCTAAAACCGGCTAAGCTCAACGCGATAGTCCCCGTTCCGCATGTATTTTGTTCACAAATCCATGTTTGAAAGTGTTCTTCATTCAAATTTATTTTGCTTTTTACTACAACAATATTCAAACTAACCAACTTCACTCCAGCCAGTATTCATTGAAAATGTATGGTGAGGTATTGTTGTAATTTTGTAAAGGGTACCGAATATCAGTAGCCTGCTTGCATTTTGAATTGGTCAAGGAGTTGTATGACATCTTGAAGGATTTTTTCGCTGTCATATCATTCCCAAATATCCTAATCAATTTTTAGGGTAGGACGAACAAAAATAAAAAAAAAATGAACAAAAACCGAAATGTAGGTAGTCACGAGTCGATTTTCACATACCCTCGTATGAATATTTCGATTGTATATTAGTATATTAGGCGGCGGCGCTGCACTGTAAAATTAAAAAAGAATCGTCGCGAATGCCCCGATTCAAAATTCGAATCTCGGGTTAAACTTCAACTGCTTCACCGACGAAGCAGTCGATTCGATAGTGACGCCATCTATCACATTTGCAGCGAACTAGAAACTAAATTGCAATGTCAATAAATTTGTCAAATGCGTAACATAGAATATTTTTTTCTTTTTTAATAAACTTATTCAAATTAAGAACATTCGAATTTAAGAAGTATCCGCGTACCTGTGTACAATATAAAGGCGTATGCTCACAAGCTAATGAATATTGTAAGCGAACCTCGTCCATGCAAAATTATTCATTATGGTGAATTACATTCTGTAACACATGCAAATGTATTCAGCGATAGGCTATCGTGCGTCCAATCGGGACTACTTTTTGCAACGTTCATTGTTAGCTCACTAGACTTTGTGGAAATTAGATCGTGCATGTGGACGAGGGCTTAAACTCAGATTATATCCACATTTAGCTGAAAGTAACTGGAACATTATTCAAATTTTATATAAAAAAAATGTGCTCTGGTAACGAGGCCTTTCGGAAGAAGGCACACATTTATACTTTTACTAAATATTAGCAAATTCGCAATTATTGGAATGTGTTTTGTTCATAAATAATTATAAAAGTCGGGCCACTGTTACTAACAAGAAAACAATATTTAAACAAGGCTACTTGAACGTATGAAATACATTTAAAAAATCCTATTTTTTTAAATTAAACCATAACTTAGATATTATTCAAATTGATATAAATTCTATAACAAAACTAGCGGCCCGCCCCGGCTTCGCACGGGTAGACATTTATCCAAAATATATTTAATTAAACCATAACTTAGATATTATTCAAATTGATATAAATTCTATAATAAAACTAGCGGCCTGCCCCGGCTTCGCACAGGTAGACATATATCCAAAAATATATTTAGATTAGCAGCAGAAAAAGGTAGCAGTGAAGTGGTATCACCAACTTGCTAAAGATTAGTAAATAGATACTAGATAGCCTATGATAATAAGAGGTACGGTATATGGTATAAAGAGAACTTTACCTAAAAGGTAAAACGTTACCATAATATTTAGTACTCCAAAATTGCATGCAACCTTCGTACCTAGGTTATGAAACTCAAACCAAGTACCTAGTTGAGTGTTTTGGCGGGAATCAGGCGGAGCGGTTGAATTTTTTTCCAGTGTCTCGTAAATTGTGTTATAGTGATCTTTGATGTGTATTTTTGGTGTCGTTATGTGCAGTAAAGTTTCATTTAGTGACTATTTATAGGAACATTGGAAATAATGCCATAATACGACTTTTTGGTCTTTAGGTTACCTAAAGGCGTGTTACGATCTGCTACTGCCGTGGTTTGTCTCCAGAAACTCCATTAAGCATTAGAATGCATGACACTAGGCATTTTAATGCGGCAAACACGAGACATTTTGGAACTTGAAAATTCTATGACACTGGCAAGTCTGGCAAAAATAGCCCTGAAGGGATTTATTGCCATACTTAGGAAGAAAAAGAATAAGAAATACCTAGTTATCTATAGAAATTATCTATTTTTACCATTATTATCATGCTCCTCGCTATCAGCTTGAAACTTGGCAAGGGCAAGCCACACCTACTTGTCTGTTTCGTTACAAAGATGTAAAATTTTAAGTTATACTGGAAGTTATATTTCAGAAAAAAATATAGGTAGTAGGGTTGCCAGTGCTCCACGGCGAAACGTTGGGCTTGTACTAATGCTGTTAGCACAGTGAATCCTCATCAACAAGTGGGTTGGCAACTCGTTAATGATATCCCTGGTATTGCTAGCGGCTTGTGTGCCACCTTAGTAGTATAAAAAAAAAACAAAAAAATACTATATAAGGAGTCAGTGTTCCTCGTTTTGAATTATTTTACTCAAAACGTAGGTTTCGAGGTCGTATTGTTTCATTAACTTATTTTCTACAAATTTAAACCTGGCAGGAACAAACTACTCATTATATTTATCTGCGATACCTAAATTTAAAGCGGGTCATCTACAAAAAAACCTATCATCTACAAAAAATTAGAAACACCAGCTGATTTTTAGCTGTTCAACTACAGATGCACCTATGGGTTAATACGAAAAAGGTTAATTTAAAGCAGACTAACCTTATGAGGTAAAAAAAGAGACAAACGCATTGTGCTACGTCTTAAACTGCCTAGCGACGCTCTATTACGTGGACAACTATTAGCCACGTCCAGTGTACTATAGCTGCTTGTAGATAAAGCTCGCGTGTCAACAAACAATATGTCATCTCAGCTCAAAGCGCATAAGTTGTAGAACTTTAATCAAGGCGCGACCATTGATTGATAGGATCGGCCCCCAAGAACCACTGGTTATTGCTGTGATTCATATTCTACGTCTGATTTATTGTTTTTTTTTATATCTTTGCTGCCTAGGATGTACATTATTGAGTAACATAGACTATATATTGTACCAGCTTTTCAATTCAATCAAAATAAAAAATCATTTATTCAGTATAGGCCCTAATAAGGCACTTATGAAGGTCTAAATTACCACCCGAGTAGTTCTAGATAAAGATAGCCTATATCCTTCCCCAAGCTAACATCTATCTCTTGGCTAAATTTCAATACGATCCGTACAGCCGTTTAGTCGTGAAAAGGTAACAAACAAACACAAACAGAGATACTTTCGCATTTATAATATTAGCATGGATTGCTTCGCGAAAGTCGCGATAAAATAGCTAGTTCGTCTCAAACTCAAAATCAACTTTGTTTGAAATTAGAATTTACAGAATCTACCACAGGATTCGGAAGGTCGTAAGAAGAGAGTCATTTAAGAAACTCAGCAATTAGTATTTTGAAACAAAACATAATAATTACACTATATAATTTACATTAAATCATAATTTACATCAATAAAATATTGATTTGCAGGCGCAATCGGCGCAAGATGCGAAATCGCGCTAAACGTTCGGTCAGAAAAAACATGTTCTCTCTTTATAATATCAGTGTAGATGTACAATGAATTTTAAACATTATGATTTGTTATATAGGTGAGTGGAGTTCTCCAGAACACGGGTCAATCCCTGGTGTTCAGAGTGGAGAAGGACTCTAAGCACCAAGTGAACATCAGTGGGGGGCCGCTGTCATACCGGTACCAGTTCGAGGAGATCTACTTCCACTATGGCATGGGGGACACCAGGGGGTCCGAGCATCAGATTGACCATCACACGTTTCCAGGGGAGGTGAGAATTTAAACAAAATCGTGACTATGATAAACCAGCTCCGATCATCCAAAATGGTCTCGCACGACGATCAAATTGTGGAATGAACTCCCCGCCGAGGTTTTCCCATAGGAATATAGCATGGGGATCTTCAAGAAGAGCATGAAGAGATTTTTGAACACGCGAGTGATACCCCTGGAGTTGCAAGCGCCCATAGGCTACGGTGACCGCTTACTATCAGGTGGGCCGTATGCTTGTTTGCCACCTTAGTGGTATAAAAAAGGTAAGCAGTCACCGTTGCCTATAGCCGCTAGCAATACCAGGGGTATCACTAGTGCGCTGACGACCATAAAATAATTTAGTACATACAAAATAACGCACGTGTGTGTAGGTATGTTATTATTTGTCCTTTTCTAACAAAATAACGTACAAACAAACGTATCAAACACCCTAATGCATCATTGAAATTGCTTGTAAGCAAGTAATCTTATTATCCATATTCATTAGTACCATGTAAAAGGGGCTTTATAAAAGACTTAAAAACTTGTGTTACTAACGAAAATACAAACTTATATATAACTTTAGTTTATCAACCCATTATAATAGCAACAAAAATACACGATGAATATACGACATTAAATTTGATAATTATTATGTGGTTAGTAGGCTAAAAATGGTGCAGAAGTTCTGTTTTTTTTAAAACATTTTGATTAAATAAAACATGATTGCTTAAGATGTTTATTCCGTAATTTTTGTGGACGGCAACCTTTCACGTTCGCCAAAGCACTCCTATTGACTCATATAGTGTAAGGCAGTAGGGATGTCTAAAGATTCCAACTATGCAATAGGTCTGACCGCAGAATGCCAAACTATGCGGTCGCGTTCCATCCTAACCCGAACTATCGCGATAGTTCGCATTAGTAATTGATTTTGTTACCAATAATGGGGGTTACATGACAATTATTGGGAACTTAATATTATAGGAATATAATATTCAGCTTTATTTATAGTCATTATCATAAATAAGCGAAGATTGTAGACACTTTTTACCACTACCAGCTGATAGAACACTTATAATATTTATTTTCTAAGTACATGCCAAACACATACCAGGACAAACAAAAATGTTTGTCCTGGTATGGTCCTGGTACGAGCATTGAACCCACAACACTAGATGCTACTTTCAATTCAAGGGTCGGCAACGCGCGAGTGATACCCCTGGTGTTGCAAGCGTCCATAGGCTACGGTGACCACTTACCATCAGGTGGGCCGTATGCTTGTTTGCCAACCTAGTAGCATAAAACAAAAGTGTAGCAGTCTGGTTTTCTAGCCACTGGATAATCGGTGCTTTTGCGATATTTGAGGGAAGACATAAAAACATTATCATCACGCCAAAGTCCTGACAAGATAGGCAGAGTATAGAGCGCCATTTCATTCTTGACTTACACAATTCTTTTATTACTTTTACAGTCATCGATTAATTTTATTATTTAAATGTACAATATAATATTATGTATCAACATTATCGCACAGCGCCATCAGGCCCCAAACTAAGTAAAGCTTGTACTAAGGGAACCAGCAGCTAATGTAAATTAAATTCTTTTTTTTTTGTAAATACGTACTTATAATTCGAAGACGCTAGGCAAACATAAATGTTTTCCCCGACGGGAATCGATCCAGCGATCACTAGCGTAGCAGTCAAGTATACTAACCACTAGACCAGCGGTCTCGTCTTTCAATGAATGTAGGTAACTCAGAATCAAAAATATTACATAACTCCAGCGATGAACTTGATACAATAATGTTGTTTCAGAGAAGTAACACCTTTAAGTTAACTAAGTTATCAATAGTCATTATTGGTTTGAAACTTGGAGACTTTGTGCGCTGTAGCTTTGTTCCATTGCTCTTTGTTCTTACAATAAACGGTTATGCAATACATTTGTCTTCAGAAACAAAGTTAATGCCTTGGTACATTTGATTTCATTAATACAATTTACTGACATGATTTTTATGGTTAATTAAAGTTAAATACCACACATGCATTTTAGTCAAAAATATACTCTCAAACACCCATACACACACAAATCAAATTTAGGCAAAAAACACACCAGTACCATATAGAACTACCTACGGTCAGAACTTTATATGGAAAGAAGAATATACAGTTTGAGGGAGCTCAACTATACAATAAATTACCAAAGTATGTTAAAGACTCCCCATCTCTAAATGTGTTTAAAAATAGGTTAAAAAAAAACTTTTTGTTAGAATAAGAGATGTAACAACTGTGTGTGGTGAAGTTATACGACAGTTTCCGAATGCCATGACATCGATACTATTATGTAAAATGTTATTTCTCATTTCATAAGTGGACACTGTAATATGTTCTTTTTTTGAGAAATAAATTCTATATACCTAAACCTAATTGTGGATACCAATGATTGGTTAAGTCGAGTATAAGCTCAGAGTGGATAATATAATAGTATAAGTGCTTTATTAGGATGTAAACTGAATAAACAAATTTTGATTAAGATTTTTTTTAATCTCACTTGCATCCCTGGAATAGCAGGAAGCGCTTCATACCACCACGGATGAAACTTGTAATTAAACCAAATATGAATATTGTACAATCAAAATATAGGTACCTATTTATAGAATCTCCCATAGCGTCGATAATTCTACCAATTAACAAAGTGGCTACGTACTTTGTCCAATTAATTGATTAAAATGTTTGAACAACGAGCCCTACGCCACAATCCAAAAAATCAAGCAGTGGCTCATTTACGCAGGTAACTATTGGCATTTGCACACACACTAAAGGGTGCTATAACGCACTTTAAAAACAAAAAAAAATCAAGCGAAATTATATTTCTAACTAATATTATAAATGTGAATTGCTTACTCAACCGAATATTATGAAAATTTTAAAATCGTTGTTTGGTATACGGAAAAGGAAATAGGGTTTAAATTTGAGCTTTCTCTTGAGCTACGTGGATGAAGCCGCGTTTAAAAGCTGGTCATTAATATTTGAATCAATGCACCCAATCTACATGGGGTCATCATACGTTGACGTGAAATTTATATATATATATATATAAATTTATATATATATATATATATATTTATACCACAATGGTGGCTTACAAGCATACGGTCCATCTGATGGTAAGCAGTCACCGTAGCCTATAGCCGCTAGCAATACCAGGGGTATCACTAACGTGGTGCCAACCATGTTGTTGACGAGGACTCACTGTGCTAGCAGCAATACTACTAGCCCAGCGTATCCTCGTGGAGCACTGGCAACCTTACTTACCGCAGAAACACAGCACTACATCAAGTAGTGTTATTTCACTGCGGTCTTCTGTAAGGCGGAGGTACAGTCCCCAGTCGGGCAGCTCCAATTTAAATGGAATAACCCACGGGAAATCCCAAATCGCCCTACCTCTCAATATATTATATCACGCCAAGCCGCTTGATAATCCTTCAAAAATGCAGTACACACATTCTTCCACAATATTTTTAAGCACGATTCGAATAGGAAACAGATAACATTAATTTTGCAGTAATTACTACGCATTTTCTTAATTTAAGTGACGTTGGTCGATTTACGTTTGGAACAAGTTCTTGGTTGAGTTCTATGTACTTTAATGTCTTTTAAGTTGTAAATAACATCCTGGACGGTCGTCGAAGGTAAACAGCGTGTGCTTTAGTAGTAGTACTGCTGTCAATTCTTAACTGTGCAACAACTTTCTATCGGTAGATTCTTGTCGACTTGTGGCGTTCCAAATAAGTTATTTCCAACGGTTTTCTCTTAATGACTTTTTGATGTTAAAGCCGTAAATGGCCGCCAATTTTTGGGTCTTTGAGAAGCACCCTTTTATGGAGTGCTAAAAGTATGTGCGGTTTTATTTGTTTTTAAGTAACGAATACGATAGGTTCATTTAGAATAAAATATTTATCGACTGAAGTTTTACTTTGCGAATCAATGAAAACTGATAATTTCTTACCTAAGATTAGCACACGATATATAATGATACAATTATAAGCCCAAATGATTATGTGACTTTGCATCGAAATGGTATGATAATATGTGTGATCTTCAAATGATTATCCAGGATAATGGATGGACTTTACCGAAATTATAAGTTTTTTTTACCTTATTGTTATCATCTTGGTTATAACATATCAATGTAATCAATAGCAAGTATTTTTTCAAGATAATAAGAATGAGTTTCTTGCCGGTTATTCTCAGGTGGCTTTTTCCTAACCGGTGGTAATTTAGACCTTTCATATGATATTAGGGCCTAAACTGAATATGATATTTTAAATGCTTCAGATAAGAAGCTTCATTCAGGAGTATCTTTAAAAGGTATTCACTACCCCATGACGCTATATAATTGTGAAACTATCATTTGTTTCTTTATCAGATCCAGCTGTACGGGTTCAACAAAGAATTGTATCACAACATGTCTGAGGCTCAACACAAGTCTCAAGGGGTCGTTGGAATCTCATTGATGGTTCAGGTAAATTTATAAAACTAGACTGATCGATTTTCAAGGGTAGGTAGATGAGGCGTAGCTTACTTGTGATCGTGATCTCAACTAATTAGATGACTATTTCTGTAACCATTATTTCAAGTGTCAGGATTCTGGCAATCAAAATCTTTCAAAGAAATAATTTAAGAAAAAAGTGTTAGGATGAAGCTGAATTTAATAGATCGAAATAAAACTCATTTGTTTACAGATCGGTGAGCCAACCAACCAGGAGCTAAGGTTGATTACAAGTGCGTTCAATAAAGTTATGTTCAGAGGTAAGAACATAATTAAATAAACATGATAACGCAAACGAAATATTGATATAACTGGGTCTGTATAGTGTCTAGTGAAATTTTCGAAGATTTTGACAAGTGATATATCTTTGAGCTCGGAAGTATGCACCTGTATTACTTAGCCATAACTACGTACAGTATATTTGTTTAAATATAAGCACTTTGATGATTTAAAATCATAAATTAAATTACTGTCAAAAACGTCGATCGTAGATAACACACGAAGGCAGATATTATGGTCTAATGAATTGAAAAAAAAATGACATACTCGATGAAAACATTGGTAATTATGCGGTACAGAGGTTTCCGAATAAATTGTATAGTTTACCTTCTTTCATTGCACCAACAGTATTTGACATAACGGACATTCAGCAGATATAGACAAAAATCTAACGTTTTCCATTGAATCTCCAGCTCTTGTTTGCTTTCAGGCAGTTCGTACCCCATCAAGCATTTGCCCCTGAGCTCTCTCTTGCCGACTACCCAACAGTACCTCACCTACGAAGGGTCAACGACACATCCTGGATGCTGGGAGACTGCTGTCTGGATCATCTTCAATAAGCCCATTTATATTTCTAAGCAAGAGGTAACTAAAATCCAACTGTGGTAATTATTAAAATTCAGATGTATATTCCGTGGAGGTAAAAACTTAATAATGGTTTATTTTTATGGTATGATACTAATTTTAACTGATTATGATATGGTTGTGACATTTATTTACTCTCTGGCAGTATTTACAAAAACACTAAATATACGGGTTATAACAAAACCAACACATAAGTTTTTGAGGAGACTATTTTAGCATCGCTAGTTGATAAATTCTATTTTATTCATAATACACATAAGTTATCATCAAGTTTAAAATTTGTATGGAAATCTGAAGATAAAAGTCCATTACATCACGTGGCCTGAATCAATACATTGCATTATTAACCATGTAAGCAGTTCAGAAGCAATGCGAAGGCAACGTTGAGTTTAATTCCTAGGACGTACCAAACATTTATGTGTTTTACCCGACTACGGCGAAGCAAAAAGGAGGGTTATGTGTTTGACCGGTATGTATGTACGTTTATCTGTTCCCTCATAACTTCCAAATTTCTTATCATAATTTGACAATGGGGTATCGTTGGAAGCGTCTCGGTCGTCCGCTGGTTATAGGCTACCGCTACCCTCTGAAAATCACTATGAATGAAATAAATACAACGAGAATATTTTTTTGTTTAATACTTTTTAGAACGTGATTATTCCGTAGTCGGGTTTTAGTTTTTGAACTTACTTTTTTCTTATTTAGATGTACGCCCTCCGTCGTCTCATGCAAGGCTCGCAATTGACACCGAAGGCTCCGTTGGGCAACAACGCCCGCCCAGTGCAGCCTCTACACCACCGCACGGTCAGAACCAATATCAACTTTAACAAGCACGGAATACAGGTGATAATACATTGTATTTTTATTTTGTAGAAATCATAAGGATTTTTTTTTAAAGACAGATCGTAAGTATAACAATACTAGCGGCCTGCCCCGGCTTCGCACGGGTAGACAAAAGACATTTATCAAATATTTTGTCTACCCGTGCGAAGCCGGGGCGGGCAGCTAGTATAATATATAGCCTATGTTACTCAGTGATAATTTAGCTTTCTAACGGTGAAAGAATTTTTGAAATCGGTCCAGTACTTTTTGAGTTTATTCGTTACATACAAAAATACAAATCTTTCCTCTTTATAATATTAGTGTAGTATATATGTAGTATATGGTGTTGTGTTTCTGCGGTAAGTAAGGTTGCCAGTGCTCTACGAGGATAAGCTATGCTAATAGTAACGCTGCCAGCGCAGTGAGTCTTTATCTACAACAGGGTTGGCAGCTCGTTAGTGATATCCCTGGTATTGCTAGCGGCTATAGACTACGGTGACTGCTTAGCATCATATGGGCCGTATGCTTGTGTGACATCTTAGTGGTATAAAAATAACAATAAAATATCTTCGGTGAGAAGTAGGTGTTGTCCTAGGAACTAGTTTGACTAATTTCACACTGGTGTCGATTCTGTTGTTCAAAAATCCTTATATAACCCCGCACATGAGAAAGGGATAGCAAGACTTTTAGACCTGTCAAATTAGTTAAGTTTAGTGATTTTGTACAACAGAATCGATACCATTGTCTACTTTAACTGAAAGGCGAGGAAGTATAAAAAAATTACAAATTTGATAACCAACAAATCCAATATGAACGTAATCACAATCCAACCAGTTAACGGTACAATAAACAGGGAGTAAAGCAGGCTTTGAACCTGCAACTAGTACTATTATTGTGTCGTATTTACTCGCCTAGTTTGGAACATTCATTATCTAGATAAGAGTTTGCAGTTTCGGTGAATTATTTGCACTTGGTGTTTATAGAGAGAGTACTGATTATTTTTAGGGATTTATAAGGTTCACGTAAACTAGATTAAGTAGTAAATAATTAAACTTAAGTTACCAAATTAAAAGTAATAAAATTTTATCAACAAAGTTATCCAGCAGATTTTGTCAGTTCACATGTTCAAGATAATTATAAACATATTAAAGCAATCCGAAAACTAATGTAGTATGTAAACAAATTTTGTAAATATTTTTTTAATTAAGAAACTTATTCAATATTTATTACGAATAACCTATTAAGACAAGAAACTTAAAATAAACTAAGAAGTAAAATGTAAATGGTTTTTTGTTTAAAATGTAGTCTAGAACTGGTTCTACAAAAAGCCTAGTAAAAAAAATGCAGCGACCTATTTATTTATTCAAGCCTTACTTCAAAGGTTACAATTAAACATTTCTACAGCTTAGGAGTCCAGCCGCTAACTGTAATCAAAGATGCTTAACTTCCAAAATCTATCGATATTTCCAATGGAAACCCAAGCTCAACAACGATCTCTTCAATAACGTTATTGAAATCATCACCTGCTTAAATAACTGTTAATATCCTTCCGTGCCAATTTGTATTTTGTCAGTGGTGCCAATTCTTTTGTTCAAAATTACTGAACTTAACTCATTTGACAGGTCTAAAAATATTGCCATCCTTATTTAACCGCGCACATGAGAAAGGGATACAAAGACATTAAGACCTGTCAAATTTGTTATGTTTAGTAATTTTGAACAACAGAATTGGCAACATTATCTTGTTAGCGTTCAGTGATCTGCGGTTAGACCACTAAATTCAGCTGCATAGCAGTCGACTATAAATTATCAACAAATCCTCTATAAGACGACGCTTGTTCGAGTCGGGGCGAAATATAATTTACTGCCATCAACGTTAATTAATTTGAACGTTGGTGCACTGTGGTTTCGTGAACCGTCTTGGCGTAATTTAAATACTACTATTATGGAGAAATTTTACTGAACTATATTCTACTCACGTAGTTAAATCTTGTTTTTGTTCAGTTCATTTCAATTTTTATTCATAGTTGGTTGGTGTTGTGGGTTTGTGAATGGATTTATAAATAGCAGTTTTTTTTATACCACTAAGGTGGCACACAAGCATACGGCCCACCTGATGGTAAGCAGTCACCGTAGCCTATAGCCGCTAGGAATACCAGGGGTATCACTAACGGGGTGCCAACCATGTTGTTGATGTGGACTCACTGTGCTAGCAGCAATACTACTAGCTCAGCATATCCTCGTGAAGCACTGGCAACCATACTTACCGCAGAAACACAACACTACATCAAGTAGTGTTAATTCACTGCGGTCTTCTGTAAGGCGGAGGTACAGTCCCCAGTCGGGCGGCTCCAATTTAAATGGGATAACCCACGGGATATCCCAAATCGCCCTACCTCTCTTTAATCAAGATAATTCCACTTTACACATAAAACGTAATGTTTTTTTTTCACTTAACTTCATTAACTGACCTCCGTCTGCTGAGTAAAAGCTTATCTCAAATAACTTTCTGTCCTTTTAACAAAGTATACTGAGTTCTTTTAAAAGTTTTTTTACTTTTAGAATTTCATAAACACAAGTCGATCCAGAATGAAACCCTGAGGGTCTCCATTTTTAACCGTTTTCAATTACTTCCAGGGCCCCAACAATTGTCCGGATATGTACCGCAACATGCATTATACAGGTATTTCATTATTTCCCCATTATTAAAACAGCACTTAATATGATCTGTTGTTTTATTAAAATTATCATGGTCTTAATACGAAAGAAAGTCAGTATTTTTTTCTTAGTACTAGCCTTTTACTAAAATGTTGTGTCTATTTCCTGCATGACACGTGAATGCACTTTCGCATGATGTCTGATGAATATTTAGTTTCTTCACTTCTTCTCCACTTGTATGTTATTGTCATTAAGAATTTAAACAATTTAATATTATTTCTTTTATTTTATTTCGTATATTTTCAGCACGATACGCTCGCAAGTCACGCGCCAAAAAAAGTGTTGCATGCAAAAGAACGCATCTTGTGTCAAAGAAATGTCACAAGAAATAGATATAGTTGGCATGATTTTGCACTTTAGCGTCCTGTAAAGTACCTCACTTTGGGAAGCGGTAAGTACATTTTGTGTCCATTTATCATCTTGCTAACAGGCGTGCCCACTCGCTTGCCATCGAGCAACAGTGATATTCATCAAAAATAGGATGTAAATGATTGTATTATTAGTGAGATGTCAAAACCGCTTGAAGTTGTTGTTTGACATCTCAAATAAAAAGGGGTTATGAATTCACACGTTGTACAGAGAATCGCTGACTGTATACACTATACTTGGAATGAAGTTGGTAATAAAAAGCTTCTCAATACATAATGCTGGCTCACACACGTAAGTGACCTAGCTGAGTGCCGCAGTAGAAATAATGGACCCTTCAATAATATAAATATTTTTTTTAATTTACACATTTTAAATATTTAGCAAAATTACTTAAATTACCAATTATTGCTGCTTAAGCTGTGTTAATATAGTTTAAGTATTTTCACACCACTTGTATATTTCTTAGTTGCGAATTCGATCGGAAGAAAAAAAAAATTCTAATTTAATTCATATGTCGTAAGTGTTACAATTGAATCTCTCTCTGCAGCTACCCAATGGCCAAGAGAACACAGTATGCGGTACAGAAGTGCTGATGGATTTGGCTTAGCATGAAATTCAATTGGTTATTAGGGAATTAGAGTTAGAAATAAAATTAAAATATATATTTATAATAGACTAGTGCTTTGCAGAATATAACTATTAAGAAGTAAATATTATACTATTATAAAGAAATTACGGTTTGAAAATCCTGCTAAAACAACTAAAACATAATTATGTAATGAGTAAAAATATTTAATTAGCGGATACTTGCTTATATCATATAACATAGTTAAATACATAAAATATAAGTGCACGATTTGTTATATAAATATGTAAATATTATGTGATGATAATATTGAATAACAAAATTCACAATTTTCAACCATATTCAATTAAACTGAATAAAACAAATGATCATAAATTTTATGCAAGTGTTAGAAATATTATGCAATTAAATATGTTTAATAAAAACAGCAGTTATGTAATGTATTGTACATAATATAAATACTCGCTTAAAAACAGTAAATATGAAGTAGGTCAATTAAAATATGCATCGGTAAAGAATGCTACATTAAATAATAGATGTAGTTTTTAATTAATTCAGACTATGTTCTAAAGATATGACGTAGAAAAAAAAGTACCTAATTTAATAAACTGTATTTTAATTAAAATATAAAACTTACAATTTGGGTAGTCTCAAAACAAAAGCCAGTTCAAAAAAAAATATTTTTCAAGTTGTTCTAAGTCATACTATTTCAAGGTATTTAAAGATTTATAAAAAAAAATACGCTATGTATTTCATACAAATAAACAATTAAAAAACTAATTTTTGTCTTGTATATCACCTACTGTACTTCATTTAGGAGCTGAATTAACTCTGTGCTTAAAATATATTTAAATCGTCAATTGACTAGACAATATGTTCTGAGCTAACCTTCCATGACAGCTATATATAATTAGCTTTACTTAAGTATGATTGTGTATGATGTATTGATGTATAGAATAAAGTTTTATTGAATCTGTAACTTACATATAAAAGGAGTATCATAATTCGTCCACACTATAATGTGTTACCTGCGCATTTAGTGCGAAATATTAAGCCTAAAATGTAACCAAATAGTTTTAGTATGTAAGTAAAATCCTATAACATAATTTGTCAATTTATGAAGTAAATGCGCGGAATCTTATTAGCAACTGTACATAATTATTTCCTAGTGTTTGTGTAATCTAAATTATAATGCTTAAAAGTGTATTTTTTTTCATAAATATTTACTTACAATACGTAGAAAATAGCAAAAAAAACTACTTAAATTACAGGCTACGTTGTATAAAACTTAATACTTTATAAAATATTAACATAATAGGGAATGCTGTTTATGTCAAAACTCCGGAATATTGACTTTAAAGCTGCGATTATTGGAACAGTTCAAAATATAAACGACTGTATTTAGTAGTAACGGGTGACCCTAATCATGATTTAGGGGAATTATAAGCATTACCTTAAAAATACTATGATGTACCAGGGATCCTATAAACAATAATTTATAATTTCAATTAAAAAAATCCAAAGTCATCAAATAAAATACATAGTTTTGTACAATTATAATTTTCGCCCATAAATGTGATAGGGTCTCCTGATAAAATTATAAAAAAAAATATATTTTAACGCAAAATTATTGCCACTACTGTAATGTACCAAAGGAATTTCTTGTCTTAGTACATAGACGCCTGTGTTGTAACTCTAGATTAAAAATGTAATAAAATGTTTATCAAACACGACGGGTTTAATTTCAACAAGTTCTTTTTATGTATTCAGTGTAGTTCAGACATACATATAGCAAAATAACTACTTAAGTATATAATAAAAAAAATGCTTAATAGTTAAATCTGACTCGGGAGGAGTCGGCATGTTAAAAAAATTACATAAAAAATCTTACTTCCAGGTTAACCGCAAAGAGTTAAATCCCAGACAAAATAAGTAAGTAAATAATATAAATATTATTTAGGTGTGATCTTCTGTAAGGACCGCCAGGATCCTTCTATCGATATAGTGCTAAGAAAAGATTGAACTAAATACCTATCTATTATATAAATAGGCAAGGCAATTTTTAAGTACTATTGTATCTACAGTTTAAGAATACTTAATTTTTATTACATTTGAATCAGAGTAAAAAGGGTAGTTAAAAATATCTGAGTGATGTAACTTTCACCCACTGTTTACACTAACACCCTGACACTTATGAAACAACACCCAAAATGTAGCAACTTATCAAGAACTGCGGACTAGATTAGTAATAAAACATTCAGAAACGGGAAGCATTACCGCACCGTATGTTGCGACGCCGGATGTGTCCGGGCGGCCATGTTGTCTGCGACCCCCGTTTCCTCCGGAACCACGGCTGCTACGCCGTAGTTGGCTCTACGCCGTAGCTAGTAGCTCTGCGCCGTAGCGAGGCATCGTAGACTTCGTGCATTTTGTTACGGAAATGTTTTGCATTACGTTCATAAGACTAGGTCAAATTATAATAAAGAAAGTTCAATGAAGGTAATACATAGTCTATAATAATAATAGTAATGATCGATTTGCGACTTCGCCTGCGATAGACATACCCAAAAACAGCAGCAACAACACAAAAATGGAATGATCCTCCATTCGAGCGCCAGTGATTAGTTTGCACACAATCATCACCAGTCTAGGACCTCCCTAAATCATGCAATTTAACCTTAATAAACAGCTGCACGGATTTCAATAAAACCTGTTTCAAAATTGACTCTTTTTATAGATAGTCACTAAATAAGTATGTAGAGGGTGGAACCGTGAGGCGATACTAACCATAAATATAGCAATACGCTATATATAGCTATTAATCTAAGTGCCTATAAAACGACTAAAAAGCTTTTTACAAACAACACCACAGCCCAGGATAATAAAATAAACTTTTCAATTAAGTTTTCACAATAACGAACCCAGTGGCGAACTTTTCTGCCCCCAACCGAGTGTAAAGAGACAACCGACTATTCTGCCATTTAGCTTATTTGAGAAGTTATTAATGTCCAGTGTAGAGCAAGCTAGGAACTTCGCGACCGGAAGTGGCCGGCGGCCATATTGTTTGCGGGCGAACTTCCGGCCCAGCCTTCGACTGCAACTTGCCTGCATATCAAGTACTTCACATGTTTTAAAGGGGCTTACAATATGTTTTTAAGTTTCGAGCGATACATAATACAAAGATTTTTACATTCTACTTATACAATATTACAAATTTGAAAGTTTGTTAGAATGGGTGTATGGATGTTTGCGATGATGCGCAATCACGTAAAATCAGCTCAACGGGTTGATATGAAATTTCGCACACGAATAGTTTATAACCAATTTGATCATTATCCTATTAAAAAAGAATCAAGCCCGTATCGAACTTGTATATGGGTTTCGTAACCACCAACAAAAAAACAATTATGTATTTATATACCTACACAAGACTATTCACTTTTGGCTCGCTCACCTCTTTGCTTCTTTTACATTAATAAATCTCTTCATAAATGCCGACCGGCCCAATGGTGCAAGTGAGAGTAAACCGTACAATATAGACACTATATTTGTGGTATAGTCTACTATATGATTACTTCGATTATCGATCGCTAAAAAGCAGGCTCGGTAATTTCATTGTATCTTGGCGACACGCCGGAGTGGTTGCCAGTCGGTAGCGTCACCAAAAAAGTCTTCTTACTATAAAATATTATAATTTGTAAACATGTTTGGATTTTTAAATGCTATGTGTTAATGTATAGCTTTATGAAAAAGAGGCCAAATAACATTTTTAACGTTTTTTTTATACAAGTATGGTAGCACATAAACATGCAGCCCACCTGATGGTAAGCAGTCACCATAGTCTTAAACTGCTAGCAACACCAGGGGTATCACTAACGCGTTGCCAACCATGTTATTGACGAGGACTCACTTTGATAGCTACAGATTTTTTTTTTAGTCCTCATGGCTGTTTCACACAACCAGGTGTGGAAAAGCCTTAAATACGTATGTGAATATACAATCGTTATGATTTGAGTTGTTACCTACTTATCTCATCCTTTTAGACACTATGGTCATATTATTTTTATTCTTATTTTAAAGAATTTTGATTTGTCATCGTAGCTGAAATTGATATACCTATCAAAAATATGCGTTTTATTCAGCAGCCCAATATAATAATTGCTCAAATAAATACAATGTTTGCATCTCAAAGAAACAAACAAGATTTTTTGTAAGGGTTAAAAAATATGTCATAAATAAAGTATGACTGACAAATTACTTTGTTGACCGTACACTGCTCCGATACAGGGAGGCAACCAAATTATCAGCTATATTGACAGCGTAACGCATAATGCATCCTCAATTCTAGCAAACTGAACCTAGGTAATTACAGCGTGCATTTAGACGTAGATTTACCATGATTGAAATAAAGAGAATTCAGTTGTCATCAGTTGTCTTGATGCCAACCTAAGCAGATACCACTGTCTAAGTATAATCGCGTTTTCATACCACTAAGCTGGCAAACAAGCATGGCCCACCGATAGGTAGCGTTGATCGTTCATCGACTGTGAGTTGATCTGAATTATAGTATTAGCTAGCATATGTGTTCAGGCTTCACTTTGCTGGCACTAGATGTCACTGTTTGCGTTTTACAACTCACATAACAGGTGTTGTTAACATTCAATATAGTCTTACGAGAATATGTGATCTTTTCCTACCATTTGCAATCCGCTATCTCTGTACATAGAGTTTGTATATAATATAGCAGTGATTCGATCCTCATAGCAGTGTTTCGTTCCTCAGTCGTGGTCGTTTTATTTGATCACATCAAGAACACCTCGGTTGTAATTTTTGGGCATCGGCGGTGTTCAATATGCGCCCCCTAACTAATTTCACGGCTTTTTAGCTACCATATGGGCCCCCTAATTAATTTCACAACTGCTTTAAGGTTTTCTGTACTGGTAGCAAGAATATCTTTCGACTACGTATTTCAAAATGTAACGCGAGATGTAATCATTTTTATACTCATACATATCAAATAATATAAAGAATATTAAATCAAAGGCCGTCTTTACAAAAAAAAACATTAAAATCGTATGGCTACGACAATATTAATAAATATAAAACAATTTACAAACCTACACATAATATTATAAAATGTGATCTTGCATGCTCCTTGCTTTAGAGATGTTTATAATATAATTAAGTTAATTTGTCTTATAAGTGAAATTTTTATGTAATTTCTTAAGACAATAAATCATCTAAAACCGTATATTTAGTTCCACTTTTCATCGGCGCTGTTCATTTTCCTATACAAAAATAAAATCGAAAGCGATTCGAATACGTTGCCGAAAGTTGTAACCTTACGCTCCACAAGAACTCAACAAACCACATTCTCATTTAACTGCATTTTTTATATCATTTTGATCGGGAGAGTCCGTGGTATATATATTATACCTTTCCGAAAATATCCCGAAGTTTTATAATGAAGAGTTCACAGAAGCCAGTACAATTATGAATCTTGGTACACACTAGCTCTTAGAACTCGCATCGTGTCGCCACACAGACCGCTAATTAGGTGTTAAATCACTGAAAACGACTGAACCTCCGAAGAGGGTGATACTGTTTGTCGTGATTTACACTTGGGAAGGACTATGCTGCAGGATTAGAAGACATAAAGCTACGTTACTAGGACTTAAAATAGCAGTTCTACAGGCTACTCCTAATTTAGGAAATGGAAGTGGACACCGTCTTTGACAATGTAGTCTACAAGTATTAATGTGACTGTTATATTCGTAGAAAGAGTTGTAGATTATTGTAATGAACTTAATAATTAAAATATATAAATATTTTTAGTAATAATAATATGCTTGTTAGCGTAACAAATGATGTAAATAATATATTTATTTTTCTCAACTATGCCGTTTATACTGGCATTTTAATTCAAAAACTTCAAATTAATTCAATTAAGACACATTTCAACGTATAGCTTTTTATTAGTGGAAGAGCTCCTTAACAACATTTCTTGATAATAGAAATTACCTACCGTCTATATTGATAGATCAAACTATTTTTACATGCAAAAAATATGATCTCTCGTCGTCCCTTTCGGAGAAGACTAATTTAATAATTTTACAACCTCCTTTTTATTTATAATACTTCTTTAACATAAGTTAACATTTACACAAATCGATTTTTATATAAAACTCGCTCCGCTTATATTCTGAGACCGCATCCTTACAACTACGACTGCGGTCGGCGGCCACCAAATGAAATAGAAACTGTGACAATCCAGTTTGCGACTACCCTTTTTCTCTGTCGAGATCGCGGTTTGATTGAGTTCATCCGCACTTTGTGCTGACGTTACTCCCTCTTGACGGACGTGATCAAAGAGATTGCTACATCTAAAAAACTGGTTTTATTTTTCGAGAAGAATCAAGAAACTATTTGATGATACTGATATACGTATATATACTATTTGATAATTCAATAAGTTATATTATAACTTAATGAAAATGAATCCGCTATAAAAATATCTAACAACTAACTCAGTTTACTATAATAGATATACATATATACCTTACATAAGGTCTATACAAAAATAATGAACGTGCTAAATATTTTATTTTTGTTATTATCCTGTTTATAATAAATAATATTATGTCATGAACGGTGAGTTGCCGGAAAATTTAATAATATAAAAAAGATTTTAAATTAATTTGCTATTTTATTTCCTGATAAAAGTTATTTAATAAAGATATATAAATACGCAATTTTACTCCGAATAACCTTCATTTACATACATAAAGTCATACATATCATCAGGTCAAGTCTCTTTCGGGGTAGACAGAGAGCCGCAATGTTTAATGAAATAAAATATATATTATTAAGGGCACAATTATTGTATATGAACATCAAAATATAAGCACAATAAATTAACGCGATAGGGCGCAAAAAAATTAAAACCTCTCATCTTCTAAAACATCTCTTACGATGTAAACATGATCTTCAGCTCACAAAGGTAAGGAAAACAATTAGAGTATGCATTGAGATCCGCTATTAAGTACAGAACAGCCGTATCTGGCCTGTAATGGGGCACTTCAAACAGTGGGGACTCAAAGAAATCATTATTCCGCGAGCTTCCTTGAGCGACCACTTGGAAACATAGGGATGGGAAGGACTAAATAAGTATATCGATAATTTTAAGATTAAATTATTTAAGCGATATGCCATTTATTTTAAGAATTGTCATTGTCTTCATAAAGAGATGTAAAACTAAAGATATATCCTGCTTTTTAAACTTTCGCGATTTATACACATAGTAATGACATGAAAACGGGTCTTATACGCAATATTAAATTGTTTATTTACCTCCCTCCCTCCCCTACCTCCCGTCAGCCCGTGACCACGGCCGATGCAACTCGGTCGAAACGTCGGGAGGTAAATAAACAATTTAATATCGCGTATAAGACCCGTTCTCATGTCATTACTAAATATATATTCCTTGGTGATCTTCTTTGATTTTATTGCATCATAACTATTACTTGTACGTAGTATATTATCTACTCTGAGACTATACCATGAGACTTCATACAACACTTATAGGCAGAAGTTTTTTTTAATATTCATAATGCTATATACATAATTTATAGATATAATTTAAGAAAAACTCAAAAAAATGTTTACGACGATTCTAAATAACACCTTTCATTGAATAATTAATCAGTTGAAGCCTTTTTTTGTTTACCACTAAGGTGGCAAACAAGGTGTTTTATGCCGGAGATCAAATAACTGATAATGAAATGCTGCCTAATTCATTCACACGGCATTGGTTTAATAATTTAACGTATATATTAAATTCTATACATTTATTTAAAGATATCGATAGCTGTGTAAGCCCAGCACTAGCGCAGGTACGCGCTCCGCCTCGGGGTAACGAAGCTAATCTGTACTCAAGTGTCGACAATTTGAGGCGCAACAACAGAAAATAAGGGCTTAACGGCCCTATGTTAAGTTCATCCACCATTTAATAATGCGCTGTCATTTCAATAATTAACAGAGTTTATTGTCAACAATCTGAGATTGTCACGACAAATACTGGACGGGACAACGCAGTTGGTCTAATGGAAAGTATACTTGCTAGGTGTCGCGGGTTCAATTCTCGTCAGGCAAATGTATGTGATAAGCATTTGAGTACGCCTTGCGTCTGGGTGTTAGCTTTGCTTAGTTCGGGACCATGACTCGTATGCTTGCTTGCTAACTTAAAGTTAAAAAAAAATATGAGTAATGGTGGCCGTAGTGATTGAAGGGCCCTCCAGACCTTTAGGGTGTACCAATGCCTTCTAAAAGTCTATGCAAAATCTAGGAAGGATAGTTGGATTTCCCAATAAAATTGGAACCTCCGTCATTAAATGTTTGCACAGAAAGAGGAATCAAATTGCTATTAGCTAGCGTAGTAGTCAGTCTTCCTAACCACAAAACCAACGGGCCGTCAAAGATTCACTACTTAAGAGAACATGAAAAATGCAAACGCTAAATCACATTTTCTGCGCGAACACGCAGTAATATTACACATTAAGAGAATGTATTTTTTAGCCATAAATTGAGCGTCGAATACAGAAACGACTTTTTCATATGGCAGTAGGTTAAACTCGCTAGGTACTTTATTATGCGAAATTAAACGCATAAATTACAAACAAAACGTTATACGCCCCGCGAAACTTTAGTCAACGACACACGTTTGTTTGGTTTTAATCAATATTGAACTTTATTTGTTATTGTAGTATTGTTGGAAACTGACCAGTAAACATAGAATTTCCAATGAAAACATAATTCGGTTAAGCACAATCGATCACCGTGTTGTCAAATCGTACAGAGATTATAAATTTTTTGGTGTAAATAACTTCAAACAGTGAGACAGAATACCTAATAATAGCATAAGTGGCCATTAAGTAAATAAAATTGCTTTCATTAAATCACCATTAAGAAACTACGTCATTAATGTGAATATAAGTAATACTATATTACTATGAAGTGCCGTAATGTTCATCCCGTAGAAACACACCAGACTCGAAATATTTCGCAGACGACCAAGTCCCTTTAATAAACGTTAAATTGTTCTTATTACCAATACAAACATTAGGCGAAGATCTCTACTCTATCTCTAAATACTCTCACGTTGAAATGCATAACATGCATTCCTTCAACGAAAACTTCAGAATTTGTAAACCATCTTTGCAAACAACAAGCTAATGACGTTGAACGCAACTGCACCTGCAGTTGAGTAATCGCTTGCCATGGACACTGTTCCTTAGTTCGCATTGTTATGCACCATTTAATGTACAAAAGAAAGATGTACACTTACCACGTGAAGGAAATGATGTACGTTGCCACCTGCAGGAAGACGGTCATCAGGCTGATTCTCTACGGCAGTCTTCTTTTCATTGCCATTGTACTGTCGACGATACCACACTTGATTGGCAATCAGATTCGCTCTTACAAACACGTCAGACACCCGACAGATATGAAGTACATCCTCTTTTGGTCACAAGAAATCGACAACAAAAACTATTACTTGAGTAAAGACGGGTCCTATGTATCTGGGCAGAATCTCTTCATCAAACAGAATTGTGAACACATTAACTGTTACATTACTTACAACAGAAGTTTCCTTGAAAGAGACGAGTATTACGACGCGGTAGTTTTTGACGTCAATGACATAAGACGATTGGACGCCAGCGCAGTAAATTTAACAAGATCTCCGCATCAAATGTACATTTTTAAATCCTTTGAGTCAGCTGAGAAGAGCCCCGTTTGTGATCCATCTTTCGACAAATTCTTTAACTGGACTTGGACATACAAGCTGCACTCCGACATTCCAGAAACATATTTCCACATCTACAACGCAGACAATAAATTGGTTGGTCCTAGAAAGAACATGATATGGCCTCAGGAGATGGACCGCGCTGAAAAGTATAAAAGTATTATCGAAGGGAAAGATAGAGCTATCGCATGGATTATAACGAAGTGTAAATTGAAGAACAGTCATCAAGTGTTCGTGAAGGAGTTACAGGAAGAACTGAAAGGCTACAACTACACAGTAGATACATTAGGTCCATGTGGTGATAAGAAATGCCAGAAAGGGCGCGTTTACAAATGCTATGAGATGGTCGAGCGGCATTATCGCTTCATACTTGTACTAGAAGATTCGTTAACTGAAGATTACGTAACAGAAAAGATTGTTAAAGCCATGGGGCATATTTCTATACCTATTGTTCTTGGAGGTGCAGATTATAAAAAGTAAGTATGCTTAGATATCTGTAATGAATGTGTGAGAAACAAAAGAGGCGAGCAGGGCGTGATGGCGAGTATGTAAGTAAGTTATCATATTATTAAAAACTAGCGGCCCGCCCCAGCTTCGCACGGGTAGACATTTATCAAATATTTTGTCTACCCGTTTTTAGACTTTTTAAAATGTTTATCTCCGTAAGAACCATCCTTGTACTCAAGGAATATTTAAATAACGAATTAGCGTTATCGGTTCAGCTTTTCTCGAGATTTGCGCTTAGCAACACATTCAGCGGTTCATTTTTATATTATAGAACATGAAAGAAACGCCAATAAATTTAACAGTAAATTTTATTCTTGTAATTTGTTTGAAAAACAGCGCACGAATGACAATCTCTTGCTTAGCCGCAGGTCAAACAATTAGTATTTCTTAATCTGTGAACTGTCTGCGTTATGTCCTAATACTTTAATTACAGCTTCCTGCCTCCCGGCTCCTATATCAACGCGCAGTTCTTCGACCTCAAGAAACTGGGCGCTCTCATTGACTACCTCATAAAGAATCCAAAGATATACGAGTACTTCTTCGATTGGAAGAACCATTACTACTACACCCTCAAGCCTAGAGCTTATCTCTGCAATTTATGCAATAAGCTTAACCAACAGAACAGTTCTGAGAAGAAAACCTATAAGAGGTTCAGAGAATGGTGGAACCCTAGCTTCAAGGATGCGTGCCAGAGGCTGCATCTTGTGGAGATGTTCAGCGATTGAAATTATAAAAGAATGATGTAAAAACATTTTAATTTGAAAATAATGATGTAAAAACATTTCACAATAAATTGGTAAAAACACTATTTGTATGTTAGCTTTTGTAGTTTTTCATGTGTGTGATGTTAGCCATTGAGAAGTTCCCTGGTAAGGACCAGCAGTCTTGGTGCAGCATTGATATCATGGTCAAACTTCACACCGACTATCATAATAATGCGTGCACGAAATTTCGCATGTGCTGTTGACTGTTGAAGAGTTCCTTTATTTGGAGCTCTTCCTGAATGTCGATTTAGGGTCTCCTTCAACAAAAACGCATTATCCACAAAACCCAACATGTAAACATTTTCCTCCGTAGGATAAGTGTGACCGGTTCTAATTCAGCTTGCGGGATTCGACCTGAAAAAACTTGTAAGCTTGTAAATCAGATGACTTCCTAGAACTATACCTATCAGAACCTACCTAGTGTTAAAAAACTGTGAGTATATACATATGTATTATTTTGGTTTTTTTTTGTGTCTATATATCACGGGTATCTTGTTCATATAGTATAGTATTGTACACCGCCAACTACCCTGTTTCAAACTCCATTCTCTAGTCACTACTCAGGTTGCCTGGAAGAGACCACATGTTGTGATAAGGCAGCCAATTGTACCGATTTATAATGTATTTTATTATGTTCTTCAGTTATTGATTTTGGTGTACAATAAAGAGTTATCTATCTATCACAGAACTCCTAAGCGGCTTACCAAATTTTTTGAGTGGGTCCTGGGGCATTAACGTTTACAGTTGGACCCGTTAGGTGGCGCTATCGACGACATCTAGATTTGTACGCGGCCGAAGTCGCACGAAAAAGATACTTCTGTATAAGGGTACTCATAAATCGCACCAATATCTGTATATTCTGTGATATCTTCAATTTTGCATTAAAAGGGCAGCCGATCGCTCCCTCGGGAACATCTGTGATCGACGTTCTCGTCTCAGATTTATTATTAAATATCTATCCATTCGCCTCTGACAATGTGACGATAGCTATCCATCTTCTTTGCGATTCAATGTTGTTTTTTGTGCATTTTATCTCTCTTTTCCATTGTGATTGTTATTCAAATCATTCAGGACGCGGTAAATGGGAAATAGAATACTGCTTTTTGTTAAATATTTGCTTTGGTCATGGAAATGTTTATTATTATTTGCATTATTTAAAAGTTAAAAAAACTGTAAACTGACTACGGTGGTGTAACGGAGTTTACAAGGTAAAATCGTCTCTGTATTATTGACGGCGGTTAAAATGTAGCCTTTGTTACCCGGGCTATAATAACGATTCGATTGACAAAATTAAATCATTCATCAAAATCGGATAAATAGGTTAGACACTACGGAGGAACATACGTAAATACACACAAATATATACATACATAGACTGCTAAAATCTTAACCCTTAGATTTGGCGTAAAACATCCTTACAATAACAACAAAGTATGTGTTGAAATTTTAAGAACCAAATAGGCAAGTTAAATGTGTAGTCTTCATTAAAAACACATTATATTGGCAGCTTATATATACATGGAGTCCTATGTTTATAGTGTAAATCGATTCTAGAGCTGTATTTGTGCTAGTTTACTAAGACAAAATGAATTTTCTTGACTGAATGTTATGAGCTTGGATAGCACGTGTGCTCATTGACAAAAAGTACAAATTTTAAAATACTCCATGTACACTATCAATATTTAAAAAACCTTTTAACTCTCATATAAACGACCATATATTTCGTCCTTAATTTTAAAAGAAAAATATAAACTGGTCATCCCAATCGTCCATTACAGTTAAAAAGGAACAAATATCGCAAATGGCAAATATACTAAATACTTCATAATATATAGATGTGTGCCGGATGGCTCGCTTGGGACCATCGGTTATTTAAGGCTGTCAACACTTTGCCAACAATGAAACGAGGGGCGATTTCCAACAAAGCTTACAAAATTGACTGGAATTCGTTTATGTGCAATTAAGTTATATCTTCACGCCTTCCCACAACCCCGAAGAGGTAGGCAGAGGCGTTTCAAACACCGACTTTTCACCGAAGATAAATTGGTGGCAACGTAACAGATGGTTACGTTGCCACCTGTGATGGTCGCCGTCTTTTAGGCACTACATACGTCCTTGAATTTCTTATATGACGTATGCAGAAAAATGTTGTGCTATCTGAGAGTCATAGGTTGAAACGTCATAGCAAACTAGAGTGCTATCTACAAACCGGAAAGTTAAAGAATCCCATGCTGTACTTCTTTGTGAAAACATCGGCGGGAAGCTCATTCCACAATTTTCCCTTGCTAAAGTAACCCTAAAGCCTAGATCAATATACGACCCGTCTATATAGATTCACATTATAATTGAAGATAAGTGAAAGCACCTCAAATACCTTGTTAAATAAACATTTGACAATCTAAACCAAAATAGAGACCTCAGATGCGTACACGTAAACGAACATTGCTTGGTTAATAGGAAACCCAAACGATGCATATTATCCCCTACCAATAGTCCGCACCACATTCAGAATTTAAAAATATACCTCTAAGGTGGCATACAAATATACGGCCCGCCTGATGGTGACCGGTTACCGTAGCCTATAGCCGCTAGCAATACCAGGGCTGTCACATTGTCAGTTGCCAAAAAGAGTTCTCAAGAGTTGTCTTAAGATACCTATATGGTTTTTTTCATAAGTCGAGAGAAATTTACTAAAGATGATTTTCTACGTTCGACTTAGTGTATTTAATTTTATGTATGTTTACATTTGCACACATTTGTGAACCGATTTGTTATCAATATAATTAAGAACATAGCCGTTTATATAATTAATTTTGTTTGTGTTAATATAGTTATTTACATAATATCTTCCTGTATTTATATAATTCGCACTACTGATGAAAACTAAGTGACACTTAGTTAAAAACTAAGTGAGTACATGGGGTATATGGGGTTCTTCGACATTTTTACTTTGAGAGGTTCTTTCGCTGTAAATAAGTATACTTTAGGGTGGGCAACGCGCGAGTGATACCCCTGGTGTTGCAAGCGTCCATAGGCTACGGTGACCGCGTACCATCAGGTGGGCCGCATGCTTGTTTGCCACCTTAGTGGTATTAACAAAAAATTACCTCTATTACTTTAAAAATTTGTTAATTTCGCATCCCCGTCTGTTCCATACTTACTTACATTGCTATCTAATTGTAAACACACTTATAAAATTATGATTACAATGGTGATAACCGATCGAGAACCATTGTTAATGAAATTAAATAATGCAGTATCAGGTGCATATGGGTCGGTTAACACCTAGTGCTCAATATATTGCTAGACGCAATCGAAAACTATTACAATGCCATTGTCGTTCACAATGGGTGCAGGGTTAAATCTGTTGTAATTCCGTTACCACACAGTTGATTGTAAGCAGTTACAGAAACTGCTATGCGATTCGCTTACATAAGAGCTTGGGAAATCGTTACTGAATTTCTTATCACCCACCATTAAAAATATTTATCCCAATTCCAAAGAAGAATAAAACACAATATCTTTATATCCAGTATTGTTATCTTTGTATTACTTCAACAATTCAAAAAACGTGCCTATATTATATAAATCATTAAAGAAATCGAATGAATATTCATAGGTTACGGTGACCCATCAGATGGGCGATTGTTTGCCACCTTTATAGTATAAATTATGCTTGATCTCAAAACTAATAAAATTTGGCATTAACCACCACTGCGACTAATAAATCACTTAACTTCTTGAATTTGATGCGTACTATACTTTCTAATCAAACAAAAATGGTCGTACCTAACAAATTTCCAGAATCCACCCTTCAAAGTTATCCAATGGTTCTGTATGCTAATGCCCTCCTCTGACTGGAGAACCTGAGCAGGCATAATGCAAGTCGTGGCTCAGTGGCGCCCTCGACCACACCATGAGTTTTCGAGCCTGCTCCAATATTCATCAGACTCTTCATTACATCTTGCCTTATATAGCGTAGCCAGCTATGTATAAGGGCAGTATTGCACTGGATAGCTTACATATATGTATATACCGGGCTGGTAAAAACGTAAAAGATTAGACGAGAAAAAAATAATATTATAATTGAAGACGAGAAGAATTTCCGATTCCTGATTCCGTCAAATATAAATGTTGAAAAAAAATAAGTATTAATAAATTGAAATTTAAAAAAAAAAGATAAGTGTTGTTACTTAGGTAGCCATAGATACCTACTAAGCTGCACCCTAAGCTACATATTTTAAAAGTAGGTATACGCAGTTGTCCTTTTAGTTGCCACTCGCAGCCCTACACTCAAAGCAGTCAAATAACACTAATCTGATATTTTATTTTATGGTGAGGATACGCTGTGCTGGCATATAGGATACAACCAATAGGGTTGGCAACTCGTTAGCGATAAACCTGGTATATCTATAAGCGTTTGACTGAATACACATAAAAAGCATTTTCCATGGATTCGTTAATTCAGTAATCATGCGGACGAAGTCGCTGGCGAAACCTTAAGAGAGTAATAATTGTCAAAGGCTGAACAGAAAGCAAAAATGATTGACCCCGAGGTGAAACGAAGTCCTTCACTTAGCATAACCCGAGATCGCATCGTGGAATATTCAACAGCTCTTTGTTGTCCCTACTTAGCCTACAGTATGCTAATGGCTACACTTTGTTTGCACTGTGGCCTTCAAAGCGATAGGCTGTTACACAGACAAGAGGCAGCAAATCAGACTCAGTAGCTGACAATATTGAAATATTTATTAGCGATATATCCTTCTTTTCAGTTAAAATTTAGAAAAAAAACAATCACGCAATAACAAAAATAGAGAAAATATATTACAACAGAGGAGTATGATTCACAGTAGCTCCAAATTATGGTTTTACATGCTTCGCAATTTTCAAGAAAATGTTAGGCAACAAAAGAATTGTCGTAAATGTCACTCACTATCCTTAGTAAAACTTGAAGAGCGGAACAAAGAACAACCTTTGGTATGAACAGAAAGGGTGACAACACTTATTACATCATAAGCTGTATAAAAGTTATAATCTATATAATTATGTATTTAGGTGTCGATACTGCGCCGGTAGCAGGAACATTGTCGACAACGTTTTCGTATCGCCTTCGACAATTTTTATATTGGAAAATGAACAGCGCTGCGGCGGTGACAAGTGGAACTAAAAATTAGTATGACAATATTGACATTTCGCGAGTTACGATTTCGAATACGTTGTCGACAATGTTCCTGCTACCGGCACTGATGTACAAAATGACTAAACTAATGTGAAAGGACTAATCAGTCTTGATATGCCTTTGTCATTTGCGGGGATAATAAGGATGGCAATACTTTTTAGTCCAGTCAAATTAGTTAGGTTTAGTGATTTTGTACAACAGAATCGATACCATTATCACAATAAGTAAAATTATATTTAGAGAATCTCATAGTTGATTATAAAGCCATTGCAGGCCTAATGGCTTAAAGCATTATTATTTCAAGCATCTCCAACAAACACATTTCTGCTAATTGATACAAAAACTGAAATAGTGCAAAATTCTTACACCTTACCACCCTCATGAATTAATCCGTAATATAAAAATATATATAAAAACCGTATAAGTTTATCGCATTCAGGCGGGCAGATGGTGCGAGGACTTTGTTTTTTAATGAGTATTAATTCAAAAACTGTTAATTAGATATATGGAAGAATTAACATCTTCTTTTTTGAACTCTTCACCCAACTAAAGCAGCGAAAACACATTAAGATTCAATAAAACTGTGATGATATCAAGTGGAGCTGATATTTCCTAGTGGTCTAGTTCCATTCAAATAAGATAAAACGCCTTGTATGCTATCAGCCCCCTTGGGTATACATTTCTTATTAAACGGCCCATTGTACCACCATCTTCTGAAGGACTCATAGTTACTGTAAGCTGAATATTTCTTTTCATCATTGATATCAGCGCAAAGTTGACACAAGCCTGGAATAAGGCTAGCCTTCTGGACACTGTAGAACTTTTTCCAGCGAAAGAAATTCTTGTAGATGTCTTGGTTTCTGATGCTGTAGTTGATGAGTGCTGCTAATTTCACTGGAGACATATCCCGAGCATTGATATAGGATTTTTCAGGGAGGAATCTGCAATGAAAGACATAAGCATAATCTATATGTAATATGTATATGATCTACTAATGTAACTTCTTTGTAGTAATGTTTATCAATGCATAGCCTGTTACTATTATTTATTTATGTTTGCACTTAAAAATGGTTACATGTAGTATCAATAATATTGGCATTTTTTATACCACTAAGGTGGCACAGAATCATACGGCCCACCTGATGGTAAGCAGTCACCGTAGCCTATAGCCGCTTGAAATACCTGGGGTATCACTAACGGGGTGCCAACCATGTTTTTGATGAGGATCCACTGCGCTAGCAGCAATACTACTAGCGTAGCGTATCCTCGTGGAGCACTGGCAACCTTACTTACCGCAGAAACACAATACTACATCAAGTAGTGTTATTTCAGTGCGGTCTCCTGTAAGGCGGAGATCCCAAATCGCCCTACCTCTCTTAAAAGTACAAACTACTACCTAGACTAGGATAAACCTGTGTTCTAGGCAGTAGCCCCAATATCACGTTGGTCATAGGATTACAAATAAAAATAACCTTTATGTAACTAACAAAGTTAGATAGTTGAAAATCATGTTACATGTATTAGAAGGCTTAGCTAACAGTGATAGTTATTTTAATGCTGACCTACCAGTATGATTGTCAATTGTAATGTGTAGCATCAGCATTATACATAATATTAGCACGTACATCTCTGTTCATAGTTATTGCAGACTAACACCTAGTATCTAAATATTTATATAACTCAAAGGTGACTGACTGACTGACTGACATAGTAATCTATCAACGCACAGCCCAAACCACTGGACGGATCGGGCTGAAATTTGGCATGCAGGTAGATGTTATGAAGTAGGCATCCGCTAAGAAAGCATTTTTGGAAATTCCACCCCTAAGGGGGTAAAATAGGGGTTGAAAGTTTGATTGAAAATCCGTCGTTTTTGAAGTTAAACGAATCAAAATTGGTATTTGGCCTTTCAGTTAAAAATAAAAAATATGTATTCCAAAATGTATGAAAATCCATCATTTATATAGTTAAATTCATAAAAATAGGTGGCAGTGGGCAAAATCTATCATTTAGAATTTTAGATATAGGTACATGTTGACTTATTCACTTTACCACGCGTGCGAGGCCGCGGGCAAAAGCTAGTTAAGTATATAATCTAACACCTATGTACTGTGGGAATTATTTATCATGTAATCAATACACGACTACTACCTGCTCCAGTGTCTTATTTGACCACCCTACCTGGACCCTGCGTGACACACAACACAATATTTAGGTTAAAACGATAGTCTAAATTTTTTTTATATAATATTCTTGAATGTAATCTTTAGCATCTTGTACCTCGACCTATAAACTTTTCATATAATCAATAGTCACTCACTTGCTATAATCTGCACCGCCAAAAACAATAGGAACTGAGTTAGCATAATACGCTTTAGACACTTCTGTCGTCACATAATCTTCCGAAAAACTTGCTTCGTATGCGAAATAAAAGTAATAATTTCTTAGAGCATTGTTACAAAAATGTTTGCACTCCTTCATTCCACAACCAAAAATATCAAAAACCAACTGCGTATCATGCAATATTTTTTTCAATCGCTTCGCGTAACGTATTCTGTAAATGTTGTTCGTATTATTACAATCGTCGATTATCCATGCAAGTGCATTTGACTTCATAAGAAAAACGTCGTCTTCAACGGACGATTTTTCGTCTGGTACCCACTGAATGTTGTCATCTGGGGCCACTATGTTAGACGCCTTATCCCTTACTTCAATGAATGGAGAAACGATGTCTGAATTCAGTTTGTACGTCCAAGTCCAGTTGAAGAAATTATCAGTCAACTTATTGCATATAGGATACTTGTTCGCTGGTAGCATACTGTGGAACACATACTTCTGGTCTAGCCATCTTCTTTTAGGTACATTTGGTTTTGACCAGATATAAACTGCACTCATATTAAAAATTATAGCGTGGAACTTGGAATAATCACCGTCTAATAAATATTTGTCTGCCGTCAGATAGCACGAAAGAGTCGGACAACGATTAGCGATGAAGGGGGTTTGTCCCCTACCAAAGTTTGAGAATAGATCTTCATCTTTGGTGTTCCAGACCAATATATATTTCAAGGAGTCCTCCGTTGAAAGATCTAAATTATTCATCTTTTTCTCAACACGTTTCTGTATTGAACCAATCAGTGAGAAATTCTTGTGAGCGAGATGGAACGAGTAGAAACCCAGAGCCACGTACATAAAAAGCCCAACAACACAGAGCATAAAAAAATGTTTTGCTACACTACTTTTTTTAGAATACATTATAAATATACGTGTGACCGCCTTGTTGGAGTACCGGTAAGGAATGATGAGACGTTTCGAGCTAAACATACAAAGTGGACCGGCGTGATGACGTATGTAAATACAGAAATTCTTTGCAAACAAACAAACAAACAAGTGAGTAACTAACATCAATTTTTTTTATTCCTTTGGCAAGCTCTAGTCAAAATTAAAAATAAAAGGTTCAATATCACTTTATCTTAAACCTACCTTTCAAACAAAGAAAATCAAAATTGGATCAATCGTTTAGGATCTTCGATACCACCGATACACACTACAAACTTATAAAGCCCCTCTTTTTTGCGTCACGGGGTTAAACATACAATTACTTATAAAATGTTTAGTTTTAGCCCAAATACTGATCACACACACATCAAATGTATTTCTTTTACCACTCAAAGGATCCTCCCATCCGTCTGTCTAGTTGCATCCGAAAAGTTCTCAAAGAATTTTTCTATCAGCCGATGTCTCCCTCTATTTGCTAAGACCTGTTTCGTTAGAGACAGCGCGTTGGTCCATTGCACTACCAGATTAATGTGATGTAAAACATCTGCTTCCGTATATATTTGTCTTTGATTTGTCTGCAAAACTTGAAAAGTAGTCTATGGATTGACTTGAAATTTTTACACAACGTTGCATTTTCATAGAGAGATTATAACTGATTTTATAAATAGAGTAGTAACACCTTAATTCAATACTACTTAACGGTTCTAATATCCTACCATAAATCCATAGGCAAAGGAATAGAGAAAGACGCCTTTATGAGATTCCCATTTGTAAAAAAATATAGTATTCCGCTGCCGTGTGACATTGGAAATGCTGGCCGCTCTTTGCATGTAGAGCGTGGAGTCTTCGGCAAATATGGACATCGCGTATGAAGTCAAACAGAATTACGTATTCCATAAAAATATACCCTTTTGCGCGCGTGACAAGCGAGACGTGTCAATATGGTGTACTTATTTTACATACATGTCATTTTGTTGCTTATTTTGGACATTACGGACTCTGCATAATTCCTTGTGATGCTTTGTCGGTGTATACGGCTTAATATTCTGGAGCCATTGCTATCCCACCGCTGGGTAAATTAATACCTGTACCTTTTCTCCAGTAGAGTCATGTGGTTCACTTGGCCGAGCGTCCAGGTTGTTCCGCCCGGTGCATCTTGCTATAGCATCAGATACGTCTCAACATTTGCATGCCTAAGGCTTTACATTAAATCATCAGTATCAACACGGTCTCGAGATACTAAGTTTGTTCAAACAAAACAGTCAGAAGACAGGCGAAATGGGATCTCCCGTGGGTTTTCCATGAATATTGGAGCCATCCGACTGGGGACTGTACCTCCACCTCACAGAAGACCGCAGTGAAATAAGACTACTTTGATGTATTTGTTGTGTTTCTGCGGTAAGTAAGATTGCCAATCCTCCACGAGGATACGCTGGGCTAGTAGTAATATTGCTAGCACAGTGACTCTTCATCAACAACAGGGTTGGCAACTCGTTAGTGATATCCCTGGTATTGCTAGCGGCTATAAGCTACGATGACTACCTTAGTGGTATAAAAAAGCCAGTTATTTTTGAAAGGCAGAAGGTATGTCCGAAGGCGCGGAAACTAACATCTTAAATAATTTTGGTTTAGTTGCTGCCCTGTGTCATGAATGTAGCTCACAGTACTACATATAGTATTATTCCCTGTATATAATGTGGTAAATGATTCGGTGCCTATGCGCACAGAGATGTCGCTCGGTCAGCGGAATGCTGCATTCTCAGCCGCACAGCGCCTCTCAGATGCCGTCCATTGAATACCTAGCGCATTTTGAATTCCAACGGGACTTTACTATTTCACTAAATAGATGGGTCTATAATTAAAAACTTACCTTATCTATCTTTTTCTCTTTTATACCTTGTAATTTTTTTGTGTGTTATTGTAATTTTTGTGTGTAGGTAATTTTTAAAAGTTTCTAATAGGTTCAAGCTTTAGATAGTATGCTGATTAGCCTCACATTAGCTGTTTAGTCTTTCTCGACATAACTTGGGTTCCTTAATAAGGGACTTGCTGTGATAATAATATATATGTGTATGGTTGCTAAATTATCATAATTGTGGCTCCGAGTAGATAATACGCTACGTACAAATTATGGTAAGGTCCTATATTTATCGCATTCCAGGCTGGATTCCTCATTGTATTTAATCCAAAATGTAGGATTCGGTATTTATAGGCCTCACGCATCTATATAAAACCATGTTCCTCATAGCATTGATGAAATTAATAAAACAAACTTGATTATTTAGCCAAATTCCTTAATGGCAAATCTATTTTTTTTGCACAATCAATAGGTACTACATCAGCTAAAATTAATTCTTCAGTTAGAGCCACAAATCGGTACGGACGCTCCTCGTTTTTCATTCGCAATTGTTTCGGAAACAAGTGATAGGAAGTTACAAATGCCGATTCTGACTGCCATATATATTATTTTGCTTCGAATTTTATTTTTCACTGTTGACGATCATTGAACGAAACAAATTGTCAATTCTGTATTTGTGGTTCTGATTATATTCAATACTCTTTAACATATTATTTATGATTATTCTAATATAAAAGGTATAGGTATACAGATAGGGCGTTTTTATAATTAATAAGATTGCATAGTTGAAATCCTTTCTAAAATAATATTATACTCACTTTGCAGTGCGAATGAAAATTATACATAGGTACAGTAAGTAACCTTTTTATTGTCTACCATCTCAGAATATTATTATCAGTGTTGCAATTGTCGCAAGCATGCTTTTAAATATTTGGTTAGGTTATTTTAAAACTCATCAACGCAGAATTTTAACACGTTAATCAAGAAACATTCTCATGTTAATATAAAACCTCTAAGGCAATTAGCAAATTAAACCGACTATGGTATCGATTCTGTTGTTCAAAATTACTAAACTAAACTAATTTGACAGGTCTAAAAGTCTTGCTATCTATCCCTTTCTCATGTGCGGGGTTAAATAAGGATGGCAATATTTTTAGACCTGACAAATTAGTTAAGTTTAGTCATTTTGAACAACAGAATTGGAACTTATATGTGTAATTTCTGAATAATTTATTAGTATCTTAAAAAATCAAGATAAGCTGTTATTCCCCCGTGTTATAGTGACATTTATAAGCGACAATATGTCGTTACCGATAACAATTTCCTTAGGATCGCACGTATCATCAAACGGAGCATTGTACCACCACTTCCTAAAGAACTCGTAATTACTGTAAGCTGAATATTTCTTCCCATTGTTGAGATCAGCGCAAAGTTGACACAAGCCTGGTATAAGACTAGCTCTCTGGATATTATAAATGGATTTCCAACGAAAGAAACTTCTGTAGATTTCCTCGTTACTGATGGTGAAGTGGATGATTGCTGCTAGTTTCACTGGGGACATGCCCAAGCCATTGATGTACGATTTTTCGGGGAGAAATCTGAAAATAAAATTATCATTAAGCCTTAAGTTACATACCATACTTGCCTGTATACATAAAGAAGAAACTGACTGAATGACATAACACCGCACAACCTAAACGGCTGGAGTTAGAGACTTGAAATTTTGACAGTATGTACCTTTAATGACTTAGTAGGCATCCACTAAGGAAAGGTTTTAGAAAATATCACCGCTAAGGGGGTAAAATAGGGGATGAAAGATTTTTCATGCATAAACATCCAAATAGGTTGTGTGCGAAGGCACGGGTAAAAGCAAGTTTGTTATAAAATAAGGGGCGGCCTTTATTACTACAGTGTAGTACACTGTGTTCTGAAGAGTCATAACTTGGACACATGTTTTTATAAGCGACTTGACTAAATTATATTCAATAAATTAAGCATTTACTCACTTGCCATAATCAGCGCCACCAAAAACAATAGGAACAGCGTTGGAATTATATGCTTTCACTACTTCTGCCGTCACATAATCTTCTGAGAAACTTGCTTCGTATGCGAAATAAAAATAGTAACTTTTCACAACACTTATACACTCTCTCGGGCATTCCTTACCTCCACAGCCATAAATATCGAAAACCAAATTTTGTTCTAGCAATTTCCTTTTCAACTGCTTAGCGTACAGTAATCTGTTAGAATCGTTCGCTTTGCAATCATCAATAATCAACGCAAGTGCGTTAGACTTCATAAACGTGACGTCTTCTGTAACAGACACATCTATGTCTGTAGTCCACTGGATATAATCTTCTGGGGCAACCATTTTACTCGCCTTATCCCTTACTTCAATGAATGGAGAAACGATATCTGAATTCAACTTGTACGTCCAAGTCCAGTTGAATAAATTGTCGGCGTTCGTATTACATATAGGATAACTGATTGCTGGAAGCATACTAAGAAACACGTATTTCTGGTGCGGCCATCTTTTGATTGGTAGTTTTGGTTGTGTTTCGTTAAAAACATCATCGCTCATATTGAATACTATCGCATGAAACTTGCTGTAATCGCCTTCTAACATATCTTTTCCGACTGTTATATGACAAGTTAAAGTAGGACACTTGTTAGCAATGAAGGGAGTTTGCCCTTCCCCAAAATCAAAATTGTGGTGTGTGTCAGAATTCTGCCAAATTAAAATATATTTCAATGCGTCCTCAGATGAAACGTCTATTTGATTGGATGTTTCTTCAAAACTTTTAGAAATTGCTCCGCTATTTGAGATGTTCTGACGTGGAGGGTAAATAGAGTCAAATGATAGTAGCACGTACATTATAAGTCCGACGACACTTAGTATGAAAAATAATTTAGCAACACTACCGTTTTTCGAATACATAATACGTGTTTACCTTGTACGTAAGCTGATAAAGAATGAGATGATACGAATAAGCAGTGGCACGGCACAATGACGCAAATAATAAGGGAATTCCTTGCGTTGTTATCAAACAAAAAAGGACGCCGTTACAAAATTCTTCTCTTTCTTCGTGACGGAAGTGTACCAAAAAGGCTGGCGGCATTGCCACGCTGTATTGCTATGGTTATTCTTCGGACCAGATATTAGCCAGTCCTCTTGTCACGGGAGCCCTTGCCTAGCTTTTTGATGCCATTAAATTTCGACAGATATTTTTTGAAGATAGTTCATATAAAGTTTCAAATACAGAATAAAAAATCAATTACCTACAAATTAAAACAGCGTATTTAGTACCCTTAAAGATTGATTTTCTTTAATTTATTTATTGATTTACTTCGGAATTAAGAGTCCCGCCACATCAGAACGCGGTGCGGAAGAATTTAATGGCTTACGAATTCGACAGCACCACATATAACCTTGATGAAGTCTATTATTTAGGCAGGTATGTTATATAAAGTATTTTATAGTGCATAAAATTAAAAAGCATCCTAAAAGTTTCGTGTTATGAAATGCCAGTAATAAGCATGCCACCCACCTGAGCTGGCGAAATAACTCCGAGCTTCGTAGAAATGAGGTAAAATCGAAGTTGTGCAACTTTAAAAAGTCTAATTTTCCTTCATACGCGACTAGAGTACGGAGGCAACGAGCTGAAGTCAAACGTAAGCATTGTGTGGATGTACCTACGTCAAATTTAAAAAGTTTATAAGTATATCATGTACATATATATATTTGGAAAATAATATCGGTGTTAGCGCGATTGCGTAATAAACAAACATGAAATGTTCTCATTTATTATATTAGTAGGAATCAAAGCAAATAATACGCGATTCTCTAAAATTCTATCAGAATTGTACGTATGAGCTAAATACAGATTTTTTGATCAGAGATTGATATATCAGAGACCGCTTGCAACAGTAAATAACACAAGCGAATAATGACACCGCGCGTTTTTAGTAAAATGCACTGATTTTGGGAAGGTCTATACTAACTCATCAAGCATGTACAGAGCAACATCAGACTTGCTCAGTACGGGAAAGTTGGCGATCTCACTAGTAAGATTTTCTCCCAATCATAACTTGCGCAGAAAAAGGTAATACTTTGCGGAATTGCACATAATATTTCAAGAGGTAACACGGACATTTCACTTCTTCCTATCTGTTTTAGTGTACAGGTTTTACATACAAGTTTTACTTTAAAAATGTATGCCTTTGTTTCTTATTTTAGCGATATTTTTCTATTTGGGAGACAAATTATTGCCTTCCTGTCTGTTTAAACTGTTTACAATATTAACGTATAGTTGTTTCCATTTTGATGTGCACGAGTCTGTTATTTTATTGAATAACCTTTAAAATATCACAGGACAATTCATATCATTATTGTATTCTCTGTTTTAAAAAAAAGATAGATAGAACTTTGCGAACAACGAAGTGACGCCGATTATAACTACGCCTTGCAGTGTACATGTACACAATTACACATACAACGATTTTTATCATACCATAAGGTGGCATATAACACACTAGCATACGTCCATACCGACCACCTGATGGTAAACAGTGACCGTTTTCTATAGCCGCTAGCAATACCGGAGATATCGCTATATTGCCATGCCTGTTGTTGATGAGGACTCACTGTGCTAGCATTATTACTACTAGCCCAGCGTATCCTCGTGGAGCACTGGCACCCTTACTTACCGCAGTAACAGCTACACTACATCAAAGTAGTGTTGTTTGTCTGCGGTCTTCTGTAAGGTGGAGGTACAGTCTCTAGTCGGGCGGCTCCAATTATAAATGGATAATCCACGGTAGATCCATAGTCTCTTTAAAAAAAGTTCCATCTACCTGTTTTATTTAATCTGAGATTGTATGTATGAAGCTTTGATTATATACATGGTATGAAGATATTCGTAAGGCGTGTTAAATGCACAGTAGCGGAGGTGTAGGTGGCGAAGCGTGCTATAAATCGTTGAAACATCTTCGCATCGCGGACCAATTAGTACAAGATGGTGCCGCACAGCCCTCGCGAGGCCTGTTCATGGGATAAGGAGCCATGATTGAAATTGAAATATAAAGATAAAGGAATCGATGGATCTATTGTTATTGCGTGTTGTTGTAAAGGATGTTTTTTTAAAAGAAAATCAATCATATTATTGTACTTAAGTTTAATGATTTAATCTGAAAAACCCAAATGATACATGACAGCTAACATATGAAAGCTCAAAATAAATAGTCAAATACACCTTTTATAGTATGTGTTTATGTTTCAGTCTGATTATATCACTACTCATTGACTCAAATAATTCAGAAAAATTGTCGAATATATTAAATATATATTCGACTAATCGATAATAAATTTAAAAATATACTTTTCCTAAGCTCAAGTTACAAAATGCATCATAAAATTACCTATTATTTTTACCTACCTCGCCTTTGTTGCTATATCGTTCTCTGTCTAATCGCATTGAAACGTCATTAATCACTCATTTTATTTTTTCCTATGACAACTACTTTCCAAAAATTCAAGGTTACATGTGCCAAATTTCCTTAGACGAATCTATTATTTGGTTCAGCTGTACATAACGCCTGCCCCGAGCAAGCATCGTGGCGAGACTAGTTTTTAACGAATGCCGTGAAAGCGTTAATTACTTTTACAGTAATTAATATGACTTAAACATCTGTGAAAAATTATCTTCTTCATCCTTTTTACATTTGTACTTCACATTATGTTTTTTTTACTTACACCAACAGATTTGATGAAGAATTTGTAATGTAATTAATCGAGTCTTAGAACTCGATTTTAGAACATAATTCGAATCATAATGGCTGATTGAGGCCTCTCGTGACAGGCGTGCTGGAACATATCTCGCTCAGAGAATCATCATTGCTATCCAGCGTGGCAATGCTGCCAGCATTCTTGGCACGCTCCCGCATGATTCTGGTTTGGGTCTGATCTTTTATCTATAAGTAGGTAGGTTGAGTTCTGTTTTTTGTAAATAGTTTAATTTGTTTTAAATAAAATTAAATTTGAATCTATTTCATACAAAACAAAATTTTCCAGTACTTCGCTTTTTTCGTATACGTATACATGTATGCGCAAGACTTTATAGATAAACTGTGGTAGGGGATAACTTAACTTATCCTTACATTTATCAATTGACTATTCTTATAACAACTTTGCAAACATTTATTAAATAAATGAAAAGAACACTAAGGTATTTTAAATCTGTTAATAAAATAAAATAATGGCTAAATGACTCAATGTCTGTGCCGGGACAGTGTCGTCTCATCAGGGATATATGTAGATCTACCTATATATGTATATATATAGGTAGATGTATATATATATATATATATATACCTATGTATGTATAATAAAAAAAATGGTACCATACAAAAACCATAAATACATATCAATAGTCCATACAAATCTTTTAACAGTGCCGGTAGCACAAACATTTTCCGACTACTTAAGCGAAAACGTATCTCGCGAAATGTCAAAATTGACATACAAATTTTAGTTCCACTTTTCACCGCCGCAGCGCTGTTCATCTTTCAATACAAAAATAGTCGATGGCGAACTTATTCATGCTCGCCCAGTCTCGATGCATCTCACTGCGTACAGACAGCTATACATACTCACATATATAGATAAGCACATGGTCTAGGTGCCGAGCTATCGGTTTGATGCATTGCCCCATTGTGCCGGGCGTGACTGCTGTTGGGACAAAGGTCTTGCAAACATAGTGCGTGGGCGCTTCTGAATTACCGGCTAATCTCACAGGTCTGTTTGCGTCCTTACCACACGTTTGTGTTGCAGGAGGCTATCATGCTGACCACAAGGCTTTAATGCCCGTCTGAACTTAATTTTGACAGCACCTAATTCACACTTATCTCCTTAGGACGCACCTAACAAGAAAAATGCGTTGCACCAACCTTAGGACATTCTTAGATACCGTTAAGTCATTCTAACTTATTATATACTAGCTGTTTCCTCGCGACTGCGATGGCGTATCAATATAATATATAGCCTATGTTACTCCGCGATAATGTAGCTTTCTAACGGTCAAAGAATTTTTGAAATCGGTCCAGTAGTTTCGGAGCCTATTCAATTCACACACACAAAAATACAAATCTTTCCTTGACTGTTGTTGTCTGTCTGTCTGTCAAGATTTTTTTCTCAAGACCGCATGGAGTTATCAAATTAAAATTAATATCAAATACCCGGGTCTATGGTCCTTTTCAGCTGTAAAAATATCAAACCTGTAAGTCAACGAAGAAAAGATGTCGCAAATTTTGTGATTTCACAAGGGAAGAAAACCTATAGTGTACATCCCGTTGAGCTAGGATCATGAAATTTGGCAAGTAGCAGTGTCTTGCCGCATACATAAAGGGAAAATCTAAAAACCGTTAAATGTTGTTTAATAACAAAAAAATGAATTATGCTTATGTAAGGAGAGGACCTTACCTAAGTACAAGAATGTACGGAACCCTCGGTGCGCGATACCGACTCGCACTTAGCCGGTTTATTTTTTCTCTTTTACTGTGTATATAGTTTCCTTATGTTAAAAGCGTGCCTCGGTCAAGAGAAATATTCCTAGCTCGACGCAATAACCTACCGTGATTCCTCTAAAAGGCATATCTCCAAAGACGTAACGATGTACCGAGCATATCAATCTGCTTATTGACAGCTACATTATTCACGAGCAAGTGTTCACACTATCTATGTGTATATACTATACATACATACATATATGTATATATTTATATTGCAGGAACTGTCAGAATATAAACTTCAGCTATTAAACAGTAGCTGCTTTGATTGGATTTGATCTTGTGTGATTTTGTATGGTAAAATAAACAGTGCTGCGGCGGTGAAAAGTGGAACTAAAATTCGTATGAACATTTTGAGAGTTACGTTTTCGAATAGGTAGTTAAAAGATGTTCTTGCTACTTCGGCTTCTTCTTCTTAATTAATTGTGTAATAGTCTTAATTAATTGGAGATTATGTTAAAGGGATTGAGCGTGGGAGCAGGAATCCGTGAAAATTTCTAGATTTTTGAATTGTTTGATTTTCATAAAACATTTAATATCGATGAACGCCTACCTAATATAATTTTAAACATATTTACTGAAGGCTTATTCGTTCCGGAACGTGACCTGTGTCATGGAAATAGTAAATCTGTAGCCTTAGCGAGAACCACTATCGACTACGTATCCGTATCTGTGTCGACTATTATGTATGGGAAAATTAACAGCACTGCGCCGGCGAAAAGGCGAACAATTTTTAATATTAATATTTAAACATTTTGAGAGCAACGCTTTCGAATCCGTAATGGAATAAGATGTTCTCGCTAACAATACTGTACTAAATGCAAACGAATAAATAATATCACCCAACACTACGTAAAGTACTGAGATTCTGTCACTCACATGTATTGCGCTCCCTACTTATACAATTTGTCAATGTAATCTTCACAAAAAGCGGGCTTGAATGCTAGCGAAAAGAATTTAGTCTAACATCCCCGCGAAAGGATGTATGTATGTAACACATATATATACGCTGACACCTTTGAAGGCTCGAAGAGAGGTTCCTCCCAAGAGACGCAAATCGTGAGAGAAATATAGGAACGGGAGTCATTGAAATTCTTATGGAGGTAGGTAAAAGTTATGCATAATGCTTCATGAAATTGATCAATCAATCTTGAAAAGAAATGCATTAGCAGCTATTGTATTTAAATCGACTTTAAATATGAGGAGACATTTTAAAAGAGAGGTATGGCGAATAGGGTCTGCCCGTGGGTTTTCACCAAAAAAATTGGAGCCTGACTGGGGACTGTACCTTCTTACAGAAGACTTCTTACAAATAACACTACTTTTATGTAGTGTTGTGTTTCTGCGGTAAGTAAGGTTGCCAGTGCTACACGAGGATACGCTGCGCTTGTATTAATACTGCTAACACAGAGAGTCCTCATCAACACACAGTTACAACTCGTGTCATTTTGTGAAAATCCAATGACGGTCTCGGAGATAGACAATAAAATTCCTCAATGAATAAATAAAATAGCAAGTCACTCGTGCAAACCCATTTTGATAGCCGATAAGTTTGTACCTAACCACCAATACATACTTTTTTTTATAATAACGTACGAATTTAATGATGTAATTAATGGTAAATTAAATTTGGAATTCTACAAGTGAAGATTGCAATGGCGCTCTACCTGCCCACACCGAAAGGGATAATATCTAAATACAAATTTAAAAAAAGAACCTGTATTTCTTTTTATGTCGGTGTTAAGACAAGGTTCTCTAGCTGAACTTTAGAATATTAAATAAAAGTTAATCGCGAGCAAGAAACAAGCTTCCACTATTTTATATAAAAGCATACAAAGCATGAAACGAGAAGCCAAAAAAATGAACTTGCGAAATGAAAGGGCGACAGAAAAGTCCCGCTTCGTATACAAACCACGGTACGTACAAGAGGCACTTGAAAACATGCTTTTCCACGTAATACCTTTGAGAAAATTAAATAAACTGCAACACCGCATCATAAGCGTCCTTACAGGGTGCACTGAAATGGAGAGGCCCATTAGATCACGTTAAGGTAAAAAAACGTTGAATTTCTTGGGATTACAAATGTAGGTAAATGCGATTCAATAAAATCGTGCTCACAGTGTGTGTGGCGCGCAACAACAATAGTGATTATTTGTTAGGGGCTAAAATGGCCCATTGTATACATGGTAGTAGATAGTAAATAGGAACCGAGTTAGTTATACTCTACTTTTCACAACGTATGCGAGAAAAGAAAATAATCAATTACAATATTAAATACATTGTTATTTTATTCAAAATTTTATTATTATAGTAATTTAGACCTTCATAAGTGCCTTATTACGGCTTAACTTAATAAATAATTTTTGTTTTGATTTGATTTAATATACAATTTGAACTTCTCTGGATATTTAACGAGGTGGCTCGGGCAAAAAATAACAAAAAACAACTACATTATGTGTGTACCTACTGGAAAGGTTTGATGTTCCTTTTTATTTTTTCTAAGATATTATCGACGTGTAGAATATACGTTTTATTTTAGCCTAAGAGAAGCCGTATAGAAATTTAAAAACATCGTCTCGTCCTTTACAGCGTGTACGAACTTCTCATATCGCAATATAGGATGCTCCGCGATTCTTTTGACTTCCTTTTATTTGGAGCCAAATGCGATTTTGGCGTACATTGCTTGAGTTTTGAATGTAGTACGCTTCATCTAGGAGTTTAAATGCATATTATGATTTGCATGTAACGAGTTATTTACATGATTAGGTCTTTAATATATTTTTTGTAGCTTGACATATATTTCATTATAAATATTTTCCTTTAATTGGTTCAGAGGGGTTTGGCCGTGGATTGAAATGAGAATGAATAACCCACAATAATGAATTATCATGATATTTATATTTACCGACCGAATGCGTAAAAGATACTAAAAATGTCTATAGTCTAATGATGATTAAGTTAAATGCATTAAATTAGTGCGTCGGTTTATCAAGGAGAATAATTCTAATTTTGATTAAAGAATTGTCTTAATTTAATAGAGAATATCGAAATATATTCCAAATTCAAATATTGGAATTGGTACACTATTGCATGCAAATTACCTATTCGAATTTTGAATTCGAACATCTTTCGAACACAAATGTACTATTTCAAACATTCTTGGCTATTATATTTAGACAACAAATTATTTTGACACTTTTTGAAGCAATCTATGACAATTGTTATTATTAAAAGCTCGTCGCCATATACTTAAAGAAGAAGAAGACAATTGTGATATAAACTTCGAAATTAGAAACTTCGACCGCAAATCATTGGTGCATTCTTGCAGCATGTCGCACGAAAGATACATGATGTGAATTACGTTTATTAAAATACAATAGATTGTATATAAATGTGTATACTTTTAACAATGAGGTTTACTTCTATTTAAACTGTTTATTAGTATAAACATCATTGTACTATTTATTACAATAACCACGGTTCACACAGTCAGTGGTGGACAGACGGACAATGACATTGTGTTTCAGTATTAATTCGCGACCCACTACGGTAACAACTCGAGATGTGTCATAATAATGTATTTTTGATGGCTGTCCTTATTTTGGTAAGTTTTTTTTAAGTTACTATTACAGTGGGGCCAATATAAAGGGTGATTTTTGATAGGTTTCAATATCTAACGATTTATATTTTGATTCCGTTGTTGTACGTCACTTTTTAGCTGTCAAAAGTCACCCTTTATGGCCCTATAGGTAAGGGTTATTGACCTTGGGATGCGGAGAGTAGTGAAGGATTCATTAAGTTAATAAACACATGTGAACTGTGAACTAAATAATAATTTTAACTTAGTATTATTCAAATTTGATGTGCATTAGTAGTGTATAGTATGTTATGTTTACTAAGAGTATTTTCAAAGCGGAGTTGTATTAGTAATTGTGTCTCATTCATTCTTTATTTCTCTCTCTCTCTCTCAGTTTATTTATCAGAACATAAAAATATTTTTATTGTAATCAAAATATTCACTGCCACTCAATGATAGTTTCTTTCAATAAATTAAATTGCAATTTTAGTATACTGCAGCTTTTTGTTAGTAAAATATTTAGATTACTCCTACATACATACATACAAATATATTGCAACTGCTTTTATAAATATTGTAAAAAGGTGGTAAATTAGACCTTCACAAGTGCCTTATTAGGGCTATATTAAACTGAATAAATGATTTGTGATTTTGTGAATATATATTATTAAATTATATAGTTCAAGTATTAGGTGTCAATTACTTGGATGGAATTAAAGTGTTTTCTTCAGCAAAAATAGCCCACATAATGGATAGTGTTTTTTTATGTTCTATTAGCTATACCCGCGACTTCGTACGCGTGGAATAAATTTTGTTCACAATTTCATTGATTTTTTGCGCGCTAAATTCTATTCTTCCAAAATAAGCGTAGCCTAAATTACGCCTTATAACTATCTACCATTGAAAGACCCGTTCGAATCGGTCCAGCCGTTTCGGCGACTACCTGGAACACACATTTTTTTTTTTACTTTCATATATATTAGGTTAAAAGCTGTTATTTTGATACTTACAAATTATTATTTCAGTCAAATTCTCGTACAAACGCACAATCTTCAGAGGACCAGCAATCGTACGCATACAACAATTTCTACGCGCCCTCGACCCTCAACTTCAACGATATATTCTCAAACAACATCGCCATGCTAGCCGAAGACCCTATTCTCACCACATCATCTAAAGAAGACGCCAAAGATTTTCACTTGAACAACCTTCCGACGCAATTCGTGGAATTCCGACCGGTCACTCAGACCCCCATAACCACAACCGTCCCGCCACCAAAGTAATTTATTTTAAATAATCATTTTTGTGCCAATTCTGTTGTTCAAAATTAATAAACTTAACTAATTTGACAGGTCTAAAAGTTTTGCTATCCTTTTCTCATGTACGGGGTTAAATAAGGATGGCAATATTTTTAGACCTGTAAAATTAGTTAATTTTAGTAATTTTGAACAACAGAATTGGCACCAAATATCTCTAGAAAAAATCTCAATTGCTCCTGATTCCCGCCAAAAACTCCAAGTCTCCCTTTATCTTGGCTCTAATATAACATGACTAGCGTACGGGCCCACCTGTAGATAATCAATAACCGTAGCCTATGGACACTTACAATCCGGAGTAACACTAGCGCGTTTCCGACGCTGACATGGTCGTTTAAAACTAAAAAAGACCCCATGGAAATCCACTGTGTGTCGAAGTTTGGACAGGCAGAAAGAAATTAAAACCTTTTTTGGTTTTTATAACTTGGAAATGCTAAAAAGTGTTTATTTCAAATCAAACACAGACACTTTGTGTATGGATGTATACAAATTATGGTATTTTACAGTTGCACTTGTTCAATGACAGGTTCATTCTGAATTCTTCGTATCTGGATAAAGAAGTGAATGAAACTGAAGAAAGCACCACCACGACGACAACTACCACCACCACCGAGGAGCCGGATGACTTCCCCATCAAGGTGCTTCCGATCAGGAAGGAGAACTACCAGAGAGGGGTGCTCGATTTACTGTTCCCAGCTTCGAGAGTCAGGACTTTCAAAAGCGTGTTCGATACCTTTAGACGAATTTTATCGCACACATTTAAAAAATAAGTTTATTTTATTGCAATTTTTTCTTATCGTTATACCTTTTCTGAAAATTTGGAGTTTAAGCTTTTTATTGCTATTTTATTTGCAAGGACGTCATTCATTTTGGTACAAATCTGAAAGTGCCGGTCATCGCAATATTTTTGTATATTCTGTTAGCACTTGCCCGTCTGAACATTTATTACTATGGCACCGAAGTTTGTAGGACCATTAGTCGTTGATCTTATTTGAGTTCAAAAATCTGATATATCATACATTTTTGTTGAAAATATGAATTCAAAATAACTAAAACAAATGAAATGTCATGTAATGTCTAGCTTTGGTGCCATAGTAATAAATGCTCAGACGGACAAGCTCTAACAGAATATACAAAACAGATATTGGCCAGCACTTTCAGATTTGGACCAAATCTCTATGAAATATGGATGATGTCCCTTGATGCACGAATATGAAACATGCAAATTTTCTTTAAAAAGTACGATAGTGTAGAAACTTTTAAATATAATCTAACTGAGCACACAAAATAAGTACCTAAGTTCTTACTAAAAAGGATAAGCACACATTGATCACTTTTGTTTTTATTTCGTGCTTAGATTTTTTGCAGTAAGACAGAATTTTATTATTTCTTTATTGTTGTCCTGTGATTTTGTTGGCTTATATATTATATTACTGTTATAATGTTAAATGGAATTTGATAAAGTTACAACAGACAGAGCTTGGAACGCTAAAAACGCAAGTCTCGAATTTAGTTTGTGAAATGTAAAAATCTTACTATTGGCTCTTATAATTTAACACACAAAAACTCGATGATTCACTCACTCTTACCTATACGTATTTATTATGCAATAATGTAACAATGAAGATCAAAGTTTTAATGAGTTTTTAAGTTAATCTTATTATTTTGTGAAATGCATTTATTCTTACTAAATATGTATTTAATCGAAGGGTGTTAATAAATTTTGTACCAAGAAGGTTTCTAACTTATTTAAAAATAAACGATTGGAAATTGCGGTGTAAGAGCGCATTCGAGAGTTTTTGGCGGGAATCAGGCGGAGCGGTTGAGATTTGTTTCCAGTGTGTCGTAAATTGTGTTATAGTGATCTTTAATGTGTATTTTTGGTGTCGATATGTGCAGTAAAGTTTCATTTAGTGACTGATTTATAGGAGCATTGGAAATAATGCCATAATACGACTTTTGGGTTAAGTGATTTATCATTTTGGTCAATAGGTTACCTCTAATCTAAAGGCGTGTTACGATCTGCTACTGCCGTGGGTTGTCTCCAGAAACTCCATTGGGCGTTAGAATGCATGACACTAGGCATTTTAATGCGGCAAACACGAGAAATTTTGCAACATGAAAATTCTCTAACACTCGACACTGGCAAAAATAGTCCCTGAAGGGATTGATTGCCATACTTAGGAAGAAGAAGAAGAGCGCATTCTATTTTTGAATCAACTTTAAACAGATTTAATTTTCTCGATGATGTCATAAAGCACCTTAGTAAGGGCAAACTACTCTATGCAACGCAACAGCCTACACTTGACTAAGACGTGATTTACACTGATTGCACTAATTACACTCGACACGAAATCGCTCAAAGTGCTGCTCTACAAGTTCTCCAACGCCTGGAGTGCTCAGCCGAGTGCCGCTTGTCTCCAATTATTTTTTTGGATTACCGCCAAATGTGATTGGAAAGTTTGAGATACGCTAAATTTGTCACCTAGATCTTTGTGCAAAATTCTACGTTGTTGTTTTTATTCATTTAAAGTGACCAGTAAAATATGGTGAATATGTGGTGGAAAGCGATTCAAAATTATTGTATGATTTTGAAATTAAATATTTTTTTTATACTTAATAATCATTTTGATTAAACATAGATATTTGTATGTATGTGAAACCCACGATACATTTCTATCTTTGTAATGTATCTTTTATCGCAACACGCATAAAAGGTCCGCCAAAATTCCATTCCAGCGTTTCTAAATCAACGTGAACAATCTAAATAAAATTCACAGCTTAACGGATAAAAAAGCAAAAAAAGGCCAAGCAATTTCATAACAAGACATCGATTCAATAAAACGAATAAGATTTGCAGCTACAGAGAAAACTCTGTCAGCATTCGTCGCAGACATTGGCAGGACCGCCCGTAATTTTTTGCCGTCTCTTCTTTTTTTTATTAAAATGAAGTTAAACTTGCTGAGTAAGGGCGGGAGGTGATAATTTTATATTCAAGAGATATCCGAGGGTGACGCAGTACTTGAATCAAATTAATTTTATAATTAGAATGGGGCTTTCTGATCTGTCAAAACATCAAAAATATATTTTTTTATTTCGTAATAACAGCCAGGATTCTTTGTTTGAAATTATACTCACGTGTTTAATTCAGCTTAGAACAAATAATCTTTTTATTATTGATCCAATGACAGTTATCTTGTTAATTGGCGATAATTATACCATCCATCCACACGATTTAGTTTCGAGGCCAACAGTACTCGGGTCCAGCCAGAACTTTGATAATTATTTATACAAATGAGTACTTTAAAGTAGAACAATTTGACAACCCATTTAAAAATCATACCTTGTAAATTCTGATAAAATTGTGATCCCCATTAAAATGTGCATTAATTATACTGTATAATGTTAACTGGGAATTATGGCTGAACAAAACTGGGTACAGATTAAAATACTGCAAAGTTTCGAGGGGTTAACGCCAGAAATTTAAACCGAATACAAAACTGAAGTTCGATTTAATTATCACTAATAGGATAAAACCGACCGATGGTGCGGAAACCAATGGAAACAGAAGTTTAACAAAGAGCTGCCAGGAATTTAGACAATTGTATTGGTTAAAAGCTGATTCTATAAATAAGCTAATGATTATGGAGGGTAATGGTTTTTAGATATATGTATCCTTGCTTTCAGTTGAAATTAATAGGTTCCCTACTACTACATATCCCCATTTCACTCTTGACTTCCACACGTGTTTTGCTTCTTTTATATTCATCAATCTTCATGAATGCCCGCCAGTTTCGAGTACTCTTTACCATTGTATCATTGAAACTTTAGTAATTTGATCTAAAAAGATAAACCTTGGCCTTCCACTCAAATTCAAGGGATAGATGTTATTATTTAAATATAAAAGTCAAGATAACAGAGCTCTTCGTGGATGCGCTGTACTTGCTTGGCAGTAAGGAAACCTGCTAGCACAGTGAGTCCAGCCACCAAAAGTCAACAAGTGCTAGTAATACCCTAAGTATTTAATGCTTCTATAGTCGTCTTCTATAGGCTACGGTGAGCGCTTACCATCAGGCGGCCACATTGCTAGCCATCGAATTAAAAAAGGATAAAAAGGTAAATATGATATCTTACTATCTATACGTAATAATTTGAAATTCTGTCGTCGCGTCGCGTCGGTCGGCTAGGAGGCGCGCAACCGTTAAATGAATGAACTTTTATAACTTAAGGTCCATCCAAGTTGGCGCTTTAATACCGACTTTGAGGTTTCACCGCCATGATGAACAGCGCCCTTACTTTTAATGACTTTTTGCTAATATTCAACGCTTCGCTTTTGGGGGCGGAGAAAAAAGTTTGAGAGCCCGTGAATTTTACGCTTTCGATTTTTATTTTTAGGACCTACTTTATCTCAGCGTACTTTGTTGATTAATTAAATTTGTGAAAAACAAAAACTGGTGTAATTATTGTGATATTTATCACTAACAAATACTAGTAAGAAAATTAAATGAGATAGTGAGATATGAAGACATACGGCTTAAATAACTACTTGCTTCACGTTAGTAGCGGTTATGACACTTATGACATAAATAACTGTTTTGGTTTCTACTTTAATTAACTCCGAATAACTGAAAACCCGGCGGGCCTTAGTTACGAAATTAAAATAAAATCCCTTCTCTATGCTGAATGGTGCTACTCGTCACGTCTATTTGTCGTCATTAGCATACCGGCCGTTGCTCGCAGAGGACGTCCACGCACCCGCCTCCACAAAGAGGTTTTCATATTTAATTTTCTATTTAGTATAATTGCCAACATATTTCCCTAACTATCTACCGTTTTTGCGCTATATTTGCATATGAGTCTCATCCCAGTGTATTCAGCTTTTAATTTGCCGGATTTTTACGCCATACAGCGCATAGTTCCAGAAAGTACATTTTTAAGCAAACAATGGCACTGGCGATCTCATGGAATTTGTAAATAGGAATTTACAAATAGTACCTGCAAGTGGAGTATTTGCGCTCGTTCTGCAATCATGTCTAAGCTGTGGCGAACGTTACTAGTAAGCGTGTACAGTGCTCTTTTTATTCAATATGTAAGAGTGTTACTAAGGAACAACACTAAAGAAATTATAGAATTGGAATATGTGTTCCAAAACCCTGAAAGCCGTGCCTACCAAATGAAAAAGATGAAACGATTGTGGGGAAACAAAACAGCTTTAAGACCCTATCGGAGATCGATCAGATTGCCGACAGATTATAAGTACGTTCTTAAATGGTCCACGTCGATTGTGCATATGTCAGATTACAAGGAAGGCCAGCAGTCGTTTATGGATAATAATTGTTCATATTCCAACTGCTATTACACTCACAACCACAATTTACTGCCAGACTTAAGGCATTATGATGCAATTTTATTTGACGTCGAACACGATTGGGAAATGCACCCGTTGTTCAGGGCTCCTCATCAGAAATATATATTCGTTGCTTCTATATCAGCACAGAACATGCCCGTCTGCCACCCAGCTGCAGACTCCTACTATAATTGGACATGGACTTATAAGCTTGACTCCGATATCAGATGGTCCTTTATAACCGTATTCGATAAAAAGGGGAATGTAGTTGGTCCGAAGAAGGATATGATTTGGATCGACCCAATGATGCCTACTCCAGAGAATGTGACGAAAATGCTTGTGACAAAAGACAAGGCAGTAGCATGGTTTGCTTCGTACTGTATTTCGAAAAGCAAGAGAGAAGTTGTAGCCAGAAATATATCGATAGCATTGAAGAATTACGGTTTAAGTGTCGATATTTATGGACGCTGCGGCAGATTTTCATGCCCAAGGGATAATATGAAGGATTGCTTAGAGGGCCTCCAGCAAACGTATTTTTTCTATCTGGCCTTTGAAAATTCGCTAAGTGAAGACTACGTTTCTGAGAAACTTCTGTATGCATTGCAGCAATACACAGTACCGATTGTATTTGGGGGAGCCAATTATACAAGGCAAGTTAATTACTTTTTTTAATAGATATATTAATTTACAAAGCATATTTTGGACCGAGGTGTCAATTTGCAATTGTGTACTAATTTTGCATAGAAAATATACTTCTGAATATATAACTAGAAAAAAAAACTTCCTACTTATAATTTTATTGTGGTATAGTAAAAAACTAAATTTGGTGTTCAGTGATAGCGTTACTCTCGCGCATACTTTTCCAAGTTTCATTATATCTTGGACTGTTGTGGTTTTAAGGATAACATACTACCAGACAGTTTGAGGTTCGAATTTTAAATGAAAATATCCTTCCGGTTAGACACACACAGAAGTACGTTGTGATATCAAGGGTTGTTCCCAGATATCCATAATATTATTCTCACCACCTCCACAACTTTTATGTAGGCATACAAAATTATTCCCAAGGCATCCAAGCAATACATGGTACAGTCATTATGAACAAGGTATTTAAGATTTAGTTGATAAATCGCTAAGATAGTTTTTAATACATTTGATATTGACTAAGTTCATCGCTTTGCAGCATTCATCATAACTACATTGAAGTTGATGTTTTTGTAATTTTTTATTCCTACAGGTTCCTTCCACCGGGATCATACATCAATGCTGGAGAATTAAATGCGACAGCCGTTGCTGATCTCATTCATACCGCCGTTTCGCATCCCGAAGTGTATCAAGATTATTTTCGGTAATTCCATTATTTAATGCCACTGGTAACTATATACTAGGTCTACTGTGGCTTAAATTGCCTGAGTTCAATCACTGATAATCAATCACACTGGCGGGCAAAAATAATGGGTCAGTTATGAAAACACACTATCCACAACTTCACTATTAAATACCTTATTCGAAATACGAGTAGGCTTAGAAACTTTCTTGCATTGACTTATGAGACTTGGACGCGATGCGATGACAAATTAGACACAACCAAGAATAGCTTGAGTATGGGCAAAGATCGAATCGTCTAACCTAACAAGCAATCAACTTCTTGAAGAATAATTGAAATAAATAAATTTCGATTATTATATTAATATTAAAATTGAATATTATCAAGTTACAAATTTGCATATGGACCCAAAATAATAATTATATTAATAAAAGCATTTATTTCCTCATGAAAACGTTTGAGATTTAAAGTCATTTCATCAGGTTTAAAGTCAAACTTGTAATTTGTTTCAGGTGGCATAATCACTATGTTTTTAAGGAGAACCCAAAAGTGGTGGACGAATGCATTCTCTGCGATATGCTCAACACCAAGCCAAAGCACTCAACAATCAAGGAATTTAGACAATGGTGGAATCCAGAATACAAAACACTCTGTAAGCACAATATGTTTGTCAAAGTTTGATCAGTTGAATTAAATTAAAAAAAAAATATTACAACATTATTTTGGTTTCAGAATGAATCTATTGAAAACTAAGTTTTAAAAACACCATGAGAAAGAACTTACCTAATAATAACAAGAACAAAAAATTAAGTGAATAAAACACTAGTCCCAAATTGTAGTCACGCGGAGGGGTGCCAAGTACAAAATCAAATTTTATGCATTGTTACTTCGATAATATTTAGTCCTTCATTGTGGAATCCACTCTTTAAATTTTAGATGTATAAACTGTATAAACATATGTACATATAGTTTTATACCTTTAGTATTCAGAAACTAAATTTGTTTTTAAATTTAAATTAAATTTTAGGTTCGGTAACGCGCAATTGCTACCACTGGTGTTACAAACGTCCATAGGCTTAGTAACCGCTTGCTACCATCGGGTGGACCGTATACTTGTTTGCTACCTCAGTGGTATACAAAAAAGAAGGAATTCACCAACATCGAGATGGATTTCTGTTGATATTATAATATAAAAAACAGTGATCTTTTAAATATTACAGATTTAGATAGACATCAATTTAATTCCAGGAATTAACACAATACGACTGAACAGAACAGTAGATAAGTTGTGGACATGGTTTAAACTATCACCATATCCAATGCAAGTACCTATCGTTACTCTCAAAAATTCCCTTTAGGGCAGAAATCCTCTTAGGGGCGTTTTAGAAACTCATTATTCAGTCAAATATAAATCCAATTAGGGTGAATTCGCCATCGACGTTTCCTGAATTAATTTTTAGAACGCTGACACCTCATAAATGTAGATCACAGTGAACCATTGAATAAAAATATTTTATCCGAATAGTCACGACATAAAATAGACAGTAAAATGGTAATTTTATCAAAATACGTGTACTTAGCTGTGTTCTTATAGTAAAAAAAACATTAACTAAATTTAAGTAAAAATATACATCCAATGTCTCAAACGCAAAAAAATATACATTGCGTTATTAAAATAATTACAGAATAAAAGAAAATAAGGGCATGAAATTGCTTTTATCTTAGTTATTTATAAATTTACTTGCTCATTACATAAAAAATAAAGCAATGTTACAAAAACTGAGAGCTTAACCGTATAACTTATGTTTCGAGTGCACCTTAAATATTTAAGCGAACTTAATAAATACACATGAAAGTTAACGAAGTTTACAAACTTCATCAAACTAAGAAACTTCATTTGAAGTTATACATTGCGAGGTGTGCTTCAAATTTAAGTTTGAGTAATACGCAGCTCTACGGTACGCAGTCAGATTATGAGTCGTTACTCTGTCAAATACACACATGTCAAGCGACAAACGTCAACAACTTGACGTAACTCGGAACGAATGCAACTGAATGAAGCATACACATTACACAGGGTCAGACAGACAGCGGGAAGCGACTGTTTTATACTTTGTAGTGGCACAATGACATATATAGTAAAGGGTAACACAGCCTAACGCGCGAGTGATATCCCGGGTATTGCAAGCGTACATAGGCTACGGTGACCGCTTACCATCAGGCGAGCCGTGTATGCTTTTTTGCCTTAGTGGTATAAAAAAAGCTGATATAGTTTTTAAGGTAGAGCTCATTATCTTTAAGGTGCAGTAAATTAATACAAATTCTCGGAAGCAAATAAATATCGTCGCGTGTGAATCCTTAATAAAGTGCGTAGTGGGTTACTAGTTGTGGCAAAAATAACAGTTTCGTTAACGAAATCTCCGGCGCGAGTTCAACTTGTTAATTAGTTTCGTTGCTACTTTCTGTGTGTACATTATAGACTCATTCTGTAGGGAGATACTCAGTATTGTAATTTTGCACCCTACGTAGACGGATTACAGGACTAATTGCGCAGGTAAAAACTAGTTACATGTATTCGATCAAATAAATATAGCCGTGAGTGGCGTAAAGGTTGACACTCGGAACCAGTAAAAAATTAAATATTAATGTATGTGTCAGAAACAAATGAACTGCACAATTTATACTGTCTGCCTACCCCAAAATATTCTTAGTATTTCAAGTTTACTATTATATTTTTCTAGGAACTTTAGAATACGCAAAATTAGCAGTCAGGTAAGTTAATAGTCACCTTATTAGAATATAATGACAAGCCAATATTATGCAAAACAAATCACAACTGGCAAAAATAATGAAGTATTAAATTAAAAAAAAAACATACAGGTGAACCTCCATAGGACCTCCTCCTTTTTTGAAGTCAGTTAAAAAGAATCAAATTCATGAGTAACTGTGTACGACCACCAAAACTATAGGCTGAACAAGTTAGCAATGAGTTGCGATGAGTCGATAAGAACGAGGAGATAAGCAGTTCCATCGGCTAACTTGCCGATGAAATAGTGGGCCGTTAGCCTGAATTATTGTACATAATTCAAATATACATAGGTACACATATCTGACTACCTTTTTCCCAGCGACTTCGTCTCCATAGCCATATAATATAGGATGTTATATGGCTAAAGCCTTCTTCGATAAATGGACTTTCCAACACAAAAATAATTTTAACTCCTTTCTCAATTTCTCAATTGAAATTGCAACAAATTGACGGCGAATGAAACTGAATTCTTCAGTAACTTCAATGGTTTTCCTGTCGTATAGGTTAAACATGAGACTGGTATGGAGCCCTGACTCATCGAGTCGCCGGCACGCCCTTTCCGTGTCTACTCCGGAGCTGATCTTTATTAACTATACGTCGATAGAGGTTTTATACGAAATAGCTACGTGGAGAAAATTCGTAGAAGGATTTTACTTTTTATTCTTGTAGGTATTGCACATCACAAACAGTTGCCTATTCATTATACGAACTAAAAACGTATAACTTTATTTACCGGTATGTGATCAAAAATACCCTAAAAATATTCAAAATGTTAACTCCTTAATTTAGGTATAAATAAAATAAGTTACCAATAAATGGTATTCTATAGACATAATGATTTGATGTAATTAATTATATTTATTTTGGTATTTAACGATTAAGCAACCGATCGATTCTTTAAAATAAAAGCGTTTGAAATACATAAGCCCAGAGCAGATATTAGATAATATACATAAGTGAATATCTGATTTTACATTTTTGAAGATTTCATATCGTAGACAGTTGTGGCTTGAACACCGGTCTGATAAATTTCTTATAAAACATCAGATATTTGCATTACATATTGGAATACATTCACATAGGTTCTATGTCCTATCGCTATCACGGCATTTTACTGGACTTAAAAAAGGTCGAGCTTTTCAATTCCTTTCTTTGAAGTCTTGAGCAACGATACATTCCTTGACAACAAAACAGGTGTCCACACACCAGGTGCGTTCTATAAATATTCGTTAACCGTGGATTACACGCAGTTGACGTTTACAATGATATGGGTGCGAGTACGGTGCCCGTGCAATAAAACCACGCCATTTTTTTATACTTAAATTAATTTAATCACGAGCTAACGTAGATGATTCAACATCAGGCATTAGCAGATCCAGAGTAAAAATGAAATTTCTTCTTGAAATAGTATAAAATAAGTAACTGATATCGCTTCACTCATTTAACGATGACAGCAGTCCAATATAAAATAACAAGCGGTCAATAGTTGGATGGGTAACCGCCTTTTCTTGCAAGATCTACATAGCGTGAAACATCTGGAACGTATGAAAAAGTTGCGTATGGTACATTAAGACAAATCTTAGGACACGCTATTAATATCCCTCTTCAAGCATGTTGAGCCTGCATATAAATAATGGTTTAAAAATGTTTAGATATGGTCTTGTTGACTCGCGTGATGGTAAGCCTACCGCAGCCTATGGACGCCGACCCAGCGAAACACTCTTCTCGTAGAACCCCAGGCTGTACTCCCTAAAACGAAACTGAGAAGCGTAAACAAACAAAAAATATCGGATTTAAACAACACAGACACATCTCAAATTAATGAATGCTGGTGTTTTTTGCTGTGTTGGTGTGGGGCCGCAAAGCGCATTCGGGCGCATATCTATTCATCATTTAATTTACATTTGAGCGCCCGACCGCGCGCTCTACTGGGCCATTGCATGTCGACAGAACTGGGTATCGCGAAGTTTCCCCCAAATCTAAATTGAATGCATAAATATTTTGATGAGAGAGAAGGGAAATAATTCTTATAAAAAAATACGATTGAGAGTAGGAGGGGCAACTTGATTGACCATTTGTTAGGAAACGTCAAAGGAAGGCATGGTAGAGGAAGACGACGGATTATTTACTATCAGCAGGATAAAAGGCAGCTTTCAGCAGGCTAATGTTATGTCGTACCAGCTCAAAAAGATGGCAAACGATGAACGGCTTAGCGATTGCTCCACCGACAAGAGCCTTACTCGCTTTATGGTGATGACAAAAAACATCAATATTGTATTTTTGTTGAGCCTTCATCTAAATTATGACATGGAACCGATCACTGAAGCTAGCTGAGTTTATAGGTAAGGTACATGCTATTCGACAAACTATGAATATGATAACACCACATTCAATTAATTTCAACGTGTTCAGGTCATAAATACAATACGCATTCTGGAATCCCGAAAATAAATATCTGAAACATTATTAATTCAAAGCCAGATACCAAGCTCTCCTCGCAGACAATCTAGAACTCTGTGCTATTCGTTTTTGTATAAACGTGAATGTGTAAAATATTAGTTTGAAATCGATGGGTTTGTTCCAATCCACACCCCTTTGTTCTGACTACACGTACGATGTTTTTGTATTTAGTTTACTTTACTTTATTTATTCGATTACTTTTGTGGGACATTACATATCGACTGAAATACCTAATCGATAACAGCAACAAAATTTATATGAATGTGTGTTTTATTCAACTGTGAGTCGAGTTTCAAAGCGCCTTTGAATTATACAGAGCACAATGAGATCTTCCGTTGCAATCCTCATCCTTACACTAGATCTTATCTAGATGGCATTCTTTATTCCTCCTTAGTAACCAGTTACGCAAACTCAGGCAGAAGGGATTCCTGTGTATGCATAGCTTCTAAGATCTAAAGTTATAAGATTTGTTACTTTGCAGTTTGCAGTTACAGCTTGTAAATACCTCTTATCATTATGTAAGTTATCGTCATGGTTGCGGTTTTAAATTAAATGTTTTGGTTTCACTTACTAAGAGGTAATCATTAATTCAATGTTACACCCTGGCTATTAGTATTGAACATGGGTCGGATTATTAAAAACCAGTTAAGTACTATTACGACTCTTTTCCAAGTGTTCCGTGCTCTTTAACTTTAGGTTTTTTAACCTACTAATATAAAATTTAATAAGGTTTAGCTCGCAAAAGCCGTGGTGGCCTTGTGGTTTAAGCAACAGGCCTGTCATCTGATGGGCCCAGGTTCGAGTCCCGGCCTGTACCAATGAGTTTTTCTAAGCTTAAGTACAGCGATTAATCACACCATGAGCTTTTAAAAAGCGAGGTAGGGCGATTTGGGATTTCCCGTGGGTTATCCCATTTAAATCGGAGCCGCCCGACTGGGGACTGTACCTCCGCCTTACAGAAGACCGCAGTGAAATAACACTACTTGATGTAGTGTTGTGTTTCTGCGGTAAGTAAGGTTGCCAGTGCTCCACGAGGATACGCTGGGCTAGTAGTATTGCTGCTAGCACAGCGAGTCCTCATCAGCAACATGGTTGGCACCCCATAGTAATACCCCTGGTATTGCTAGCGGCTATAGGCTACGGTGACTGCTTACCATCAGGTGGGCCGTATGCTTGTGTGCCACCATAGTGGTATAAAAAAAAAAAGAAGTTCTTGTCATTAATAATATCTTCTTCTTACGCCTAGGACATTTCGCTTTATAACATCATCTTTTTTAATCAAACATTGAGTGAATTATCTGCTTTAATGACAATTCAAGACCTTACTTCTAAAAAACATTTTTTCACAAATTTCTTTGACTTAGCTTAGCTATACCTGACCAGACCACGCTCATTAAGGCAAATAAAACAATTATGTTTATTTGATAACACAAAAGCTCCTCAATAGCTACTAAAAACGATTCAAAAATAGACGGATAAAAACTCTTTGCCTGTTTATAAATATATATTTAAATATGGTACGACAAAAAAGTGTTCATTTTTATATTAGGTTACTTTTTTCTGCATAATTTTTATTTTCTCTGTGTATAGTGAAATAATGTATCTTAATTTTATTTGAAATAAAGGTAATTCTTACGAAGCGGTGCATTAAAACATATTATAAGCGCACTTACTCGTTCCGTTTTACCTTTTACCCCAAGGAAACCCCAAAAGCAATAAACAACCAGAACAATATTTCATTACCGCATATCGTTAGACCATACCGAGTGCAATTGTATTATACCGAGTAATAATGATATTATGTGAGCGGGTACACGTACAGTAAGCCGGAATAATGCACACTGGAATTCTGTTCGTTGTTATTTGTGTGGTAAATAATATATTTCTACAATACAAATATTTCACCTCGGTGGCGGCCGGCGCCGCTGCTGCTCAGCAGGAGTGCCTCAAGCGCCGGAAATATACATGTCTTGGTCCAGGGCACATATTTTCTGCATTTGCGGTTGAAACTCTGGGTCCCTGGGGCCCGGATGCTCTTCAGCTTTTCAAGGAGGTCTCACGTCGGCTGGTTGAGGCCTCCCGTGACAGGCGTGCTGGAACATATCTCGCTCAGAGAATCAGCATTGCTATCCAGCGTGGCAATGCTGCCAGCATTCTTGGCACGCTACCGCATGATTCCGGTTTGGGTCAGATCTTTTATCTATAAGTAGGTAGGTTAAGATATGTTTTTGTAAATAGTTTAATCTGTTTTGTGTCAATAAAGTCATAATAATATTCCTTATTGAAAGTATTGTAAAAAAAAATATATCGCGCTAGAGCATTCTACAAGATTTAATAGTTTGTCTTGGGCCACTAAGCGATTCTATAGCTGACACTTTACTTTACATTTTATTTATATCGAATCATAAAATTTGTTCTTAAATGTTGAATGGATTTAGTTTTTAGATACACTATTCGGCAATTTAGCAATATTACTTTTTTTATGTCGTGAAAATTACAGTTCTTACAAAATTCGAATAGGATATAGAGTAAATTGTATATCTGTACCCTTAGCAAAAACAACATCGACTTCATATTCGAATCACTTCGTCAATTTTTGTATTGGAAAATGAACAACGCTTCGCCGACAAAAATTTAACTAAAATTTCGTATGAATTTTGAATACGTGGTCGAAAGATGCGCTTGCAAAGCACGCACCTGACCAAATACATACTTATTACCTCTGATTTAACACAATGCAGGTTTATCAAACTCAAATCCGAATAGCAGTATCTGAAAATGTTACTACTGATGGCAGTGTCAATGTAAATATTGAAAAGACGTCCACATTGAAACCTCCTGATAGTGACTATAAAGCTAAGAAGATAGAAGATGTAAAAACTAAAGAAGAACAAAGTAAGTACCTACATATAATAAACTCATTGCCAAATAAACGATCAATCTACCTTTCAACTTGAAAGAAACATTATCTAATATATAAAATTCTCGTGTCACAGTTTTCGTTGCCATACTGCTCCGAAACGGCTTGACCGAATCTCATGAAATTTTGTGTGCATATTGGGTAGGTCTGAGAATCGGACAACATGTATTTTTCATCCCCATAAATGCAAAAAAAAAATGTCCACACGAGCGAAGCCGGGGCGGGCAGCTAGTAATCTGTATAAATATACTTTATTTCCGAATATTTATTTCAGATGATCAATCATTTTTCGTAAAGATTTCTAGAAAGATCATGGACCCGATAAACAGTATGTACCGCATCTGTTTTTTTTTATATAGTTTAATTTATTTCAATACAAAATATATGCATAAATTAAATTCATCCATAATCTACATGGATTTCCAGCCAAAATATTCCAGGACAATGATTAAAATGTATCGCCATTTTTCAAATTAATTCCAGCATTGACGCAGTGGGTGTACGGGTAGTCAGGACTAACCCGTCGTACCCATGCACCCACTGGCATCACCCACTGGTGGGTGTACGGGTACGACCCGTTATTTCCTTGTTAAACAGCAATTTTAGATATTGCTGATTGGTATCATAAAGTATTTTTTTCTATATCTGTATTATTTTATCGTCAGCCTTATCCCAAACATTTTTGTGGTCTGCACCTTGATATTCGGCATGTTTATCTGTATTTTTTCCACGTTTTAAAATTCATTGAATACTTATTGCAAACTTTACAGCATTGGTCACAAGGAACGGGGAGACAGCTCATAACGCCATGAAAAGCACTTTTGATATTGCCAGACGAGCCATGGGATGGAATCTGTTTGACAAAGACATGCGTCGTGACAATGAACGATCGATTGATAAGCCTTCACTAGCACTCTCTTAGGTTACTCTTACTCTTCTCTTAGGTAATTCTATTACAGTGCTAGTGAAGCTATATGTATTTATTTATATTACGTATTAATAAAAAAACTGTTTACCACTCTGATCTTTAAGAGGTTATAATAAAGATGTATCTTTGTTATACATATTAGAAAATATCGTACTGTCCTATTGGTACCATCTTCTAGTTTTTGTTTATAAAAATTCAGCCTCCACATTTAGTATGTTGGGTCCGCCAAATTTGAAACGTAGTCAGTGGATTCACTTTATTAAAGCGCTTTATTTTGACAATAAATTTAATTTAATATTCTTTTTTTTAATATACTAATATTAGACTAAGCCGCAGCGAAGCGTGGCCGGATTTAAATAGGATAAAAAAAGAAAAAAACAATGGAATACCTTTTCCAAATACCAATGATAATAACATCAAATGCCTACACAGGAATTCAGAATACACGTAATTGCAACAGGTAAATTCGCGTAGAATAATTATAATTACACGAAACGCCGTCTAATAGCGGGACTCACTAATTTAACAATAACTTGGAAACATAAACTTGTTGCCCCTGTTTAATGAACGTTTTAATACTGTGCAACTTTTTATAACCTGAACACACAAAATAAATGTGAAAATACAAACTTTAGTTACTAAGGAGACCGCGACGCGAGTGGTTAGTATGCCAGCTATTGCTGCTGACTGCTATTGTACGTAGTACTATATTCTGAGCTGCTACGCTAGGGGTCGCAGGTTCGATTCCTGCCGAGGCAAACATTTATGTGACAAACATATAGCATCCAAAACCTTGAGTCTAGGTGTTTAGTATGTATTATAACAAAAAGTATATAAGTATTGTTTCAGCTACTAATAATAAATAATTGATCGATTAAAATTTCGTATACGCAACATTATTACTGTTATTTGAAATGTTCTGTGTTCGGAAGTTATATGAAATATTTTTAGCCAACATATTACCGTCACGTCAAACAATTTATGACGCACTTATTTCCATGACGTTGCCAGGTTGCAAAATTTCATTCTTGCCTAACAAAACTTACCAATGGTGCCAATTCTGTTGTTCAAAATTACTAAACATAACTAATATGACAGGTCTAAAAGTATTGCCATCCTTATTTCACCCCGCACATGAAAAAGGGATAGCAAGACTTTTAGACCTGTCAAGTTAAGTTTAGTAATTATGAACAACAGAATCGACACCAATATCAACATATCAACTTAATGAAAGCGCTAAAGTATAAATTCTCTTTGCATTCATTAATACTCCAAGCCTTCAACCTAAGTCGTCGACGCCCTTAGCCTTACCAAACACTCAGTGCCGAATGTAAAGGGTACGATACCTAAATATCGATATGCTATAACGTTGATATCGCAACACGTTATTTTTCAGTTACCACGTCGCTATCTTATCGCAACTGCCATTTGCTGCCAACGACTTCTCATTCTTGTCAACGGTAACTTGCTGTATAGAAAATAGAATAGTGCTTATAAAGTAGGATAATATGTATAATTGTTTTGCAAATCATATTGTCTGGTCCGAGACGAGACAAACCTGTGCGCTGTGTGAAGTGTTTTATATTTTTTGTTGTGTGATAATTCACACAGCTTCGTCACACATAATTATGCTTTATTAATGCTAAGACAGGACCATATCTTTCGGGACAGCTAGTTGTAAATAAAATATGTACCATACACCGAGACGCATAGCACAAAAAAAATGAATGAATTTTTATCTCTATTTAATCAAATCGAATATCCACAAAATGCATAACATCTTAGTTCCATATACTTATATGATATCTGACCAATTAAAGCAAAGGCAATAAAGACCTCCGTTGTAATTTACTTGGATGGTCTAAATATTTGAAAGTGTATCCCGAGAGCCATATCTACTGGCCGAGAGCCAAACGACTGACAAAATCATCTTCCAATACCCCACTTCGATATTACAACGAGAAAATGAGCAGTATTTCACATGTATTTAAATGTTATTCGAATTGTCTAAGTGACTCAGCTAAAATACAATTCATCGTCATTCAACTCTTTTTTTCTAATTAACTGCTACATAGCTGGAAGAACCTTTAACTGGGATTGTGATTAAAATAATCGTGTTTCGTATATTTACAATATGGATGAAAAAAAATATTTTAGAGAACTGAATTTATGTTCTGATGAATACAACACAGGTGTCAAAATGAATGTGCAAAATTAAGAACTTAAATAATGTAGATAGGTAAGTACGAGTATGCGTCAGTTTAGTTCTATAGTGTGTATATTAGATGGATTTCTGGATCCCAATATAAGTCATATTTTGTATGTGTACACGCTAAGTTTACTGTTCCTTCAGAGAGGATAGTAATCGTTAAGCGCTACGACGAGATAGGACAACGCTACGTAAGTGCTAGAAATTCGTAGCAGTGTCTACGGCCTCGTACCCCGTAGACAAGAACCACTGCTACGAAAACTTTCTAAGGTGAATATTTTCTGCTTTGCGATTATGTAAAAAGTCATTATAAGAATCCATAAATTTTGTTTTTTGAGATGTCTAACTATAGCCAAGACTTTGACCGCTATACATAATAATTAAAAAAATATCATACTGACTTTTGAAAATATGAGTTTTCTCTAAGAACTACAGAATCATGGCTTCAGCCCTTAAATTAACTCAAAAAACGTTTTTTTGTTTGAGTTATTTTAATTTTTCATTTGTTTAAAAACTCATACAATAAAATTACGAGTTTGTGCGGAAAATGTAAATCCACTAGAAGAAAATCAAAAGAAAACTCGGTACGTTCAACACTTCCATTTAGTTAGGCGACACACTAATTACTTAATAGCGATTCTTTGAGAGAAACTCTCGAGTTATCACGCACTTTAAATCTTTTCTCTTCACCATAGTTATGGTATATAATCCTGCATCAAGATTTCTTGTTTTTCAGTGAAGTAATTATTTTAATTTATCACTATTTGTGCCCGCGATTTCGTACGCGCGCAATTTATTTTTACCTTTTATACCTATTCTATTAAGCTGAGCAGACTCATATACATTAAAATTAGTTTATTTCCCATGAGATAATTATTATCATGAAATTAAGCTTCTCCTGAAAAAAAAATGGTTGCCCTAGTTACACTTCAGTTACCAATCCGTGAAAGCCCCATGAAAATTCTAATACAATCGTAGATAAGCATTTTCAAACAGAAAAATCTACAGACAAAATTTTAAAACATCACCCACAATCAGGTTCAGTAAATATTTTTTCAGTAAAACTCTTTACTTAAGCAGGAAAGATTGACAGAAAGCTGAAAAAGATTGAAATATACTAAATAACATGCAATTAATAATATATATTTTTTAATGTATTTAGGTTAATTAATAAAACAATTAACTATGGGACAATCTGAAACTAAAAAAAAAACTAACCTTTTATTTTATATAACCTTTTATAATACTTATCCGCCTGATGGTAAGCGGTCGCCGTAGCCTATGAGCGCTTACAATTATAAAGTACCTATCAACAATGCGTTGCCAATCTTGCGAGAGTAATCTATTCGTAGCAACATGGAATGCCACACTAGAGACGATGTTATTATTACATCAAACAAGATAATTACTTAGTAAATTGTTAAAACTTGTCAAAAAAGTCTAGAAATGGTAATTTTTTTGGCTACTGGCAACATTCACTAAATAGAATCTATATTTTGATGTTTACTGTTAACAAACCAATCAGGGCGGTTGACGCTCTATACGAGCGACGGGCTGCCATGCAAAAGGCACAGTGGCGCCCCTATTATTTGCCAGACTGTACATTTAATGTTGACTGCTAATCCTAAAGCCAGATATAATTAAACAATCGCTAACAACAATCTCTCAATCCTGACATATCCTACCTCCTATCATATCCCGGCTTTACAAAGCAATTAATACCAAACGAGTGTCTAATCCAGTTTAATCCAGCTTGAACCAGATATAAGCTCAGGCAAACCGCATGGCGTAAAGTTTTAAAGCCGAGGTCACACCGACACAACACAATCCCGGTTTGTGGACACGCCTTTACGTATTCATTGGGTATGGAATGCAATGTGCAATAAAAGGATTATTTTAGCGGCGGTTTTGTCATGGTTAAGCTAACGTGTACGTTCAGTAGTGACTATCGTTTGCAGATATTATTAGGAGATTTCTATTTGTCTTATAATATAAGGACTTTGATTAATCGCCGTTGTCTTACTTCCCATTCATCTACACTAACAAGTTTTACAAATGAAGATGAAGATATATTAAAAATCTTTAATTTTTTTTTCATAATAATACTTGCCACAAAAGAGATGGCATCACATTTTTCAACGATAATTATAATTTATGTTAATTGAACATTTATAGTCAAAACTAATTATTATGCATGTCCAGGGTACATATTTTATGCATTTGCGGTTTAATGAGGTCCCTGGGCCCAGATGCTCTTTAGCTATTTAAGGTCTCAAGTCGGCTGGTTGAGGCCTCTCGTGACAGGCGCGCTGGAACATATCTCGCTCAGGGAATCAGCATTGCTATCCAGCGTGGCGTTTAACTCAGCCGATCATCCTGAAATTTCATAGACACATTATCAGGGTTACAGAAAAGGACATAGGGACCTAGCATCCAGATTTTTTGTCTCTATGATCACGCGGGTAAAAGCTACATATTTCTATAAAATTAACTAAAAAGTATTGAATATTCAAATTATGTTCTAGAATCGACGTATTAGTGTATGATCTATGGAATCGACTCCAAACTAAACCAGGATTAAATCAGATAATAGATAATCTTAGTAGTAGGTAGGAAAGTACAGTTACACAGGCCATTGTCAGTCAGTAGACAAACAAGTTAGGAGTTTGTTACGATGCCCGGTCTGACCCGTATTCCGGTAAAACCGTAACTAGGTAACTTTGTCTATTCCTGTTTACTTTCTTTTGTCCTCCAGCGCCACTAAAAGTTTTGTCTATTATTGCTTGTGTTTGGCCGTTTGATGTGGCTACTGGCCAGTGCTGATTCAACACAAATTGTATGTTGAGAAAAAGTTTTATGTAAATTATATATAGGTTGGTATAGTTTGTGTTTATAAAACTTCTTGACTTAAACGGTTTCTGCTGTGTTGTTTTATATATTATTAATAATAATAAATACTTGCTCCGAAGTGACATTTCCAACTTTCTAGATATTGCCATCATTAACAAAAAAAATATCCTACCCATATTTTTCATTTTATATTCAGAATACTTTTACCAACTTTTAGCTTACTTCTATATAAGATAAGAATTAAATTCGAATTCTTATCGTCATTGATAATTATACACTTAGCTGTCAGTGGTCATATTCCTACCTAGAATCCATATATATGTGTATTTAGCGACTTTTATAGCGTTTTTAGCTTAATCTGTGGGGTCAGCGAGGCAAATAAGAGCGGACGGGGAAATGAACGAACTTTTCCAACCTCAGCTAAGTCTATCGATCACTGAGCTGAGCTGATCCTCTCCCCTTTTTGTTTTAGAACTACCGTATCGAGGGGCCCGTCTGGTTAGGGTAAGCTGACTTGATTAGGATGAGTTAGTTGATTAATTACTAGTTCGTTACATAAATATGAGAATATCTTTAAGTTTTTCCGGTATTGTCGATCGGTTCACTTGAAAGTAGAGGTATGAATTACTACCAGCGCATGGTATCCTCGTGGAGTAAGGGGCACCTTACTCGCAGAAATGCAATACTTCATAAAAGTATAAAGAACTTATCATCGGATTAAAAGAGTACCTTTATTATAAGTTTTCTTTTTTATACCCCTAAGGTAGCAAACAAGCATACGGCCCACCTGATGATAAGCGGTAACCGTAGCCTATGGACGCTTGCAACACCAGGGGTATCACTCGCGCGTTGCCGACCCTAAAATATCCAAATAATGTGAAAATGTTTTTTTAATACCACAAAGGTGGTCACGAAGGTGGTCACAATCGTACGGCCCACGTGATGGTAAGCAGGTGTAGCCTATAGCCACTAGCAATACCTTTAAATAGTGTAACTTGTTATCTAAGTTTGGGTAAGTGCCAACGTGACCTAAATCTATCGTCAATGGTGTCGATTCTGTTGTTCAAAATTACTAAACTTAACTAATTTGACAGGTCTAAAAAGTCTTGCTGTCCCTTTCTCATGTGCGGGGCTAAATAAGGATGGCAATATAAAGATATAACAGCATAGGCTCTCTCGCTAAGCAAAACCCCAAAGTATCTACGTATGCTATATAAAAACCCGTACTCAACAGTGATTCAACAAATCCGCCGCGTGTAAATCACGTACGAGGGAAATCACTTAGCATATGACAAATAGTGGTGGAGTGACACGCTTTTAAGATACCTACACAATCATACTCGTGCCGCATGCCGCCCTTTCGGCTGTCCCGAATGTGCCCTGCGCACGTTATAAGGGATTGCCTTGACGGTTATAAATAGTAATGGGAAATCGAGGATACTTCTTGTATGATTTAAAATATAAGTGACAAACACGGTCGTCATCGGCCGTAACAGTGTAAGAATCGAACCGTGGTAAAATGAGTTGAATGCCCAGAAAAGTGTACACCAATCAGTAATAAAAGAACGCACTAAAGTTTTGTAACGTACACAAAAGTCCCGATACCACTTACACAGCACAACACTATTTTTATAGTTTTATGTTTTATATTTAATGTAGGCAATCAAACTTCTTTGAAAATGTATAAGATTAACATGTACTTAAATATGGGTACGCGAAAACATAAATGGTTAGCAGTAACTTACATTTTTATAATACACAGCTAAAGGCAGCTTTTTTTCCGTTTAAAATAATATCGTTTATCCCCACACTAAAATGCACAATTGACTCAGCCGTTAATAAAATGTAACAGAAATCGGAAGGCATTAAATTTGTCGTATAAAATTAACTTACCGAAACGTCAGACAACAGCTGAAGTCATCAAGTCCGCACGGTACATCTCCTTGGTCAATCTTATATAGGACCACTTCTTTATCAGACCTCTTGTTTATGTATGGAGCTAGAATCCAAATTATTAATATTATAAGTTTGTTGCTCCATCACGTAAAAACGAAATTGTATGAAATTTTGTGAAATCAGTTTATAACCTTCTTTTTTTTTATACGGCCCACCTGACGGTAAGCAGTCACCGTAGCCTATAGCCGCTAGCAATACCAGGGGTATCACTAACGGGGTGCCAACCATGTTGTTGATGAGGACTCACTGTGCTAGCAGATTTCACTGCGGTCTTCTGTAAGGCGGGGGTACAGTCCCCAGTCGGGCGGCTCCAATTTAAATGGGATAACCCACGAGAAATCCTAAATCGCCCTACCTCTCTTTTTAAAGCTCATGGTGTGATCAATCATTGTACTACCTGGATTAACAAACCTATATACTTAGGATACTTTTTATCTTTTTATCCCGGAAAAATGTTAGGTACCTCTGAGATTTTGCTCAACTCGGACGAAATCGCGGGCAGAAGCTAGTCAATAATATAATGAAATGAATGGTAGGTAAAGCCAATATTTAGACAAGTTGATCGTTAGTCACATGGACGTGGACATTAGCCATGGGAATGGGTAATGGTTCGCAGATAGGTCAGGCATTGTCGTTTGAATTATTGTAATTGCTGCTATCGGACCTGACATAGCACTAGATCGTGTGTATCTTGTTAAGGGCTAGGTGTTAATATGTAGATTAGAATTTAAGAAGCTTCATTTTGAACAGATCAACCTTGGGCCCGTCGGGCTTTCGTTGTTGCCCCATGGGGTGTAATTTTATTTTAGATCATTTTGAATTTTGCGCCCTTAAAAAAATTGAGTGTGCTGATTGCTGATGTAAATGGTTCTACATAACACTACCATGCAGCGGTGTGCAGTGGTATTATTGATATTGATCAATATAAGGCAAATAACGTAAAAAATTACGTCATGTATCCGTTCATAGTTGTTTAATACAACCTGAGAAATCATTTACATCTTTTTTTAGCGGTCCGCGCCCCTAAGTCTCAGGTGTTTGTGGCCCTATGAAAAAAAGGTCGGTTACACTGATTTAGAATAAGAAAACGCTACTTCAAAATATTTGTTTGTTACGTCGACAAAGAGAAAATATTACTTTTAACCAAATTTCATAGAGTTTATGTCAGAGAGTTATGAGATCTACTTTTTAAAATAATAGAAATTTAACCTGTACCATAGCAGGAAAAGTTCGTTCGTTCAAACGTTGTCCAACTAAAAACATATGATAATCTTACACCAGTAACCTTTCACAGTCATTCATGGAATTCTCACGATTTGCCTTGCACTTGTAAATTCAAAGAGCGGTAGTCTGGTGCAAAATGTCAAGTAAGCAAAACTATCGCGAGCCAATAAACTGGAATTGTTCCAGATAGTGACGTCACAGCCAGGAACCATGAGTAAACACGACGGAAAAAACTGTCAAGTGAAATACTGAACGTTAGTGGTGCCGTAGGAAAATTGGCTCTTTATTTGTTTGCGACAAAACATTATATAAATACGATTAGTTTGAAAGATCACGTTATCATTATCTATTGTACAGACATTCATGACAGGGTCCCTAAGGCAATACTAGAAATAAAAATGATCAAATTATATATAAATCTAGCTGTTTTTCCCGCGACTTCGCCCGCGTATCTATATAATCTAAGACCTATGTTACTCAATGATAATGTAGCTTTCTAATAGCAAAAGATATTTTGAAATCGGTCCAGTAGTTTCGGAGCTTATTCAATACAAACAAACAATAAAATCTTTCCTCTTTAATTAGTGTAGATTATTATCATTCAACGCCAAAATAAGCAAAGCTTGTACCAAAAAACTGTCAGAATACTTATCATAACCAATTAATACATTGATTAATACACACCAAACCAACCAGAATTTAAATAAAAAATTTGTTCGTCACATAAATGTTTCCCTTGATGCCAAGATCGAACTAACATACCACTATACCACCGGTGTCATCATAATTCTAAACAGTCACCTATTACGTGCGTGCCTACTGACTTGATCCGTTGCAGTTTGTAAAATGTATCTACATATTAATAGGCAACAATAAAAAATACAAACAAGTTTATATATTTATCTGTGTATCAACTTATTTTATTATAGCTAAGTAGTCTGTTTGGAAACAGTATTTTCTCTTTGCCACAGCGAATCGTAATAAATTCAGTCTCATGGCTTGAATCTTAAATTCACCTAGAATCCCTAGCAGGCTCAATGTGGACCATTGAATAAAGTTCAAACGTTCCCAGAGTTTGCCCGCTAAGCCTCTCAGTACAGAAGTTAGGCGCTGAGTTCGAAGCTCCAGGCGAAACTTCTGGAATTTTTTAAACATTTTTATTTTTAAATCACCCCGCCGAAGACTTAACGTGATAGGGCTTTGAGTGCTTAACTTAAGCCTCTATTCTAAAATAGGTGTTACAAACCGCGACTGTTCTATGCGTTTTAACACTACGTCGAACAACACAACACAGATTTTCACTAACTATACCTATACGTCTGAAATTATATAATCTCTGTGGTCTTTTTTTAGTATTTCGTGTTGGAACGAGAGAAATTAGCGGATAAAATATTATGTAGAATTTTTTTCTTGTTATTCAGTTAAGGCCCTAATAAAGCACATGTGGATGTCTATTTTATCACAAGGAAACACTGTGTTAAGTATTGTTTTGTTTTCTGTGTGCGAAAGATTTGTATTCTTGTTTAGTACGTAAAGCCATCGATGAGCTTTGAACTAATTCAATCAATAAAATTAAATTTTAACCTCATTATCCATCATCCTCTCATTATAGAAGACCAAATTTAGTAGTGTAAACGTTGTAACCTTTTCCATAGCAACCACTACCTACTTTAGTTTCTTATTCTTTAAAAGTATTGATGCTGTCAATGTTGTAATCTTAGAATAAGAAGTCCTTATTCTAAGATTGTAATGTAGACACGTCATGTTGGTGCCAATTCTGTTGTTCAAAATTACTAAACTTAAAAGGTCTAAAAAATATTGCCATCCTTATTTAACCCCGCGCATGAGGAAGGGATAGCAAGACTTTTAGACCTGTCAAATTAGTTAAGTTATGTAATTTTGAAGAACAGAATCGACACCGTTGTCACAGTAAAATATTACCTATAAAAATGCAGTTTATTTTATTAGCGTTTGCTTTACTTTACATCTATTTTGGCATTGGGAAAAAGTTTGTAATTTAAAAGTTGCCACATTTATTCACCATATTATGCGTTGACTTTCTACATCAAATATAAATTGGTATACTTTAATAACTAGATCAAAGTTTGCCAATTTAAAAGGTCGTTTATTTAAAGTGACTTTGTGTTACACGCAGTTGGGAGTCACTTATGGTGAAGTACATTTTCATTAGAACTCATCCATCAATTGTCACTTGTGCTGATATTTTATTAGAAAAACAGATATTCTTAATAAGCCGTGGTGGTCGTGCGTTGTCTGTTCACGCGACGGAAGGTCGACCGGTCTGTACCAAATATTTTTCTAAAAGCTTAAGTGCAGTGATAGTCACACCACGAGCTTTACGCTGAAGGACAACATCGATTTGAAAACAAATGCTTGTAAAGTCAACATGTATCCCTATTTAAAAATCTGTAATTTTAATTAAATATAAACATATAAAAAAAAAACTGACACCGTCCTCAGCGTCTCTGCTCAGAGTAGATAATATATTGCGTTATACCTACTTCAAATACCAATGATAATAATTTTTAAAACCAAAAAAAAATCGGTAATTCAAAGCAAAAGTTGAAAATCGAATCGTAATTTAGTGTCATCGAATGTATCCAAATGTCAAACCGCAGTAGAATAACAATGGCAACCACAGCTTGTAAATAAACATTACCTACTTGGAAGTCAGTCGGTTTTGACATGGAAATCTAGTCGGCCGGGTTTGATGCAAATTACAGAATAATCCGCTTATTGAGACGCGGCCACAATGAGTTCTGTTGTTCTCTAGTACGACAGTTGTCGTCCATCGATCTGACTTGCTTACAAACTCGACAGATGCTATATTGTAAGGGGAGGTGTGAGATAGCAGGGAATATTATATTAGTGTTTGAATTTCGTTTATTTCAAACCTTATACAAATAGGATGGGTACATTTAAATAAGCTGCTGGCTGGAAATGAAATACAATAAGAAAAAACAGGTTTTATCCTAATTTATGAATTCAGAAAATATTTTACTGTGTCTGTATGCTATATTTTTCCCCTGCAGCATTGAACTGTTTTTGATTTAAATTTAAAGAGGGATATAGCTTGTAACTGAAAATGATAATGTTTAAGATATTTTGTGTATTACTGGAACAGTTTTATGATAAGCAAAGGCAGTCGCGGGAACGAAGCTAGTTTTTTTCTATCAGAATAATAACAAGCGAGCTTTAGTTATTGTTCTGAGTTCCTCCTCCATATTTAAAAGAACATTCAAATAATAAAAATGTTTTTTTTGCCTGTATTCCAAATTCATATAAAAAACCCAACCATCAGTTATCGCTTTTAAGGCTCCGTATATCACTCTAACTCCATTAACAGAACCAAATCACGAGTTATGAACTAACCCATCGGAACCCTAATAAGTATGCTGTATTAACGTGGAGCGGGAGGCTTTTTTCAGTGTTCACATTGTAGGACTTTGTTTATTTAAGACTGTAATTTTTAGAGTCGGCATCGCGCACTTTGATTAAAGACAAGTATATAATCAAAGGCAGGCATATGATTTATGAAACATCATAACTGTAGATTGCAATTACTGGGTCCTGCATCTAGCATTTTGGTAGCACTTGGCATTCATAACCGACTCTAATTAAAATATGCTTTCGTTTAAAAATATCTCCTAAAATTGGGTATTCCATTGTGTATTCTGTAACTTACTTTGATCAAATCGATCTGTATGTACGTACATTACTAAAAACAAATTATCTCTACAATAACGTAAGCTTATCATAGGAAACAGATTATGTATCATCCTGCGAAGCCATTCATAGATATCGCGTACGCACAGATGGTAATTTGAACGGTAATCACATAGAAACGGTCACCATTACCATCCAAAGCGGCTAGTGGACACTTAATCAGCACGCATTGTACGATTTGAACTAGCCTACTCTCTATAAATGTTAACCAAATATCTAACCATAATACTTTCAACGATAAACGTTAAAACAGAACCAAGTCTTCACATTGCAGTTTAAAAAATATTCAAGCTATATAATTTTAAGCTCGGTTTATTATTGGAAAGTAGCTTTAGACAAAAATCTATGGAACCCTCTATTTTTCCGGATAAAGACAATGTACCTTATGTTTAAACCTCGCAATGGTCTATCTGATACTAAATATAAATCCATCAACAGCAACAACTCAAATTTTGTTATTCATTATATTCGTGGCCTAGTCCAGTCAAGTAGGGCTAAAATGAATAATTTGCGACGTTTTCGTGTCGCCTTCGACTTTTTTTGTATTGGAAAATGAACAGCGCTGCGGCGGTGAAAAGTGGATCTAAACATTTTTATGGCAATTTTGATATTTTACGAGTTACGTTTTCGAATACGTTGTCGAAAAAGTTCATGCTACCGGCACAGAAGTTCTAGTCTAACATTATAATATGCTACAAAGTTAAAATAACTTTGCATTTTAAGGAATAACCTAGTTATTCCTTAATTATATCGTAAGCAATACTTATGTGGAATATCTGAATATTGTAGTGACGTCACGCACGACACACATGTCTCAAGCCATAAGTATTCTTATGGCTTGAGACATTTGTATTGTGACTTGTGTATATAAGCGTAGAGCTTAAGACTTATTAGTCTCAAGCGTAGAATACAATAACCGGTTACCATCAAGCAGATCGCATACTAGTCTTCCTTTGTAGAATAAGCTACAGATATGCAATTGCTCGTACTATAGCCAAATCAGAACACAGTGAACGCAAAACTTTTCCCGTAAAATTAGGTATAACCTCAAGAAGATCACTCAAAGTTGTAAGAGGAATTTATGTTTTACGAGGAAAAATGGCGGCTATGAGGTGGCCAGCATACCTAATAATGTACTGGCGTAATGGCCTTTTAAATTTGTATGGTCTGCAATGTAACGAAAGGTATTTTCTAGTCAAAAGCCCAGTTTTAAGCCTCAGCTTGTTTATATAGTTGTTACTAGCCACTGATATTAAAAGACTTTATTCGTCATATATCGTTATAGTTATGATCTCTTTAATGATAATTATTGTATGATCACACACGCACGGCATGGTAGAAATAAGTCATATTTAACATTCCGGGCACGGAACGCAATGCATCTGATTATATTACAGAAACGAGTAAAAATATGTACACAACACAATTCCAAATAGTTTATAAAAATCTATAATATAAAAATGAATCACTGAATGTATTGCTATGCGCGAATCTCGAGGGCAGCTGAACCGATTTCTCTAATTCTCTTTTTAGAATATTCCTTGAAGTACGAGGATGGTTCATACGGAGAGAAAAAAATAAAATCACTTACTATAACTAGTATCACTAGTAAGTGATAAGAAAAGTATACTCAAATGTATGAACAAAAACAATTTTCACGAGACTTTTAAATTTAATAATTAGAAGAGATTTACATTAAAATATGTGATCGTCCCGTGTATCAATTGCCGAAAAACTAGCTTTACAAAAATAACAAATCATAAAATAGTACGTTTGTAAGTCTATTCTTGGAAACGTTTAATTATAATTTATCTTGATATTCTATTTTTAAACCCTTTAATTTTCAAGGTTCCCGAACAAAAAATATACGCGAGCGAATCCCCATATCAGCTAGTCTCAACAATTTATATTGCATGAAACAATCTGCAAATTCTCTTGAGTACTCGGCACCATACTACGTAAATCAATTACGAAACGCAGCATTAAATAGTTGGCAATATTGCAGGAGAACTATGCGAGAAAATTATATCATGGCAACATGGTAATAACTGAATGTAGCTGGAATAGCATAACGCACGGCGCACCCTCACGATATTGCATATTTTGTGGGAACACCCTCGAACGTTTTCATACCTCAACTATATGTTACATTACATGTAACATTTCTATTTATAACTACTATATTATGTTCTATGTTATATTAGGTCCTTACATATGAAGTTGGCGTTTTTCGTACTGGCCACTTTAATCACGAATTTCTCCTCTTTGGTAAGGAATTCCAAATTCAAATTTGTACAGCTATAGACTCATGTATTTGTGCTTCGATGATCGTCATTCATTTGTTTTTTTTCTTCTGTTTTTTTCTGTTTGCGTCACTCATTTTACAAAATGGAAAACCTTAAATATCGCATTATTTACGAGTACGAGTTCCGCCGTGGCACTAGTGCTGCGGAAACAACTCGAAGGGTGAATGATGTGTATGGCGGTCGTGTTGCAAAAGAAAACACAGTTCGTTTTTGGTTCCAACGTTTTCGTTCTGGAAATTTCGACCTGCAGAACAAGCCCCGTGGACGGCCTGAGACTCAAGTTGATAATGAAGAGTTGAAGGCTATTGTGGAAGCGGATCCATCGCAAACCACGTCCGAGTTAGCTGCAGGCTGCAATGTTAGTGATAAAACTGTTTTAATTCACTTGAAGCAAATTGGGAAGATTAAAAAGCTTGAAAGGTGGGTACCTCACGAATTGACTGAAACAAACCGGCAAACGCGCGTCGACTGCTGCGTTACATTACTAAACCGGCACAATAATGAAGGTATTTTAAACCGAATCATTACCTGTGATGAAAAATGGGTTCTTTACGATAATCGGAAGCGCTCAGCGCAATGGTTAGATCCTGGCCAGCCAGCCAAATCCTGCCCCAAGCGAAAATTAACCCCAAAAAAGTTACTTGTAAGCGTTTGGTGGACTAGTGCCGGTATTGTTCATTACAGTTTTTTCAAATCTGGCCAGACTATTACGGCTGATGTCTATTGTCAGGAATTGCAAACCATGATGGAAAAGCTAGCGGCTAAACAACCTAGGCTGGTCAATCGCTCCACGCCACTGCTGCTTCACGACAACGCTAGACCACACACTGCGCTACAGACGGCTACTAAATTAGAAGAGCTTCAATTGGAAAGTCTAAGACATCCTCCGTACTCCCCGGACCTTGCTCCAACAGATTACCATTTTTTTCGAAATTTGGATAACTTCTTGCAAGGGAAAAAATTCAACTCCGATGGGGCAGTCCAAATCGCCTTCAAAGATTTTATTGATTCCCGTCCGACTGGTTTTTTTAGTAAAGGGATCAATGAACTACCTATGAGATGGCAAAAGTGCATAGAAAATAATGGTTCATACTTTGATTAATTAAATATATTATATTAAAAAATATTCGACTTTTTGTTCCTCCCATACAAAACGCCAATTTCATATGTAAGGACCTAATATATAGCTAGCTACTGCCCGCGACTACGTCCGCGTTGAGCTTGGAATTTCAGAGGAACCTAAAATTTTCCCGGGATAAAAAGTATCCTATGTGTTAATCCAGGTTATAATTTATCTGTGTTCCAAATTTCATCCAAATCCGTTGAGTGGTTTTTGCGTGAAAGAGTAACACATCCATCCATCTATACTCACAAACTTTCGCATTTATAATATTAGTAGGATTTGACGCGTTTTATGCTATTATTTATAGTTCGAAGGTGAAATGCATGCGTCGCCTGAGAGTCAAAGATCTGTGCTGGTAGCAGGAACATTGTCGACAACGTTTTCGTATCGCCTTCGACTATTTTTGTATTGGAAAATGAACAGCGCTGCGGCAGTGAAAAGTGGAACTAAAAATTAGTATGACAATTTTGACATTTCGCGAGTTACGTTTTCGAATACGTTGTCGACTATGTTCCTGCTACGGGCTCTGCATCTGCTTAAAATAACAGGGATCAATAGAGCATCACTAACCTTATGGTTGATATTTTTTTTATATTATTGTGTGCGTTGCTGTTTATTTCTGTGATAATGCACTTTTGATAGCTAAAAAGTTCTTCAGAGCCACCTATCCCGCTATCCTATTATGATAATTGTACAGGAGCTAACTGCCACACGCAATTACTCTGCATGCCATTTAGTAACTAAAATATAGCTTACTAGGTTTTACCAGCGTTTTCGCCCGCGTGAAAAAAAAATATAGCCTTAGGTGAGTAAGTGAATAAGTAGTATATATTCAACTTGTTGTACTTTACGTTAGTTTGTTAGGATTCAAATGACAGCCACGGTATTCGACTTCGAATCCGTTAAATTACCACTTTACCATCTCTAGTCTCGGGCAAATCACGATGACGTCTTACGTACTTTTAAGTAAACTTAAGTATCAAGTAATAGCAGAGGAGACATCGATCAGGAGTTTACCCGGGCACAGACAGGGTGACCATGCGTCTCGGTACGATTTATCTTCATCGGAGACTGCCCCGAATAATACATAGCTCCATTGTACTACGTCACTTAGACACGTCGTACCAAATTTTACATATATTGTGTATTGGAGTCGAGCAAATTGTATAAGAAGACTAGCGGCCCGCCCCGGCTTCGCACGGGTAGACATTTATATCAAATATTTTGTCTACCCTTGCAATGCCGGGGCGGGCAGCTAGCCTATGTTAATCAGTGATAGTGTAGCTTTCTAACGGTGAAAGAATTTTTGAAATCGGTCCAGTAGTTTCGGAGCCTATAGACATTTATCAAATATTTTGTCTACCCGAGCGAAGCCGGGGCGGGAAGCTAGTATAATATATAGCCTATGTTACTCAGTGATGATGTAGCTTTCTAACGGTGAAAGAATTTTTGAAATCGGTCCCGTAGTTTCGGAACCTATTCAATACATGCAAAAATACAAATCTTTCCTCTTTATAATATTAGTATAGATAAAGATTTATAAGCCAAAGGAAGCTTGCGGCCCACCTGATGGCAAGCAGTCACCGTAGCCTATGGCCGCTAGCTGTAGGTACCAAGGGTCTCACTAACGCGTTGCCAACCCTGTTGTTGATGAGGACTATCTGTGCTAGCAGCATTATTATTATTACTCGTGCAGCGTATCCTAATGGAGCACTGGCAACCTTACTTACTACAGAAACACAACACTACAACAAAGTAGTATTATTTGACTGCGGTCTTCTCTAGGGTGGTCGTACAGTCCCCAGCTGGGTCCAATTTTACCCCTCTTATTTAAGCTCATGGTGTGAATAATCTGAGCTTAGAAAAACTCTGGTAACCTGGGCCTATCAGATGACAGGCCGTTGCTTCAACTACAAGGCCACCATGGCTATATTTTTGAATGCAAGGTGACACTATATGGAGGGCCGTGCAATTTTGGGTTACACGTCAACAGTAAACGTGAATAGTCAAACTTGAATAGACTAGTATTATCACACGAAAACTTATCTGACTATTATCAGATAAGTTTTCGTGTGATAATAGAAACGGATCGTATCTAACAACGGAATTGCGTCCCAGATTGACGGATTGTGCCAGTGTAATAGGGGGATTGAGTGATCACGCTCCAATCTGACAAGTTAGTTCTACTCTTTCTGATCGATGGGCCGTACATGTCGATGCTTGCATGCACGATATTGAATGACTTTCAGCGTAACATTAACATAGTTCGCTAAACTTCTTCATTAATCTCTGTCTGATTGCAGTAAGTAGGTAACTATTAACTTAGTTGTTCTTTTGAATATATTAAAATGGATTGCGGTAGGAGGCAACATAATCATTTGCTTTAAGGAAATTACACGAAAATGTTGAGCATGTTGTATTTCGTATGAAGTTCAATAAGACTGGGACGTCAAGGATTAGCTCAAAAGCTACTTTGATAAAAGGAGTTTTTGAGTGGAATACTAACATTTATGGCCACAAATATACAGCAATTCAAAGAGAAAGCTTATAGTAAATTAGCACTATCTAAATTATTTTCCGCTTTCTACATACGTTATACGTTAATATGTAGATCTTGGTACCTATGAATGAAAAATATTTTAAAAAGCATAACCCACATAACTAAGCGAAGAACGAATTAAATTGAAACAAATAAAACTGCCCAATATTCAATGCATAGAGAATCATGTAACGTAACAAAACCAAATGTCGCTGACTTTATGACCTGCGAAAACACTATTTCTGCGCAATATGGCGACAAAAACTAACATCTCATATCGGATGAGCAAATGTATTCAAGGGACCCATTCTGGAGTCTGTCCCACGCATGTGTCATAGAGAGTGGCCCTCTGGGGACAAGGTGGGGCAAAAACTGAATATTGCAGATATGTTCACATTATTGCTGCACATGCCCATTGATCGACGATACGTTATTATCAATACACCTATATGTATAGCGTATGTTACTCAGTGATAATGTAGCTTTCTAACGGTGAAAGAATGTTTGAAATCGGTCCAGTAGTTTCGGAGCCTATAGATATTTATTAAATATTTTGTCTACCCGTGCCGTAGCCGGGGCGGGCAGCTAGTATAATATATAGCCTATGTTACTCAGTGATAATGTAGCTTTCTAACGGTGATTTTTTGAAATCGGTTCAGCAGTTTCGGAGTCTATTCAACACAAAAATACTAATCTTACCTCTTTATAATATTCGTATAGATCTAGATATAGATTGCTGGGCCCTTTTGGGGTATAAAAAAAGCGCCACTTTACTCTTGTCTTACAAAACTTTATAGGTACCTCCACCAACCATGCAATTACCAGTGGGTACGACAAATGAGAGCTAACTTAGTCACATCTTTTGGGATTGAATTGAAATAATTAAAATAAAGGAATTTCATCCAGAAATACAACAGGTTTCCACGGGATTAAAAACATTGAATTATTTCTCAATTCATGCGAATCGACGCCAGATAAAAGACAGTATTTAGGTATACAAAACTTTTCCTTATAATAATTTCACATCAGGCCATTAAGGGTACAGTTTATCGTAAATGAATAATATCCTTTACGTTATTTTGAATTCAAATGGGAGTGAAATTACGAAGTCTAGTAATCATATATCTATTTAAGAAAAACTTCTCTTGATACAACGGACTCGTCATCCCAAATGCCTAATACATAATGGATAACGGACGGGCTAGTTTCAATAAAAGTATTTTTTGCGCGCCTCCTACACGCCTTACGATAACATAACATCGTTCTTGACTGCAAATATATTCCTTTTTACACAAATCATTCTACATATCTAACAAAAAAGACAAGCTACAACTCCAATAAGTCAATAATGCTTGAATCAAATGGCGATTCACTAAAATGTCAACGCCTGAAGAAATTTTAAAGGCTGCATCTATCAATGTGTCAAAATCATTATTAAAAATATTTTCCTAAGGTATCCTCCACATATAAATAATCACTTGGAGGTAGCAAACGATACTTTTGCTTGTTTTATAATACTAATTAACTTTGCGTACTTACCCACAGACATATCATAGTTACTTTATCACAAGCATCTCACATAATTACACAATGGTGTCGATTCTGTTGTTCAAAATCACTGAACATAACTAATTTGATAGGTCTAAAAAGTCTTGCTATCCCTTTCTCATCTGCGGGGTTAAATAATAATAATAATAATAATGCTTGGACATTATCACACAGCGCCATCTGGCCCCAAACTAAGCAAAGCTTGTACTATAGGAACCAGTAGCTGATATAATACTTATATACTTTTTTTTTTGTAAATACATCCTTATAATACATACCAAACACCCAGACACAAGACAAACATATTTGTCACATAAATGTTTGCCCCGGCGGGAATCGAACCCACGACCTCTAGCGTAGCAGTCAGGTGTACTAACCACTAGACCAGCGGTCTCGTCGAGAGGCAATATTTTCATACCTGTCAAATTGGTTTAGTTCATTGACACTGTTATTGATCAGTTTTAAACCTTTGTTTATATACTGACGTAATAAGAGGGGTGTAAACTTATAGTTTAATAATATACTTATAGTGTAGTATAATAATTAACTTATAGTGTAATTTTGAACAATAGAATTGGCATCAATATGTAGTATCTGAGTAACGTTATTATTAAGGTGTAGGTTGGCAGACACGAGACAGCTGATCTGAAATGCAAACCGCGAGCCAAAGAATCTCATTAGCGAGACGTGAACCCCTCTTGCCTAAGCCAGCGGTGTTATTCTGTGAACAAATACTGCAGTACGTTAAAGTATAGATAAACTACTGGCTGTTTAGTTAATTAATGTAAGCATTTAGTTCGAGATAAACTCATTTGTCGTATTGACTGTAGTACCACTTGTTCAGAAGATTGATAGATACTTGAAGTATTATATAATAGCTTCTGCCGTGTGCCAAATTTCATACAATTCCGTTGAGCCCGTTTTACATGGTTGAGCAACAAACATACATACATCCATACATACAGTTACTAATATTATAATATAATAGGATATAATAATTAATCGGTCATTGTGAAAATCTTTGGGGCAAGGTTTTGTTCGTCAGTGTTGTTCGGCTGATGATGATGAACCGAAAACGATTATTTTATTTATTATTATTATTTTAAATGAAAGATACAACAAAAATTGTGCCGGTAGCATGAACATTTTTCGACAACGTATACGAAAACGTTACTCGCGAAATGTCAAAATTGTCATGCAAATTTTTAGTTCCACTTTTCACCGCCGCAGCGCTGCTCATTTTTCAATACAAAAATCGTCGAAGGCGATACGTAAACGTTGTCGCAAATTATTCATGCTCGCGCTACTGATAAATACAATCTCATATTCTGTCTTAGCTATACAAGAGAAGGGTATTTTGGGAAGGACTTTTTTAAAACACTAAGGTGGCAAACAGGCATACAAATCTTCTGATGATAAGCGGTTACCATGGACGCTTGCAACACCAGGGGTATCACTCGCGCGTTGCCTACCCTGGAACATATACATATGATATGTAGAGAAAGCTAAATCTGACAACTGGCTAAATTCAGGTAACTGGTTCTCCCCATATTGAACTAATAGTCTAGCTTACTAGATATAGTATTTACTTAAAACTATACTATAGTCTATCCTAGTTTTACTTCAAAAGTATTATCAAGTTTTCGTCTTTCATATTAAATAAGCTAACAGAATAGCACGTTTTGTCCGCGGCACAGCAGACACGGCGTCTCCGCATTCGCAGCAGGCCGCTCATTGGAAAATCACTGTCGCCAACTGCATACTGAGCAACCGAGAGATTCTGCCTGTGAACAACACTGTCATCCGTACTTTGTTTTTTCATACGAATATTTAAAAAGGTCCCTTTAAAAGGTTTATAATTTTCTTTTTTAAAATTTAGACTTAGCAACGAAATTCGCGCGTTCTTTTTTTGAATCCCCTTGAACATTCATAACATCACTCTCGTAAAATCACATTTGTAACAAAAATAAATATTTCTAAAGCGTCCATCAAACTGATTTCCGTGTAACAACGTTAATCGGGCGGCCATTCAAAAAACGCAGACAATTTTGCCCGGGCCTGTCCGACGTACGACCCACATCATGTGCACAATACGCGAACGGGAACTCTTTGTCGCCATTTTGGAAAAATACGCGGCAAATGTTATTGTGACATTTCGTTTTCTCTGATTTGAATTAAATTTTGGGCAACAATTTGCAGTACAAAGGCCCAAGACGAGGTGTATGGAACGATATGGAAGAGTGTGGAGTGACAGCCAATATGGCTGCACAAAGACTGATATTGCGTCAAAATGCATTTAGAGTCGACCCCAAATAATTGGGACGTAATCCAGTAAAATGATAGGATGAATTTTCAGTACGAAAATACAGTTATCCAATTCAATTCCTTAACAACTTCATTATATTTACTGCATCTGGATTGCGTAACAGCGAATCTTCAGCGAATGGCATTACAGAGCGTGGATTTGATTTAGATTTACAAATATGTGTACAAGACTCAAGACTATACACATTTGTGCCGAGCCTACAAGTTCTATGCATCGTATCCAGCAAATCCAATCTATCAATAGTGTAGGGGTATCAGTCAAGGTTGAAACTATTTTCTTTAATTTTGATCTAAAATGACGTCATAATGATGCTATTGACATTTTCTTACAGAGCAGGGGCTGATCTTTTGTCACATCAATTAAATAATAGTGACTTTTCTCTTCATACCAAAATATGCCACCGAAATTCCATTCCACCGCATTCAAATTTCAAATCAGCGATAATTATTCCCTTTGTTGAAGAATTTTTTACTCGCTTTATTGTTACTGGTTCCAGAAGAAAACGTATCATTTCCTGAATTATCAACGCAAATTTCAATACGTAGACAATAGTAGTCAGATAGGCTGTGAAACAAAAGGGGTGAGATTGTATGATAGCTGATTAAATACAAATGTAGCTAATTTATTATGACCTGCCCCGCCCCGGCTTCGCACGGATTAACGCAAGCCTAAATGAATTACATATATACTAATACCTTCCACTTGAATTACTCTATCTAATAAAAAAGATCGCATCAAAATCCGTTGCGTAGTTTTAAAGCTCTAAGCATACATAAGGACAGACAGACAGGGGGAAGCGACTTTGTTTCATACTATGTAGTGATTTATATAAACTATGTCAAATTGCATCACAAGCAATGCTTTACTGGAAATTAAACTTGAGAAAGACGTCATCGGAAATTTTCCAAGAACGCATTAGCATTTGTCAACAACATAACTCCGAGACTAATGATATCACTTCGCACCATGATGACCGTTCGTAACAGTAACGTTACCAATTTCACTCATAAAATTAGCAAAGTGACACGGACGATTAAATTCAAAAAGATTTCATTTCATATTATGTGTATAATATCAATCATTTATTACGGCATTAATGACAAAAACATAAATACAATTATAAAGAAAAAGTTCGAGAGATTTCTGCCAGATATGAAGTATATACTGATTTGGACGGAGATCCAAGGACTTAGTGAAGAAGGACAGCATTACTTTATAAGGAAACAGTGTAGACATACCAACTGCTACGTGACAAGGAACAAAAGTTTGTTTGGAAATATATTGTACTTCGACAGTATATTATTTAATGTTCAAGATGTAAGCAAAGCTATGGAAGTGCCTGAAGTTAGAACACCGTCTCAGAAGTACATCTTCGTCGCTAACCACTCAGCTGCGGAATATCCCGTCTGTGATCCAGTCTATGAGAACTTCTTCAACTGGACTTGGAGTTACAGGTAGAGTAACGTATTTTTTTAATTCATCTGTCTTTTACTCTTTGACTCTCACATTTCTCAGCAGTATCTTTACAAATTACTTTACAATTAACATCTATTTCATCGATAAAGAGTTTTGTTCTCTTTTTTTTTCTTCTGTTTTTTTCGTCTCCTACCTGTCCATTCAATCAACTTTATTGGATTTTTATGACATACCTACTAAAACTCTTGCAGACAATTTTAGTCTGAACCGTTCACTGTACACAAAATATGCCATAATATTTGAGAGAATGAGCTATTATACTTCTAACTAACATTTTCTTTCATCAGAATCGATTCAACAATATCATTTTCATTCATCACCATAAACAATCTCCAACATGACGAATTGGGTATTAATTTTAAATGGAAAAAAGACATGGAACCTTTGAAAGACAAACAAAATAACCAGATTATATGGAAAACGAAAGCTGTAGCAACATTTCTGAACAATTGCAAATCTAGTAGCAAAAGAGAAGTCTTCTTGAAGGACCTACAGCATGAACTAGCGAATTATAACTTGACTGTTGACGTATACGGCAAATGTGGGACATTGCAATGCAGCAGACGAGCAATGAAATCCTGTTACTACCGGCTGAAGAGAATCTACCATTTCTACTTAGCTATGGAGGAATTTATTGCAGTTGATTACGTCACCAACAAAGTATTGAATGGATACGAAAATGATGCAGTGCCAATTGTGTACGGCGGAGCAAATTATAAGAAGTAAACACTTTTAATATAACACAGTTATTTAGGAATAAAAATCGATAGACCAAATCATTTTATAGCATTAGGTATTACCGTTTTCAAATGTTTCTTGGAAAAAGTTTTCAATGTTTTGTAGAGACGTCTTTATGCTTAACGCCTTTAGTAAAACTCATAGGTCTATGTTTAAAAATGGAAATAGATAACATTTTAATAAGATATTACATTCAACTTATTTCAGGTTCCTACCACCAAACTCATATTTAAACGCGCGAAAACTCGGTGCGAAGAACGTCGCTGAAAAGATAAATCAAGCAATGCAAAACAAGACGGAGTATTGTGATTATTTTCGATGGAAAAACTATTATATAGTCAAAGAGGCAAAGCCCTTACAGTTCTGTGCTCTTTGTGACGCATTGAATAATCCAGCTTGGTTGATGGATCGGATCAGTTATCAATCATTCAGAAAATGGTGGAACCCATCCTACACGAAGGCTTGCAATGAGCATAAAGATATTTAAAGACGAACATAGACTAGAAAAGATTATAGAACTAAACTAAAAAGGTGATGAGAAAGAGGCAATGCCAAAAGGGATAATTTTATTAATATAAAAACACCTCAATATTGCAACTCTTTAATTAGGTTCTACATGGTACTGCTGCTTGTATGGCTTATGCAAAACCACCTCAATTATGTACTTTAATTAGGTTTAATGACTTTATTCGATGGTCAGATGGCAGTCGCTTTGTGTAAAAATCTGGTAACCAGCCACGTCGGGTTAGAACTAGTGCCAACTTTAACAATGTTTGGGATAAGGCCAAGGCGCTGACTTATTCATTAGACCATTATAATGTTGAGTTACCATAATAGGTCTCATAGGATAAATATTTAACTACTAATAAAAGCATCTAACTAAAATCAAAATCTTGTTTATTTTACTTTTAGTAGCAATAATTTAGCATCATAAAACCAGAAACAAAAACAAACGTTATTAAAACATTATATAAATATTGGCCAATACAATGAAGAAGTAGGTGTCCTCTCAGACAGATAATATTTACCATACGAACTAGCCCATTATGTAATCGTAGATTTCTAATAGCCTACATGAAGCCTGCTAGTTTTAAGAGGCAGTATACATTTTGCTAAAACTAACATAAATAAAGTTAGTAATTCAAAAAGTTCGCTTAAGTTTCTTGGAAATTAGTGAGTAAGGAAATATGTAATGGAATTTGACGAAAATTTGCAGATATTTCACATAAATGCTTAGAATTTCTGCAAGAGCTCCAAAAGTATTTGTAAACACCAATCAAGTGTACAACCATACACAAATCAATTCGTAGAATGATGCTCGCCCATATAAGTATGTTAACACTTCAGTTACACTTTCAAAATGAGCAAAGTAACACGCACGATCAAATTTAAAAGGCTATTATTTCATTGTTTCTGTATATTTACTATCGCTTATTACTGTGTCCATGAAAATACCAAACAGAATCTTATAACAACGAAATTTGAGAGATTTTTACCCGATATGAAGTATATATTAATTTGGAACGAGATGCGAGATGACTGTGAAGACGAAGGGCAACAATATTTTATAAGAAAAAATTGTAAACATTTGAATTGTTACGTGACCACGAACAAAAGTTTGTTTGGGAACATATTGTACTTCGATAGTATTTTATTCAATGTCCAGGACGCAAGCAAAGGTATGGATCTACCTGAAGTTAGAACACCGTTTCAGAAGTACGTTTTCATCGCTAACGATTCGGCTGCGAAATATCCTGTCTGCGATCCAATATATGAGAACTTCTTCAACTGGACTTGGACTTACAGGTAGATAATTTGGAGAATTATAGTTTATTTTATTTCAAATAAAAAGTTAATTATACAACATTACTATGCTTTTGTGGTAGAGTCTAGCTATCTGATGCGACGAGCTCTTGATTGCACGATTTGACTCACACATGGCAAATATTCCAGAGGTGGCTTCTCCAAGAAATGCAGGACACCGGTAGATTTCTTTGGGAATCCAAAAGCCCTCTTAAATTACGCATTCTAATCCTTATCACAAAGGATCTGTACTTTGATCTTGACTTACGTAAGAAGACAGCCCACTGTACTCTTAACAGTCGACAAATAAAGCTTATACTACCATAATATTATCAACCATATGATTACACCATACCTGCCAACAGAACCGATTCAACAATACCATATTCGTTCATCACTACATACAACTTACAAGACGATGAATTGGGCAACAATTTTGAGTGGAGAAAAAGTATGAAACCCATCGATGACGAAGAAAAAATAATTCTTTCAAGCAAAACTAAGGCAGTGGCTACACTTCTGGACAACTGCAAGTCTAGTAGCAAAAGGGAAGAATTCTTGAAGGACCTCCAGAACGAACTAGAGAGATATAACTTGAGTGTTGATGTGTACGGCAAATGCGGTCCTTTGGAATGTAAAAGGAAGACTATGAAGTCTTGCTTCTATAGGCTGCGCTCGTATCACTTCTATCTAGCTATGGAGGAATCTATCGCGGAGGATTACGTCACCAGCAAAGTGTTATACGGGTACAAACTTGATGCAGTGCCGATTGTATACGGAGGCGCGAAATATAACAAGTATGTAAAAAAAGGTTTTCATGCGTGCTAACATGAAAAATAATATCCGTTGTACATAACCCAGAATAATATGGCCAGTAATTATTCATCCTCAAATAATGAGTATAGTTAACAAATGCAAGTTCAGAACTCTAAATTATCTTCTCTATAAATTAAAAAAATATATCCCTATTTCCCTTGGTCACGGCATCACGCGTGAACGGCTCGACCGATTTCGCTAATTCTATTTTATTTGTGTTTGTTATTGTATGCAGAAGGTGCTTATGAAAAAAAATAGAAAAAACTGCCGGTACCTTTTTAATTTCGCGATAAACTGTCTCTTTTGCAATGCTGTATTTGACATTCATTTTATTTTTCTTTCTTTCTTTTTTCTCTATGTTTACGAGATACGTTAAACATTCTGTTTCTTTCAGGTTCCTTCCACCAAACTCCTATATACAAGGTTCACAATTGGGTGTAAAGAACGTAGCTGAAACAATAAACCAAGCTATGACTAATAAGACGTTGTACTACGAATATTTCCGATGGAAGAATCATTATGAGGTCAGAGGATCAGAGCCTCTAAATGCCTGCGTACTCTGTGAAGCTCTGAACAACCCAGCGTGGTTAAAGAGGACTGCTAGTTTCATATCGTTCAGAAAATGGTGGAATCCATCTTATAAGAAAATTTGCAAGGAGCGTGAAAGTCATATATTTTCGATGTTGTAAACTATTTACGTGAGATAAATATTCATTTTCTTAACTTTAAATTCGTGTTTATTTTAAGTTGCTGTCTGCTTATTTAAAGAAATGTGGCGCATTCGCCACTGTGTCGTACAAACAAAAACAAAATACAAAACACGTAATTATCTATTTCCGTGTTCTTTGGTGCCTTAAGATTTAGCTATTAAAAGCAAGTTAAAATAAAAATGCCTGTTCAACTGCAATCATATTAAAAATTCAGTTCGAATCGGAATAAAGAACCATTTATCAAAGGTTTTTTTTATAAATAACAATGCATTATTGGAGGATGAATAATTACTTACCACAAATGGGTCGCGTACGATATTCTGTCCATTCCAAACAGGGATTAAAAGTTTAATTTATATAAAACAGATTAAAGCGTATGATAATATGTCGCCTCCGCCGCGCCGGCCGATGTTAATTTAACTTTAAATCCTTGTTATCAGATTGGGACTTGTATACTTTTATATTGCAAACATGTAGTTTTATTGCCGGATTAGACTATTGTTTTTGTTTGGTCTAAACCAAAGCAAAAAAACAAAAGCACCATTACTACTAGCGCAGCGTATCCTCGTGGAGTAGGTACTAGCAGCCTTACTCATCGCAGAAACTCAACACTACATACAAAGTAGTGTTATTTGTCTGCAGTCTTCTGTAAGTGGAGGTACAGTCCCCAGCCAGGCGGCCCCAATTTTAATTAGAAAACCAATATCCCATTTCGCCTTACCTATCTTTTTGAGCTCATGGTGTGATTAATTACTGAACTTAACCTCAGAAAAAGCCGGCAAAAACTCATTGGTACAGACCGAATGAGTTTCAGCCGGGGCTCGAACCCGAAAAAAAATCCTAGGTCTGTGCTCGAACCTGGGCCCATCATATGACAGGCCGTTTCTTTGACCACAAGGCCAATAGGGGGCAAAAAAGTAACGGTCCCTACCGTACCTAAAAACCTTGTCATACCCCTCCGTGCTTTTGAGAATATGTTAAACCGTCGTCCCAGTTTCCAATTAATAAAAAAACGCCAAAAAATAAGTGACAAAAAGAAATAGGGCTTAATTGTTATATAATATAGATTATAAAAAAACTAGAAATAAATACACTCCGGTTTTTTTAGTTTTGTATGTAATAAATACTCTAATATTCTCATCTCACAACTAGCTTTTACAATCACTGCCTCGACAGTAGTCCATAGAGGTTAGTAAACCAAATAAAATGGCACTTATACCTGAAATTGCCTCATGCGAAATAGTTTCCAGATAAATAAACCGTTCAAGAAACAATTTCACAGCTCCGCACAGAGTTGTGGAACGTTCATTAAAAATGGAGCGAATTTCACCGCAAACGGTTCTGTATTGGCGGGCTCAAGTTAAGTTAAGCTCAACTTTCCTCTGACTTACCGACTTAGCTCACTTAATATAAATTCGAAGCGCTGAGTCTTAGTTGTTAGTTATTTGCACTATTTTCCAGTTTCCTAAGAGCCGAAGTCTATAAAAGCAAAACAAGTACTTCTTGAATACGACGTCTTAATACATTTTACGTAGGCCTTACTGACAGATTCTGCCTCAGGACTTGCATTTCCACCCATCATCTAGGTATGTACTGTAATAAATATACCCAATTTGGAATAACATATTAAATTAGCTCAGAGAAGATAATTACTACTGCGTACAAGAATTAGGTTACTCAACAAAAACTCACACGTCTGTGGCAAGCAGATAATATAATTGAGTACGAATTTCTTCCCTCAAAACACCGTCTTCGGCCCATATTTCTTAATTAGTATGCTAAACTTGCCTCCGCCTCCCACAACCATAGTTTTTGCCACGAACAAATCTAAATTTCTAATCGCCGCACGTTTCCAAAGCTCTAATAAATTCCAATAGATATTTATTAAAGCAGTCTGGAATCTTGGCTCCATTCTCATAGTTAATTAGTCGCTGATATGGCTGAAATCCGGGAATTTAAATTCGTATAATTATTTGGAAGTCACTTTAAGTATACATTTTAATTTATAGGCCTTCATCGTCTACTTGCGTAGGCTGGCACCTATCTAACAAATTTCAAGTTAGTAGACCATGTACATTTTTATTTCAGGGTCAGCAACGCGCGAATGATAACCCTGGTGTTGCAAAGGTCCATAGACTACGGTGACCGCTTACCATCAGGTGGCCGTATGCTTGTTGTCAGCCACCTGAGTGACCGGCCCACTTGATGGTAAGCAGTCACCGTGCCCTAGGCGGTAGCGATACCAGGGATATCATTAACGTGTTGCCAACCTTGTTACTCCTACTTCCTAAGACTTGGTGACGGGTGCTTTTATACCCATAGACGCAATAATTATCTACTTCGAGCCTGTAGGAAGGATTTGCCCAAATTTCACTCTGAAATGTTCGCTATCTGATAGTGAAAGTCCCGTCAAAATCCGTTCAGTCGTTTTGGAGTTTTTTGGACATTACCACGGACTCAAACAGAATCGGTTCAGAAATCTAACTAAAAACAACAAACATGTATAAGAAATTCAAATTACTTTAATATTATAGACCTGCCTAGCTACGAGAATAAACATAATTATTGCTTTTAATAATTGAGCTTTCGAGCTTTAGTAACATAAATATGCACAGATATAATAAATAACAGTACCTAACACAACCACATAACAAGTACCATAACCAAAATATGCATTTACCTGCCTAAATCAAAGTTTAATTTCAAACTATGTCCCGCACCGTAGACGACTTACGACTTGTGAAAATGTTTAATAGGACCGACTGTTTACTTTGAAATACAGTTTCAACAAGCTCCCTCGGAAAATTACCTGCTACCCGCGTTAACGGCTTCTCTTGGGATTGGTTTAATATCTTCTTTTCACTATTAAAAATTAATGGGCGGCAACTTTAAAAAGAAGGTTCACAATAAGTTTTGTACCTTAGTTTAATATTTTATGGGTATTTTATACCTAACTTCAGACATATTTTTGTAGGCAGTTGAAATTGTATGATGGTTATCCGTCGTCACCGCATCCTATAGACGCTTGCTGCAATACCAAGGCTATCACGCACTGTGCTAGCAGCATATACCTTCAGGTACAGTCCCTAGGCTGACTCCAATTCCCATAACGTTCTACTACTTTATAGTTCTATACTATACAGTTAAGTAGGAGACTGCTCTCGTGGCGTGACAAAACCCATCGGTATTGTCTTACAATATTTTTATCATTATAAATAGTCTTGCTGTTACCCGCGACTTCGTCGGCCACTTTATTTGCTTAAAGACAAAAGATAGCCTGTCCTTCCCCAGAATACAATCTATCCCCTTGTCAAATTATATTACAATCCGCTCAGCCGTTTAGTCCAGAAAACTTAGCAAATAAACAGAGTTACTTTCGCAATTACGAGTATAATATTAGTACGGATGTACGAACGGCATGACAATGTTATAAAAAAATGACAAAACGACGATTCAGTAAAATAAAGCTAAGGAATGAGCGCAAGGTAAATTTTCTTAAGTTTAAAATGGAGTAGTTGAGAAAAAGCAATTCGCCCAGACTACGTTTGCGTAGGTAAATTAGTTGCTAGTTCCGTCTGCGAGCAAGTTAGATTGCCCCTTTGACTCTACGTCGGGTACTTTAATTTTTCTCTGCATACCGTTATTTTGCCGTCTGTCGTCCTTTGCGTCCAAGCGAGGCAAACTAATTTAATTTGTAATATAAAGTAATGATATTCTTTTAGTGCTTTGTTTGTGATTGTGAGCGACTGTGTAAGGCGTATTTTGGGACGCGTATGACAGAATACTGGCACGCCAGTTAAATCTGATGCCACATTAATTTGTAGTAGCCCCCGATTTCATATGTGCGATTGTATTCTGAGTACGCTTCAAACAGTTACGCGGGCGGGCCTTAAAACTTTGAATGTTGTTTCAGTATTTGGCAGGAGGTCAATGAAAACATATTTTAAACGTCGCTCCTGTCCAGATGAACTATTAAATTAATCAACACCCATATAGTAAGGTATCTACATTAAAAAAAATGCGAATCGATAATCGAACCAGTGTATTCTAGATCCAAAAACAAAGAAAGTAAAGTGACGCGACGCCCCGAACGGCTAAAAGGGCGTGGTAATATTATAGAACTTCGAATTTTGTTGAAAACAATTATAGATGAGTATTACCTACACTACATATATAGATACATTTTAATTCTTGCTGTCATATCTGGAAATACTCCAATTCAGAATTATTATAATAGAGATCCTAACTTAAAATTTCACATAATTTTAGGAGACACACAATCCTAACCATTATGCTTTGGTAGACTCCCGCCAACCCTATTTTTCTCAAAACTTTTTTAAAGGTAAAATAAAATAATGTAGTCTATAGACTTGAAACATGGAGGTTTTAAAGTTTATTTTTTTATCGTATCAATAATATTTGTGTTATCTGCGAAAAAAAAAGTTATCTATGTTCAATCAAATCCATACTACAAAACTAACGATGTCTATAATCTAAGTACAAATCGTTCAGTATAAGGACTTTTTTGGATCAATTTTGACAATCAAAGGAAAATGTAGTCTTGATCTTGTCTTTATATTGTTTAATGTGTTATGTGAGATACAGTGGTGCTTATTTTATTATATAGGCAACGTATAATGTGATAAATATTCCACGACGTGTTCAACAAAAGTAAATCAAATAATATTGTGAATTATCAAATTGAAGATTTTTTTCTGGTGATTGGTGAAATGAAGTCCATAGACTGTCAGGAAGGACGTTGCCAACCTTCTTGGTGGTTATCCCACCGTACGACGTTGCCAAGAGGATCCTCTCTATTATCTACTTGACATGGGCAAAATACGAAATGTACTTTTTTGTGTTGCCATTAAATAAATAAATAATGTTAAGGTTAATTTTTTTTATATATTGATTTACTAATGAAATGGAAACAAGTCCTTCAGTCGCATACTTATTACATGTTAATGTTAATGTTCAGTATAAGCACAGAGTACATAACCACTACGTTTTAAGTATAAGGACTCTCACTTACGCTATAGAAACCGTATTAAAATAGCAGCAAAATAAAACTGTTTGTACTATTTTCGCTTAAGACATTGGACCAATAAATACTTGTGCACTCATAATTAGAAGTCTGTATTCAGCCAATCGCATAGCTCTCATAATGCTAGTGGTGTAAGTATGTCGATTTCGATATCGATAATTAAGTAGACTAACCCGAATCGTGTAACGTATTTTTAGGTAAAATAAAATATTATTTTGAATGTTAATAAAACAATTACAGTCGTCAACGACACACGCAACAAAATATATAGATTTCGAGAATACCTTGCAGATTCACTACTTATATTTTCAGAAGTGTGTACATAGTTTATTATTTATAATATTTAACACATTCACCAACCCGTGATCAATGTTTCACGCCTTTATAATGCGACTATGTTAAATTTACCAAACTTCGCGATAAATGATAAGTTGTGCTTATAGCCATACACAACAATAACTAAAGTTTGCTTAGTATTTTTTTATTTAGTAGCATATAATTTAAACCAAATTACAACTACCTGTCAAGAACCGATTCAAACATGCTTCGAAAATATTACTGCTTCAAAATTATTATAAACAAGGAAAAAATTTTGTTTCATCAACAGTCGTGTACGTTGTATTACTAAAATGTGAATATGAGCTGTTACACAGCTTTTATTTTAGTACGGTTTCTATAGCGTAAGCGAGAGTTGAGCCCTTATTCTAAGACAATTTTAAGTTATTTATCCACAGAGTACACAACCACTACGTTTTATTATTTAGCAATCAAATTGACAAGTGAAAGAAAACAGCTGTGTATTATTGTACAAAATACCGATAAATCTCAAGAATTAAAGCGTAAATTATAAAAATAACTATTAAATGAAATAAATCTAAGAATAATAAAATTAATTTCTGTTAAAATAATATTTTATTACAGTCTCTTTGTTGTAAAAAAGTAAGGTTATTTGTTGGTGATTCGTATTCATAGTCGTGACTCAACTCAACAGACAAGGTTTACGAGGTGATTGTGCTAAGATGATATGAAGTTTTTGTTGCTGTGCCTTTAAGTAGTCTGCCTTATATGGGTTGTGTGTTTCTTACTTTGGTTTGTTCAGTAGTTATTGTGTTTTCAAAATGAGTGGACATGGGGGCCCCAATGAATCTGATACCCACTCTGGTGACAAAGAGAATCCAAACAGGACTCCTTCACAACCTGTGCCCACAGGATCAAGGTTAGTTGACATACCTAATATGCGTGTTTCATTATTTCTTCATGCATAGTTCCTATTCCTTTGTCAAATTATAACAATTTGTATAAGTGTTACTTCCATATCAAAAAAACAATAATTATACTACAGATACCTATTTATTTCTTCATAAAAATTGAGTTGATGATGTAACATTTAACTTTACAGTATAATAAAGTTGTATTTCGATTTTGGTAGCTTTAAAATCTTTTTAAAGCCCATATCAAATCAATTGAAGTATATATTACATGAAGAAGATAACTCTTGATGATTTATTAATTTATTTGGTCAACCAGTTGTTATTACATTAATTTAAATCTTAATTAGGTGATGTAAACATTAATAATTAAATGCATAACATTTGAAGGTTACACCAAAAAAAATGGTAGAAAATTATTTACCTTAATAAAAAAAAGAAACAAAGAACACTGGTATGATTGCTAGTTAATGTTTAATGAAATTAAGGAAGGAAGACACTTGTGTCTAGAGCTCTAGAAATAAATATATGTAATATTAAAACTATAATATTTGGTCTCCCTCTTTTTTTTTATACCACCAAAGTGGCACACAAGTATACCACCTACCTGATGGTAAGCAGTGACCATAGCCTATAGCTGCTAGCAATACCAGGGATATCAGTAATGTGTTGCCAACCCTACCTACTCCCACACATTTTGGGGGCTTATCTGTTGATTAAAGTTACATTATATGTAAATGATTTTGAACAAAGGCCTTGTCTGTGCATGATGTCCATATCAATCTTTTCAATAAACAATATGCTGTTACTGTGGTCACATTCTCTTACCATCTCATCAAACCTACAAAAGACCTCATCCATTCATCTATGTTTCATATGTGTGTTTGGTAGTATGTATTTACAAAAGAAAAAGTATATAAGTATAGTGTATTCTATCAGCTGCTAGTTTTTTTTAGATTAGCTTGGGCTTGGGCCAGATGGCTCTGTGGGAAAATGTCCAAGCATTATTTATTTTTCTTGTTTCAGAGGCCACAGTCTCTATGCCAGTGAACCAATCCAGTTTCGAGTTAGAGGCTCTACAATAACAGGTGCATCGCCACCCAAGTTTGTAACTCTAGAAGATATCATGAAAGCTGCCCATGGGATGCAAAACATGGCACTTGCACATGAGATTGCCGTTGATCAGGATTTTAAGCTGGAGCCTTTTGAACCTCCAGATAATAGGTAGGTAATTTATTATATTCAGCTCAAACTTTAACATGTAGCTGTACAATTGAATCTTAGTGACATGAGGTCAAATTCATTTCCAGACAGTGAGCTAATTAATTTATACCTTTGTATGTATATTTTACTAGCTGTTTCCCTGCAACTTCACCCGCGTATCAATATAATTTATAGCCTATGTTACTCAGTGATAATGTAGCTTTAACATTTTTCCAGTAGTTTCGGAGCCTATTCAATACAAACGTACACACACACAAAAATACAAAAGAAAAAAATATTGTGTTGTGTGAGAATAGGTTTTCAATTGATTGAAAAACCCTGTTAAATAAGCAATGTGTTGAGATATTGACAGAAAGATTTCTTTTTTTTATATAATATACTCTGAGGTGCTATTTTGCAACATTCAGTTGTTATTTTCAACCTGCCTTGTGCTTCTGTTTGAAGAGTATTTTGTTATTATGAAGTTGTTTTTTATTTTCTTCTCTTCTATTCATCTTCTGTATAACAAGTGTATATCCTCCTCGTAGATAAAGCTACTAATATTGTAGCCTTTTATGTCTTCAAGACCTTCTTTAGTCATTCAACCTTCACAAATAACCTTATTTTATTTCCTATTTTATATAAGTAATCATTAGTTGTTCCGTATAATTCTCATGTCCTTACTTAATTTCCTTAGTTAAATAGCATGTACTATTTGTATGTAGATTCCCATAAACCCTGGTAAGGCTTGTGGGCAGAATAGATATTTTTTCTTTTACAGCAATTATTATTTATGGATTGTAGCCATAGAAAAGAAAGATATATATCATAGAACAGTGTGAAATATATGTTGCAGCTATCAGAAGCTAGTCAAGGATACATTGCACAAAGCCTACTTCGACATTCTAAGGGAGCAACTAAATGGTGATCCTCCTGAATATGAGCAAGCTATTGTTCTACTGGAAGATGTGAAACAGGTAAGAACATTCTTTTCATTTCACACAAAATCAAAACAAAACATGCTCTCCTACCATTGAGGACTGATGACAATACAATAATTTCATAACTCTGTCCTAATGTCCTAAGACCATCAGGATTAATAAATATTGAAGCATGTATTTTAGGTTTCTTAAAAAAATATTATTATTCCCATTATTTATTTCGATTCCTGGCATAGGTTATTTTTTACAATATAAAAAAACATAGATATTATAAAAAAAATCACCAAAACTAGAATTATTATTATTATTGTAGTTACATCATGGGATAGATTACCAGTGTTTAAGTAGCATTTATTAATTTATTGATTTGTATGATTAAAATATGTTTATTATATAACGTAAGTAATTTATATAAGTGATAAGTAAAATATTTGTGCTACATTAAGAATATATGTAATGTGTACTCTACTAAGTGTATCCCTCCCAATTGCTGTGCCCTACAGGGTGTGTATTCTAGCTATATATATACAGTATAATTTATGTATACTATGCTACACATGCAATTATTAAATAAATAAATGAAATAAATGTATGATAGTTGAAGTAGTATACCGACTGAAGTTGAAGTAATATACCAGATAGTAGTAGTAGTGTGTTATGGCGTCGTGTTTCAACTGCAGCCACCCAGACGTAGAATATACGGAATTATGGTACTATCTCAGTGAGGCAGCCCCTATATTGTACCTCACTTAATTACAATACTTTTTACAGGGTCTGTTTGCCATCCTTCTCCCCCGGCACACGCGCATCCGTGAGATGATAGAGGAAGTGCTGGACACAAAGTTCATACAGCAGCAAGCTGAGAACAGTACTCTGGACTTCCACAAGTATGCCAAGTTCGTGATAGACCTGATGGCTAAGCTCGCAGCTCCGGCCAGGGATGAGATGATACAGAATATAACTACACTAACCGATACTGTGAGTTTGCAGTCTTTTTTAATACTAATAAAAGTTCGTCTGATTTAATAATAATAATGCTTGAACATTATCACACAGCGCCATCTGGCCCCAAACTACGCAAAGCTTGTACTATGGGAACCAGTAGCTGATATAATACTTATATACTTTTTTTTTTTTGTAAATGTATACTTATAATACCCATTGCAAGGCAAACATATTTGTCACATAAATGTTTGCCCTGGCGGGAATCGAACCCGCGACCTCTAGCGTAGCAGTCAGGTATACTAACCACTAGACCAGCAGTCTCGTCGAGAGATTAAGTGGTCTCCTTAGTCTGTAGGTGCTTGCAATACCAATGGTATTACTAGTGCGTTACCAGACTTATAATTGACTCTGGAGCTAATGATCACCTCATTGCTAGCATAGGGCTGTGGAGCACTGAAAGACAACACTACATCTCAGTTGCATAATTTTGAACTGAAATCTTCTGTAAGGAATGTCAGGCGGGGCAATCTTCTGTAAGGAATGTCAGGCGGACAGGGTAAAAAAAATCTTATATTTTTTAATGAGAAAAGTGATCTGCCACAATCGGAATGCAAGTAAAAAGCAACCCAATTTTCTTTTAAATCTGTTTTAAAGGTTTTAATATTTGGAGAAATATATTTCAAATTCCCACACGATCCGAAAGTAAGCACTCCCCATTTATTAGGGTACATTTTAGGACATTCCTTTATGTTTCAAATGTGTGCTTTTATTATTATAAGGTGGACATATTCCGGTCAATATTGGAAACGTTGGAGGTGCTCAAGTTGGACCTGGCAAACACCCTGATCGCGATGATTCGACCCCACGTGCAGCAAGAGAGCGTTCAATACGAGAGGGCCAAGTTTGATGAGATGCTTCTCGTCTCTGAAGGTTCATTATCCTACTAATATAATAAATGCGATAGTTTGTGAGTATGGATAGATGTTTGTTACTCTTTCACGCGAAAACTACTGCACGGATTTGGATGAAATTTGGAACACAGATAGTTTATAATCTGGATTAACACATAGGATTTTTGATTGAAAATGATAGGTTCTAGGATTCTAAGCTGAACGCGGACGAAGTCGCGGGCAATATGTAATATTATATAATAATAACATATCTTCACGCCTTCCCACAAGAGTCCCCGTAGAGGTATTCGAATCTGTGTTGCTAGAATATCAGGCAACGTTTCATACCACAAGGCCACCACGGCTGTTCAACTTATTATACTTATGTTTTAATAAACCAATTAGGTACATATATATATTTATAAAGCACAGCTGAAAGAACTAGCTCTTTAGTTAAATGAATTGTACCTAACATTTTCAACTCGGAGATGGCTGTGTTGCTATTTTTTTTTTACATTGTGTTTTTCTATTTTATTTTTTCATTTGTAGTAAATCAATTCCTTGTGTGACGTACCGTACGTGTTCGTTCTGTGTGACAAAACGTAGCTAATTTATTTTATCATAATTTTAATGTATAATGTATACGCTTAACCACGATCGACATATATTTGAACTCCTGAAATTGAGCAAATATTATTGAGCCTCAATTATTATTTAAGTTTTTTTTCTCCACAGACGGCTTGCAATACACCCGTGAATGGCTGCAGCGTCACATAGACAAGACAGACCTCACGCTCCCTGTCACAGATGTCAATATAATAAGGAATGTCACTGCGCAGACTCTTGCCAAAGCATACCTTGAGCTACTCGAGTGGGATCCGTCTAATAACTATCCGGAGGTGAGTTCTCAATATCTTTTTTTGCATACCACGGGTGGCAAACAAGCATACGGCCCGCCGCTAGCAATACCGCATTGCCGACCCTAAAATAAATGTTTTTATGAGAACCATATTAAGTGTGTATCAACATCCTTTTAATTTATGAAATACTTGCGAACAGTCAGCGAAAGTGACTAGCGTATTATGTAAAGATGAAACAGAACGAACTTCCTTCAAAATTAATGAAATAAAATGGGATATTTGAATGAATTTTTCTTTCCGAACTTTTGGTAATTTAGACCTTCATAAGTGCCTTATTAGGGCTTAAACTGCATAAATTATTATTTTTTACTATTATAGCGATCCAGTTTTGAATGGTTGTTCATAGATACTATCCAGAGCATTAGCAGTTCGTAAGAGACGTAACATATACAGCTAAAGCGAAAAATCACTTCACTCAACAGTCATATTAGCCTTAACTTCTAAGTACACAAAAATATTGTCACTCCCTACATAAAGCTTAAATGTACAAAATTACACAACATATATTTTTTTATATTTTAACAAATTTTATTATGATAAAACATATAAACTACATATTTACAAGTAACCGAACTTAAACTACCTACTTATTGAGAGCGTGCCAAGAATGCTAGCTACTATTTTAGTAAGTGCATGAGCTCTACCTGTAAAAAAAATTACGCCATTCCAGACGGTAAATCTGGACGCGCCTCGTTTCGCCGAATTGGGAACTCAAGTGTACCGCCTCGTATGCGTGTCGTCTCTGTTGCTCGTCAGTCCCACCTGTGGGAACGACGTGGCGGCCGCCCAACACAAACAGACGCTCAAGGACAAAATCATCATCATCATTGATCATGCAGCTAATGACATGTAAGTCTATGAACACCGTTCTTAACACGAGACGTTCATGAGAGGTAGGGCGATTTGGGATCACCTGTGAGTTTTTCCATTAAATTTGGAGCCGGCTGGGGACAATTTTGCTCTTTTACAAGCTATTACATATTTAGTTTCAACTGTCCCGGTGTGTGTAATCAAATCTTGCAAGTTTTTGACCCATTTCCCAGTGTCCCATTGGGCTGAAACTAAGCATACACGTTTGGTACGTGACAATGCACGATTATCTAAATGCCGGCCTTTTTGAATCCAATATGGCGGCGTCACAAAATCAAGATTTATAATTTCCGCAGTAACCCCTATGATGTTGGTATCAAATGAAAGGGGGCTCGATGACCGAATTAAACCTTGTCAATGTTAAAATAACCCACTTTTTACCGGCGTAGCGCTGTTCATTTTCCCATACAAAAATAGTCGAAAGCGATAAACATACGTAGGCGGAACTTGTTACTGGTCTAACATTTAGCCGGGAGACCTTTGTATGTGTGTTTGTTTGCTTCTACAAAAAGACGTGATTTTAATGTCACTAGTATATTAAACTAACTACGTACTCTGAGAGAATGATAAATTGATTACAGAGAACTGAAGGCAGTGCTGCCATCTGTCGCCGAAGAAGTGATTCTAGTGACAGATCAGTTGTTGGAGACCATGAATCAACCGCCTCTAAGTACCGACACGAAGGAGCTAATAAGGACGCAGATTACGGCTATTGGCGACCCTGAGCATAGAGTCAGAGAGATTGTCCGTGAGTAATTGATATATAAATATTTCATTATTTTTATTTATTATTTTACAACTGTCATTACAGGTATATAATATTCCTAATACAATAGCGTAGAATACTTAAGGGAAAATTTATAAAACCATGATAAGGCCTGCTGTCATGTATGGATCAGAGTGTTGGGCCACTAAGGCGACGGATGAAAGAAGACTGCATGCAACTGAGATGCGAATGTTGAGATGGATGTGTGGCGTAACGAGAATGGACAAGATAAGAAATGAGTACATTAGAGGAAGTTTGAAAGTAGCTCCAGTGATAGATAAGTTGAGGAGCAAGCGTTTGTCATGGTATGGGCATGTAATGCGGAGGAATGAAGATAACGTGGTAAGAAAGGTTTTATGTATGAATGTGGATGGGTACAGGGGTCGAGGTAGACCTAAGAAAAGATGGATGGACTGTGTGAAAGATGACATGGCCAGAAAGGAAGTGAATACAGAGATGACGGCTGATAGAGAAGTATGGAAGAGAAATACATATTGCGCCGACCCCAAATAATACGGGATAAGGGCAGGAGAATGATGAATGATGAATAGCGTAGAATACTTATCCTAGCACTTAATACACATTACATCGTAAGTAACCTTTGTGAACTCATTCACCTTGCACGAGAATATTGTCTCTGAAATTGTACACCAAGTCTCAGTTATATAGCCAATTGTGGCAATGTTTTTCTTTTTTTACCACTAAGGTGGCATACACGCATACGGGCCGCCTGATGGTAAGCTGTTACCGTAGCCTATGGACGCTTGCAACACCAGGGGTATCACTCGCGCGTTGCCGACAGAATTTTCGTGTTCGTCTGATTACGACGTTTTAAAATAGTCGAAAGATGGAGAGAAAGAAATTCTTCCAGAAATGATTACAATAAAACTTCGGTAAATAGACTAGACTACTAGACGAATGCCTCGAAAGATTCCTACAAAAAAGCGCGAAAGTATGTAGAAAGAACAAATCTGTTAAACCATGCCAGCATGGCACAAATCATTCATTATCACCCTACCCATGTGAAAATACTTACAATTCTTATGTATTTATCTTAGAATACCAGTTCACCTACTGACTAATAGGTTATTGTGCCAATTCTGTTGTACAAAATTACTAAACTTAACTAATTTGACAGTTCTTAAAGTCTTGCTATCCCTTTCTCATGTGCGGGGTTAAATTAGGATGGCAATATTTTTAGACCTGTCAAATTAGTTAAGTTTAGTAATTTTGAACAACAGAATTGGCACCATTATCTTCATAAGTGTTCAGGGGACTTAGCTTATCTACTTTAATTCCCAGGTCAACGAGTGCTGGAATTCCTAAAAGTGATTCTGGTATGTGCTGGCGGGTCGAGGCAGATTCCTGTGGGTTTGTCCGCGATGTCGCGCGAACTGACCTCTGTATCTGGTATGTGATCAATATTCACTGTTACATCAATAATTTCATCAATGTGATGTGGAATGAACTCCCCGCCGAGGTTTTCCCAAAGGAGTACAGCATGGGGTTCTTCAAGAAGGGTGTGAAGAGATTTCTGAAGGGTCGGCAACGCGCGAGTGATACCCCTGGTGTTGCAAGCGTCCATAGGCTACGGTGACCGCTTACCATCAGGTGGCAAACAAGCATATACCCATGCTTGTTTGCCACATTAATGGTTTAAAAAAAAAATGTTCATTTAATTTTGCCAAACTGCACGCAATAAAATTATTTTTGTGACTAGAAAAAATGCCATAATTAAATTAATGTTTTTTGAACCACAAAGATGGCAAATCCTTAGCCTATGATTTTTTGCGACGCCAGAGACTGCAATAAGAAAATATCTCTCCGCGTGTAAGTGAATTGTAACTCATGTCGATTACATTGTATGGGGATTCACTTTGTAAAATCACATCGGTGATTTTGAACATTCGCGTGATTTAATTTGTTTGTTTGTGTAAGAACAATTCAATTGTATGAAGGTATTATTATTTATATAATTTTGCTTAACATAGTACGTTTTTCCAGGCACTCTGCTACGCTACGTCATGCACAACAAAGCAGTCTTCACTAAACATTACATGGACATTATTGAACAGGAATTAAGTAGAAATTAAGTGATAATTTTAATACAATTCGTATTTCCCTTTTAACCTTCAACCAGATAGTGGTGGTATTGATACTCGATAATATAACATGCATTTATTTTAAAGAACATTTTTTACAACGCGTAACAGGATTAACCAGAAATCTAAAATAGAAAGATTACGCCAATCAATGGCGCTTCCTTCCCCATTAAATTTACACGGTTGTTCTTAGTTTGCTTATCTAACGCGAGTCTAAAAACACGTACGCGTGTGAGAATAACATCGACGAAAAATACCTATACCTAAAAAATACCTTAGACAACCGCTCTCGCATAATAGCGTTCCTACTATGTTTGTTTTTATCTGTGAATAGTTTTGTTACTGGTTTGTTTAAACTTGTTATTATATCTTGTAAATTATTTTTTTAATTCCGGTGTAATGTATCTGGACATAATAACATATTTGCGATAAATAAACATTAAAAACGTCAGATATTTTTTCATGGACGACTCTTGAACCAAACTTTTTGGGTTTCTGGTTAATTTGGTTACACTTATATATACCATACTAGCTATTTTCCCCGCCACTTCGCCCGCGTATCAATATAATATATAACCTATGTTACTCAGTCATAATGTAGCTTTCTAATGGTAAAAGAAGTTTTCGAATCGTTCCAGTAGTTTCGGAGCCTATTCTAACCAAACAATCAAATCTTTCTCTATAATATTAGTGTAGACATTAACACTACTTGTTATATTCCATAGTTTGACCAAACTTTATATAGAAGAAATTAATATCAAGTATCTAATTAGTGCAATAGAAAGTTTAGCAGGACACTGCAATTTAAGTCGGCAATAAAACTGAACGAGTCCTAAAAAGTCAGTACACATAAACTAATTGTTCTCTATGAGGGCTTGTTTAACCAAATTTAACCAAACTTTTATTGAACTCATTTTGCTATATGACATGACAATATTGTTAACAAAAGTAGTAAATTGATGTCGATTATGTTGTAAATAATCACTAAACTAATTTGATACGACTAAAAAGTCTAGCTATCCCTTTCTCAAGTGCGGAGATAAATATAGATGACAATACTTTAAGTCCTGTCAAATTGGTACAGTTTAATGATTTCGTACAACGGAGCAGCACCGTTGTAAAACATGTTTAAATATTTATGATTGTTGAGCAAAAAATGCAATGAGATGTGGTGATACAGTAATCAAAGTGGTGATATAAAAATATCACCATGTTGACGGAATGTTAACGCAGGTTATATTTATGAATTATACATATACCTACTTAAAAATACGGCTTCATGTCACCTTTCGTATACCACTAAGGTGGCACCAAGTATACGGCCCACCTGATGGTAAGCAGTCACCGTAGCCTATAGCCGCTAGCAATACCAGGGGTATCACTAACGAGTTGCCAACCATGTTGTTGATGAGGATTCACTGTGCAAGCAGCATTACTTTAAACTTTCCTAATTGAAAACAATATTTTTTTTATATATTTTCTAATACATTCAGTAAGGCTTTTTTTAACCTAATTAGAGATAGAACTAATTAAATTTTCACTTCAAATCTAAAGACGTAATGTTCTCACAATTCAGTGTTGCCTAGTCTAAATATTGGTGCTTTTCCAGTAAACTCCTGTGACGGTAGTTTTAAATAATTCCCTATTCATTAGTTAAGGCTGTTTTTTAACTATAATTAAATATTTTTAATTGTTTTACAAACTAATAGTCATCCATGTTGCTTTAAAATTATAAATTACCGTTGTTTTAAAATACAACAGTTATGATAAATGCTTCCCATTTAATTCATACAACATTCAACAGTCTCTAAAAACTCATCACTCCTCTATTTATTGTTTTTAATCAATATAAATCCACCTTATTTCTATAGCTATTGGACCGACATATAAAGGCTGCGTAATATTTTTTGTCTCTTAAAATAATAAGATAATCTTTAATAATAAATAAATTTGTATTGATCTAAAAATCTCGGCGTGGAAGTTGAAAAATGAAATTATTTGTGTTTTTGATTCTTGTGTTGTGTGATATTGAAAATTATGTATTTATATCTATTGAGTAGTACATTTATAGTATTGTATTATCTAAATTGAGACTGTGTTTATACTTAAAAAATATAATAAAATAATATATATATACACATAATGGTGTCGATTCTGTTGTTAAAAATTACTTAACTTAACTAATTTGACAGGTCTTAAAGTCTTGCTATCTCTTTCTCATGTGCGGGGTTAAATAAGGATGGCAATATTTGTAGACCTGTCAAATTAGTTAAGTTTAGTAATTTTTAACAACAGAATTGGCACCAATGTATGTATAAATAATTGGATGGTCTTTTACCTTTATGAATTGAGCAATAATTTATATTTTACAACGGAAATATTGTATTTTTAAAACCCAAATGAAATATTTACACGATTCAATTCCAAGATGTTACGTGATACACCTTATGTAGGCGTGTGAGTGTGTTATATTTTTACTGTAAAAGTGAACAAAGAGATTTTATTTAAAATGTTTGTTTGTGTATGTAATCAAGTGACTAATAAAGCGTTTTTGTTGATAAGTGAATTCAATATTTTATTTCGCAGGATCCCTTTACACTTTTAGGAATTTATTGTTAAACATGCAACTAATAGCACAGCCTAACAACTCTATAAATTAGGTACTATAAAAAGTATGCTTCAAGACCGCCACAGTTGAAAGCTCACCAAGACTGGGGATTTCAATATAAAACTCCAACTCAAAAATCTTTATTTAACTAGACTTTACAGGCAAGCACTTTCAAATCGTCAGAATCTACCACCGGATTCGGAAGGTCGGTTTTGCTGAGAAGAATCCGGCAAGAAACTCAGCAATTACTCTTTTAAAACCAAAAGAATTGCATAAAGATTACATTTCAAATACTTACTTAACATGGATACCTATACACTTTTAACTATAGGAATCCCAAGCCGTAGAACATCATTAAAAAAACATATAGAATCAATACTTTATTCAAGTGATGATAACAATTTAATGCTGTAAGGAATAGGACTTTCGGTATACAGTGATCGTTACAACAATAGTGATGTTAATATCAGTCAGAGCCGCTGTGTCGTGACGATGCACTGGAGCCAGATCTACTGCGGGAGCCCTGGAACATAATAAACACAAAGTTACGTAAATGTTTGGTCTGCTGTTGGTAAATCTTAGTCACTTAACCTTTTTATTGACAATTGCATACAGCGCCATCTGGCTTCAAACTAAGCAAAGCTTCATAACATAGTATGAAAAAAGGCGTGTCCCGCCTTTACGCTTAGATCTTTAAAACTACGCAACGGATTTTAATGCGCTTTTCACTGATAGGTGAAGTGATTCCTGAGTAAGATATTTATGTAGGTTTTGGTGTACTATAAGAAGCAGTAGCTGACAGAACAATATGTTTTTGAAAAACATAATTTATAATTTATTTATTTAATCAGAGACAATTATACTAATTAATTATTAAACCACAGTCATACACACATGTCGCAATACTCCAAAATAATACACACCGAACACCCAGTCGCTAGGCAAACACAACATGCTTATCACTTAAAAATGTTCACCCCGTGGGGATCCGAACCCGCGATCTGTAACGACGCAGTCAGGTATACTAACCCACTAAACCAACGGTAGCGTCAATTTAATCAATATTTATTTGTGCCGTCGTGGAATGAAGTATCAATAAATACAGTGTTGGCGTTAAATTGTTAATTGGGGGGCGTGATGAGCGACAAATGTGGGGGGAGTGCCATACGAAAAATATAAAAAAATATACTAGATGAGCTCCAAAACTTTCAACCCCCGTGTCTTTGGCTGCGAGTAGCGGTAAAGGAAAGATTAAATTCTTATTATAAGTTCACATTTATTCAGCAAAAAGTTTATATTCGAAAATTATTTCCTTAAATGGACGCCACAATATTTTAACCCGGGGCGTCAGTGTCCCTAACACCGATAAGCATAAGTATGTAAGCCTCACCTGTCTAGAGCCACTACCGGATCTATTCCTAGAGCGGTCAGATCCGCTGCCGGAACCGGAATTACGTCGCGAGCTGGCTCGGGACGAGGCCTTTGATCCCGAGGCGCGAGACGACGCTCGCGATGACCGCTTGCTGCGCGACGACGCACGGGAACTAGCCTTTGATCCCTACACAAATTATCATAATACGTATACAAGGCCGTCTTTAGGCAGGTCGGGGCCCTCGGGCGCACAGTATTTAGGTCCCCTTTGGAAAGTAAGAAACATGTTTACGTCCACAGTCGTCATGCTTGGCCTGGTATCCTGGTATAGCAATTTAGACAATTTTTGCGTTTTTGTGCTACCTGGGAACAGGCCCTCAAACACACGGGAGCCCCAGGTTGCTCGTGATATCGTGATATCAGCCTCATTCATCTCAGGCAGCTTTTCTCTGAGCCGTTGGTAAAGTAGACATTCATAAGTGCCTTATTAGGGTCTAAATTGAATAAGCTAAGATTCATTTTGCTTTGTTCCAACCTTTTATGGGTACGATTTACTGTGCTAGCAACATTACATATGTTAAAGAAATTGTTTTTAAAGAGTAAAAGAAACTTGAAAGGACATGATTTGGTCCAAATTTGAAAGTGGTGGCCAAAGCAATTTTCTTGTATATTCTGTTAGAGTTTGTCCGTCAGAGCATTTATTACTATGGCACCAAAGTTGGACATTACAGGACATTTCGTTTGTTTTAGTTTTTTTTTATTCCTTTTTGATAGTGATAGGAATAACAGACCTTTCCGCTGCCCTTAGAGCTGGCCCTGGAGCGGCGCCCCCCGGGGGAACTGGCGCGGGAGGAGCCCGAGCGAGACCCCGAACGGGACCGTGACCTCGCAGACCCAGACCTTGTAAAACATTATATATATATTAATAATTAGCTGTGCCCGCGACTTCGTACGCGTGAATTCGTGTTTTTGAGTTTTCTGGGGCCCTTGTGAAGTGGGGGCCCCGTGTGCCCTTATAAAACGGCAATGGCCAAGACAAAGTTTGTATCAAATTTTTGGGAAAACCAAACCGGAAAAGTCCGAAATTTTTTCATTAACCGTGCGAAGTCGGGGCGGATAAAAGTACATAATATAAAAATGAATCCCTATTTCCCTTGGTCACGGCATAACGCGTGAACAGCTTCACCGATTTCGCTAAAAAAGATTTTTGTGTTAGTTATTGTCAGGATTTAATGAAAAAAAAATACAAACCATTTTTTAATTTCGGGATAAACTAAATTTTGTCGGTATAGCTAGCTATAAAAAATAAACGCGCGTTAGAATAATATACAACTGTAGTAGATAGTAAAGGAAAACTGAATACCTTGCAGACGCTGCTGAACCAGACCGAGATCGGGACTTCCTCGACCTGGAACCAGACCGGGAGCGACTCCTCGACTTGGACTTGGACTTGGATCGTGACCTCTCGCGTGACCCCGACCTTGACCTGTTCGAACCTTTCGACTTTTCTGAGCCGTGAGGTGACTTCGATGCCGACTTTGACCGAGAACGGGATCTGGGATGAAAAGAAAAAAAAACAATGGCGAAATAATAATAACTTCAACAATGTGCACAAAATATGTACAAAAAAAACATACAGACGACCATAGAACCTCCTCCTTTTTTGAAGTCTAATTATTTGAAGGTTAATTACGTCAAGGTATATTTAGTTTTTTTATATAATCGAAATATCTATGCTAATGTTATAAAGAGAGAACATATGTTTGTTGGAATATATGGGTTAATATCATATCATATATATTAGGTCCTTACATATGAAATTGGCGTTTTGTATGGGAGGAACAAAAAGTCGAATATTTTTTAATATAATATATTTAATTAATCAAAGTATGAACCATTATTTTCTATGCACTTTTGCCATCTCATAGGTAGTTCATTGATCTCTTTACTAAAAAAACCAGTCGGACGGGAATCAATAAAATCTTTGAAGGCGATTTGGACTGCCCCATCGGAGTTGAATTTTTTCCCTTGCAAGAAAGTTTCCAAATTTCGAAAAAAATGGTAATCTGTTGGAGCAAGGTCCGGGGAGTACGGAGGATGTCTTAGACTTTCCAATTGAAGCTCTTCTAATTTAGTAGCCGTCTGTAGCGCAGTGTGTGGTCTAGCGTTGTCGTGAAGCAGCAGTGGCGTGGAGCGATTGACCAGCCTAGGTTGTTTAGCCGCTAGCTTTTCCATCATGGTTTGCAATTCCTGACAATAGACATCAGCCGTAATAGTCTGGCCAGATTTGAAAAAACTGTAATGAACAATACCGGCACTAGTCCACCAAACGCTTACAAGTAACTTTTTTGGGGTTAATTTTCGCTTGGGGCAGGATTTGGCTGGCTGGCCAGGATCTAACCATTGCGCTGAGCGCTTCCGATTATCGTAAAGAACCCATTTTTCATCACAGGTAATGATTCGGTTTAAAATACCTTCATTATTGTGCCGGTTTAGTAATGTAACGCAGCAGTCGACGCGCGTTTGCCGGTTTGTTTCAGTCAATTCGTGAGGTACCCACCTTTCAAGCTTTTTAATCTTCCCAATTTGCTTCAAGTGAATTAAAACAGTTTTATCACTAACATTGCAGCCTGCAGCTAACTCGGACGTGGTTTGCGATGGATCCGCTTCCACAATAGCCTTCAACTCTTCATTATCAACTTGAGTCTCAGGCCGTCCACGGGGCTTGTTCTGCAGGTCGAAATTTCCAGAACGAAAACGTTGGAACCAAAAACGAACTGTGTTTTCTTTTGCAACACGACCGCCATACACATCATTCACCCTTCGAGTTGTTTCCGCAGCACTAGTGCCACGGCGGAACTCGTACTCGTAAATAATGCGATATTTAAGGTTTTCCATTTTGTAAAATGAGTGACGCAAACAGAAAAAAACAGAAGAAAAAAAACAAATGAATGACGATCATCGAAGCACAAATACATGAGTCTATAGCTGTACAAATTTGAATTTGGAATTCCTTACCAAAGAGGAGAAATTCGTGATTAAAGTGGCCAGTACGAAAAACGCCAATTTCATATGTAAGGACCTAATATATATCATATATCATATAACTACTAAACCTATATAAAAAAACAATTTTGTATCCACTGTGTAAAATGGGCTATAATATTCAAATTCTACGCGGGCGAAGTCGCAGGTAAACCTAGTAGGAAATAACATCTGGTAAGCCGCTTTGGCGTGAAAGAGTAACAAACCAACAAACATCCAATATGCATTATTTTCTGGAGATGCTTGTATGCCCGCCTGATGGGTAGCGATTACCGTAGCCTATGGCCGCTTGCAACACGAGGGGTATCACTCGCGCGTTGCCGATACAAAATGTTATACATAGAGTATTACCTTTCTTTCCCTGCATTCTGTTCTTGTTTATCCTCTTCTTCCTCATCGTCCTCCTCCTCTTCTTCTTCTTCTTCCTGAGAACAACATAAATTCGATTACAATAACACAGCCTATGGAAAGTTTTTGGCGGGAATCATTCGGAGCGGTTGAGATTTTTTGCGGTGTTATTATCTGCAGTGAAGTTTCATTAAGGGACTGATTTATAGGATCACAGGATCATTGGAAATAATACGGCCTTTGATCAATAGGTTACCTCTGACCTTAAGGCATGTTATGATCTGCTACTTCCATGGATTATCTCCAAAATCTTCAATACGCGTTAGAATGCCTTATACTAGGCATTTTAATGCACACACGTTAATATTGAGACACTTGGTAAATCTCTTACGTAACAGTGTCGACACAGGCAGATGAGCATTGATTGCCATAGTTCGCAAGAAGAAGAAGATGAACACAGTCAATCCCAGTCATAGAATGAATAAATAACAGGTAGACTTTAAATGGTTGATCGGTTTCGTATGAGATGTTGCTAGTGAAAAAAATCTTGTATCATATTTTATTTACGTTGCTTCCTATCTCATTAAAACTAATAGGTAAGCGTAAGTAGCTCACCAGCATATTTTGTTAAAAGTCAGTTTTTAGTGCAGAAAAACTACTAATTTATTCAGTAACTTCAAACTAAACTACACAAAGTATATAAAATAATAATGTGCATACTAGCTTTTGCCCACGGCTTCGCCCGCGTGTTCTGAATAAAGATAGCATATGTCCTTCCCCAAGTTATAATCTATCTCATTGCTAAATTTCATTCCGTTCCGTTTAGCTGTTTAGTAGTGAGAAGGTAGCAAACAAACACAAAAAGTTACTTTCGCATTTATAATATTAGTATGGATGTGTATTGTCAGGGTGCGTGTGTGTGTTGGTATGGAGGTGTGTGTGGTACCTGTGCGGGTTCGAGCTGCCGCTCACGCAGCCGTAGCATGCGGTGTTCGGGCGCGCTGAGCGGGCGGTGAGTGACCACGAGCCTCGTCAGAGCCCCGGCCGGAGCCCCGAGCCGCGCCCGACGCTTCGACAGCCGCACCCGCGTCTCCAGCTCATTGTAGTACACGCAATGATTGCGGACAACCTACCACGAACATATACTTAACAATTATAAAGTAGAATGGAGTTGCCATCATTCAATTTTGAGTACATGTTTCTGTCTTAGCGTTCATTGAAAGGTGTAAGAAGCTCACCAGCCTAACCTAACCTTAGTTAAAAATACAAGCTCTGTTATATGGAGGCAGAGTAATGTGTGACGCCGTAACACATTACGTTAAATTCCTCTCTAAGGTCAAGTCCTAACAAATAGTCATTTGTGGCATATCTTCATTATATTCCTTTCAATATAATATTAATTATCATTAAACTAAGATAAGTTTTATCATGCCAAATCTGCAGATTAATAAACACACACAAACATAATAATGTACAATGCAATATAAATTTTAATATAAATTTTGTGCCTATTTTGTTTGTAAAATTATTCTTAAATGAACATGAGTAAAATACGGGTTACATTTTGCTAATTTAAAAATCATCATTACATGAACATAACAAAACAAAGGAACTAAAATGTAACTGACCAAGAAATAGTTCTCTTCGTATCCCTTAGAAGCTTTGCTCTTAACATTCCAGTTGTATTCTCTAGCCATTTTGTATTCATAAGTGTCACCGTCCATGTACGGTATGTTCTCAACAATATCCCGTCTTCTCTTCTGTATTGTGTCTTCTGTGGGCAGACAGTATGCAACAAACTGTTCTCCACTCTCGTCCATCACACCACTAAAACATTCAGTTACATATAATATGTATAACCGAAAATGTATATTGCTTAAGTTATTGACCAACTGTTAATTATAAGGTTTACAACCCATTTTTATGTGCCCTTAGTGTTACATAAGACCCTTAAAACTATTTACTATGCAATATTAAGTATACTAGTAGAACATTGATCAAGTTTGAACAGTAGCAAGTATAATAAATATGTTATATAGTATTTTATCATGTAAAAATCTTACCGAATCATAGCCTGTGACATAGCCTCAATTTGTCCAGCAATGTTCTTATCAGCGGGAGCTGGATCGGTATCAAATATGACTTGAGCACACGGGTACTTCCACATCTCAAAGTCTGGGAACATGGGCATGACCTCCACAGGAGTGACACCAGGTTTGCTGTAATGCTTCTCTATTGGCTTCATGTTATCCTCAAATGTCTTCTCAATGGCCTTGATTTGACTGTCACGGTCCATGTACAATGTCTCTTCGCTGAATATCTTCTTGACATTGTAACCAACTTTAGCTTCAACCTAGGGATACAACAAAATAATTATATTTTTTAAATAATAAATAAATAAATAATCCTTCAAAATGTATTTAATCTGATGATCCTAGATGATATTAGGATAAAGTTATGCATTGTACCTACTGTCATTGGGCTATATTAGGTGTATTTTTTTTAAATAAAATCAGTCAGGATAATGTTCAAAATATTGGTGAAAGATTCCATTACATTGATAGATAGATACAGGTGATATAATAAAACTACATATCATGATGCTTTTAAGTATCTCATGGAGTAGGCAGTACCACTGCAGGCACTACGCAGGTAGCTATTAAAACTGTAAAAAAAATACCTTTTCCATAGATTGTGGCTGGAACCTAGTTTGTTCTGTAGAGATGTACTCGGAACGTCGCAACCAGGAAACATTTTTGGCATGATGCCGCGACCTCTTTGAATCTTGCGGTGTAAGAACATCATCCTCCAACAACTTCTCATCAGCAGGGTCCAACACTGCGTTGCCATCTCCTTGATATATATCCCGGTTTATCAAGTCTATATGCACCCCCAAATCGTGCTCTGTCAGAACTTCATATCGGTAATTTTTCTCTAGAGATGTAGGATTGTATTGTATGAAACGAGTCGATGGGAAAGGGTAGGTTATGAATTTTAGGTCAAAAGGTATATCTGGAAGGGTGTTGCAGTATTTTACTCGTGTTACTAAATCAGATCTGGAATGTAAATGATTTAATTAGTGTCCTCCGATCCCGTCAGTAGGTTACCTATTGGTTGTTACCAATTAAACAAACCTCCTTTCGCCAGTCCGCTGCGGACGCTTCTCACGCTCCGGTTCATTAGTTTGCACCGTGGGAGGCATCTTATTTTATTTTATACGTTAAATAACAAGTCTATCATATCAGTTAAAAGAGAATTACAAGTATACAAACAATCGAACCAAACACAATCCTCGAAAAAGTTTGCGCCTTGCAATGTACAACAATACAATATTAATTAATTATTAATTAATTTATTATATTTATGGCTTCTGTCAATAGGTTGACAATTCTGCCAGTGTCAGGGTTGAAAAATACACGTGATTGTTTATGACTTTTTCATTCTGCCAAAATGACCAGTAGCACGATCTAAAACAGATAGGACATCACAATATAATATACCAACACCAACACCCACTAAGTTACAAAATAATAAAACTACCAACATAAATATACTTATGATATAAATAATACATTTAAAGTTTAATGTTATATCTTTCAATGTACTTAAATAAAATAGCTATAATAGAGCTTTCTGAGGAAGACAAAATACAGGATATGTTGAAAGGGCGAGGAAAAGTAGGAGGAAGAACATCATACAATGAAACAGGGAATCTGGTGCAAGCAAAGAAAATATGTTCAACGGTACCCTCATCAAGGCCACATTCACATAAAGAGTGGTCCCGAACCCTGATCTTTGATAAAAAATGCGGGCTGCAGTTATGGCCAAGACGCAACCGAATTATTGTCGAAGTAGAAAATTTAGAGCAGTTACGAAACTCAAAGAACCAGGGTTTTAATGGAATATCAGGTTGCAAACTGCCATAAAATTTACCTTTTAGATGACGGGTACAGTTCCATGCATCATTCCAGCGCTTATTCAAATCAATTTTAGCGAGAGAACGTAAATCTTGGGCAAAGCAGTTAGCGTAAGTCTCCGTACCATTGCGAATAGACCACTTAGCACACGTATCAGCCTGTTCATTGCCAGAAATACCGGAGTGGCCAGGAATCCATGCAAGGACTACCTCAATTCCAGCAGAGTGACACTTAAAAAGGAGTTCTCGAGTTTTGAGGTTAATAGGGTGAACATCTCTAGAACGTAAGGGAAATTTTAAAATATCCTCTAAACAACTGCGACTATCAGTAAAAATTATAGTTTTATTAAGGTTGTGGGATTCTACCAGGGATACAGCTTCATAAATAGCTATAGTTTCTCCAGAAAAAACAGATATTCTGGGAGAGCATTTAAAACTAAGAGTCAGCTTCATGTCAGGGACCCACACCGCAGAACCCACAGGGTCATCTGCAGATAGTTTAGAGGCGTCTGTAAACATAGTTCGCCACCCGGGAAACTGCTCATTTAAGAGTGTTTTAAACCGAACGTTGGCTCCAGGATCTTCTTTATTAATACCAAAATATGTAATTACATTGGGCCTAAAAACAAGTGCATGAAAAGGAACAGCAAACATAGGATTACCAGGAAATTGAAAAAGAGGAGATGCTGCAATAAATTTTTCATAACTTTTGAAAAGGCAAGGAGCTTCTTTATGAGTCCAATAAGTTGAAGATGGAATAAAATTTGAAAGGTGACAAAGAGAAGTAAGTAAAGGGTGGCAAGAATTTTGAACAGCTTTGTAGAGAAATCTATCAGAGAGATATTGTCTACGAAGAAATAAGGGCGGATCCAGACATTCTACTTGGAGAGCTTTTATGGGGGAGGACTTCATGGCACCGCAAATGATGCGGAGGCACTTAGCTTGAATCTTGTCCCAATCAGCTATAGCAGCTTTATTACACGGTTCAAGCAAGAATGACCCGTAATCAAAATGGCTCCGAATAATGGCGTTATAAAGGAGTTTCTGAGTGTAGGGGTGAGCACCCCACCACACACCTGAAAGAGACCTCAAAACATTTACACCAAGCTCACATTTTTCCTTAATGTAATTAAGGTGGACAGTGCCAGTCATACGAGAGTCAAAGTATACCCCCAAAAATTTTACATTGTTTTTTACTTCAATGATCGCATTTTCCAGAACAATATCAACATCCGGTATCAATCTTCTCCTGGAAAACACCACTACAGAGCTTTTAGGACCAGACAGAGATAAGCCATGATCCGCTAGCCAGATATAAAGATTTTGTATAGCAGAATTAAGGCGAACAGAGCAATCGTCGATAGATTCTGAGGCATAATACAGGGCTATATCATCTGCGTATTGTAATATGTCACAATCGGAAGAACAAGAAGAGTCAAGTTCAGAAGTATATAAACTATAGAGTATGGGGCTTAAAACCGAGCCCTGTGGTAACCCCTTCCATACTATTCTTGGAGGATGTATAGTTCCTTGGACTCGAACAGAAATATAGCGTTCCATGAAAAGGTTACAAATGATATTAACCATCCTCGCGGGAAGACTCAGCTGAAGCATTTTCTGCCTGAGTAGCGGGAGGAGTACACTATCATAGGCTGAAGTGACGTCAAGAAATACACCAACAAGATGGTGTCCCCTTGAGAGGGCCAGGCGAATTTCCGAAGAGAACACGCTCAGGCTGTCCATCGTGCCCATACCTTTTCTAAACCCAAACTGCGATTTTGACAAGATATTCCTGCTTTCAAGAATCCATTCCAATCTATTTTTTATTAAGTGTTCCATAATTTTGGCCAGGACTGACGATAAGGCAATCGGACGATAGGAGGAGGGATCTTTAGGATCTTTATGGGGTTTAAGGATAGGAATGATGATTTGATGTTTCCATGACTCAGGAACAAACCCAGTTTCATAAATTTTGTTGAGAATAGCGAGTAAAATTAATTTTGAAGAGTCAGAACATTTTTTTAAAAAGGAGTAAGGAATACCATCAATACCAGGGGAGGAGTCGTGAAGATTATCTAAAACAGAGCAAAGCTCATCAAATGTAAAAGGATCATCCATTGGATCATAGGAAGGAGGAGAAGGGGACGATGATGGAAAACAATTTTCATGAGGAACAAAAGGTGGAGCCAGTCTATCCAAAAAATCATAGAGCCAGATAGAAGGATCATTGGAAACAGGATTACTATAAATGAAAGAACCTCGGAATTTTTTAATTTTTTTCCAAATTAGTGAAGAAGGGGTTCGGGGAGAAAGACTCTCACAGAAACGAGACCAGCCGTTACGTTTCTTCAAGGATAATTCCCTTTTTGATTTGGCTTTTGTATTTTGAAAATTTAAGTAGTTTTCTAAAGACGGAAATTCCAAAAAGATCTCTTCCATCTCTTCCCGTTTGCGGATGATTTCCGTGCATTCAGAATCCCACCATGGAGGGGAAGGAATGAAATCTTTAGGAGACTTTTTAATTGGAATGAATTGATTGGCCGAAGTTAATAAAGCAGATATAAAATCATTATAATTTTGTAAAAAGTTCTCAACAGTTATTTCAGGGAATAGATCTGTCAGGCTTGTAACGGATTGCTGAAATTCTGTCCACTTAGCCTTCGAGGTACGAAACTTTAAGAGAGGAGGAAATGGCATAGGCGAGATAGGAACACTATGGGATAAGGAGATAAGGATGGGGAGATGGTCACTACCATACGAGAAGGATAATACCTCCCAGTTACACTGAGAGGCCAGATTGGGGGACGTTAAGGATAAGTCGACACAACTGGGATTCTGAGAGGGAGGAGTTCTTCTAGTAGGCGAGCCATCATTTAATAAACAAAGGTTATTATTATCGAACAAATCAATAAGGAGAGCAGATGGGTACTCACACTGGAGGGAACCCCACATAGTATGATGGCAGTTGAAGTCACCTACAACAACTAAGGGGATAGGAAGAGTTAAGAGGATAGAGTTTAATTCGGAAATAATGGAAGAATTGGGAGAAGGAATGTAAATTGACACAAAGGTTGTATTTATAGCCCTGACGGCTACAATATTGAAAGAGGGAGAATGGGGAGGGAGAGGAATCAATGAATAGATAAGGGAATGTTTAAGAAGAAGGGCACTTCCATCCCATCCACTAACATGATCATCGCGGAGACATGAATACCCAGGAACCCGAAAACGAGAACCCGGCCTTAACCATGTCTCCGAGATGGCCAAAACATGAGGATGGTAGGAGTTAATTAGAGAGATAATTTCATGTTTTTTATGCCTAATGCTCTTGCAATTCCATTGAAGAATTGTCGTCATTTTTATTAAAACAAGTAGGAGTGAACTGGTTAAGTTTTTCAGTGACAGTGTACGGTAAGCTGATATTATGTTTGGTAATAATATCGATTAAAGAAATCAAAAGTTGTATGATATCGGATAATTCAGGATTTTGTCTAGAATGATTATCTGAAGTTATAAGAGCACAGCCATTAGGCTGGGAAGATTTTGGAGAACTAACTAGGGCAGAGTGAGCTTCTTTGTCGAATTCCTTACTAAGGGGAGGGCGAGGTCGTTGCTTGCGAGATACAGTTTTCCATTGGGATAAAACAGGAGGGATTAAAGGTCTGGAGATTTCATAAATTGGAGTAAGCGGGCTCATTGGGGGGCGAGTGGGAGTGGACATAGAGTTGGGAGAGGAAGTGGGGTTAGACAAAGGAGAAGAGCGTGTGGAGTCAGCAAAAGAGCGACGGGTAGGGCGAAAACGGAGAGAGGCTTCAGAGTATGGGATATTTTCCTCTGACATTACAATTTTTATTTGTTTCTGTCTTATATGTTCAGGGCAATTGGGGTCAATAGCCAGATGAGGACCTGAGCAAGACAGACATGTAGCCTCACTACGGGGTATTTGACAGGAACGTCCAGAATGTGGTTGAGCACATATAAAGCACCTTGGTTTGGACCTGCATTTATCTTGAATGTGCCCAAAGCGACAGCAATTATTGCATTGTATAGTGGGAAGGGTGTAAAGAGCTACTGGAAGCGAGGTGTAGCAACAGAAGACTCTCTCAGGCAAGGTTTGACCTAAAAATGTCACAACTACTGTCTGCGTAGGTAACCACTCAGTTTTACCGTCAGTAACAGATTTACGATTCAGCCTTCTTGCTTTTATAGCACGGCAACCGGGGGTGGAGCATTCAATACCACTCAGGAACTCCTCCATAGACCAGTCGACGGGGATTTGTTTCACAATACCCATTCGGGTAATGTGAAATGCTGGGATTATAATTTTATAATTAAGCTCCTGAAACAATGGACTGTCGAGGAAATTATTGGCAGAAGAAGCATTATCAAATTCAACAACAACACGGTTGCGTCCTACAGATCTAATTCCCCCCTTGTGAACACCAGAGACCTTGTTTCTGTAAATAATGTGAGCGAATTTAAGCAAACTAATAGTATAGCCAGCTGATGGGTCGGGTTCCACTCGTGAGACGTGGACAATAAAAGGGCCTTTATCCGAGTCATTGTACTTCAGTTTAGTACCACTAAATTCAGGGAGTGTATATGTATGCTGAATTGAAGCGGTAGGGGGAGAGGAGGCATCCCGTTTGCTTAGAATAATCTCTGCAGCGGGTTGAGAGCGTTTGGCAGCCTTCAAGACTTTTTTGGGGTCTTCTCTAATGATGGCATCAGTAGACATCTCAATATCATGACATATGGAGTCACCTCCACCCCCATCCGGGGGCTCCTCAGATTCCATCACCAGCTACTAAATGATTAATGGAAAACTTACCTCACAAAAAGTAATAAACAAGAAACAACACAGGACAACACAAATATTAGTGAAACTAAGCGATATTAGTACAAAAAACCTAATTTAGAAATCGCGCACGTGTAGTAAACAATACCACAGACACGAGCCCCCAAACAATACAATATTTTCAATTTTGATTTTTGACATTGACAGTATTGACACTGATGATTGTAGGTAGAAGGTGTACGTAAATGCCAAATGTCACTAAAAATAATGACATGACATTTCGTTGAATTGATGACAGATTTTTAGATCTTAGATCTCGTCCCTCTAGAATTCTACGGTATGCCTCTACGTTTGAAATCATAATATATAGGAAGTTTAGGTCCTAAACTCTAGGAACCGTGCTCTACGGTACCGTGTGGGTACTTGAAATCATGGAAATCATATACATAGCAACTGTGGCCGTAACCGTAGCATGCAATACCTAAGAACTTCCGGTAGGTAGGTAGTGCTGTGCTTCTGTCGGGTAAAACGTAGTGGTCACAGAGTACATAACCACTACGTTTTAGTAGTGGTTATATACTCTGTGCTGTCAGGTAAAAATTAAGACCGCCTCCACACATACAGTGTTCGTTTTTATTTAAAAAAAATGTAAGCCGTACCGTGCAATAAAGCCACCATTTTTAAGCAATCAAATTTGTTGGCTCACATTTACCATCCCTATTGTTCACATATCTATATATCGGTAATTAGTAGTATTTTATAGTTAAGCAAAGCAAGCAGCATGTTAGCAATAATGACGTTGTTCCAATTTGTTATTGAAGCGAAAATTAATTTGTGATCACTTCACTGCTTGTTGTATGTTTAAAAAACCGGGCTACACAATAATATGTTCCGGTGAATATTCATCTTCAACCTATCAAATTTGACTTTACATCATTAACTATTATTAGTTTTAAAAATCTTGCAACGTTCAATCTACTGGATCTCACATACCAGCTTATTATGTTTCCTGTTTGTATATAAACAAAGCAATGAGAATCATTTATTAAATGTAGGTCATATTATAGAACGTATAGATGTAGTTCAATACAGAAAATCCATTTAGAAAGATCGGAAAAGACTCGATAAGCAAGCATATAACAGCAAGTATACAACGGTCTATGTATCAACGGTTTTAGCTAATGTCGTGGATGTGTAGGAGGCTTAAGTTAATTTCGTTCTCATTCACTCATATTTAGTTCACTTGCACTGAAATAATAATTGTACTTCCTTCACTTCAACAAACGCACGACAAGACCCGTTCGATCATTCACCATATTTCGTCGCCATCTTTCTTTTCACAACTTTTGTCGGCGGTGAGGTACGTTGTAATTTTTCACAAATCGCCAAAACTACGACTAAATTGTGATATAATTCGCGTTAAATTACATCTGGGATTTATTTTCATTTGGAATATAATACCGTAAGTCCCATTAATTACGTAGTTTGTCTGACAGGGGTGATGGCCATGTGGTCGGTCAAAATGGAATTTTTCAACTACGCATTATTTTTTACGTTTTAAAATCACAAAGCACGTGCCTTGATTTGTTAGTAGAACCAATTTGATATTGTTTATTGAGTTATTGATTCCATTATGTATATACTTCTTAAAGATAACTGTCGGAAGCCGGGTCTGGTGACCAACGTGGCGCGATCGCAGCATATTAGGAATTGTTAACGTATTCTATTGTTGTAGATACTAAAATGGGTACTGTGGAGCGAGCTGGTGACGACCACACCTCAGAGATGGAGTCTGGTGAGGAGGAGGAAGTCGTAGGAGGCGGCGAATTAGCTCAGCATCTTATGAAAAGGTAACCTGTCATGATTGTCTTCTACTTTGTATTTCCGTCATGTGATTAAAGTCAATTACCAGCTCTATGAATAAGCCATATTGTCACACATGCCATGATGTTGATTGTTTCCATTTGTCCTCATGACATGTGTGACAGATTACAGTTATACCGAGCTGTATTAAAAGCTCGTCTCCATTAACTTAAAGTAGAAGAAGAAAATACTTGTCAAACACTAAAAACTGACTCCACTGACTTCTTCTGTACATGGCTGTATATATTGGCTTCAAGCGGAGTGTTTGACTAAATGGAGAAACATCTAAATTCAAATCCTTTTATCATTATTTTGCTAAGAATGGCCTTAGCATTATGAGTTAGTTATAGTCAAATTATTTGTAAGCCTTCATGGTGATTGTCCCTATAGCTTCTGAATTTGCTGCAGATAGTTTGATTTACTATTTTCATCTACCTAGAGTTCTCCTTTTAGGTAAGTTTACACTTTATATTGTGTATACTAGTGTAATTTCACTGTTATTATATTACTTTGTCCTGGCAGTTGATAAGTTATTATTCTTGGTTTCTATCAGTAGTTGCCGGCACCTATCTGTAATATGTGTTTGTGAAAATGTGTAAAATTAATTAAATAGACCGTCCTGGACATTGATACACTTGATAAGTTATTTCATTAGGCGGTCTTTATAAGTCTCAACATAGCACATTTACATTTCATTTTTACATACATATCATCATGCTGAGTTCCTTACAGGGTAGGCAGAGAGTAGGTATAGAAAGCCATTTCATTCTTGATTTGCAGACCTCTTTTGCTTCTTTTAATCAGTTCATACATGCCTGCCGGGTCCGAGTACACTTTACCTTACCCGAGTCCTACTATGGTAATTATATTTAACCAGTTACACATGCTGGTCAATATATTTTTGAAGCTTATTATCAGATAGCATATCAGTACTGTCCTTTAACTTCTCAGATCTAAAGGACAGATAGCCAAACTAAATTAACTATGGTATTAATTTAGTTATGTAGGTACCTAATCTAAAATAAAGTTTGTGACTAAGTAATCATTAAGTTCATAGTACATGTTTTGCCATGCAGTATATGCTATGTACTGCATGGCAAAACATGTACATTCTTTTTAACATATGTAACATCTTTTATACATACCATGTTTTAAGCAAATAAACATTATTATTATTAGTAGGGGGTGAGGCACTATTTCTCTACTTAATATCAAAATAGAAATGCGCATTTCAAAAATATTTATCATGTTCGATAGGTTTTTGTTTTTCATTCAGCTACATACTTTTTATGCATTAAATTAAAAGAAAAAAAATTACTCCTAAAACCCACGCGGTTGGAGTAGGTACCTAGCGAGCAGTAGCTATATTTTAGAACTACAGTCTAGCTAAAAAGTTCGGTAAAAAATGAATTAAATACCTACCTACAATTCTCAATCAGTTCATAAGTATTAAGTAGTACTATGTAAGTATTCTATTCGTGAAAATTAACTTCCAAATAAAATAAGAGTCATCGACCCAATGAGTCATTTCATGCTTGACTTGATCAATAATGCTTTGTAGCCGCGAACGCGAGGTTGCTCTAAATTTGTGCTCTCCTTGCATAAAGTAGAAACTCTAAAGTTCTCAATCGTAGTCGTAGCTCAGCTGTTTAGTTAGATGCCTAGTTATAGGTTTACTTACTAGATATCTTGTTAGTTTAACATTACTGGAACAAAAGATGTACCTTCCTAGGTAGGTATTAACCTGTTACATGGGTCGTTGACCGATACGACAGCTGAAATAAAGATAAATTAAAATTTGGATTAAGAAGGTAATACTTCCAATACTTCTATTAGTTACATACATATCTATGTGACCATGGGAGTCATGGGTATAAAGCTTTATTTGACGTACCTATTCTTTAATTGGTACCTACATATCTACCTTACCTATTCAACCCAAAATATAGATACGGCTACCTATTTTTTGTGTTGAAATTACTTTTTATAGGGCTCAGAAGGTATTTGCTACAATATACTAAGGCGACATGATTAATGTTTCACACCTTACAAGTTGCCCTGAATTCGGTTCTGTAAACAGTGTAGGTATTCGAACTTTTTGTTGAACACAGCAATGTGTGGGTGTTTCTGTCGTAAAATCCGTAAAGACGTGTTTATGTATTAAGAATAGCAAGCAAGCAACACTGCCAGATACGATACCGTGTCCATACATACCTAACTATTTACTAGATAGGCACCAGTAACTACTATAACTATAGCTTCCACAATTGAATTTATCAGCGACGAAAAGTAGATCTTACGGCGTCTGGAACATGAGTTCTTATTAGTTACATTTCATTCGTGGTAGACTTCTATAAAATGAAACCGCACGCACAATTATAAAAAATCGTTATATATATTCTTGCTCGTTTCCGAAGCGTGTAGGTAATTTGAGTAACTAGTTACTGGCTAATTTGCTATCTTAGATACAGTTATTGTATGTATTTAACGATCTGATTCTATGTCGAAGAATTAATTCCGTACTTTACCATCAGCATGTACTTTTTTGTCGTTTAACTTTTATGAAATTCTCAAGGAGAATATACCTAGTATGGCAAAAAACAGAACACTTAACACAAATTCATTATACAGGCAAAGTTTTGTATCGATGCATTTTATATGCCCTTGATACTTGTAAGACCCGTTCAAACCACCTACGTAGCTACATGTATAGGTAATAACTACATATTTATCTCTTTACATATGGTCTGTGCTAAATTGCTTTTTTTAAAAAGCCCTTCAGGGTTTGTAGGGCATTTCAAATAAAATAATAGCACGTATCAAACTTGGCGTGTGGTTCTTTCTGAGTATGTACCTAATTGTCGGCAATTAGTTGCAGCGAGAGTTTTTCTACCCGATTAACTTGCGCAAACCGCCAATTATGAACTAGCGGTGTCTACTAGATTGTGTTTGCGTTCAAATACTACAATAAACTTTTATATTCCCGAGAAAAAGGATTAAAAATAACCATGAACTCTGAAGTAAAAAAATCATGAGAATTGTACGGTCTACTCTTAAATTTATTCCCGACTATATCTGGAAAGCGAACTGAATTAACAAAATTTTCCACTGTTTATGTATTTAGTTATGCAAGTGTAAGCAGGCGCCGTGGCGGCTGAAATCGGGACACATGTAAATCTCTGCAGTACACAGATATAGGCCAGGGTTCGATGACGTAATAGGCAATACATGTGATGTACTTCAGAGCAACTATTAATACTATACTAATACTAACTATAATCGAATGTACAAACATACAAGCGACGGTATAATATTTTTGTCAGCATGTATTAAAAGCCACTTTCATGTAAAGATTACTCAAAGGTTTTGAGCTTCATTTATCCAGTTTATTATCAACACTACTGCATGTGCTGCGAAATATTGCTGTCTATCTTATTAGAGTATATACGGTGTTACTGTAAACAACGATGCAACAACGCAGCTAGCTTTATCTAAATATACTCATGGACAAATTTAGAGGAACGCAAAAAAGTGTATAAAACAAAATATCATAGTTATTTTATTTGTGACAATCTAGACATAACTGACTCTCCACCACATGCCTCTGTTCCAATGATGTTGCACTGGGTACCTCTCTCCCGGGCGTCTCCATACCATAAATCATTCCATCATCTGGCTTTAGGAAAAACCTTGACCCCAAGCGACCTACTCTATGGGCTGTGGCAAAGGGGCCTCTGGCAGGCAAGCGTGAATTGATTGCGCCGATTTCAGTCTTCTTCTCACAGTTTCGGTGCTTACTTTAACTCCTCGTACTTATTGGAGCTTTGTTCTTACCTCTGAAGAAGTTAAGGTCCAGTTTCTAAGCACAATGCCAACCATAAACCGTCATCTCTAAGATCATCTCTAACCACAGTTTGCCATTAACTTCTTTGTCCTGCGAGTCGCGTATACTGCCCGGTCTGCCTCTTAACAACTCTTGTGTACCACAAATTTTGATACTTACAACGTTTGGGCCACATGCATGTAGGTGTGCCCAGTTTCAATTAAGGTAACAACTTGAGTGGTTTTTATATCTGGGATTCTTAGTTTTTTTGCGGTAACAGTTAACAATTATAGCGATTAACAAATATTATTATAAAACCAAAGCAAAAAAATAAACCATACCTTTGTTTAGCCTCAAATTCAAAAGTTAGGAAAAATATTGCAGTGTGAGAGAATGTAATCTTATGCAATAATTAAAATAAAACATACGAAATTCGAAAAAATAACATTCCAACACATTAATTGTTTTAATAGAATCTACTAGTAATCTAGGAGAAATTAAAGCTTTTTTGCTTTCCTCCAATTTGCCCATGAGTGTATTTAATTAGTAATTGTATTTTTTTCGTGGATTATATCTAGATTGATCAGTATGATCGACAAATGGTCTTAACTTACATCAATTTATTTTTTTGCTCTAAAGTTGTATTAATACGACAAATGTTACGCCTCAGTTAAGTTCAATAGCACCAGTTTTTATGCTTATATACTTATGAATTGTTTTTCAATAAGTCTGGCAGGATGCAATATGTACCTAGCTGCTTTGAACAGCTTAGTCACTGAGTGGCCTTTTTGGGGCAGTGGTTTCTAATCTGGCTTGCGAATTTGCAATCATGATGATGTATCAAGATCCATGTTTTTTTTTGTTTTCGTATCTTAAAATGTTTACAATGAGTTACTATTATTACTATAAATTAGCTACTTCCCGAAACTCCGCGTGGATTGGGTTTTTTATATCCCAAAACAAACATTTTTTTTAAGACGAACTAATTTTGACATACATTTTGCAAATCTCTTGCTTCTTCATGTATTCCTGTCGGTTTCAAATACTCTTGATCAAAATCAAATCAAAATAAAAAAAGCATTTATTCAGTTTAGGCACTAATGGAGGTCTAAATTACCACCGGTTCAGAAGAAAAAGCCACCATAGCAGAACCGGCAAGAGACTCGGTTCCTTCCTTTATGGGGAATTTATAAATTTTATCCACTAAATTAGACCTGGGCCTTCTGCGCCTTATCTTCCATGACACTCGCATCGTATATATTTTAGTAACGGATTGCAATTTTATTGTATTGTTATAGTGGCATAACCCGCAACGAGATGCTAGCCGCGATCACGAACCGCATCCACGCGGAGGCGATGGCGTCTCTGCCGCCAAACGTGCGCCGGCGCATCCGGGCGTTGCGCTCTCTGCAGAAGGAGTTCGTCGACATCGAGGCCAAGTTCTATAGTGAGGTGCACGCTCTCGAATGCAAATACGAGAAGCTTTACAAGCCTCTGTTTGAAAAGGTATACCTTGAGCACTGATCCTGTATTGTAGACTAATTTACAATGTAAGCAGAGCCGTCGTTTTTTTTCTGTCTGTCAAGTGTGCTGTTTCATTAAGCAACCATTACTACTCACCCTGTACAATTTACTTTCTTTTTATACTCTAAAAGTGTCAAGTAATCGTACAGGTCGCGGCACGAAACTCTAGCGCTGAGCGAAACGTGGAGGGGATAGCTGCGCATGGGTACCATCGCGCACGCAATACAAATTAGTAATTTAATTGCTTAGTTAAAAACAGCAAAATAATGTTTTAATGTAAAGTCAAATAGTAAGTCTAGCGGTGAACAAAATGTGGAACTTAACTGCGTATGGGTACTGTCACGCACGCAAATATTACTTCATGTTACCTACAATATAATTTTTAACAAGTTTATGGGGAGTAGAAAAATAAATACACTATCGGATTTGTAAATTTTTATATTAAATACCAAATAATAAAAAAAATTATATTAAGTCCGAATTACATAAGAACCTACTGAAGTTTCTTCTCAGGATAGAAGAAACCTGCGAGTTCGGCAGGGTGTGGACATCAGACACCGCATTCTCCTTTCCGATATCTAGTCCGAATCAGACAATGGTCTTACACCTTCAATAGTATCCCAACAGGGCCTTTTGCTTACTGAGGGCCCCGGCTCAGGGCTGCTTCGGTCGTCGGCACTAACAGCGTCATCGTCATCAGACTCACCAAGGCTATCCTCTGAACTGTCACCATCAACGCGAATGATGAATTCTTCTGTAACCAAATCCACGACATGGTCACTCTTGACATATTGCTCTTCTATGTCCTTTACCTTTTGGCATAACTTTCCCCAATCCCAAGCACCCATCAGCAAAACTTTTTCTTGAATTAGTTCTATACATTTAGCAACACTCCACTTCACATTTTTACTGCCTACATATTGCTTTATGTCAGACCATGCCATTTCGATTGGATTTAGATCTGGGTGGTATGGTGGCAGTCTTAGCACTTGATGTCCTTGCTCTGCTAGTATCCTGTCAATTGAAAATGTTTTAAATCTATCTTTGTTAGCCCGTATTAAATTGTATAGTTGAGGTTTTAGTAGAGTTTCCTCATATTGTATGCCCTTTTCAGTAAGCCAACCCTGCATGTCAGCTTTTTTGGAATTAGAAGTGGGTGCAAGGTCCCATTGTTTATTATGGTATGATGCGTTGTCGACTACCACGACAGAATTAGGCGGTAAGTTCGGCAATAACTGTGTCCTCAGCCATTTTTCGTAGTTGTCGTAGTTCATATTGTCGTGGTAGTCGCCTGATTTCGCACCAGCTTTAAAAGTTAACAGTGCGTTCGGTATGAACCCAGCCTCTGATCCTGCGTGGACAATGACCACCCGCTGTCCTTTGGAGATAGGTTTTTTGAGACCTTTTGTAGTACCATCGGTCCAGGCTTTTGGAGCAGAGTGCGATGAATCTACGTAAGATTCATCTGTATATACGATGGGCCTTCCCTCTTGGCGATATTGTTTTATTTTGCGTAAGTATTCGATACGTAGTAAACGTATATTTGAACTTTCAATCAGTACTTTTCGATTGTTTTCAGTATTTTTCCACCGAAACCCTAAACTCTTAATTATTCGTCGAAGACTTCGTTCTGAGCCTTTGAAATTTATATCTTCCTCTAGCTTCTTTCTCAACTTTCCGACGGTGGGAAGTTCATTATTTGTCCTATGAAAGTTATGTATGCACCTCTTTATTAATCCTTGATCAAAGTTATCAATATCTGTGACCGGTTTTGATCTGGAGCGTTTTTTGCCTGGTGTTCTAAATACTGATAATAAGTCGGAATTATTGGCTTCAGTGGAGATTTTCCTTACCGTTGCTATGGACGTCTTTGTAGATTCAGCTGTCCTTTTCTGAATTTTCTGTAAGTCACTAATTATACTATTTAATTTTATATTTCCCGCCTGAATAACTTCTGCAGTTTGTTTTATTTCACTTATATCTACAGTGCTGCGGTCAGAATCGAGTAAAATACTCGCAGCTTCGCCAATTTCACTTTGAATTTGTTTCAGGGAATTAATGAAATCATTCGATTCCCTTTTCAGAAAACAATGCACGTCAAACACCATTTTCCGTGCCTGTCTTTTCAAAACAGTATTCCTTCTCGGCCTCGGCATTTTCACTGTTTAAAAACTGTTCAAACTTAATCAAACAGTGAATAAACTAACAAACACAACAAACAAATCAACAAAACAAACTTAACAAAAAACAACAACAAAAATTAACGATGACAACAAAACAATTCAGAACGCGACTGTACACTGGAAGTGCGCGGAGCGTCGTATCGGCACGGGGGACGGAGTACGACTGGAGAGCCAATCGGCGCAACGCACGCTCGCCCTTCACCCCTGTACCCCGCCAAGACACCTTATTTTTTACTTCTGCGCAATAACGGTCAGCGCTAGAGTTTCGTGCCGCGACCTATATGAGCATTACGGCAATCTGTCACTTTAGCCTATAGATGTTTGCAATACCGGGCTTATCACAAGTGTGCTACCAACCTTAATATTGAAAGTATCAACCTTTATTGAAAGGATTCAGGATAAATAAGTATGGCAATACTTTTAGTCCTGTCAAATATGTTCAGTTTAATGATTTTGTACAAAAGTATCGACACCAATTAAATCTCTCAGTCGATGAAAGACGTGCCCTTATGCATAATCAATCCTAATGGGTGTGTGTGTGTGCAGCGTGGCCAGATAGTGACCGGTAGCTACGAGCCCACGGAGGAGGAGTGCGCCAACCCGTGGCGTGACGAGGCGGAGGAGGACGAGCTGGCTCGCGCCGTACAGGCCGCCGCGCTCACCGACACCGACAAGACCGACACCAAGCCCGCAGAGTACGTTACACTACACAATCACTACATAGTATAAAACTAAGTCGCTATGTATGCCATATTAAAACATAGCATATGCCACTGTCACATTTGAAAAGTTAAGACACGTTTTTTTATATACCACTAAGGTGGCAATGGTAAACAACCATACGGCCCGCCTGATGGTAAGCAGTTTCCCTAGCCGATGGACGCATGCAACACTACATATCACTAGCGCGTATGCCGACCCTAAAATATGAATGAACAAATAAATATCAATAACATAAAATGAGTAACAATAAAATTATCTATTGTTAACATTTATTCATTTTACAAGTACAGTAATACAACTGACAAGTGGAAATAGCCCAGTCTCCATATCTATATCTGGTCTATGTGCCTTTGCCCATCAAAACAACCCCTATGGTTGCCATTTCCACATTTGACAAGTTCAGACAACAAATATAAGGATTCAGCGAAAGTAGTTTATTTAATGTAATATGTATGGAGTAGAGCGAACATATCTGATGTAATGTGACCAAAATTCTACTAACAGAGTAAACAAACTGACACCCGCTTGACCTTACGATAAACAGACACCGTAATTTATGGACGTTCGGAAATAACACGTTGCTGCCCTTTTAAAATAAACACTTAAGGTTTCTCTCAGGCATTATTGATCATTCGTTTACAGCATTTTAAATGACTGTTTAGGACTAAATCCGCGGTATTTCTTACAAGCATTAATGTAAAAGAAAACATCAGTAATAGCAGTAAACAGTACATGGAATTCTAATAGTTGGTCCAAATGTGTCAGAAGAATTTAAATTATTGGGATGATATCACACAAAGGCTTAAGAGATTAAACATTGCACATGATGAAATAATTCACCTATAGCTGAAAATCTATGATTGATTTGTTTAACATGCATCACCAACTGAGGTTCTGTTTAAATGTCTTAAACCTTCAACTATATATTAGCACATTGCTAATTATTGTGTTTATTTTATCAGGCCCCCAATGGACCCCAATGTGAAGGGAGTGCCAGACTTCTGGTACACCATCTTCAGGAATGTTTCAATGTTGTGCGAGATGATGCAGGAACATGACGAGCCTATTCTAAAATGCTTGCAGGACATCAAAGGTAAAATTACCAACTTATTACATTAGTTGTAAAAGAGTTCATCTTCAATTCGAATCTTGGCAGGGTCGCCATGTATAGTAGTTAAAAAAATATTTTGACATGTTCACTTCTACTTAAAGTGGGTTGTAGATTGTAATGGTAAGTGTAGATTAAAATGTATAATTTTCGCAAAGGCTGAATTGATTCCATTTCTTAGTGTATATCGAAATATTATTGAAAACATAAAAATATATTTGTATACAATATCAAGCTAATGTAATGACAGGAACCAGTACCAGTATTATTCATCCATTTCAATTACAATCAAATCCGTTATCACTCTTCAGCAGAGATTTTAACAGTTTATTTAAGATAACATTAATATGATGACACTTTACACCAATCATCTGAACAATCATGATTGATTTGTTTAACATGCATCACCAACTGAGGATACACTGACTGTTAATTAGCAAGACATACATTTTTGGCCCCTGTTTGAATGTTTTCCTTTCGGCAGTGCAAATGCATGAGGACCCTATTGGCTTCACACTCGAGTTCCACTTCGCACCCAACGACTATTTCACAAACACGGTGCTGACGAAGGAATACTCCATGAAATGCAAGCCCGATGATGAGAATCCCTTAGAGTTTGAGGGGCCTGAGATTTATTCGTGCAAGGTAAATATGCAATCAAGATTTTATTGATATCGCTCGCGAAATCTGCCTACACATATAATTTAATAATAATTTCATCTTTATTTGTATGGCCAGGGTTGTGAAATAAACTGGAAGAAGGGCAAGAACGTGACGGTGAAGACAATAAAGAAGAAGCAGAAGCACAAGTCGCGCGGCTCTGTGCGCACGGTCACCAAGTCTGTGCAGGCGGACTCCTTCTTCAACTTCTTCTCGCCGCCCGCCATGCCCGAAGACCCCAACTCCACGCTCGCCTCCGATATACAGGTTAATGTCCTCTCAATATATAAAAAAATAGGTCGTACTATTTTACTTATGGCAACTCAAACCTTTATAAAGACTATTTGTGAAAGTATTGATCTACACATTTTTTTTATTATGCAATTGGCTTTTGATGTTGTTTGGAGTTTCTGAAGGCAATCCAAAGCAGTAGAAGATCGTAATGGCCCTTAAGTTATGTGTTAAAAAAAATCGACCCAATTGTCATATTAAAATTACAATCTTGTAACCAATGAATGTGGAGGAAAGATGAACGATTGTGTGTGAGATAATGTTGGGGGTTGATGCTGCGCAGCTTTAGCTTTATTTTACCGCTGGTATTGCAGGTCTCCATAGGATCGTTTATCTCTGACTTGCCAAACTACTGAAGGGTTTTAGTTGCAATTTGGTGTGGCTTAGGGTGGGCGAATCAAAATATAGGCTATCAATTAACACGCGAATGCTCTAAGTAATGAGCTTTTATGTGTATGCCGTCAGGCGTTGCTAACGGCGGACTTCGAGATCGGCCACTACATCCGCGAGCGAGTGGTGTCTCGTGCCGTCCTGCTCTACACCGGCGAGGGGCTCGACGATGACGATGATGATGACTACGAAGAGGAGGTCAGTCACATATATACTTCTATATACATACATATCTGTATGTCTGTAGCCCGACCAAGAATTATTTGCGATTACGTATTCGAAAACGTAACTCGCGAAATGTCAAAATTTACATACAAATTTTAGTTCCACTTTTCATCGCCGCAGCACTGTTCATTTTTAATACAAAAATAGTCGTAGGCAATACGAAAACCTAATCGAAATTTTTTGTTGCTGGGGCTACTGAGGCATATAAAAACCTGCTAGAAGTGACATGTGTAAACGTTGTTCTGCTGGTGATGCGCTACTGTCTCTGAACATCAAAAATTGTTCATTTGGTTCAGGCCCTAATAAGGGACTTGGTGTATGTCTACTTTACCACCGGTTAAACTGGCAAATGATTCAACAATAAACGTTTTGAACATGCTCATGAGGCACCTGGTATTGCAAGCGTCTGTAGGCTGCAGTGGCCGCTTACTCTCAGCCGAGCCGTACATTTGTTTGCCAGTTTCGTGGTACAACAATATAAGTGTTATCGAGGCCGCATTGTCGCATGTGGCTTAACTGTATGCACGCTTTTTCAGTGCGGAAAACGCTGGATAGTAGATCTAACAAAAAATCCGTTTGGATAGTTGCCTTGCCTCATGTCACTTCTAGTAAGTTTATTTTTATTCCTACTCATGATATTGTGGATCTAGAAAATAACACCCCACCATTGTCCCAAAGGCAGATTTGACATTGAAAATAAAAATATTTACTATGAGCCCATCATTCTTGCTCTTTGCCAACCTCAGTGATGAATCCCTTTGATTCACTGATTTATAAAATATGATGCAATATCTGTCTGTTGCCTTCTAGTATAATAGTTTAATTTCTCCATGCAATAGAAAACTTTGATGCTAATGTGTTTTGTAGAAAAAATATTTAATACAACTGACATGCTCGATGCTTACCTTAAGAATTTCTACTATAGTTTGTTGTCTTCTAGTTCCACAAAGTAGTGTATTACTATCTCATCTGTATTCTAGAAATCCGTGGGAACCATCACACTCATCTTAAAAGTCGTACAAAATTTTACACGCGCTTTCTTTTCGCAATTTTGTGCTTGTCCGAAGTGAATTCTACAGCCATCGACATGTAGTACGAGAGATTAGCTTGCTCCTCTTGCATGGTAGCTCTGTCATGATGCTTGCTTAGTTAGTACGTGCGTAGTATTTTTTTTATTTTGTTTTGCCTTCCCCTTATCCCTTAGACGAAGGTACTATACGCCGGATTTATTTTTACTTGCTTTTTCCGCAATGCATGTGTTCAGTCCATGATTTATACAAATGTTAATGTTTTTAATTTATTTTTATTAAAATTGATTATATTCTTGTAATTGTTCAGTATGAAAAACATTGGTACATTGGCATATCTATATAGAAATTATCTATGTATATTTGTTTAATGGTTTTATTGCGATTAAAAATTGGCATTAAGTTTTAATCCTATTTATTGATAAACCTTCGCAAGTACGTCTACTAAGGGTACATTCCGTTATTTCGAAGAATTTGTTCATGAGCTGAATACATAGATTGTGGAAAAGTCCAGTGAGATTCCGTGCGTATGTTCCTGTCCCTTTACCGTAATGTGAGGAGGCGGTGCGACTCGGGCATCGGTATCTCCGTCTGGGGGAGCGGAGGGCGGCCACCAACGGTGTGTTTGGTTTCAGGAGGATACGTATTCTGACGAAGATTCGGGCACGGAGGAAGTGTCGGACGCGGAGGATTGATGCAAGAGCGCCTCGCGTCCAATAGTACTAGCTAGCCGCGCCGGACTCCCGACCGCTCTATCCGCGACATATCCGCCCGTATCGTTCTAACGAGTGCGTCACTCGCTGTCTTTATACTCTGGCACAATGGGCTGTCCTCTAAATTGGTAGTATTTCACGCTAGATGTTATTATATTGTCGGTGACTTCTCGCGCACGCTCTATGCATGATTTATCCTCTAGATAGATAAATATGTTTTAGACCGTTTGATAGACACGGCTCTCGAGGAGCGCATTTTATTTTATACCTTAAAGCGAGAAGTGTCAAGGTGCCTTCTTGCACGAAGATAATGCATGTTAACTTGTTAGATGTCTGTTACAACACCTTTATTGCATTTCTAGTTTAGTTATACAATTCCTCGTTTTTATTTATTAATATACAGTAATAATAATTATAGTGTGTATTTTTGTTAACGAATTTTACATATTCGTTTGTGTACTTTGAAAATTTCATGTGATATTATTATTCTGTAAGGCTATTCGTTTGTATCCTACTGAAATTGTTGATGTTGTCACTCCGGCTGGCGGCCGGAGCGACGAACGAATCTCTATTAGTGCCAAAATGCATTTGATATCACTCGAGCATCGCGTCATTCGCGTCTGTGATCTACTATATATGTATGTTGACAATAGTTAGGTCGGAGGATAGATGTATATTTTTTATTTATGTAACTTTTCTATTGAAGTTAGCATAATAACGTTCAATGTATAGCAGCTCGTCAGGTAGTTTACATACTGGTAATGGCTTTATGTTTTTGGCATGATGTCGTTATGATGACATTAAAATTGTATGCTTCGTACCCGAGTGTTTTATTTTGAGATTTTTTATCCTTATTTGCATGCTATGGCAAGTGTGAGGAGAGCGCAGATGGTTGCAGAATTCACGTTTCATGTTGTTTAAGGCGAAGGCGACACGATCGTATATCATTTTTCTTCATCTGATGTCACCGAACGGAACTATTCATAACGATTATTTGGCCACTTTCACGTCAAGCGTAGCGACTATCGAAAGTATTGCAGGCATCAATAGTATACCATTGATACAATTACTGGACTATCCATAGTCGCTGAGCTGCAACGCTAATAGTCGGCATTGATTCTATATTTGTTTCGACTAACGGTCCCGTGGCTCTTGTAGCGGGGCATGAGATTGAGAGGATGTTTTGTTGATGCCTTGTCAGGAGGAGGAGGAATGCTCGTCGGAGGAGAGTGAAGACGAAGAGCCCGCGCCGCGCCGCCGCGGCAAGAAACCGCACACTGCCAAGGGCCAGGAGAACCCGGCCGAGTGCAAACAGCAGTAGTTAAATTATCTCTCACACGGTCTAATGGTCCAACACTTGCGAGAGCCGACGCCACGTGACAACCTATACCAGTTTAATCATTGTAATATTCCAGTTGTTATAAATTAACACTTATTTTTGCGGGTTGCTTTAAATTGTTGTATGATCATGTCAGAGATTATTGCTGGTAAATCTTGATTTTTATTGTTTCCATCGTATTAGTATGAAAATAAAAAAACGGGATAATTTTCCAAAAAGTTCGTTCGTATAATAAGATGACCATGTGGTTATTTTAAGCAACATCCTCGAAAAGTGTGTTGGTTTGTTACATCCTGTATATTATGTATGTATAGGTCAAGAGATTGATGCGCTTAAAATGAGCATCCTAATGTTAGCCGACCTGTATCAAACTCGCTCGTTTGTAAATCAATTTGTAAGCGTTAAGTGAGGAATTAAAAGTCCTTTTATATTTCTTGAGATGTCAAGTAGTTAAGATGTAATTTATTGCTTTAAGAACGGAAAATATGAACTTGTATTTAAACATGCGTTGAGTGGCGTCGCGTCGGATCGAGTTAGCAAAATATGTTGCTGGTAAGTGCAGCAGTTATTCTCAATCAAAAAGAAAAGGTGCTGAAATGTAAGATACAATTCACTTGTTATTCCAAGAATCTGATAAATAGCAAATATGTCGTATAATTTTTACAAATGCAGTGTTCGATGTTCAATCCAGTTTTTAATTACATAATAATTTAGGTTAGGTATGAATACTTTATCTATATATGAATAATCTTTATTCATACCTAATAGTTAAATGTTTTGACAAGGACCTGGCCCAATATAGTACCTATATGAATTTAATAAATAAACTCAGTCTAATGAACCATATTGCTGTTATTATCAGAGAATGAAGACTGGAACATAAATATCTCTGTAAATCATGATTCATATTTTGGACTGGGTGAACGCAGTGAATCCAATTATGATCCTTACTTGCTGAACATTCCACATTGTTAACAAATGGAATGAAAAGTTATCCGCCTTAGGTTGATCGTCTCGTTTTAGATTATGTTCAGTGTTGTCTTAGTATTATAGAAAAGGTGGTACTTTGACACCAAGGTAGCTCGAGACTTGTGATGTTAACGCTGCCTTTTGTTAACGACCGATTTAACTGTCTGAGACGGTATTGTTAATCTAAGTTTTTAATTCATTTTATGATAAGCGTCTTTAGGTTGGCGTTAACGACTCGCGGATTTAAAACAGATAATTGCAATAAGCAATTTGACAATACCTATAGTAACTTAGATATGTGCTTGGATGTCCATCGCACGATATTATAATTTTTTTGTGTAAACTCCAGAGAGCTGAAGGCTGCGGTGAAGCCAGTGTTCCTTATATTATAATACAGATGTTAGGTTGAAACTGCGTCGCATACACAAGCTATAGGGTATTTGTACACAAACATTTTTTAAATAAATTTTATTAATTAAAATGTAATTTTATTCGCATCAACTTCTAAGTTCTGTGCATGTACCTAAGTCAAGTTAATTATTTGATAAATGTGTAAATATCTAAAATTGGTGGTTCCTTCTATGTTCTCTGTATGTTCATCGATATTTTCGCCAAAAGTGTACCGAAATTCAAAACTTTCAATGGAATTGGCACTTGAAGAGAGGTAGGGTGATTTGGGATTTCCCGTGGAATTATCCCATTTAAATTGGAGCCGCCCGACTGGGGACTGTACCTCCGCCTTACAGAAGACCGCAGTGAAATAACACTACTTGATGTAGTGTTGTGCTGCGGTAAGTAAGGTTGCCAGTGCTCCACGAGGATATGCTGGGCTAGTAGTATTATTGCTAGCACAGTGAGTACTCATCAACAACATGGTTGGCACCCCGTTAGTGATATCCCTGGTGTAGCGCTAGCGGCTATAGGCTACGGTGACTGCTTTCCATCAGGTAGGCCGTATGCTTGTGTGCCACCTTAGTGGTATAAAAAATAAAAAAAACTACGCAGATTAGGTAGTAAGCAGCCGTTTATAATAAAACATAAAAAAACGTAAGATCATTTATTAACTTTCAATTGTGTACATAATCAATATTGTATTTATCACGATTTGTCTTTTAAAATATGATCAGATCTTGGTTTACAGAATACTTAAATATTTTCATCAATTTAATAAAACATTAGGTAAAAATCTACTTTGCGGCATTAAAAAATGGAAGCGTATAATTACCTTTTATTGAGAAAACATGCTGTGAATTTTACTATTAATTTTTAATAGTAACTGACGACTGTCAAATTTTCTTGAAGGTTGTTACGACTCGTATTTATCAGCTTAGTCTACTATTTTGCCCACAAAGTAGATCCCTTTATTTCTAACAGATAGCATAAAGTTACAGAACAAATAAATACAAAATATTCTCTACAATTTCGTTGCTAGAAGAAACACCAGAATTCCAATCGCAAGTTAAAAACGTTCACAATTTCTCACTTTTTAAGAAATCTGTATTTCTTTGTACTCTATTGAATTATACTACTTAAGTACCTACAGCGATTAATTGATTGAAAGTTTGTAATATTGGGACCTTGACCATACTTGCAATAATTATGACAAGTATTGCGAAGTAATAAAGTTGTACAAAAATAACTTATAAACAGTGCCACCAACTTAACTCCGAGGTGTAAGAAATATATTGATCTGTGAAATAGATATAGTTACCTACTTTTATTATATGTAGTGTACGTGTCTCCGGGCGAAAAGCGTACCTACCAATGGGTACTGATGTGGTACTAGGTACCAATAGAAAACTGGATCGTAACGAGTGATTATGAAAAATGGCGAGCCAAATTCATTGTATACCAGGTGTAACCAGAATGTGGTATGTATCTGAAACTATATTAAAGTACCCATGATAACGAATAACTTTTCTATATACGACTTTCCCCAAAAGTCAATAGTTTTTGGGTTATAAGTGTCTAAAGATTTCATGACAAATAAGCTAACGCAACCCTATCATCAGCTGTGTTTCATATTTGGGGTAATGACCGCAACTGCAAAATGGCCGACGGACGCTACCTATCCGCATGCCCTATCCACAATACCGACAAAGGAGTCAAAGGCACCGCCGCACGCGCCTACTAGCCTACGCGGCTCTTTTGGCGCATGTCCTTTGATTAATTAGTTTTACCGCCTTTGCATAAAAACCTAAAATATTTTTTGTAGGCAAAATTAATTTCTATCATGGGCTTCAGTTCAGTCGCTCTAAGCAGCTAAAGGCATTCGGGTGTTTATGTCGCTAATTTACTAACGTGGTTCGTGTGTTTTTGTTCGGATTATTGTAGTTATTGTTATTAATCATTCTGTTATTGTTACATATTGCTTATTAGTATTGTTTTGTGTCAAAAATGTCGACGGAGACCTACACCAATCAGGACTATTATGTTGTGCATTGGTAGATTTGCGATGGATGTATGTGCGCTGACGACGTGCCGCTTTATGCATCGAGCGAGAAGTGCGACATAATTATGAACCCTTCTTGTAGTTCTTGTTGGTAGCAGCTCGCAGCAACCGTCGCTTTGACGTCACGACGGTTGCGAGTGCGCCAGCCCTTGCCCTTGAAGATTCGTACCCACGTACTCAAACAGTTCGTAATAGTGTAATAGAATCCAACTGCTTCGTGTTTTACAATTTCAAATTACTAACCTTTTTTAAGTGTCCTTCCATACGGAAAACGATTAATTCTTAAAGTGAACAAATACGTGACGTGTCCGATCAAATAAAGCAACCATTAGAACAGGTAAGTTTTAGATAATTTAAAATCAAACAAATAGGTAGACGTAAATGGATGCACAATCCACTGTTACTGAGTAGGTTAATTTCAGCGGGTGCGGCACGTGTAAGGCGCTTTGTAGTTTACCGCCTGCCGCCGCGCGCCTCATTCATCGAAAATGCATAGCTATAGCTCATGAGGGTTGCTACTATTTTGAAATAAATTGCATAACTTAATTTTAGTATGAAAATAAAAATATACGATCTCCGAGTCCGGACGTCGGCTGTGTAACAATCACAGGTGATACTTTCTATTGCCTAAATATCAGGACTCCCTTTCCGATAAACCTTGTATAATAATGACACCTGAAAATCAAAATATTTTATATCTACTTGGGTATACATGGGGCTTTTGGACAAGGCTGTTATGTTACATGAAAATAAAGCTGGATTAATTTATTTGCGGGTGAGGTAAACATGCGCTTCTTCGGATAAAAGACCTTGTGGCTAGAATTCAAACTTTATAGCCGTCACAATTAGTTACAATAATGGTCGGTAGCAAAGCAAGTTATATTCTGTCAACTTTAAGTTTTTTGGTCAAGATCGACCATCGATGTCACAGAAGAAGAACGCGTTTTAACAATCGGCGAACCGTAATATTCATACAAAAATTTGAGCCAGGCATGGTTCAGTCTGTAACACGTTCATTTAGCACCAATAGGTCTTAAAACATTAAACGTACTTACACAATAACAGCTAAAGGTCAAATATAAATAATATCGCTATCATGACTACACAAACAATAGGGAATGATGCGATATGATTACGTTGAGTTCTAGCTTTAGGATGGCAACATCACCACCGCGATGTCAATTTGACGTTTGTGACGGAAATGTGTCAAATCATCGAACTAATTTGTTATACTTGCAATAGCTATACTGAAACTTGCATTTACATAATAATTCAGAACATTTCACACAAAGTCAACTGACTTCAAACTAGGCAGAGCGAGAATATGGTTACCAGAATCTAATATACACACATACAATATTATGAATATATATACATGATTTTATTATTTATGTAATTATATCTAACTAGCGACCCGCCCCCGGCTTCGCACGGCCAGCGTTTCCCATGAAAGTTAAATATCTACAAAACATAATGAATTTACATGAAAACCTTCCTCTTAAGCACTCTATCTATTAAAAAAAACCGCATCAAAATCCGTCATGTAGTTTTAAAGATTAAGCATACACAGGGACAGACAGACAGCGGGAAGCGACTTTGTTTTATACTATGTAGTGATATCTCCCGAGCGAAGAAGGGTGAACATTGTGTCTTTTGGCACAAGTGGGTCAAGCCGTCATACAACACATTACAAAATAACAAATGTTATCTATCAATATTATAAGTAGTGACATCATTACGAAATATTTGCAAGATCAGTAGGACAGTAGGCTTAGCAAAAAACAACTCCAGTACGTATTAGTATCGCTTTCGACTATTTTGTATGGGAAAATGAACAGCGCTGTGACGGCGAAAAGTGGAACAAAAAATGACATACGAATGTTGACAACTAGATTGATAAGTTTTTTGAAAACTTAGTCGAAGATGTTCCTGCTAACAGTTCAATACTGGGGTCTTTCAAATACATTAGAAAATGTAAGTTTCTCTCAAAATGTCAGAATGTTCCTATGTATTTTTTGTTCCACTTTTCATCGCCGCAAGCGATACGAATACCAAGTCGAAAGTTGTTCTTGCTAAAGCTATTGAAGACGACATTTCCTTCATTCACTCACTATACGTAAAGTACCTATTACTCTTAAGTAGGCAACGAGTGTTAGAAATTAATTATCGGCTGTATAGTTTTACTTTTAACGTCACGATGCACGATTACGCAATGAGCGAATTGTTGTAAGCATGCAAATGCGGTATCAGAATTATAGTATCACCGGCAGCCAAAAATTATCTTGTAGAGGCATTTAAAGTTCCACTTTAGGTCGTCGGTTCAAATTATAATCATGTACTGTATGTTTTGATATGAAGTACAATTACGTTAATGCAATGCATATGTAACAATTTGATAACTTATGTCCGTAACTATTGTCCTGACACCTATGAGTAGTAATAATGTTTAACATAAGCTTGGTGCGACTCTATTTAATAGATCGTATAGTAGCGTTAACAAAACGCCGGCTTGCCTCTAATTACGTAAACCAAGCGAAACATACTGTCAAAATACAGTATTTAATCATCACATTACGAACCTTATAATATGAAGATTAAGTACTATTTTCGTTCAACTTCATAGCCCGGACAATTTACTTATATTTATTTTATATTGATGTCGCAATAATATCCTAATTTGTCAATAATTCTAAATAAATAATGGCAAAAGATCACACACAGGCCGTTTGGAACCAAAAACAACAGATAGGTATAAAAAGAAAAAATAAGTTTAAAAAAATTAAATTAATTAAGCTATTATTTTCGAATACATACAATAAAGGGAAATGGATCGAATAAAAATAACATTCCAGAAATGTACAAAACGTTTCTCTGAGATTTAAGGGAAAATATCCATTATCTAGTATTACATAAAACAAGTTGTTGTCACCTGAGTCCTTACCACAGTTTGGAGTCCACACACAACACCTTCAAACTGTGATAAGAACTATACAAAAAAAACACAACATTCAATTTTATCTTATTAGTGCACAGTTGAATTTTGCTTGCAACAATTCATCTGTGCTGCTTATGACAGTCGACCAATCGGGTCTGTCTCATTCGCATTTTGTTGCTTTAGCTCCGGACACTTTTTAAATAGGTGTCTTGAGTAAAAGAATTGCTGTTTATTTCGCAAGTCCTTATACTGATTAGAGGCGATATTTAGCCTACAATATAAATCTCAGTCAATAAATACTACAGGCAAAAGTTACAATGCCGTTTCAACATTCTAACATTCTGTTTCAATATAACTACACTAGTACATTTTTGTAATAAAATTATGCCTCTTTTGTCGTGTACACATAAATAAAATAAATTAAATCAAAGAAAATGTCACATGAATAAGAAAATCACATGGAAACAGATTAAGATCAGAACTCAGTAAAACAGCATTTAATTGCTAATAAACCAGTGTTTTTGTATCAAACAATATAGAAAGGTTTCATATATTTTATTAACAACTTTATGAGCTTAAGTATTCTTACCCTTGACGTTCTACAACTTCACAAATAGCGAATACAAAAATTCCAGTTTAACTGATCTTTAAACGTATTTCAAAGTTTAAAACTCAGACAGCAAACTGTGTCTATACAGGCCAATAGACAATATAGATATTTATTTTTAAATATTCATAGGTTTTTTAAACTGTACCTTACAAACAAATTTTAATAACATGGTAAGAACTGACACAACCTTAATGACACACAATTATTTATTACACAGTTTAAGTCGGTTCGGATCTTGATTGCTCTGAAGTTAGCTTAAGGCGGCTACTGCGGCGTACCTAACTACTAATATCTGTCAATGGCAAATTAAGCATATTATAAACTAGCGACCCGCTCCGGCTTCGCACGGATTAACACAAACCTAATTGAATTGAAAACGTACCAAAATCCGTTACATAGTTTTAAAGATCTAAGCATACATAGGGACAGACAGACAGCGGGAAGCGACTTTGTTTTATACTATGTAGTGATGCTAGATGCCTCTAGTGCTAGCGGGCCTCTCGAGGAGGCCCGTGCACTTTTGCCCTCAGTGCCAACCTATTGTTACGCCACTGCGCAACATTATGACATTGGTGCCAATTCTGTTGTTAAAAATTACTGAACTTAACTAATTTGAATTTGACAGGCCCAAAAATATTGCCATCCTTATTTAACCCCGGTCATGAGAAAGGGATATCAAGACTGTTAGACCTGTCAAATTAGTTTAGTAATTTTACCATTTAACCAACAACCTTCACGACGATCAAGATCCGAGCCGGCCAGATCTATAACGCCTAGCACCAACGACGGATATTAGAGTATTTTCTCTTATCCCCACAATTCAGAGAGTATTGTTTTCAGTTTAAAATGAACAACCATTTACCGCATAACGCTTTAATTTATATCGGCTTTTACATAAATTAAATGTAAAGCTTATTTTAAAGGAAGAAGTAGAGGAAGTCTACGGTCTAATTAACAGACGGAAGAGTGAAGAATTAGAAGAAAAAGTGTGTCAAATAGGCGCTCTACCTTATGCTTTTAATAAATATCAAATATAAAAGTCCCTTAAGTACTTTAAAGAAATCACCATAGTATGATACCTAGTACGCATTGAAGGAGCGAGCCTGTATGAAGAGATTGATGGTTGTAGAAGAAGCAAAAGCGGTGTGCAAGTCAACAGTGAAACGGCGCTCTAATATAAAAATATATGTACTCTCTGCCTATTCCGAAAGGGACTTGCATCTATTGGATCTATGCATGTATAAATCTCAAAGGTTTTGTCCGTCGCGTGCGCTCTGCTGGATATTACAAAACTGACCTTATAAAAACTAAAACCGCTCCCTACCAATATCTACCATTGTCTACTGACCCCGTGGTGCTGCGGCCGTGGAAGCCGTTGCGTCACGTGTCACGCCGGTGTCTTCGTCTTTTTGCCGAAGGGTAGATGAATGCGTCTCTTTCTCGGCTTTGGTAGACCCTCGTCGTCCATCAGCGAGGAGTCGGTGGACTCTTCTTCTGGCGGGGTGTTGCTGGACGGCGTTGGTACGTCTGCAATATTATATGTACTTAATCTACTGGGTGTATTTAACGTACTCATCTTTCACCACGTGACCTAATATGCTAATGGATGTTGGAAAATTCACACACTTCTGTTTTCCACATGTTTTCTAGCAAGTGTAGTACCCTTAGAGCATACCGGAGGTAGCATTAGCGCGTTGTAAGAGTTACTTCACCAATTTTGAGAGGTTTCACTGCAACAGTGGCATATATTTTTTAATCCACTAAAATGGCACACAAGCATACGGCTCATCTGATGGTAAGCAGTCACCGAAGCCTATAGCCGCTAGCAATACCAGGGATATCACTAACGAGCTGTCAACCCAGTTGTTGATGAGGACTCACTGCTACCATCGTGGAGCACTGGCACCTCACTTACCGCAGAAACACAGTACTACATCAAAGTGATATTATTTGATTGCGGTCTTCTGTAAGGTACCTACAGTCCACAGCCGGGCGGCTCCAATTTATATGTTATAAAGAAATAAATATGTTATCCTCTGGTGGTATGGTATGGTACGATCTGCAACTTAACGTACAGCACAGCGTATCCTCCAAGAACTCTGCATAACATATTCACCAGAAATACAAAACACAAAACAACACTACTATAAGTACAGAGTAATGTTAGTCGACTGAGATCTTTATGTAAGGTGGATTGACAGTCTCAAATTCGACGGCTCCAATTTTTGCAAGAGTGAATTCTACTATCTCTCTTTAATATGTTGTTTAGTAGAAAGTATGTAACGAAACGAATGTTACCTTCAACTAGTGGTCTCTGTCTGGTGAATAGGTTCCTGGGCGGAGGGCGCGGGTCATCGGTCGTATTTGTTGCTACTATATCCGTGCTGCGAGAGCGCATTATCTGTCACACATCATTACATAATAATTAATATCCGTGCATTCCATTTTACATAATACGACACTTTTAATATATATGTGATGGTAAGGCTGACCTGTCCCTCGGAGAGCGGTCGTCGCGGCGGCGGGTGCGGCGCGGCGATACGCACGGAAGCGCGCAGCTGCGGCTGCGACTGCGCGTGCGCGGGCCCGCCGCGGGTCAGATCCTCGCCCGTCCAGTTCACACTGATAGGGGGATGATACTTTATTTACCACCACCTTATGTCCGTACAAGAGTAGGGATCATCCATAAATTCCGTCACACGTGAAGGAGAGTGTGGGAGGAGTCCTTAGTTTCGTGACGCCATATTTGAAAATAATAAAGTAATAAAGCGCGAAATTTGAACTGTTAAAAAAACTTTTTTTTAACAAAATGACAAAATTCTGTGTTGTCACGCTAGATAAGAGTGGAGGGGAAGGACGGGAGGGTCAAACAAAAATGAAATTCGTGTGACGTAATTTATGGATGGCCCCTACTAAGGTTGTAGCCAGAGGCCAGCCGACGTCCCAAGGGAGGAAACGGATGTATTAATGGAATTTTGTAGATTATTTTCACAAGTTTTTTTTAAACGAATTTTTTCCCTCGTAGTAATAGCCCAATAGTTGTAGCCCGCTTCCGCGTGCAAATAGGACAGACGACGTCTTTATATAATACTGGAAAACTTATCTTTATACGGAACAAAAAAATACCGTACGTTTGACGTAGGCCATAGGTCAAAGTAACAGATTATAGAGGCAACAAATGCTACATTAAAAAGCACTAACTTCAAGGTACCTATTATATTACTGTACTGTACAAAGTGGCAAAAATAATAAACACTAAATACCACTATATCACAACTTACAAGGCGTTGAAAATGCTTAGCCCATTAACGTATGCTTAGCCGCTCTGCTTGAGTTATGCCAAAGGTTAGTTTTCTACCACACTGCGTTCCATTTCCAAATCACATGCAATAAGATCACTAATATAACTAAGGTGCAAACATGCTTTTAAAAAAGCCGTGGTGGCCTTGTGGTTTAAGCAACGGCCTGTCATCTGATGGGCCCAGGTACGAATCCCGGCCTGTACCAATGAGTTTTTCTAAGTTTAAGTACAGTGAGTAATCACACCATGAGCTTTTAAAAAGTGAGGTAGGGCGCTTTGGGATTTCCCGTGGGTTATCCCATTTACATTGGAGCCGCCCGACTGGGGACTGTACCTCCGCCTTACAGAAGACCGCAGTGAAATAACACTACTTGATGTAGTGTTGTGTTTCTGCGGTAAGTAAGGTTGCCAGTGCTCCACGAGGATACGCTGGGCTAGTAGTATTGCTGCCAGCACAGCGAGTCCTCATCAACAACATGGTTGGCACCCCGTCAGTGATACCCCTGGTATTGCTAGCGGGGCTATAGGCTACGGTAACTACTTATCATCAGGTGGGCCGTACGTAAATGCTACTACACAAATTGACGAAGTTATGTATACATACATATACAAATAAAGCAACGTTATCGATAATTTCGAGTAACACAGCGAGTGGCACTGACATAAAAAAATAAAAGCTCAATTTTATTATTAAAAAAATACTCTCCGTATTTTGTACTGAGAGTTATGCCAAATAAACATTATTATTTATATACCCAAAAAAAATAAATGATAAATTACTATTAGGTATGGACATATATGGTTTGGTCCGGTAACAAAATTAAAGTGAACGTGAAAGTGAAAATAAAGTTATTGTAAAACAAATTAGCGCATTACGCGATGAGTTGCTATACACATTATTATAAAATTACCCACAAACTATTACAACGCCCTGTTATTTACAACCTCTAAACATATAACCATACCAACAAGAAAAAAAACATCAAAAATGTAATTGACAACAACATTGAAATACTACGAAAACCAACCATCTTTAATATTAATAGGGATAATAAATAACCACACATACATTACTAAGAAATCTAACTAATAGGTAGTAGAATTAATATGGAGTTTACACCCCCGGTTTATTAACAACAAGCGGCCCGCCCCGGCTTCGCACGGGTAGACATTTATATCAAATATTTTGTCTACCCGTGCGAAGCCGGGGTGGGCAGCTAGCCTATGTTAATCTGTAGCTTTCTAACGGTGAAAGAATTTTTGAAATCGGTCCAGTAGTTTCGGAGCCTATAGACATTTATCAAATATTTTGTCTACCCGAGCGAAGCCGGGCGGGAAGCTAGTATAATATATAGCCTATTTTACTCAGTGATGATGTAGCTTTCTAACGGTAAAAGTTTCGGAGTCTATTCAATACATACAAAAATACAAATCTTTCCTCTTTATAATATTAGTATAGACATGCAAACCTAAATGAAGGAAAATGGGACCATAATTCCCCGACACTGATGATTAGCGAATTGTCCTCGCCTTGTAATACAAAATGCCCTGCACACTTTTTATATAAAAGTAAAAAATTTCAACCGGTCAACAATTCTTAATGACAATAATGGTTAGGTACATCCCGTTAAACTGTTGTAGTAGAGTGCGGGGGATATTGGTCTAATTATACATGGACGACGGGTGTAGCACCAAATTCACAAAAATTGTGTCCAAACCGGAATGATTTTTTTGTAAAGGTACATCTAAAAAGAAAAAAAAAATTTACTAGCGCATAGTTGAATTTTGCTTGCCACACTTTATCTGTACAAGACACTCGATCAATCCGGGCTTAAGCTCCGGACACTTCTGAGCGCAGACCCGAAGTCCACGTATGATTAGTTCAGCGGCGTGGCAAGTAGTTTACCTTAGTCCCAGAGGCATACAGTTTGTCGGTGTGGGGTGTGAGTGTGAGCGGGTGCGGCATGCTACTAGACAAGGACGTGACTGACTTGTCCCCCCCCAGCACGAAGTGCACCTGGTCGCGGGAGCCCGGGCTGCGGCGCACGTCGACGTGCGAGCCGCGCGCCTCGTCCCGCCGGTCCTCCGCTCGCCGCTCGCGGGCCTCTTGCGCGAGACGCTCCTCTAATTGCAACCTACACATCAAACGTTGCATGTTCATTTATAAAATCCAACTTGCTGTAAAGACACTATGTAACAAACTAGTGATGAAACAGAATATCAAGAAAATCTAAAAACACTTAAAAAAATAGCCGACGTTAGAAAACTTCGCACGCGTGGTAAAGTGAATAAGTAAACAAATAATTATATAATAAATAATAGATGTTACCCACGACTATATAATATACTAATTCTAAAATTTGTAATTTTTTTTTTTACTAAATGGCGAAATACCAATTTTCATGCGTTTATATTAAAAAATGACGGACTTTCATATAAAATTTCATCCCCAATTTTACCCCCTTAGGGGTGGTATTTCCAAAAACCCTTCCTAAGTGAATGCCTACGACATAAAAGGTACCTACTGCCAAAATGTCAAGTCTCTAACCCCAGCCGTTTAGGCTGTGTGTGATATGTCAGTTAGTTCGTCAGTCAGTCAGTCAGCTTCTCTTTTATATATCCAGTGCCGGTATATATATATAGCAGGAACATTGTCGACAACGTTTTCGAATACGTTGTTGACAATGTTCCTGCTACCGACACAGATTAGTTTTCGGTCGCTCGCTCTGACCGCGTGGCAATAGATAATAATGACTTAAAAAAAACTTTTTGAATAACTAAAAAGAACAAGGACAACACGGTACAAAATGTATTTATTCTGAAGATCCCGGTCAGGGCATTAGGGCAAAATAATAAAATTATCAACATCTACACTACATCTCACCTCGCTTCAGCCAGCCTCAGATCTAGAGGGTAGTGGGGTGCATCGTGCTCTTCACTGCCCGAGGAATCCTCGCGCCAACCGAAGTTTTCAGCCACTGTTTTCATACACACCAAATATTTTTATTTCCCCTCGTAGCCTATCTATAAATTCTTAAACCGAAACCGAAGCCATAAAAATAACGAATCAAAGTCAATTTTAAGGGCGTTTAGGAGATTGCGGCGTTAGAAAGTAAACGACTGTAATCGATATTACATTAGTAGCGAACGAATTATTTGTTTAGATATTTTTAATTATCCTAATGAATAATCACTTAACAAAAGTTACACGTAAATGTTTAAAGCATGTATGAAATAATAATGTCATCCAAAATAAACGTGAAATTAAGCGAAAAAGCGTATATTTCATTTACAAAACATACTCTTACCTTTTTAATCAGTCATGTGATGTGATGTGATAATATTGTCATATAAATAAATCACTTGTAAAAAGCAAGTCATCTAAGTAAAGTGGAAATCTTAGCAACACAGGAGCGGCGGCAAATAAAACAAAATCACAATCGTCAAAAGCTTTCAAACGTGCAAAGGATTCAATCCAGAACTTTGACTGTACAACGGAAAACGGTTTTTTTTACTACACACCTAGAGTTAAAAATACCATGGCATTATTTCGTTATTTCTATGATTAATAGCCTTTAGTTAGATAATTGTCTCATTTTCAAGCATATTCATTTGTTAAAGTCGAATATTAACTTCTCCTCTTAACGATTTTTAATAAAATATATACCAGGGTGAATTAAATTAAAACAGACTTTAAAACCAACACTTAAAGTTAAAATTAGATTGCGATACATGCACGAGGATACAAAAACCCACACCATACATTAAATTAGCGTTAAAATATAATTATTATTATTTCATACATGCTTTTTATGACGAATTAAATTATATACCTTTAGTTGTTTTCGTAGCCTGAAAGCTTCCTACCGATTGTGGCAGTAAGTTTCAAAATAAAATTTATTAAAACCAATAATAAAATGTAAGCGTTACATGAATGAAAATACTAAGAACTAAACAAACAAAGAACAGTTAACTAGACATGACATCGAAAGTTATCTACAACGATTACATCTACTACAGGAACTCGATATAATGAAAATTGAATGAGATATTGTCATAACAATTACGAAATAGTATTTATTTATTCTCGTTATGCGATTCTACGCGCCGATGAAGACGCAAGTGTTTTTTTTTAAATTACGTAACTTTTATATTTAATAAATACTCATACATCATTTTGACAGGTAGTTTAGTTAAAAATAGCATAAAAATATAATTAAGTTTTTTTTTTAATTTTGTAAATTTCAATTAGCTGCTACATTAATTTTTTAATATTAAGTACTATTCTGCGTATTTTTTAAGTCTTTTTTGTCTTTTCTTTTTTCTATTATTTAAATTGTGTACACCTAGTGTTATTTTATTAAAGTTTTGAGCACTGTTTGTTACACTAAATAACACCAGTATTCTGGTTATTACTTTTGTTATATAATATGTTAGAACGTAACGCTTTATAAAATTAAATCTTCTATAAATAAAACATTCATTTATAATTTAGGATATGATTAAATCACGACCAAAATTGCTCTTACATGATAAAATTATAGGTAACTTCCACAATATAATTTTAATTTAATATAACATTTTCCTATTATATAGTATGAATATAAAATTGCTGCTAAGCCTCGCTACTTAACGAAGACTTCCATTAAGACTAATAAATATATAAATTAAGTAAATAATGTAATTACAAATGACGCCTATCTCTTTCACTTATTAGCTTTGTAGTGTGAGCGAGAAGAAATTTGGGTATGACGTCATTTCTGATATACATTCTATAGTGTGGCAGTTTATACATCTTGTAAAGGGACAAATATTCATTCAATATATTTATTAATATATCTACTGTAAGTTGCCATACGTAAAATTGACACCGTCCATTTGTGACCTGAAAGGTGACGTAATCACACAGAATCCCTAGCATTTTTCATATCATACGGCGATACGAAACTAGATACCAAAATGTGACTTTTTATAATATTACATATGTAATAAGGTACCGTAATTTTATTAATTTCTCACCTTAGTGTTTATATCTATATTGATATTTACTATAATAGTTTACACAATCAGATCTCTGCACTGACAAAGTTGTATCTAATCGGTAAGCTTTGTAAATCAATGCAATAAGAAGGCACTTAGCAATTTATTTACAAAACAAAAAAAACAGCAAATGAGAAATGAACGATGCGTCTAATGTTTTATCAAATCGGGCCGACAAATAAAAAGCGTAGGCAAATGCATTCATCCTTAACATTTCACGTTAGGAAGACGTTTCGTAATGGCAACGTAAGGTACTTTTTAAAAGTTTAAAATACGATCTTGCCGTTATTTTGCAGTCTTTAATTTTGCATATTCATAATAAACTATAAAATACTTCAAAAACGACATTATTATGAGCCCAATTACTGATTGTAACAATATGAATAAATAATAAGGAATTAACTGTAATTCACTGAATATTGACGTTATAGTAGGAAATATAATAATGGCATCTGATTTGAGATGCGATTACTTGTGGCTATTAACAACTTGGAGTTTCCATATTTTGGTGCGTTTGATGTAGGTACCAATTCTGTTGTTCAAAATTACTAAACTTAACTAATTTGACAGGTCTAAAAAGTATTGGCATCCTTATTTAACCCCGCACATGAGAATGATAGCAAGACTTTTTAGACCTGTCAAATTATTTTAGTATAGTAATTTGAACAACAGAATCGACACCATTATCAAAAAACGATGTTAACAAGAATATTATTAGGAAAAATACCGAAATGAATGCATCTGCCTGACCTCTTGTATGCAACCTAATGGCCCAATACTGAACCATCAATCAATTCTGATGCCACATTAACTTTATTGACCGCCGATTTTGTATACGAAATTGTACTTTGACGACGGCGTTGCTTCTTACAATTACGTGGGCCTTCAAACTTTGAATGTCGTGTCGGTATTCGTAAGTGTACACATAAAGCAAGCTAAAGAGCGCACGAATTGCAATTTTACGATGCAGATATATCACTAGGTCTATGTCATTGACTTAATAATATATGGACTTCAGGTCTACGCCAAAATTTTCGCAAAAAGTGTCCGGAGCTCACCTACATGAACTTAGAACACTTAAAACTAAGTCTTATTACATTACCGCACAGCATAATTTTGCTTGCGACCAAAAGGAGACTGACACGCGATTGTATTGTATTCGCAGTTTGTAGTGTTTTAGCTCCAGACACAAAGTAAATATATAATTTAAGACAGTGATTACTGTGTTTTTAGATCAGTATATTACTACGGATGTGTGTATAATCTGTGGTAAATAATAACAGTAATACAGACACTTGCACTGAAATTTATCCATTGGTCACAGCCAGAATTATAAAATGTATGTAATCGTATGATATTCCAGATATATGAGGCGTAGTGGTCACCACTTTCTTCAGTAATCTGGAATACAATAAGATTACATAAATTTTTAATTATTCTTTCTGTATCTATATAAATATACGATGAATAAAAATGTCCTAATAACATCAAAATGGCTTCTGAAATCATATTATGGTATTTTTATATACAAATAAATGATCGAGCGTAATGGCGCTCTATACTAACTATCTACTTACTTTTGTAGTATATAAATGTGTATGTATGTAAAACCTAGTTACCGTCAAGTCAAATAAGCTAGCTATATTAAACTGCAATTACATTAAGTCTACAATTGAGAGCTGCGGAACTAAAGTGTCTGTCATCGATCTGCATTAAATTATCGACCTAGTGGTATTGGCATAAAGTTAGAATCGGCATGACGATGACTGTATGAATCGGCTCGCACGCTCTATGGCTAGTCTATGTATAGTCAGTACCGGCGTTAGGGACACTGACGCCCCGGGCGAGAATATTGTGGCGCCTACTTATTAAGGAGTGTATTTTTTTTGCTGAACCAATGTGAACTTATATTACAAAGGACATCATCCATTTTGATCCAAATCTGAAAGTAGCGGCCAACGCAATATTTTTGTATATTCTGTTAGAGCTTGCCCGTCTGAACATATATTGCTATGACACCAAAGCTGTAGGATCTTTGTCCTCGATTTAATTTGAGTACGAAAATCTGAATTTTCATTCATTTTTGTTGAAAATAGGAATTCAAAATTATCAAAACCAATGAAATGTCCTGCAATGTCCAACTTTGGTGCAATAGTAACAAATGGATATACAAAAAAAAACGTTGGCCGGCACTTTCGGATTTGGACCAAATCTCTATGAAACATGGATGATGTCCTTTAATCTTTCCTTAAGCGTTATCCGGAGCCAACGACACTGGGGTAGAAAGTTTTTTTTTTCGTTTGGCGCCCCACCTAACGCCGGCACTGTGTATAGTCTATGGATTACAAGTACAGCTGTGGTCTATTCGGCGTGTTCGTGTAACACGTCGTCGGCAGTCTTACCTGAGCCGCAGATCGACGCGTCGTCGCCGATGCTAAGGTCGTCTTGAGAGCTGCTCACACGCACTGCAACACATAACATCGAAGCTAGTATCGGAAGAATAAATAAAACTTTAGTACAGCGTCGGGTTCTTGAAGAAGGGTGTGAAGAGATTTTTGCTGGTGTTGTAATAGGCTACGATTAACCGCTTACCATCAGAAGGGCCGTATGCTTATTTACCATCTTTTTAAGTGGAAAAAATATAGTTTTTACAAAAATAAATAAAAACATGTATCTTTGTGTATTTTTCATAAAATACTATATTTTTTAGAAGAAATTTGAAAAATACTATATTTCGCTGAAAAAATGTTGGCAACCCTAGTCACATCACAAGCATGCCATTAATATGTGTTTACATCGCGAAAGCTTGTAAAATAGCACTGTGGTATTATTCTCATAGGATCACGAAAGGAATTCGCCAACGAAACGTGTTTGAATGAAACCAGTCACCTCTGCCAGCGGGTCGGCCGTTGCCGTTCCTGTACAAAGCACTCTCCAAGTACTGCAGGCCGTTGTTGTTGATTATGTTGAAGCCGCACAGACGCTCGATCTGCTTCCACCTATGCATGCGCTCCTGGTAACATAAAAATACATTATACAAAGGCCGGACATATCAGTGGCCTTAGCAAGAACAACTTTCGACTATTTTCATATGGGAACATGAAAAGCGTTGCGCCGGCGAAAAGTGGAACTAAAAATTCTCGTTGTAGGATTGTGACATATGTATGGAGCTGTCATCCGTTGTATGTTATGTCAGTTAGTAGATTTCCAACGTTGGTTTATGTAGCGGTGAGGTCGCTACGTGTATGTTATGAAGTACCTGTAACTCCTGAGTGACCTCGTTGAGAGCAGTGCGCGCCTCTACTATAGAGCGGTCCACGTCGTCTATCGACTTGCCGTGAGTCGATACAAACGCACCCACTAAGCTAGATCGCTTCTTGCGCAGTTTTTCACACTGAAATAAATAGTGTAAAAAAATGTATGGAATATTATTAATGCTCTTTTCGAACACAGATATAACTTTTATGAATCTTGTTTCCTATTGTCCGAGATGATTCCATATTTTTTAAAGTTTATTATAAACAAAATAGCACTGTGTTTGTTGGCCCCTTAGAGGGACTAACTAATAGAGGCAATAACATCTTCTGCTCTCCTCACACACAAAGAGAAGGCTATACACGGTACTAACGCCCGAGTGATACCCCAGGTAATCGCTCACCATCAGGCGGGCCGGATGCTTGTTTGCCACCTAAGTAGTATAGAAAATAAAACAATTACAAGACAAGGACATAGCTATACAATTTATAGCCCATTACTGCATGCAGGGATTTTTCTCATTTCGTAAAATACTTTACGTAACTTAACCTATACTTTGGCTCAGCTAAGCGGGAGAAGTCACGTGTCTGGCAGTCCTTTACACACACGGACGCGGACGCACACATTGATAACTATCTCCATCACTTTCTAGGGCACGCAGTACCTTCGTCTATTACTCAATCTACGGTTGGAAAAAAGCCCCTAAATACGCGAATGCTTACCGCTTCCCTGGCTTGTTGTAGCTGCATGTCAGCTTGTTGTTTCTTGCGGAGATACGAACGATTCTCCACTTCGTGCGTCAGCTGCAGCCATTGCTGGAGCCCGGTTGGTGGTGCCCAACACCTAAACAATTACACATAGCATACTTCTCGACTTTATAAGAAAAAGAGGTAGGGCGACATGGGATCACCCGTGGGTTTCCCATTAATACTGGAGCCTGGAGGACTGGGGACTGTACCTCCACCTTACAGAAGACCGCAGTCAAATAACACTACTTTGATGTAGTGTTGTGTTTCTACGGTAAGCAAGGTCGCCAATGCGACACGAGGATACGCTAGGCTAGTAGTAATGCTGCTAGCACAGTGACTTCTCATAAACAACAAGGTTGGCGATGCGTTAGTGATTCCCCTGGTATTGCTAGCAGCTATAGGCTACGGTGACTGCTTACCATCAGGTGGGTCGTATGTCTGTGTGCCACCTTAGTACGGAAGCATAACTCTTCGGCTCGGCACCGCGCTAGTGTTACATCTGTTTTAATAGATGGAGTGATTCAAGATAAAGGATTTTATATATAATTCATTTAGGGTTTTTTTATACCACTAAAGGTGGCACACAGATTGTGTTAATACGTGCGAAGCCATGGCGGGTCGCTAGTCATTTTATAAAACGGGCCCCAAATTAAACTAATTGATGTCCCCTGGCCTAAAATAATCTAAAAATAAGTCTCATTTCTTATTTGTTAAACGTAACACATACCTGTCTTCTAATTCGCCTTCAGCACGACGGAGTTCCCCGCGTAACATCTATAATGAAATAAGTCATTAATATAGCGCTATCTAAATACATTCTTGAATGATTCCTAAAATAAATAAACAATCCATGATGCATTTATCAAATTACTAGCTGTACGCGTGGAATTAATTTGGATTCCAATGCCATGGCAATTATGCTGGGTGTAATTTATTTTTTCAAAATAAAAATAACTGGAAACATGTATCCTATATGTTAATCAAGCTTATGATTTGATTTAGAGCTACCTCCATTGCAAATTTGTTGCAAATCAATTGAGCCGTTTGAGGCGTGAAGAGGGTACAAACGCACACAAACAAACTTTGCATTTATAATATCAGTAAGATTATTAACGTATTTATACACGTATTTTGTAGTCTATTTTAAAAACAAATTTCATTAATCTCCGTTCATAGTTCATGACTAAGTAACAAATGATAAGAGCACAAACAACGTTTCACGTTTAATAAATTGAAAATTAAATTCATTTATTAACAAAAGTTCGGCAATTATATCATTGGGAACAGTAGAATGTTAATGATTATATATAGCATGCAATATTTATCTTTGGTGGAAATTGGGTGTTTTAACACCTCTGCCTAACTTTTCGGGGATAATTATTATTATGTTTCTCTTATATTCACGGAGCCTCATAAGCAATACTTATAAGGTCCGGTCCTTTACCTAGGCTTGCGTGGGGATATATATCCAACACGTAGAGGCTCGTTCGAGAATTATTATTATTATTATTATTAATTTTAATGACCTCTATTTCCGCTTTGAGTTGTGTGACCTCTAAGTCTGATGATGTCGAGTTCAGGAACGGTGTATCACCGGCTTCCCTCAGCTTCTTCTCCAAATTTCTCTTCTCTGTTGTCGCGCTTTCCTGAAAGAATGTTTATAGAATTGTTAAAATATTATGGTTCATATATATGTATAACCTCAGAGTAGATAATATACTACGTACAAGTATAACTATTGCCGACGTTGTTGTTATAAATAAGTCGACTCCAACTCTGACCAAAATGTTTGAATTTTCCATCGTCCTTTGACATAATGATATTCAGCAAGCAACTAAGTTCCCGCCGTTGCATTCACACTGTTGTTTTAAAAATAGCAGGTTCATAGGTGCCTATTACTAAGCAACCTCAAATATTTATTTATGTAATACTTATGTTATATGTTACAGCCTGTAGATTAAAAATTTACTAAAAAAATTGCATGTTGGATTGTTAAAATCTGGGGATTTCGCTGTTACCATAAATATATGTGTGATATGTTACATCTTTGAGGAAATATGCAAGTTTATCAGTTCAAAGAAAACTCTGCAAAACTGACCGTGAGGTACATTAAATTCTTAAAGTACTCTAGAAGTTTACCAAGGAGCACTGAGGGTAATGTTGTAAACCGATCGTGATAGGTTGGCAACAAAGTAACAGCAGGGTTTTAGTTGCCAACCTATCACGATCACACGGTCTCTATAGTGTGTTGTAAGCCAAAGCGCGAGCTGTGTATCTGACCACAACTGACCTGTTCCAAGCGCGCCTTTTCTAGTTCCTTCTGCATGTCGTCGAGCGCCAGCTCCGCGCGCCTCAGCTGCTCCATGTCCCGCAGCATGCGCTGCACCTGCGAGCGGCTGGCGCGGCCCGCGCGCAGCGCCGCCCAGCCGCCCACCACCGCGCCCAGCAGCAGCGACGCCAGCAGCCAGTCTTTCCATCGACTGCCTTCTGACACACACCACCATACATGTACAACACGTCGCTACAACCACTACAGTATAAATGAAGGATCATTCCCGCTGCCTGTCTGTCCGTATGTATGCTTAGATCGATTAGAGATAGATAAACAACGCAACGGATTTTGATGCACCTTAAAGATAATGAGCTCTACCTTAAGAACTGTATAGGCTAGGCTACACGATATAAGGAGCGTACATTCTTTTAAGAGTATCTTGTACAAACTAGAACCCCCGGTTTAGGTAGTGCGCTGTCATTTAGTCAGTGTCTTAAAAGTAGAATAAGGTGCTTATTACCTCAGATAAATATAACCTCAAAATTCAGCATGACGTCACAAGTGTACGTACTTGTATGTTCAGTATGCATAATTAACATAATTTTGAAGTGTAACAAATACCAAGTATAATGCGGAAAAGAGGAGAAGCAAACTTTTTGCATACATTCTTCCGCGATCTGCGATCTACCACGTTAACAACAAACAGAATTCAAAATCTACACTAATATTATAAAGAGGAAAGATTTGTATTTTTGTGAGTTTGTATTGAATAGGCTCCGAAACTACTGGATCGATTTCAAACATTCGTTCACCGTTATAAAGCTAAATTATCACTGATTAACATAGGCTATAATAAGGCGAATGAATGCCACGAAATTATAATAAAACTAGCTGCCCGGCCCAGGATCGCACGGGTAGACATTAGCTTCGGAGCCTATAGAGATTTATTAAATTGTCTACCCGTGCGAAGCCGGGGCGGGCAGCTAGTTTTATTATAATTTCGTGGCATTCATTCGTCTTATTATACGTTACAACGAAATATGCGCGTCGTCGCAACATATGTATGAATAAATTTGTATAAATAAGTGGTAAAAAAACCTTAAAGCTGCAATAATATCGAATTAATAGTGTTGAGATCTGTGGCAACTTTATAGTCTATCCCATTTCGTTTGTGGTCAACGCAATATAATATATTGTGTTCTTCTTAGCCGCCTTCTCTGTGCGTTAAACTGAATAAGAAGTTATTTTTGCAAATTGATAGTAGGCAAATATTTTTTGAATTAACTTTTACTTTTTAACTTTTAAGAATAATTGAAATCTGCTAGAATTAAAGACTTCTTCAAACAACGTACGTAAATATAACGTCTAGCATTCGAGTGTAATACAAAATCTTAATACTTAACATAATCAGTAACCCGAGCATGAACAATTGCGACTACGTATTCGAAAACGAAAACTCGCGAAATGTCAAAATTGTCGTACTAATTTTCGCCGGCGCAGCGCTGTTCATTTTCCCATATAATAATAGTCAAAGGCGATACGAAAACGTCGCAATTTATTCATGCTCGCACTACAGTCTTCAGAATATAATACAAATACATACATTATCATACTTTGTCAGCAAATGTTCGTTTATAACATCAAACGATTGCTAAATTGAGTTTTTCCTTCCTAGTACACATTATAATTGCATAATGGGTTCAAATTGTCCCAACACCATACCATGACACTAGCATTTCTGATAATGATCCCGTTTCTGTAGCCATGCTTACTAACTATAATCGTTAACGCTATAGAAACGAATTTAATGTATGGGAATTAAAAACTTCATCACGTGACTGAACGTAAACGTTTTTAATTCCGATGCATTACCTTTTATAGCATTTCAGATTATAGGTAGTAAAAATAACTAAGCCTGCTGTCAAGTTACGTGTAATTTTTAGGGTACCTTAAAAGGAAAAAGGAACCCATATAGGATCACTTTGTCGTCCGTCCGTCTGTCTGTCAAGAATAGTTTTAACCTTACCTAGAACGGAACCCTCGGTGCGCGAGTCCGACTCGCATTTGGCCGCTTTTTATTGATATCATCATTCTCTGGTCTTATCCCAAGCCTGTGCCGGTAGCAGGAACATTGTCGACAACGTATTCGAAAACGTAACTCGCGAAATGTCAAAATTGTCATACTAATTTTTAGTTCCACTTTTCACCGCCGCAGCGCTGTTCATTTTCCAATACAAAAATAGTCTAAGGCGATACGAAAACGTTGTTGACAATGTTCCTGCTACCGGCAATGATTCCCCAACAGTCCGATCTAGCCCGAATACCGGTGGGTTACCAGAATTTTACACAAAGCGACTGCCGTCCGCCTTTAAACAGTTTAATGTATGTTAACTAGTCTAGAAGTGACCAGATGCCGGAATTCTTTAAGTTTCTGACAGATCTTTAACGATTGCCAAAGGCGTTCAATTGGTAACTGGACGTGGTATGTCTAATATGTCTACCATGTAGGGGACTCGGTTTAGTATGAACGGTAACCTAACCATTTACCGGATGATTGCATCGGGAACTTCATTTCACAGGTCGTTTGCTATGCTTACTTACGATATAATAACTTACGAAGCGCAAAAAAATACTTATATAAATATACCTAACAAATAGGCTTTAATTAAACACAAATTAAAATTATGAACAAGAAAATATTTAAATCGGTTCCTTAAAATATGCTATTAAAAATAGTTTACACGTACTTTTGATAGTTTTGTTGAATTAAGATAATATACAAGTCCACATGCGCACGATACTAATTATTAATAAAAATCCGTTCAGTCCAGAGCCAGACTACATGTTAATTAATAGGTAGTAACACATTACACCGGTAGCATGTTAAATTGATAATTGTCGTAAACGATACTAACCTAATGATCTACCCAATCCAGTCGAAGGTATAGTTCACAACGACATCCACACAGAGCTGACAAGGCCGTCCGACTAAGCTCAGCACAAAAAAATATAATTACCATCATCAGTTAAATCCACATAACGGCCACTGAGTACCAGAAAAACAAAATACGAAGCGACAACTGCGATCCAAGTCTCAAAAACCATTTATAAGTTCATTGTAGGAAAGACACTACAATATATTCGGGATATCGGTATAAATCATGTAAAACAGCTCAGAATCACACGCGTCGCGCGGATAAACTACAAGTCGAATGTGGCTAAATCACATTGTATTGCGAGTAGTGACGTAACTATAGTGACACCACGGCTTCATTATATCGTAAGACTCGTTACAGTGCGATATTTAAACAGCTGTGTTCTGTATCGCTGACTCGTATGTATAAAATATCTGTATCGACTTTATCTATGTCTTAATACATTGACTTTGTATTAGATGGATTCCAACAACTATTGAACATTAAGAAATCACAAAAGGAAGAGTTTCAGTATTTAGATAGTAACTATCACACTAATATGTTATATAAAATTTGTGTGTGTTTGTTGTTCACGCCATCACTCTTCACGAAATCACTCCCATAACCGAGAGGAAAGATGACAGATAAAAAAATCAACACGTGGAAAAAGAGCATTAGCACGGTATTAAGATAACACCTAAAATTCTTATATACTGGCGTGAGGTAATCTGTATAATTCATGCATATGAAGGGATGGCGAAGACTATACATCCGTTTATATGTAGGTAATTGGTTAGTTAAGTTTAGACTAATCAGCATCCCACAGTTTAACTCTCCGTTTGCTTTAACAAACATTAACTTAGGATTAAATTTTTGAGTAAAAAGTACTCCTTAATTAATCACACCTCACCTCACCCACTACCTATTTTGCACCAGATTTCACTAAAATCCTTTCAGCCGTTTTGGTGCAACAATGAAACATCTAAACCTTCCCATTTATTTGTAGATTAATTTTACTATTAATATTCAAGTCTCAAAACTGTTAAATGTAACGTCACCCTATTGTAACAGTGGGAATTAATATCATGTTATATGTAGTAATAACCTGTGGTCTGACATTGTTCTACGCATCCTCAACTCGACTCTGCGTTCAGTTGTCAGTGACTCATTGAAGGATTGTACAATAAAATTGTTTTATTAAACTACAGTCACAAAACTGAAAATAGAATCACTACATTAGTTTTCCTATATATATTCCTATCCTATTCTAATTATTACGGTACTAAGCGTTTAAAGTTATCTTTGTAAAGACATTTACGGACCTTAATTTGGTTTATTATTTTAACTTTTTATCAGGAATGTTTGGACAGGCAACCATGTGTTATTAGATCATAGATTTCAAAATAACTTGGCACCTCCATAATACTACAGTACGAAAGGTGTGAAAACATACGAAGCATTTACATATTACATAGTGGTCATCAGTAAATAGCTCATTTATTTATACAGCGTGTTATTAATACACCGTGATTTATTATACAGTCCATCTATACGTCTATAATAATATTACAAAGAGAAATTATATATATTTTTGTCTGTAATGAATATACTATTTTGAGGTAGGGCGATTTGGGATTTCCTGTGGGTTATCCCATTTAAATTGGAGCCGCCCGACTGGGGACTGTAACTCCGCCATACAGAAGACCGCAGTGAAATAACACTACTTGATGTAGTGTTGTGTTTCTGCGGTAAGTAAGGTTGCCAGCTCCACGAGGATACGCTGGGCTAGTAGTATTGCTGCTAGCACAGGGAGTCCTCATCAACAACATGGTTGGCACCCCGTTAGTGGTACCCCTGGTATTGGTAGCGGCTATAGGCTACGGTGACTGCTTACCATCAGGTGGGCCGTATGCTTGTGTGCCACCTTAGTGGTATAAAAAATAATAATACTGGACTGGATTAGGAAAAATCCTTCACCAGTCTACTGGTGCTAGAAAGCTATATGTTTTATCACTAAGTAACATAGGCTATATATTATATTGATACACAGTCAAAGTGACGGGGTAAAAGCTAGTGTTATGTAGATCCAAAAGATTGAATCATTGTTAAATCACACTCGCAATGACGATTTTTTGTGATTAATGACTTTTTAACACTCCGTTCAGGTACTTGCTACTATAAAATGATTTATGATTGGGCTGACAACTATTAGTAACCTTGAAACCTGACAATTGTACTTGGTAACAATGGTACCTTACAATGAGCTATTTAGTTACCAACGACATTAGGTAGATTAGCTACTTAATAAAACTCTAGCGCCTGAGAGTCACGCGGTAGAGTCTAACAACGCACAGTCAAGTCTGGGTCTAGCTAGGAGAATAAACTTTATAGAATACTAGCTGTGCCCGCGACTTCGCACACGTGGAATTAATTTTGGTCAAAATTTCATGGGTAATTTTTTATTAAATCGTGCGGACGCCTTATTATTTTTCAAAGAAGTACCGTAATTAATACCTTGTAACATTAGCTATCTGTCAGTGAATGTCCCGTTAAAATCGGTCTAGCAAGCAGTTTCGGAGATCAGGCACAAACTATCGCATTTATAATATTAGCATGGGTTCATATGACATCATATTGAAATATTTCAAGAATCATCAAGTCATTATTTTTTGCGAGGATATTCGAAACAGCTTGTAGCTAAGCTAAGGAGTACTTGTCGGGAAAAAAACTTATGTAGTTATAACGAATTCAAACAGACCGAATTGTATTCCTACACTAATATTATAAAGAGGAAAGATTTTATTGTTTGTTTGTTTGTATTGAATAGGCTCCGAAACTACTGGACCGATTTCAAAAAATATTTCGCCATTAGAAAGCTGAGAAACATAGGCAATATATTATATGGATGCTACTAAAACTGCTAAAATCACTGAGTAACATAGGCAATATATTATATTGATATGCGGGCGAAGTCGCGGGGAAAACAACTAGTCATTAATAAAATAAAGTACCATAAATTGGTATCATTTATTTACATTTGTGTAATTTTTCTTGTCTTCTCATCCATTAGTCTAAAAAAAAATTAAGTTCCAAAACTAAAACACGACTACGGAATTATCACGCTCTAAAAAGTATTAAACAAGAAAATATTCTCATCTAAACATTTTATGTACAACTATTAAATAAACATCCTAAACTTAATGTAATTAATAGTTATATAGTGAGGATAGCCGTGGTCGTATGCCACTTTGTCCCAAACCTTATGCGAACGTATTGTTTTGTCAGGGTAATTATTCTGCGGCGGTAAGTGAGGTTTCAATGCTGCAGGAGGATACATATAGTAATGCTGCTAGCACAGCGAGTCCTTATCAACAACAGGGTTGGCAACACGTTAGTGATACCCCTGGTATTGCTAGCAGCCACAGGCCACGATCACTGCTTACCATCAGGTGGCCGTACGCTTGTGTGCCACCTTAGAGGTATAAAAATAAGGTATATTCTGTTTGAAAGCAAGTCCCAACTAAAGTAAACCAGAACAGTCACTAAGAAAATTATACTCGTCTATATGTAAATGTTTGGTATAAGTTTTTGGTGGAAAAAGTAAATTACCTTTAGGGGGCCCGAAGAGTACGACGTCCATCGCTTTGAGGGCGAGTTTCTGTTTGTGGATGGGGTCTTTGATCCCGAGGACGTTGCTCAGGTACTGCATATTGTTCACGGCCAATCTGTTAATAATAATAAAATTATGATCCATAATGATATACATAAAAATTTATTCCTATTTCCATTGGTCTCGGTAACACGTGAACGGCAAGGCCGATTACACTAATTATATTTTTGTGTTTGTTATTGTCTTATGAAAAATAAGTAAAAAAAAGAAGCATTTTTAAATTCGGGCTAAACTAAAGGTCCGTTTTTATGGTGTATTTATCATATGAATTAGGAGTAAAGACAGAACAACGTCTGTCGGGACACGACTAGTGGACTAGTGTATTTTACAAATTAGCAGACAAAATAGTTGTCACAAGACAATGGTGACAATTCGGTTGTCACACACTAGTCTAAATTTAAGCTTAGAACTGTCAAATTAAGTTTTAGTGTTGTCAAATCAAATTAAGTCCTGTCAAAACGATCAATATATTTTATTTTCAATGAACAACGGAATAGGGTAGGTAAATGTTTAGTTAAGTCTTAGTTTAGACAGGTTAACAAGGGATTGGTACCAATTTATCAATGACTATATAAAATTTATAGGCAACGTGCGAGCGATACCTCTGGTGTTGCAAGCGTCCATAGGCTATGGTTACCGCTTACCATCAGGCGGGATGTTCGTTCTACTTTGTAGTATAAAAAACACAGCCGATACTAACCTGGGTAATGTGGCACCGGTGACCTTATGCTGTAAGAAAACAGTCTTGTACTGTGGCAGGTCGACCGACTGCGACAGCCACTCCACTGTCTGCTCCGCCGTCCAATTGTGTACCTGGGAACAATAATTAAGCCAATATTTTAAACCCATATCAGCTCGATTTCTCCAGAATATAACATCACACCATAGGCAATTGTAGTGTTTTCCTCAAAGAATTAATTCTTATTTTTTTTAGTTTTCCTTATTAGAATTTATTTCGATTATACAATCGAAATATTGTATTGGAGACACACATAGTGTATTTTCTTAACACACGTTTGCATGCCTTTTTAATGAGAAATAGAATAAAACTACAGAGAATGATCATCAAGTTTAACTATATTGAATTGATTCAGGTTTTACTTTGCGGAAATTCATATTTATAGGTTATGTAGGTAGTATGGTAGTAGTAGGTAGTAGGTAGTAGTACATAGGTAGGTTCATCGGTCAATAAGATTAACTATTAACAATATTTGAATTTTAATAAACACAAAACCTATTAAATGTTAACTACCATAAACAGAACAAAAAAAATGGCCGAAAAAATGTAATTGAGTGAGAGCGACTCATTACTTAATTTAAAAAGTATTTCAACACGCATTTAGTGATCAAGTGTAGAAAGACGAATCATGCAACTCTAAAGTATGAGAGCAACTCTAGAGTATGTTATTATTATATATATTTTGCAATAGGATTTTTCTTTGTTATTGTTATCTGTCGGTCTGTCAATTTCTTTGCCCACGCCCCACTGTAATCTCCGAAAGCGCTTAACTAATTTTGATTGAACTTTAATGGGCAAGTGACAGAAGAACATGTCAGAGACTAATCTAGGCCTTTTATTCCTGAAAACTAATTAATTAAAAATAAAAAATTTCATGGTTCTAGTTAACGGGAAGTACCTTGTAGGGTTTGATTCCCTTGTGAAATCGCAAAATATGCGAAATTTTGCGACATAAACGGTAATATCTTTTCTTCATATTGACTTACAGGTTTGATGATTTAACAGCCGAAAGGGACCACAGACCCGGGTATTTCATATTAATTTCAATTCAATAGCTCCACGGGTTCTTGAGATAAAAATTCCTGACAGACAGACAGACGGACAACAAAGTGATCCTATAAGGGTTCCTTTTTTCCTTATAAGGTACGGAACCCTAAAAATCGACGCGGACGAAGTGCCGAGCAACAGCTAGTTTCAAATATAATTGTTTAAACTACTGTGACGGAAACGGCGGGATAATGAGGTGTATTGTAGATAAAAACTGGTGTTATGTACTTTGCGTTATCTATATTTGCATTCACGCGAGTACTGGACAATAGTACAGATGAATAAATACGTTTGTTTATGAATTATGTGCGTTCTTGAAGCGATATAGTTTGAATGCGTTATAAAACTCAATGACGGCAGGGTTGGCAACGCGCGAGCGATACCCCTGGTGTTGCAAGCGTCCATAGGCCACGGTAACCTTACGCTTACCATCAAGTGGTTAGTGGTATAAAAAAAACTAAGGAGTAATCGAAACCGGCGGCAGACATGTATGGAGATAATATATTAATTAATGTAGGTACAAGAAGCAAAAAGTTGTGTACTAACGTAGTCCACTCTATTGCGGCGGTCGAAATTGCGGAGAAAAGCTAGTTGTACATAATTAACCACTGGATCGATTCCGCTATTTAATGTCTTAAAAATGCTACCCAAATCTGACAGATATGTAAATTTTGGTAATCTGCTAATTCGATGCGCTATTTATGTTCGTAATGGTAATTGAGTTGTATCGGGGCATTCTTTATTGTAGCAGACTCCAGGGGGGCTGACCGGGGCCTTGGTAACACAATGAAATGAACACTTACCTCGGATCTAAGCCACGCCTCCCAGAGCTCCTTGACTGATATGTGCATGTCATCGTTATGATGGAAGGCCCGCTGCCGCTTCTCATACCCACTATCGTACTGCAATTCCTCGCGCAGGAACTGAAATAAAATAAAAATAATATATAAAACTTGTGTGTCACCTCCAATGTGGTAATTTAGACCTTCATAAGTGCCTTATTAGGGCCTAAACTGAAAAAATAACTGAATAAATGATTTTTGAATGCACGGCTGAAATTGTCTTCTTTTTTTTATTTATTATATTATTTATTATATGTGGTATAAGAAAATATATATAATGATACCACAATGAGGTGGACATCAAGCATACGGCCCACCTGATGGTAAGCGGTCACCGTAGCATATGGACGCTTGCAACACCAGGAGTATCTTTGTATGCTTTACCGATAACTGACTGATTTAAGCAGCAGAGAACGTCGAAAGTAATTTCGTAATGATTGTAAACACTTCTATAAATTTCACTCATAAAATTTCCATACCGGCTCAATTGACTAGGGTCAATTGAACATACTATACGTTCAAGTTTGATTTACTTAGCTATTCTTTTTTCGACGTAGACACCTACTAAGAAAGTATTTTGAGCAAATATTTTGGTTTTGGATAACAAAACCAATGTTTCACCAACCAGTTGCGACGTAAGCTGGGAGAGGCCTATCCAGCAGTGGACGCAAACAGGCTGGTCGAAAGATTTTGTTGGATTTTATATCCTATTGCCGTTTTTAAGCAAATGCTGGGTGCCTCCTGTCTAGGGCCATGCTATCCCATTCTGTTCAGTCCAGTCTAATCTGATACATTCCAACTTGCGTCACAACATCATCCGACCAGCAGGTCTACCCTTTCGGTCAAGTCGGTCCTTATGGCTACTAATATCTCTACCAATCTGCCAATCTCGTTGGTGTCTTGTTCCACCACCTTGCCCATCTAAGCTTCAACCTCCTTTTACCTATTTCAACCCATTTGTTGCAGCATATTTGGGACTAAGTCCACCAATATATCAATAACTAGCTGTTTCCCCGCGACTTCGCCCGCGTATCAATATAATATACATATCATATGCTACTCAATGATAATGTAGCTTTCTAACAGTGAAAGAATTTTTGATATCGGTCCAGCAGTTTCGGAGCCTATTCAATACAGACATACACACACACACAAAAATATAAATCTTTCCTCTTTATAATATTAAGTATAGATTAGTATAGATAGTAGAGCGAAATAACAAATTTGTGAACTGATTCCATTACGTATCTAAATCAAAGCAATAAAATATCATTTAGGACTATCCAATTAAAACCCTATTAGCCTAGATGTATTATTATGTGAAAAGTACTCACATCGTCACTCTCGCTAAGGTCGACATTTCCGTTGGCGTCGTCATCGAGTTGCCGATGGAGCTGCGTGATCGCCTCCAGCCCGGCGCGGTCTTGAAGACACGAGGCTTCGTTGTGACACGCCTCATGTAAAACTGAAACACCCAAAATATTATATTTAAGTTTTATTTACGAGACGCTGGGTCTAGTGGTCAGTGGCCTGACTGCTACGCTAGAGGTCGCGGGTTCGATTCCCGCCAAGGCAAACATTTACGTGACAAATATGTTTGGGTGTTTAGTATGTGTTATAAGTATGTATTTACAAAAAATAAAAGTATATTTACGTATTCTATAAGGTGGCGCTGTGTGATAATGTCCAAGCATTATTTATTATAATATAGCCAGAACAACTGAATGAATAGGTATTATTTTTTTAATAATAGTAATACATACTAAACATCCAGACAAGACAAACACAAATGTTCGCCTTGTTGCGGGGTCGAATCCCTACCACCTAGCGGAGCTGTCAGGTGTACTAGTCACTAGACTAAGTCGAACAATGTAATACAAAACTAATGATAAAAAACTGACTAAAATATTGTTATCAGTTCAAACAGACGGTTCGTTGACCTTTATCGCCTGGAAGATTATATTGCGATTGCGGCCACATTAGTGACCTGGCGGATAAATCGTGAATCACAACTTTGTAGGTTTGTTCAAGATGTTATAACAGGTACTCACTATATCGATAGAGTTATAATGAGCTTCTAATCACTGACCTAATATAACACATACATATTTTGTTGTAATAGCGTTACTTGCCATTATATTGCGTATGCATTAATCTTGAACATAAAAGTGCGGATGCTAGGAATCGTAAAGGTAATAAATAACATAAATTTCTTCTGGGAGACACATAAACATGTCCTTCTCTTTTTTTTGTCGCTATTATTTATTCGTATAGAAATTTGATTTGAAGATACCTTCAAAAGAGAAACCCTTACTAAAAGCCACAGAGCGGATTGGTATCGAAGATTCGACATCTTTTATGATTCTTGACAGCACTGCTCTACGCAGCACAATAACTATTTCCTATAACTAATAGCATTACTATCGAAAGTAAAAAACCTACGGGACCTAAATATATAATATATATATATATATATATATATAATGGAACCAAGAGCACACCTTTCGAAGTAAATTTTAAGGCCATTTTAATAGTAAACTCCGATCTCGTTCGACATTGTTTCTCTGTCAATGTAAAGGTCGCATAACTAAGGACACATCGAGTGTCACGATTTATTTCTTGCACCATACATCATGTAGTGTAGTACATAAAACGTAGATATATTTAGATCAAACAGTGCAGATAAAATGAGTGAAAACAACTTGCTTTTTTGTGTAGTTCATGTTATGGCTTCTAAATCCGATCGTTAGCACTGTATTGAATCAGCTTTCACAAAACAAGGCGTTTTAGCGGAAATTTATAATGATTGTCTAACAAACTACCTACATCAATCAATAACTGTGGTAACATCACACTGATATTATAAATGCGAAAGTTAGTGAGTAAGTGTGTGTGTTTGAACCCCCTTCACGCCTCAACGGCTGAATGAATTAGTATGATAGTTGGAATGGAGGTATCTTATAAGCTGGATTAACATATAGGATACTTTTTATCCCGGAAAATTGTGTGGTTCCCGAGGGATAGTAGAACCCTGCCGACAACGCCTTGGGTAACAGCTAGTTGCCCATATATTTTATGTGACGCTGTGCTGTGACGCTGGATGAACTCAAGCTAACAGCGGGGCCCAAATGAAGAAGGTTCACCAGAGACAGAGCACAATGGAAGATGTTAGAGGAGGCGTTAGCCAAAAGGCACACTGAACTAAGAGACATTTTGTATCGTAATAAGACCAAATAAACCGAAAACAGTTCAGGATAAAGAGGCTATTTGGATTTGGTGCTGTGACGCGGGCCGTATTCGTTTGCCACCTTATTGATCCTACTAATATTATAAATGCGAAAGTTTGTGAGTATGGATGTACGGATGGATGTTTGTTACTCTTTCACGCAAAAACTACTATACGGATTTAAATTAAATTTGGAACACAAATGTAGTTTATAACCTGGATTAGCACAAGGGTACTTTTTATCCCGGGTTTTTTTTTATATCCCTGGAAATTTTTAGTTACCTCTGGGATTCTAAGCTCAACGCGGACGAAGTCGCGGACATAAACTGGTATGAAATAATCGTTGCAAGGCACAGTAGCTTATTTCTAGATGATACCCTAGAACTAGACGATAAGATGATGAAAAACTGACATTTAAAATTAAATTAATTTGGAGATTTTATTACTTTTATATAAAAGAAATAAAATCTGCATAATAAAATCCCATATTTATGGGACAATTGCCAAGACATTACGCATATTAATTCGTAGTACATAAAGGAGTGCAATCCGGTGAGAAGATTAAACAAAACGGTAGCAAGGAATTTGTATTTTCGTGTATATTTATTTTACACAGCCTTTTAAACAAAACACGCCTCATACTAAATCTCGTTTCCGAGGCCAAAACACACACCTTGGGTCGCTTAGCTATCGTAGTAAGTTTACACCCACAGCTAGAACAAGTGGGTTAAAAAATCTTTTTTAATACAAAATTTCATTCGGTCATCAAGCCTATTTGATACCCATTTTCTAGGAGATAACGTGTTTATAATAATAAATCGCCATATCGGATTAAAAATGACGTCACTTTACTTGCTATGTTTTGCTCCTCAAAGCCCTTGCATTTGATACCCATATCATAAGGGCTGTGGAAATTATAAATCTGCATTTTGTGACGTCCGCCATATCGGATCAAAAATGGCGGCTCTTAGGTAAATAAACATTGTCACGGGGACCAAACGTGTATGCCAAAATTCAAGTCAATCGGACACTTGGATGTGGGACAAATTTAACTTGCAAGTTTTGATTACACACACACCGACACCGGACAGGTGAACTTACTCTTGTAAGAAGACCCTCTCTGTCGAATTATTCCGACACTACATATTGGCGGCTTTGGCCCCATATCTGCATTTTTGACCTGCCACGTAGAATATTAAATATTCTAAATAAATATAATAAAATTTTTTTAGACACTAAGGTGATAAACAAGCATACGGCCCACCTGATGGTAAGCGGTCACAGTAGCCTATGGACGCTTGCAACACCAGGGGTATCACTCGGGCGTTGCCGACCCTTCAAAAATCTCTTCACACCCTTCTTGAAAGAACGTGGGGACGTTCTTTCTGTGAAAGTTTACAAATGCAGCTGCGGTAAGATGATACGAATGACATCTATGTTTCACATCATAACAATATTTCGGTGTGAACATTGCGGTGTGATTGCCAGAAGCCAAACGACAACAACTGCGATTACTTGAAAAATGACAAAGGTGTACTTGAGAACTAGTCGGAAGTATCAACGCTTCACGATAATCAGGGTTATATTTAGAACAGGAAACCTATTCATCGTAATTTATTCTTAGATAGTGTTTCATTTGGCAATACGATAACGTATATAAATATTTTCCCTATGATTTGTCACTATTCATTGTCCAAAATCATAGTGGTGATAAAGAGAATACAAATTGTCAAACCTATTTTAACGTTTAGTGGCTATGTGTTGGTAAATTCTCAGCACCAGAAAAAAAAGTTACCATAATTCTACAGCTCGAATTTTCTAGAACCACTTATTCCAGAACGTTACAGAACCAGATGGGATCTCTCGTACAATATTGGAGCTGCCCGACTGGGGCAGGGCAGACAGCTGACAAATTACCTAAATAATGGAAACACATGTCCATAATAATTTTCCTTAACCGGTAACGAAGTCATTATGGTCTTTATTTGGTGATGCTTGCCCTACAAAAGCTTATTATATAATATACAGAAGTATATACCACCGAGCCTCATATAGTGCGTCGCCCCTCGTCCTAATACCACCTCAAAAGGTGTTGGTACTTGTTATACATAAATATATGTATTTTCACTTGTCTTTAAGGAACTTACTTAGTTTAGGTTAGTTAAGAAAATTTATAAATAAAAAAAAATAAAAAAATGTTTGGCCAATTACGCATCAACACATCATGTGTCAAGTTTGTCATTAAAATTATTAGCTACCAAGATTAACACGAGCGGCAAGACGCAATGGAGTCTATCGTTGCGAGTCGTAGCTAATCAACTGTTTTTTTTTGCGCTAAGCCTATTAAGTATGTACCCCACTTGCCCAAACCCATTGGCTGCGGCAACGCCAAAGGCGGATCATCTTCGTATTTACCACGTTTGTGATATAAAAAAAGAAAATGCATATGTTGTCTTAAGCGTGTGCAATTTGTACACATCACACACAGTCCCACACCTTGTGGTCGGCAAAACAAATGGCAGTTAATTCAGAATTTGCCATTGTAATGTCTCACAGAAAGAACGTGGTCAGTCTAAGACGATAAACTATATGACGACAATCGCCACTAGTTAGAAGCGATTCCAGAACCAAAGAAGGGACATCAATTACAATGATGGCTGCTTACTAACAACGTATTCATATTAGGATCAAAATTATTGTCAACTTTTATAACCCAGTACTTACTGAGCGTCATTAAAGACAGTAGTCTTTAATGAGGTCTTCTGCTATCACTGTCGCTATTATAATTATTCCTGTGCAATTTGAATCACGTTTGCCTGCACTAAAATTTCTGGTAAGATTGTTTTAGACTTGGTAATTATAGCCTGTTTAGCTTTGGCTGGGAAAATAACCAGACCATTGTATTATGTCTAACTGTGCTATTTATCTAAATGTTTATAGGTACTAAAGCCAATTAGATAAACCTCCCAAAATTCTACTAGAAGGTTAACGGAAAAATCCTTATAGTATGGAAAATAACTTTTAAGAAGAATCACGAGGGGCGTTGTTTAATCATTGGCAAATCACGTAGAGAAAACATTTGCGTGTCACGATGCCATTGGGGTTCAAGATCGGAACATGTTTGGCATCCGGAAAGCCGTAAAGCAATATGTCAGTGTTGAATCATACAGTATTGAGGACAATAATATAAATGAAAGCTGGCTTATTAACTCAATGCATAAGAAGGAAATCACTGAGGATACACATTACCTTGGATATGAAATGGTTAATAACTCTCCACTATAATTGGTTGTTCCGGAAGGGAAATTTCTTGAGGCACCATTAATGATTATTGTTTTCAATCCTACTTCCTACTAATATCCTATCTTATGATATTATAAATGCAAAAGAGTTTGTGAGTATGGATGTATGGTTGTTAGTCTTTCTCGCAAAAAATACAGAAAGAATTTGCATAAAATTTGGAGCACAGATAGATTATAACCTGATTACAACCTTATCCCGGGAAATATTAGGTTCCTCTGGTATTCTAAGCTAAAAAGCGGACGAAGACGCGGGCAGAAGCTAGTAAAATATACATTCATATTTTTATCGCAATCACCAACTCATTCTAAACATAAACCATCCATCATCAAGACTGTCTTAAATTGACACAATACATATTGCACGCTTATTCGTTAGAAGCCATTAATGAGTCAATTAACGGAACAAATCCAACCAGGCGACAGATCCAACCATTTAACTCCCCCTCCAGTCCATTAAGAGCAATTGAAGTTTGTTGACAACTATATGTGGGCAAACAGCTCGTCAGGAGTAAGTAATGGCGCGGAATTAAATTTGTTTCGACACGCAAGAGAATCCGGCCCCCAAATATCTATTGTCATTATGCATCACTGCCGCTGCTTCAACTTTTGTTGGTTCATTTAAAAATGAAACGACGTGGTTGTGTGGGTTTGAACACTTAAAACCTGGGAGGCTTTTAACATATATAACATGTAACATTACATTCTACTCAGCTCAATAATATCCAAATAGAATATCGAATGTATCATATCTAACCGTTAAACGAATAGCAATCAGAGGCTGGCAATTACTCAATTTATACCCCTCCGTAATATAACCCTCTTACGGAGGGGAGCAAGGCATGACTAACATTAATAAACATATTGTTATAACGAAAGAAGTAGCGGAAATTTAAAAGAAAAACGAGGAAAGGATTAGCTATTCAAATGGTTTGTAATTTAATGGGTAAATTACCCAAATCATTTGTTGGGTAAAAACACCAAAAGCTTTATTAAAGCAACAGGATTGACACACAATCTGTTGCCACTGGGATACCATAAAAGAGTTGAGTGTCTTTTATAACAATACCAGATTGAACAAGCAGTGAGTCAGCCGGCTATCCAGAACTTGTAGCACCTTATTCAGTTTATGGACATTTATTTACTTTTAATATTAATTATGAACATGCTGCATTAACCAGCATTGGGTCACGGTCATTCGTGACAGTAGCTGGCTATTAATGGATGGATTTTAATAACCAATAATGTATTCTGAGATACTGTTTATATATAGTATAGCTTCAAGACATATCGTTTTCCCAAACGAGTACAGCATGGAGTTCTTCAAGAAGGGTGTGAAGAGATTTCTGAAGGGTCGGCAACGCGCGAGTGATAACCCTGGTGTTGCAAGCGTCCAGCGGTAACCGCTTACCATCAGGCGGGCCGTATGCTTGTTTGCCACCTGAGTGGTATAAAAAAAAACATCCCATACCTGATTCGCTTTGTAGACAGTTGTCAAGCGTTATGCATACAAATTATCTTCTTATCTGCCCATACCCTGGTACATAGACTATTTAATCATTTGTGTGTATAACATTTGGTAATGTAAACTTACAACAGAAAAATGTTATATCAATTTATTTAAGAAAACATTACTTGCAGATAAGTAATACGGTTTAATCAAAGCAAGACAAAATTATATAATCAAAGATATAATGCAGTTTCACTCCTTCTGTTATATATTGTCTCTCTGTCTATAATCCGGAGCAAATTTTGTGGTAAATCTAGCAATATAATGATTAAATGAAGTCAACTTGAATATTTGCGTAAAGCCAGGATGATTATGACAAATTTGATTAACTTTGATGAACTTTGGGGCAGATAAAATAAAAGATTATAATGAATTAATAGATAGATAGGTACGTTTTATGGCACAATAAGATGATACATCATACAGAATGTGATATAAATGCTTATAGTGTAATGCACAATTGGCAGTTTTATCGCATAAGAGCGATCTCTTCAAGACAATCGATAAATGGACTAGAGTAACTTGGATTAGAAGAGAGAATACTATTCCATCTAGATATCCACAATTTACTGGAATTGCAAAATTTGTGTCTGTACATGTAATACAACAGTTTACTGCAGAGTAAACTGTTCCTATGGCATACTACGTAGACGTAAACATCTTGAAAATGATAAATGTAAGCAAACAATGTTATACAATAAACATTCAGCCAGCACTTGCTACTGCATTATGTGATGGCGAACAACGATCGCATGCCAGAAGCAATTAGTAATAATTGGTGAACTAACATTTATTTTGAAATTACCATCAAATGAACACGTATTTCAATACAATATATTTATATATAGTATTTACTAGATGAAACGATACCTTAGTCGTCATATCAGAGAAAAATATTATATTATGCTCATAATTAAATTTTATAATTTAAAAAAATCCTTAACATTTTAAAGGCTTTGGATTGTAAATGTTTAACCAAATCGTCAAACAATTAAAGCTTATTCCGTTGAAGTTTGTCGTTTGAAATTTAGCCACACCACCGAAGCATTGCTTTGAATTGAATCGTGAAAGAGGATAAAAACGGAATGACGATGTCACGACCTTCGATCTATTGACGGATTGAATTCTCGTGTTTGCTCCTAGTGCTAACCATCGGAAATTTGAATCAGGTATCTGTGAACCAGCCTAATTGGCTTAAATTGGTAGTTATCAGACAATTAAGTAGTAACGTCGTTGTTTTCGTTTTGTGGCGCCCATTGATGAGGCGGCAACAAAGGAGATAAAGCCATCTTAAAATGAAAGATTTTTGTGAATTTAGTATTACATCTCGGCTATTAAGTTTCTCACATTATATAACGTCCTGGTCACAGTCTAAAACTTTACAATCTGAAATTTAATTGTGATTATCACTTTCCTTCCACTGGTGCCCTTTTTGGGAGGCATTTCTTTCCATGATACATTCGTGTGAGTTAAATAGTATTTGACGTTTTGAGTTCTTTAAGTGTCTAATAATCCAGCCAACCAAGTAATAACTACTGTTAGATGAAGTATATAATATACATAAGGAAACAACTAATCACTCGAGAAGAAAATACGGATTAACTGCTCCATAGAACAAGACAAAATTGGTTGAAGAGTACTTAGGCCGGTAACAGCAATTTGACTATTTGCTCGGAATCCGTTATCTTATTAGAAAGATAATGAACTGGTCAGCTACAATTTATTGTTGTTCACCGTTTCCGGATAGATTATTAGTATTATGACACAAATTAATCACATGTACTCCTGAATGGAATGGGTACTCACGAGCTAATTAATCACAATAAACTTTTTTCACGAAATGCCAAATTCGCTTATCGACCATCTAATACTGTTATGATAATGCGTAAATTTATAGAAAGTCGCGGGATTCTTCGTCTACAATTCTATTATCAAGAGAACTTACTAAAGAGGGTTAGGTTGGGGTAACTTACAGAGAGGCACCTACAGTACATACTGAGGAAAAACAGATTAGTATCAATTTTTATTCAATGGTTGGACAATGTTGTTGGGATCTTCTCTAAGGGCGTTTAATTCAATGATTTCATTGGCGACTAGAGTGCTCGAAACACTAAGCTATATATTGGTTTTGAAAAATAGATAGATAGATAGATAGATAGATACACTTTATTGCACAACAAGAGGATACATACATTGGAAACATTTTACATTTTATCGTACAATTGTCGGTCTTATCGCATAATAGCGATCTCTTCCAGACAACCGATGAATGGACTAGAGAAAATTTGGATTCGAACAGTGGCTGGTAGTGTACCGTCGTCATTGTTACCAATTACAATAGTACTCGAGTAGATTACTAAATACCTAAGTACATATAAAATAATAAAATATTGAAATACACAAATTATACTAAGGGTGCGAACATAAAAGATAAAGTAGTGGAAGAAATAGTTCAGTAGGAAACATGAGAGAATGTAAGTGGATTAGTGTTGTAAAGAGTAAGTGAGTGAGAAATTATGATGTTATAAGTAAAGTAAGAAAAGAAAAGCATGAGTGATATCAAAAACAGGGCTTGTATAAGAAGAAGATGTTATAAAGAAAAATAGTGATTTTTGACCAAGTTATGAATGGAAGTAATAAAAAATATATATTGGTTTACAAACATTTGTGAACAGATAGGCAAAACCGATAGAACACACAAGTCTGGTTATTTGGGTTTTACCAATTTAGTGACGGTATCAATAGGAACAAAACAAAACTCAGATATTGTAAAACATGACAAAAAATATTAAGCAGTCTAAATCTAACATGATACTGTAATTTTACAAATGTTCTCAAAAACTAAGGCAATAGCCGAAGTATTCACTATAATACATACAATATCTGGAATTGTTACAAAACAAAAGGTTTCTATTGTACAGTAGATAAAACACGAGAGCGTGATCCAACGGCACTTGTTACTAATTTAGCCGTAGAATTAATCAAGCAATCGGTAGCCGCGTGCCAACAAAACGTGGACAGCGATTGTGAGGAACCGCCACCACCGTCGTTATGAATTTTCTTAGCATTTCCCGATAAAGCCAAGTGGATATAACATCTGAATAAAAATAGACTAAAAAAACTCTCATGTTTTGGTCTAGAAATGTAAATTTCTCGTTCATTGTGTTAATGACTTTGACTTCCTCGAGAATTTTCGGCTGGGTTTAGAACAAATACATTCTTCCAATTAAATTATGTAAAAGAATGGCATATGTAAAGACAAATAAACTGCTACATATTTTCTTTCTATTAGAAAGAAATCATTGAAACTTAAAACGCAGGATTCATTAAGAGTAGCAAGTTGATAGGTACGTAAGCTTTTCGAGTAACCCGATATCATGATTAGGACTGTTACTAGGTACATAAGTATTGCTGCCATATGGACAGAATTTCGCAGTGTAAGTGCCGCCTTATTTTATTACGATGCCGATGCCACAGTGCACGTTCTAAAATAAGATGAAAACACACCTCGCTCACGTTCAAATGTCTGCCATTGATATCCGAGTATTTTGATGAGTCACTACACCGTCTGCTGCCGCAAAAACCATTCTAATGGATGGATACCCCTTACACGTATTGTTAAATACCTAGTATGTGAATCGTGGCGCAATTAACACGGTCATATTAATAATAGTTTTAAATTAAACTCTAGGAGTCTAGGCTAGCACATAATCAAGAAAACAGGTTTCGGATCAAATACTTGTGGAACTTATTTAATTAGAAAGAAAGCGCATCAATACATGAACAATCGTTTAAAGCCCTTTAAATCCCGGAAATTTGGAGAACGACTTCCGAAACTGCAGCTTATTTCCGAAGAGGCACATGTTACGTGCGACAATCAATAAATCGAAGCCATGAGCAGTCTGTGTCTAATACGAAAATATTTTTATTACCCTCTTTAATATATTATTTCTTGCGTTTCTACTAAGGTTTGGGATTTCCCGTGGGTTTTCCTATTAATATTGGAGCCGCCGACAGAGGACTGTACTTCCACCTCACAAAAGACCGCAGTGAAATAACACAACGTTGATGTAGTGTTGTGTTAGTGGGCTAATAGTAATGCTGCTAGTACAGTGACTCCTCATCAACAACAGGGTTGGCTACTCATTAGTGATATCCCTGATATAGCTAGTAGTATTGATATAGGTTACGGTGACTGCTTACCATCAGGCTGGCCTTATGTGCCACCTTAGTGGTATGGAAAAAAACTGTAATGCCTAGTAAATAAACGTAACATTTTAGATTATCAATGTTTGCTTACAATAATGTAGGACCTAATCACATTAAGCCGCGCGTGCTTCCACATGAAATCATTATTTTATGTTTAGATTCATTCTATTACATTTCACACCGTCTGTGTAAACTATAAATAATTTTGAAGAGTTGTTGCATTTAGTTTTAAAATCCTACATGCAATTTTCGAGTCTGCTGGGTGTAGACGAAAAAGAGAGCACATGGGGTTATGTTATGTATAGTTTATGATACACTAAATGGCATGGGACCCATGTGCAAGCTCTGTGGAACTCCCGAGTAAATATTGAGTAAATCTTACAGATATGATAACCATTGGCTACAACAAAATAAATCAAACACCTACACTAGGTCGACTGTTTCCTATGATTTTCAGGGAATCATAAGTTTTAATAACACATTAACGTGTACAATAAATGTTATGATCAACCCTATCAAAGGCTTTGCTCAAATTTGAATGTAGAATTTTCCATATATATTGTATCTGGATGAATAGTTATAATTCGAAATATTTTCTACTTTCACCTGTTTTCAAATACATCAAGCAAGGAATATTCCAAATGTGCCAAGAATATGTTACAACTTACAGGAAGTCATTTGAGAAAGCTTTATAGAGTAGATTAGTCAGTTTTGTATAGTTTTTAGGCATATGGACAGAAAGGATTTATTTTTTCAATTTTAGCCTTAAGTTAAGGAAAAAAGGTGTTTAAAAGTGTATATGCAAACCAGTCATGATTTTTACACAAGGTTGTAAAATTGTTCAGATTTTAATTATTTCATTTAAATTTACAGCAAGAGAAACATAAATATGCTGGTTTTTTACAACACTTAGTGATTGCGGTGCCTTAGTTGAGTTCAATTGGCCAAATCTTATTCTGGAATATGATGTACTTTATTAGAGTAGTGCAGGCATATAATAATATACAATTATTAAGTAAATTTTATTACTTTGTACCTCCATGAAATTGCACATTAAATATAATTAATCTGTAGAGCGAGCATGAATAATTTCCGACAATGTTTTCGTATCGCCTTCAACTATTTTTGTATTGAAAATGAACAGCGCAGCTGTGGTGAAAAGTGAAACTAAAAACATTAAAAAACTTAACATTTCTCAAGTTTCGTTTTCACTTACGTAGTTGAAAAATTTTCCTGCTACCGGCACTGATATGGTAAAGAATAATGTAAATCTAATTAGCTGAAATTATGGCTGCAACAAGGCAAATGTAAAGGCAAATTATTGCAGCCATACATTATGTTACAGAACAATGCGCAAAGTACATGTAGTTTATTGTTAAAGCAATATTTCTTTATTGGAGTTTACTCCTTAACAATTGATTTTCATATACGCACCCTCATTATGAAAATTTTATGAGTGAAATTTAGACAAGAGTTTACTCAATAGTGATGTTGAATGCTTGTCTCTAGTTAACCCACAACATTATTTGTCTGTAAGGCAGCAAACTCCAGTTGTGCATTAGAACAGAGATTATTTATTTATTAAAGGATTAATTTGATATGGCAACTGTTTGTCCACACATCAGAAGGTGACACATCAGAAGATAATGACAATTATCAAGCAAAAAATAAATTTAATAAAGAAAATACTATATAATTAAGCATTCTTTTGGTACTTACTATTTATTCACTGTAACATACCATTTTATTTTAATATAATATAACTTAGATACATTTTATTACTCTCACTCACGTGTCAAAAATGAATTAACAAAGTTTATTTGTTTACATATTTCATAAATGGAAGAAACATGGACTGTAAGTCAGACTAATTTCTCATTACCATCCTTGGTTGTTTTTTGTTTCCATTATTATACTCCATAAAAGCACAGTGGTCACATGTGGTACAGCTGTATGTAGCTAGTATATGTATCAAACATCTGCTGGAATCATGTTCAATGTTATAGTGTTCCAGGCAAACTATCAACTTTACGATAGTTATATTAGAGTTTATAGGACTTTGAGATGTACAAGAAATTAATGTATTGTTACAAAGTGATTTTTCTGTTGCATTTTGATTAATTTTAAGTATTTTTATTAAATGATGCAGTTTCTGTTGAATCATTATTTGTATTTCCCAGATATTTTCATGGTGTAATTTATCTAATTACGTTTGCAAGACTGCCTCTGTCGAGGATGTGTGTAGTTTCTACAAGCCAGTACAATTTGTCATCAACAGTTCTTTGAAAGAGAAAAAATAAGACATATTCTTGTCTTATAATTACAAGTCGTTACAGTTATAAATCGCATGAAGGACGCCAACAGGTGTCAAGAGAAAAAAATGATCGTATTCATGGTCATGAGAACTTACTGTGTTCGTTAGTAGAAGCGCCTTCGCTTCCGAAAGAATTACTCCGCACCACTGGCCCCCATTGCCCCCGGCGGGCTCCATCCCTGGACTCTGTCCTCTCTACATCGTCCCCTTTACACAGGTGAAGAACAAATAGGCACCAATATAATGCGATAGCGATACGCATCGTGAACTCTCAATGACACTAAAGCATAAACCGCACACGACAATACAATACCACTGCTCGTATTCCGTGCACAATACTCATTATAAAATAATAAGATACTAAAATTGCATGCTGTTCTTATGGCCACATCACAAGTTCAATCAAAAAACACTAAACTACGAATTTTTATATCACAGACAGAGAAAAATCTAGCGAGGTCGAAAATATTAGATTTTGACGTCGTCCGTCAATGACGTTTATCTTTTGCAATCTGTCACTCTGTCAGGGTGGCAACAAGGAAAAAATATTTAATATGGGATCTATGGTTTAGAGTGGTACACTTCAACCTACGTAAAAGAAAATCGACTACGTATAATCATAAAATTCTGTGAAATCTATGAACTGAATGTCATGATGTTATGTAGTGAACGCATCCGAGGAGTTTTTGGCGGGAATCAGGCGGAGCGGTTGAGATTTTTTTCCAGTGTGTCGTAAATTGTGTTATAGTGATCTTTAATGTGTATTTTTGGTGTCGATATGTGCAGTAAAGTTTCATTTAGTGACTGATTTATAGGAGCATTGGAAATAATGCCATAATACGACTTTTGGGTTAAGTAATTTATCATTTTGGTCAATAGGTTACCTCTAATCTAAAGGCGTGTTACGATCTGCTACTGCCGTGGGTTGTCTCCAGAAACTCCATTGGGCGTTAGAATGCATGACACTAGGCATTTTAATGCGGCAAACACGAGAAATTTTGCAACATGAAAATTCTCTAACACTCGACACTGGCAAAAATAGTCCCTGAAGGGATCGATTGCCATACTTAGGAAGAAGAAGAAGAAGAAGAACGCATCCGATTTATTTACCAAAATATGTCAAATGACCTTGTGAGTTTGTAAACAATACCTTGAAGAATTTGCTAATACAAATTAACCAACTTCCTTAATCACTTGTCGTTCTTTGATATTTGGGTAATACAGTGTAGTGGGTGAACTGTGCGATAACATAATGAATATCGATTTCGAAACCATGGCAGTTTTGGAAGAGGAGTCTAATAACGTAAGTTTTGTAAATAGTCAATAGTCTTTGTTATGTTTTACTGGGACATGGTGTTTTATTTACTATTTCTTGTGACATTCTTACGATCGTGAGCTTACAACGTGTAGAAAAGATAAAGACGATAAGTAATGTAACATAATTTTAGCACTTCCTTGTTTTGTTATCACAACATGACATAGTTTCGTTTATTTTGTATGTGAATTGCACAACAAGATGAAGAGATTTCGTCATGATTATAACACGACAGATATAAATTGCGTAGCATCACGATAAGTATTAGACGAATACTGCAAACTACATAGTTTGCAAAATCTATTGCAAAATAACAACTATAGGTACCTACGTTATACCTACCTATATATTGTTATTCAATCAGCTGCTAATAACTTACATGTGACTTTTTGTCACAAAGGAAATATTTTTTGCGAAACTCCAGTTGTTTGTTTTCAATATTATGTTATAAGCTGGCAAGGTCAATAATTTGGCGGCTACTATTGTTTAGTTGGTCCAATTTTATTATACCTAATATTAGGTCCTTACATATGAAATTGGCGTTTTGTATGGGAGGAACAAAAAGTCGAATATTTTTTAATATAATATATTTAATTAATCAAAGTATGAACCATTATTTTCTATGCACTTTTGCCATCTCATAGGTAGTTCATTGATCCCTTTACTAAAAAAACCAGTCGGACGGGAATCAATAAAATGAGTTGAATTTTTTCCCTTGCAAGAAGTTATCCAAATTTCGAAAAAAATGGTAATCTGTTGGAGCAAGGGGGGAGTACGGAGGATGTCTTAGACTTTCCAATTGAAGCTCTTCTAATTTAGTAGCCGTCTGTAGCGCAGTGTGTGGTCTAGCGTTGTCGTGAAGCAGCAGTGGCGTGGAGCGATTGACCAGCCTAGGTTGTTTAGCCGCTAGCTTTTCCATCATGGTTTGCAATTCCTGACAATAGACATCAGCCGTAATAGTCTGGCCAGATTTGAAAAAACTGTAATGAACAATACCGGCACTAGTCCACCAAACGCTTACAAGTAACTTTTTTGGGGTTAATTTTCGCTTGGGGCAGGATTTGGCTGGCTGGCCAGGATCTAACCATTGCGCTGAGCGCTTCCGATTATCGTAAAGAACCCATTTTTCATCACAGGTAATGATTCGGTTTAAAATACCTTCATTATTGTGCCGGTTTAGTAATGTAACGCAGCAGTCGACGCGCGTTTGCCGGTTTGTTTCAGTCAATTCGTGAGGTACCCACCTTTCAAGCTTTTTAATCTTCCCAATTTGCTTCAAGTGAATTAAAACAGTTTTATCACTAACATTGCAGCCTGCAGCTAACTCGGACGTGGTTTGCGATGGATCCGCTTCCACAATAGCCTTCAACTCTTCATTATCAACTTGAGTCTCAGGCCGTCCACGGGGCTTGTTCTGCAGGTCGAAATTTCCAGAACGAAAACGTTGGAACCAAAAACGAACTGTGTTTTCTTTTGCAACACGACCGCCATACACATCATTCACCCTTCGAGTTGTTTCCGCAGCACTAGTGCCACGGCGGAACTCGTACTCGTAAATAATGCGATATTTAAGGTTTTCCATTTTGTAAAATGAGTGACGCAAACAGAAAAAAACAGAAGAAAAAAAACAAATGAATGACGATCATCGAAGCACAAATACATGAGTCTATAGCTGTACAAATTTGAATTTGGAATTGCTTACCAAAGAGGAGAAATTCGTGATTAAAGTGGCCAGTACGAAAAACGCCAATTTCATATGTAAGGACCTAATATATATCTAAACTAATAATATAATAATAATGTAAATGTAGACTATTATTAATTAGAGAAAATATTTGTATTTTTGTTTGCAATAAGTAAACTCAAAAACTACCGGACCATATATTTTTTTATTTTTCACATGCATAGTAATTTAATATCACTAAGTTATTTTATAATATCTATCAAAATATATTATTTTGATATGTGGGCGAAGTCCCAGTGAAAATGCTAGAAGAAAATACAATGAGATACTATTTATGAACCTATGACATGATTTCATATTTGTCATCCATACAATGTACATACATTTATATTTTAAGGACTTGAGAATATGTATGTAAACTACAATAAATAACATTAAACCCTTTACAATGTTCATTAATTACTTGTGGAAAACCTCAATACATACTTTTTCTAAATTTCAGAATGTGTTTGAAATTACTTTTTCATTTAAACATCACCATTATAGCCATAGAGTAGGTAGGTACCTTGTCTAAATGTGTAACAGAAAGGTCCTTGGATATGGTTTAACTTTAATGTATTGTATTGTATATCATAAAAAAAAAAACAGCATGTTAGGTATTTATGTAAGTACCAAAAATCTTTATCTATACTAATATTATAAAGAGGAAAGATTTGTATTTTTGTATGTATTGAAAATGCTCCGAAACTACTGGACCGATTTCAAAAATTCTTTCACCGTTAGAAAGCTACATCATCACTGAGTAACATAGGCTATATATTATACTAGCTTCCCGCCCCGGCTTCGCTTGGGTAGACAAAATATTTGATATAAATGTCTACCCGTGCGAAGCCGGGGCGGGCCGCTAGTAGTTTATAATTAAGTTAATTTGTGAGCAATGCTTTGAAAATAGCATGGGTAGGTAGGTAGTAGGTACCTACTCAGACTCATCGAATATTTTTCAACAGATTTTGGTGGATATGTGCTGCCATCTATTGTATGTTTTGGTAATCGAACCAAGTCTGCACATCCTTTCAATAATAATTTCAAATAAATTAATCGCATGTCTCATAGATGGCGCTAATATAGGGACTTATAATATATGTGCCAGCGCATGCAAGGCTCGTAATCTGATGACGGTGCCAAGAGTGTCGCCTGCCGATTACCTAGCGGTGGCAAGTTTTTATATGGAGGTTCGTATGTGGTTTTAGGATAGTTGGAATGGAATTTGAGAATTCATTCGAGTGTATCGATCGACGTACGTGAATTATCGTTCGAGCACGTAAAGTGAGTGGACTTAGGACTTAGGTTGCAATTTCTCTAGCCCGAGACCGCTGCCTCTCCAAACCCCCTTACCTAATGTGCAGTTTTTATTATTTCATTTTAATAATTTTTATGTTATATTTTACTCTCTATGTGTCTACTCTTTATGTGATAAATTATGGCCAGTGGCAGATCCAGGCAGCGCCGGCCCTAGTCATGATCGGGGTAAAGCAACATTGTCTTTCGGCGCCCCTTATTCGATGCTCTAATAACGAAAATAGCCTGTTGCTAAGTTAAAAATAAAATAAATTTTAGCGCCCCTTGTCACTTGGCACCTAGACCGATTTCTCCTCTCGCTCTATTCTAGGGCCAGCCCTGGATCCAGGGTTTTGGTCTGATAGTGGCTGGACCCAGCTGAGGGAGTGGGGGTTTCCGCCCCTGTAAAGGGCTTCATAGTGAGCCTGTCCCATACTCTTCGTATTGCCACATGGATATGATAGTACGTATGTTATCTTAAATACGTATTACCACAGACGACACAATGCATAAAAGTACATTTTATAACCTATATTAGTGACGGCTGAGAGAGTGAATGTTCTTGAGGAGTTATTGGCGGGAATCAGGCGGAGCGGTTGAGATTTTTTCCAGGGTCTTGTAAATTGTGTTACAGTGATCTTTAATGTGTATTTATGTGCGTTAAGTTTCATTTAGTGACTGACTAGGAACTTTGGAAAAAAAGGAACTTTTGTCTCCAGAAACTCAATTAAGCATTAGAATGCATGACACTAGGCATTTTAATGCGGCAAACACGAGAAATTTTGTAACTTGAAAATTCTCTACACTCGAAACTAGCAAAAATAGTATCTGAAGTGATTGCCATACTTAGGAAGAAGAAGAATGTTATTGAATTGAATGCTAAGGCATTTGTTTCTTTATAATATTAGTATAGATTGGGTAGAAAAGAAAGAAAGAAAGAACAAGTTTATTGCCTGCCTAAAGTAAGGTCACTATAATCTATGTGCCTACCCTAAATGCCTTCCAATAGTCATCCCCCTGGCCCTGTAACCTAATACATATGATTTTTCAGTAGGCATTTTCTAAATTGGTTCCAATAATTGCTAAGTTCGAACGCTTTGATTAGGTACACTGTAGAGATACTATCATAGTTCGAACGCTAGGTGCGAATAAGACTGGTAAAAGAAAATCATATTTACGCTTTAGTAGGATTGGTAGGATTACACACTTCGCTACACATATGCAAAATGTATTATATACACGTACATATGTAGATATATAGATGCATCTTAATCATGTCCTGCCTGACCTAGGATAGCATCTACGCAGTTACACCTTCCAGCCAAGCCAAGGGTGATACGTAGGTAGATACGAACGTATTGCGCATCAAAAATCCACCAAACACAGTTTACGATGCTGCGGTTAAACTATGAAAACGGATCAATTTGAAATTGTCTAGTAATTTTCTCTGTAGATTTGATAGGTTAAGAGGTTTTTATTTTTAAATGGTTTTCAAGAATCTACATGTCTGTTGCTTCACTTAAATTAAGCTTGCATATTAAAAGCATTTATTTTCTTATTAGTTTTCTATTCAATGTATTATAAGAGTGATGTAGACATTTAACTATAGCATTGATAGGTTGGCTCGTTTATTTCGGAAGACAATAGCTTATAGCAAGAAATCATACAATTTCAGAACTACAAGTAATTTACCAAGACAGTATTAACATCGGTTCAAGAACAAAAATTCGTATCCACTGACATTATCATATTAAGTCAGTGTTCGTGCCTAAATTAGATCTCAGTACCTCCGAATAACTAATGTTACCTATAACGTCAACCGATAAATATTTTTTGGGTATTTACATCTTACTTACTTACAAGCGTAGATATTTCCAAATAATACTAGTTTAGTACTTATATGTTCGCAACTCGGCGTAGTGCGTCTTTATAAATATTGCGCTCACTGTTACTGAGTGCAGTGAAACGATAAGGTCACTTCGTAAAAGGTGGGGAAGAGGGCTTCACTACGATTGGCGACATAACAATTCTCTCTTGCCGGCAGGCTCCTAGTCTGTTATACGGTGTAACAAATTCGGTCCGTTAGTTCCAGAATTCAGTCAGTCTTCATTAAACAGGCCATTGCCGATTCTAAAAGAAAATAAAAAGAGTGAACTCGCACGTTCCCACTGCGCAACGCGAGTCGCACGCAAAGCGGCGCAGTCAGTGCGCGTTGAGGCAGTCGCTAGGGCGGACACGGCTCGTCCACACCATCAATTAAAGCGTAAGTCATTACACATATCCTATTGGATTCTTGTGAGAAAATAAGCGCAGATTTATTACTAATGTGGACCGGTGTTGTTATTTGTCAGCCTGCAGTGTTATCTCTACTCGAAGGTGATTAATTTTAGGTTATGAAATGTCAGTTACCTACTACGCCGCATAAAATGAGCATCGCTCAACGCGAACGAACGACGCAGTTTAGTTAGTGTCGGCCGGCCTTTTGTTGCTAACCGAGCAACGAACTGCGCTGTTTGTTATGCTTAATAATAGTAATGCAACATTGTTGTAGATAAATATTATTGTTTTATGCAAATTATTGATAACTGTTTTCTGCATTGTGTGCTGTGCTAGGTCATGGCTGGCATGCACACGAAATTGCAAGGTGAATGCATTTCCATAGGTAAATAGGTAGTAGGTAGCTAATGTATTGAAATTTGTGTTGTTTAATTCTAGATTTCTTTGCGAAGTCCTTGTTATTAACGTTCCTTAATATGTTTGTTAATAATTAGCCAATATTATTATTGAGTGGGTATAATACCCACTCAATAATAATATTCCCTTTCAGTCCAAAAATGAATGCAATGAATGAATCCTTCAATACAGCCAGTATTGAAGGAGCTGCTAAAGCTTTATTACATAAATCTACTGCTGGATTGATTCAAATAAATGCGTTTCATTTATATTTAAGACTAGCTGTGCCCGCGACTTCATACCTACTACATAATTTTGTTGACAATTACATGTATGTATTTCTTTTTTCCTCGCGGTATCCTTATTAAGTTTCTTAAATAAAATTAGCCTAAGTTACGCTTTATAACATTCGATATCTGCTATATAGTTCCGTTAATATAGATCCAGCTATTTCGGAGATTAGGAAAAAGCTCATATACCTACAAGGAGCTGAAAAAACTGTTCTCTGATATAGGCGCCGTAGGTATATGTACCTTCATATGCATTTAGTAAAAAGCTGTTATTTTAACATTTGTAATGTTTGCAGACACTTCAATTTTATGTATATATTCAGATACGATTTTTTCCGTGATACGACTCATTCATTTATCAGTTTTCTCCGAAATTTAAAGACCTTCGGTTCTTGAAACAACAGTTTTCACTGGCCTTGTTAAGTTATACACATTGCCTACTATTAGTTCCCTAATCTACGAGATAAAAATAACACAAATGTTCTAATTTTATGTGACATAAACAAGTTAAATTATAGATTGTGTTTATGCAAATCGATTTAATTAACGATGATGACGTTTTTCATATTGATTCTACAAATAAAATAGTTCCTGGATTAAGTTAACTGATTTATAATTTTCAAGATTTGTGGGACTTCATAGTATTTTTTACTTTTTAAATTCATTGTGGATCAATCATTCATGAATTTTAAACGGTTCTATTTAGTTCTATTTTAGCCCTGCTTGTTGTTGTTTTTTTTGGTCAAAGTTTTAATAAACTGAATCCCAAAACAGCTAGCATAAAAAGTTTAAATATGAGCTGTGGAAATATATCAGATTCCTCGACGTTAAAAAAAGCAATGTAAGAGAAAAATAATTTATTCGGACAATCTTGATTATAATATGAATATTTCCTATATCGTTACAAATCAATTTCTTTCATTTTACAATTGTGTTAACAAAATTGCAATCGACCCCAGATTTCATATTTGGATTTTAAAAACTCAATTCTTTATGCTTTTATCATTTAATTTGTTACAGTTTAGGTTTGTAGAACTTAAGCGTAAAATGCATTTCATTTAAATCATTATTCAAATAATTAACTAGGAATGGCTCATACTACGAAATTATGCTTCGAAAGAATGAGCAGTTGAAACTTAATTTTATTTACTTAATACATTAAATAGCAGTTTTTTTGTCTCCTTATGTAACATATAGGTACATGTTTATGTGACATAGAAGTCCTGAATCCACATAATATTAAAAAGTATGTTAAATAATCATATATATTTAATTTTAGGAATTCGACAAAATACCTAGTCTTGACACATTGCTGCAACATGCATGCTTGATACAAATTGCAATGGGTCTCCTAAATTGTCAAGTGCTCCTAGTACTTTAACTGTAGTTACTTCTAGTTTTTTTTCTAAATAAACCTATTTTGACCGATTATAGTCATGCGCTCAGTGAAAGTACCAGGAGCGCATGACAATACAGGTGATAGGTATTTTCTCATTGGTTTTTTCTTGACATCCCTCGGACCCTCGCTTCGGCTTGGACCATAGCACTACTGACTGGACTCAATTTAACACGTCGCAATATTCAAATTATCTCAGCAAAACCCTGAATGTCATTTGTTTTGTTTTGTGTACTGCGTACAACACGTATGAGACTCTCCTTTATTTGACATAAGGTTGTTTTTCTGCTTGTTGCATTGTCAAGATTGTCTCCGTACTACGTACCCATAGTAAGTGAAGTAGGTACATGTATTTCCAATGAGGTTTTTATGTCAACGACCCGAGACGTAGGAACCTTCTAGAAGGTACGTGCGTTTGCTAAGAACAAAATGCGCTTTGTTTCGCTGTTGATAACTAATTACTTAATATCATTACAATGTAGGCCTACGTAGGTACATATGTACCCATACTACCTACGTAGGCTAGGCTACTAACGATAGGGTACAACTTAACACCTCAAGTTCTAATTGAAACTAAACACACTCATCGCATTTTTATTAATTTATGCAAAATTTAGGTGAGATAAATTGAAACGTGGGTATGGTGGGGCAAAAGTTTTACTTTATAATAAAATGTATTTTAACCTACTAATATTATAAATGCAAAAGTTGTGAGTATAGATGGATGGATGGATGTTTGTTACTCTTTCACGCAAAAACGACTCAACGGATTTGGATGAAATTTGGAACACAGATATTTTATAACCTGTATTAACAAAGGATTTTTTATCCCGGAAAAAAATTAGGTTCCTCTGATATTCTAAGCTCAACACGGACGTAGGCGCGGGCAGAAGCTAGTAGAAATATAGGTGTAAGTAGGCATTTAGAGTCCCTATAGTACTAACGAGTTAAATTTTTCAAAGTTATTCAAACAAATGTTATCGATGATGTTTTTACAAAAAACTGTGTCTTCAAGGAGTAAGCACAACGTGTCGTTCTTCAAGTTAGGTGAAGAGATTTTGCAAGGCAACGCACTGATGTAGATACTCCAGGTCGTTCCAAGGTTCATAGGCTACGGTAACCACTTACCATCAGGCGGTAACCGCATACGGTACGCTTGTTTACATTAGTGATATAAAATCCCGCAATAAAACATTATTAGGTATTCGGTGCGTCGCAGTTGAAGCTACACATTGATTTACTTCTGTGATTCTGAATTGTTATTTTTGAACCTTTAAATTCATATCAGATCCGCCTGTCTGGAGGTTGACTGAAGGTCCGTCGGAGAACACAATATATGTACATATTCGTGTTTGTTCCCCTTCATACAGACAATAAGAAAAGTGTTGTTGGACATTGGACACATTCTTAGTCAATGTATTAATAAGTTAATGTTTCAGTTAAATTACTTATTGGCCTTAATTTGGCTAGATTATTATAAAGCTCTTTTGTGAGAAAAAAAAAAAAAACATACGACTGGCAGAGCCGTGGTTGCCGTGTGGTATTACGCGTTGTCTGCTATTCTAGCGACGCCATTTCGAATCTCACCGGTCTGTACCAATCAGTTTTTGTAACGTAAGCACAGCGATTAGTCACACCACGAGCCTTACGAAGAAGGAAAACATACTGAGGAAACCTGCATACGTCGGCCTAGCGACTACCAAAATAACCTTAGGAGTTCGGGAATTAAATCGAAATTATTTTAATTTTGATGGCTGGCATATATCTCTGCAAATGCAATCGCAAAGGCGGACTTAAGCCGTAGCGTAGGCATTCTCTACTAGTCAACCTCAGGGTGATGCTGGGATTAGCTAGGCAGGTGTGTGTTGTATAAAATGAATATGTGAGCTAGTATATCCATAGTCTATAGTTTAATTATTTTGTATTAACCATAAGCGTTTATTATTTTCAGGAGTCCCTGGGCGGCGGCGTTTACGGTTCTTTGGGGTCGGGTCCCGACGGCGGGGAGCGACGCGAGAGCGGCAAGCGCGGCCGCCGGCCCGGCAGGAAGGCGCAGCTCGACAAACAGGACATGAAGGCCAAACTGGGTATGTTTCATCTGCCTTTGGCAAAAAATACAAAAAAAATATTTTCTTCGGTAGAGTTACAGCAACAAATTACATAAGTACTTATACTAAAAACTAGCTTTTGCTCGCGGCTTTGCACGCGTGGTAAAGTGAATAGGTCAACATGTACCTATATCTAAAATTCTATTTTTTTTTCTTTTGCCCACTGCTACTTTCATCCCCTATTTTACCCCCTTAGGGGTGGAATTTCTAATAATCCTCAAAAACTTTTTTATTTATTGTTAACTGGAAGGTCAAATACCAATTTTCATGCGTTAATCTTCAAAAATGACGGATTTTCATACAAAACTTTCATCCCCTATTTTACCCCATTAGGGGCGGAATTTTCAATCATCCTCAAAAACGTGTTTGTTTATTTTTAACTGAAAGGTCAAATACCAATTTGTATGCGTTTAACTTCAAAAACGACGGATTTTCATACAAACTTTCAACCCCTATTTTACCCCCTTGGGGCTAGAATTAATCAAAATCCTTTCTTAGCGGATGCCTACGTCATAACATCTACCTGCATGCCAAATTTCAGCCCGACCCGTCCAGTGGTTTGGGCTGTGCGTTGATAGATCATTATGTCAGTCAGTCAGTCACCTTTGAGTTATATATATTTAGATAATAAGGGAACTGTGAGCCATTTATCACGAAACTAATTATAATTAAGAAAAAAGGATGGCACCAGATGCCCATGGCTAAAAATAAAAATAAAAAATTGAAAAGGTTTTGTCTGCGACTTCGACCGCGTAAAAATAGGCTATAAAAATAGACTTCCCTTGCCTATTCCATACGGGACGAATTGGCGTGTAGAAAAGTAAGAAATGTCATAATATTGCACGTAATGTATAGCATTCATGAAGATGTGGGTGAAGACATTTCTGCAGGGTATGCAACGCTCGAGTGATAATCTGGTGTTGTAAGCGTCCATAGACTACGGTAACTTACCATCAAGCGGGCCGTAAGCCTACTTATTTGCAACCTTAGTGGTATAAAACAAAATGGGATACATAATGTTTGTGTGTAAAGTGAACTTACACAAAGAAACAATTTTCCAGAGCGTAGCAGGCAATCGGCGCGAGAGTGTCGCGCGCGCAAGAAACTCCGATACCAGTACTTGGAGGAGTTGGTTGCTGACAGAGAGCGCGCCGTGATGACCCTCCGGAAGGAACTCGATAAGGTCAGTGTCCTCTACGTTTCTCTCAACCTTCCTAATCCCGGGTGCATTTCAAATACCTCCTTTCAAACCGGTGGCAAAGTTCCCTAATGATTAGGGCCTAAATAGAAAAGCTAGAAGGCGAAAAACTACGTGACTTACTACTTATTTGATTTGCGGCCTAAACGGAGAAAACTAATTTTGAACCTTAATTTCTTGGCTTCTGAATTTCTTTTAACGCTCACTTCTTTAATTGAAAACAGAAGACCTGCCAGGTCATTGAGCATAGAGGTGTACGTCGATTTTTTTTTATACCACTAATGTGGCAAACAAGCATGCGGCCCGCCTGATGATAAGCGGTTACCGCAGCCTATGGACGCTTGCAACACCAGGGGTATAACTCGTGCGTTATCGACCCTTCAGAAATCTCTTTACACCCTTCTTGAAGAACCCCATGCTGTACTCCTTTGGGAAAACCACGGCGGGGAGCTCATTCCACAGTTTAATTGTGCGCGGGAGGAAGCTCTTTTGGAATCGCGCAGTTCGGGACCATTTTGGTTCCAATGTGTGGGGATGAATTCCCCGCCGGTGGCGAGAAGTGTGATGGTAAAATGTTGCCGTGGGCGAATATAAATAATATTAATCGTTTTCCAGTATTACAAATGGAATCTTGAATTGGATCAGGGGCATATGCCTGAGGGTCTGGAGGCGATGCTCCAGGAGATGGGGGTTGTCAAACAGGAGGACGGCAAGCCTTTTTAATTTGTACCTTTAGCTTTCCACCACTGGCGACTGTATCTCCTCTCACTATGATACTTTTTTAAACTTTAACTTATAATTTATTTCAGTTTTTGTCTTAGAGTTATGTTTATGCTTCAAATATTTATTTTCTATATTGTTTTTTTACTGTTTGTTTTAAAACTTCGTTTTTTTATTAATATGAAAGGGATATTTTTTACCAGCAAAATCGATTGCTTTTGAAAATTGATATTTTTTGTTTTGTTTTAGATTTTCTTCCAAAAATTAATACGTTAGTCAAAAAAAGAAATCATTTTTTATCGATTTGCTTACGAATTTACTCGGTTTTAAAAAATTATTTGTTTGCTGTTATTATATTTAGTTATAGTTTGTTAATATATAAGATTATCATTATAATTTTATACTTAGGTTTTAGGGCATAAGATGCATTTTCAAATAGTTTTTCCATATTTAAATTGTTTATAATAGCTGTGGAAAAAAGAAGCATGGTTTATTTAAATATAGTATACGGAAAACGGTTTCGAACGCTCAGAACCAGCAGGCATGTATAAAGAGTTTGATGAATGTTGAAGAAGAGCTATGGACATCAGACGTGAACTAGGGCTCTGTACTCTCTGCTTACCCGAGGGCGGATCCAGGGGGGGTGGTCATGGGGGGTCATGACCTCCCATGAGCTGGGTCCATGTAGTAGAACCAATGGGTAGAACAAAAAAGAGAAAAAAAAATTGATATTTTATTTAAGGCTCGGCGCAAACGGGCCACCGAACACATCGAGCGCTACCGCCACATTTGTAATAGTGTCGGAAGCGTGCAAAAGCCACAGCTGTTCGGAAGCCGCAATTTTATAACCAGCATCTTCTTCGTAGTCTTACGATGGACACGGAAAGTTTGCTCGCGCTGACGACGAAGACAACGCCATCGCCGCCTATATTGGGTACTCGCGAAATGTCAAAATTGACATACAAATTTTTAGTTCCACTTTTCACCGCCGCTGCGCTGTTCATTTTCCAATACAAAAATAGTCGAAGGCGATACGAAAACGTTGTCGACAATGTTCCTGCTACCGGCACTGATAGCATTATTGTGTGTAGCAACACTTAACCATGTACATTTTTATTTCTATCTAAGTATAACTACTCTATTAGTGCGGTTCGTTCGTGTACGGACATTTTCTCTTTCAGATTAATTTTCTTTGTAAATTGTTGGCAGAATAATGATTTTATAAGTTTTGTTGACAAAAAATGTGCTGATGTTGGTTGAAAAATATCACAGTTTGTCAAAAATATATATCTTAATTATTTTATTGTTTTTGAGCATATATTTTTATATTGATGTTATAAAATATTTGTTTTTTATTAAGTTGTCTTTTTTCTTTTTGCTTAGATGTAATTTTATAAAATTATTTTGTTCCAAATACAATACTAGAATCGTCTAGAATCTAGATAAGAATCTGTCCGTATAAGAATGAACCGTCATGATGTCATCAAAGATGATTTATACTCGTCAATTGTGCGATAAATTGATAGAAATAGTTTTTTTTCTCGTTTTTTCTAATTTGAATGAGTGTTTTTATACTGCAACTAAAAAGTTCGTGTTTAATTTTAATTATACTTTAATTTATTAATTGCCAAACGCAAAACTCCTACGTTCAATTATTAGTTTAATTATTTTTTATGTTGTTTTAAATCCTCATTTGCATAGTTCATGGTATATGATAAGTCGTTCTTGTTTTAAAAACAATGTGATTGGGTAATTACGAACACACGTGCTAAGGAATTTTATTTATTATGTTAGATATAGATATTTGAATTCAAAATCATCTTTATTTGACTAGACGTTGAAATACTAAGTACATACTTTCAAAAAGTCTACCACCGGATTCGGAAGGTCGTTTTTTGCCGAGAAGAATCCGACAAGAAACTGCAATTACAACAAGAATTATTACTATTTTAACGTAACAATTCTCCATTTTGTTTTTTTTTTATTTGGTTTTACTAGGCTAAGGCTTACATTTACTTTACTTTAGTTGTTAACTACACAAGTTCGGATTATAATCTGTAACTTGTCTATTTAGGATCGTGTAATATGCAATATTATTGAGTAGTATTTTATATATATGTTGTCGGCAACCGCCTTTATTTCAGATATCTTAGGTGTTAGGTCTTAGCTTTGCATGTAAAACATCTATTGGCGCCGAAAACCGACTCGTATGGCGTGACGGAAAACGGCGCGCTCTTATGCCGTCATTTCCCCTCTACGCAGGGTGGGCCCTACTCCACGATCGGGGTAGAGCGAGATGGTCTTTCAGGCGCCCTTACATCGATGCTGTAATAACTTTAAAATGCTTGTTTCTTAATATAATAATATACCCAATTTTTTTCGTATCTATGATTCTACCCTTATGGGCTTGGCCATATACAATATTATTTATTAAAAAAATCTGATTCTTACGATTAATAAATATTCAGGGCCAAATATCGAACTTAAATTATATGTATTTTTTTAACTGCATTTTAAAAGTACATAGTCCCTTTACCAATTATATGACAGTTCCTACGTCTTGAAAACTTTCGGTTTATAAAATACATGTATAAATGTTAATTTTATACTTATAGCTTGTTCATAAGCTTTTTTTAAGTTTATCTTTTATCGTTATGGAATAATTTGCATATCTTGTAGAATAAGGTTTTTTCATACATTGTATAAAAATCAGCTTGCTAACAATTTTAGGAGATACGTTATGTTTTGCCAATAATCTAACTTTGTCCACATAATATATGCAATGTGCACATATTTTAAAGACATTTAGATTTTATTGATCTCTATATTTTTAACGCTTTGTCCAAGCTGATATTTTGTGTTTTGTAGTGCACTGCTGTCGATTTTAGTAGGTTTTGTCGTATACGTATTACGCAGTCCAAGTAATAAAAAGCATTTCAATCTAAACCTTCTATTATAAAGAGGCAACTTTCGTTGTTTATACGTAGGAGGAAATCTCGGGAAATACTTACTGAATAGATTTAAAACACATCTTTGGCTTCATATATATTAAAAAAAACTATTTTTTTGAGAAATAGCAATGAAGTAACACAGTTACGTAAAAATATTACAAATAAGGCCCATAATACACGAAACTTATAATTTAAATATACATCTTGTCTACCGGAATCGACTGCAGTGATGAACCGAAGATCTGGTTCGGAAGCTTATGTGTATCTACCTTGTTTCAGTTGAACTTAATGGGGATAACCAAATTTATTTGCGGTCCAAAAACACTACTCCCATAGTTTGCTAAAACAACGCGACAGCAAAAACCGCAGACACATACTACTTTGTTGTAGTGTTGTGTTTCTGCGGTAAGTTACGTTGCCAGCGCTCCACGGACATATGCTGGGCTAGTAGTAATGCTGCTAGCCCAGTGAGCCCTCATCAACAACAGGGTTGGCAACTCGTTAGTGATACCCCTGGTATTGCTAGCTGCTAATAGGTAACGGTGACTGCTTACCATCAGGTGGGCCGTATGCTTGTGTACCACCTTAATGGTATAAAAAAACGGCTTTTTAATACAAAATTGTTTTTACTGCTGCGCCACGCTTACAATGTAACTACAATGTGTTATTGAAGCGCAAATACATTTGTTACCGATATTAAATTCAAATGGAACAGGGTTCAGTTAAGATAGGCTTAGTTTTAAGTGCTCAATGGGTCCTCCCATTCAAAATCGGAGCCGCTCTATTAATAGGGAACATGCATTTTTATGCATAGTGCAACACTACTATGAATGAATACAAAAAACAACCGATTCAAAATGAGATTGATATGACTGGCTGAAATTAAAATTCTAATATTAGGTTTTATCGACTTAAATCAGAGAGAAATCCGTTATATTCTTTTACGTTTAACGGAAAAAAAAGCATAAAGCATACTGCCCACTTTTGATTTAATCATTATTTTAAAAATATCAAAACTAACCACGTATGTATTTGAATATTATTTTATACATACCTAAAGACTAATATTAAATAAATTATTTTTATAGATGACATCAAAAGTCAACTGCATGTTCCCTATTAAAAACTACAAAGAATTAACATCATATTCTGTGCTAGCAACACCTTTAAGCATTTACGTCAGTGTAACGTAACATGCAGATTTTCAACAAATACTTCATACAACCAATGGAAATCCACCTCAATTAGACGTAATTTAGATTTAAGACATTCGTTTATAGCAATTATCAGTTTAACTAAAAGTGCAAAGTGCGAGACCGGGATAAATAAGTTTAACGACGTTAAGTATATAAAAAATAACATTAAGTAATTTTTATATATCGTCGTTTTTGACTAAATAAGATATGATATTGTATAATGCATACTGGAAATAAAACCGGGAGCACTAGTTTTACCATAATTTTAAAGAGTATGAAGCAACTTGTCCGCTACATAAACCAACGTTAGAAATCTTCTAACTAACAGGACAACATTCAACGGATTACAACTCCACAACTACGTCACAATCCTGCCACGCACTAGCGAAGTTTTCTACGCAATTCAATATATATACAAGTTTCCGACTAGAACAGTCGGAGCCTTGTTCTCCAGGCACAACACCCGTCTGGGAAAATATTCCCTTTGCGGTCGCTGAGCATGATCACCTCGCTAGCCCCACAAGTACTACGAAATCATGCGACTGGTGCGTACGTGGCAAAAACTTTGTATACCGGCCGGCAAGCGAGCCAGGCAGGACTCCCGCAGGCGTAGGGGGGCAGGAGGGGGACGCCGCCCTCCATCATTCGGTGGAGCAGTGTTGCCCTTTCTGGCATTACATAAAAAGTTTCCAATAAAAATAGGCCGTCAACAATCCGCAGGCATAAATAATAAAAATCTATGTTTATTTCACATGTTCACTCTAATATGTAGAATGTAGGTATATCATGTGTGTATTATTTTGGTATTAGGATATAATAAAGTTAATTAAATAACTATATAGCCACTTTAAATAAGAACACTGTTTCGTGTGTATGTTAGTTTTTAAGGTATGTACATTAAGGCCTGATGTAGGACCAAAAATATTAGAAATTAGTATAAGTTTAACGATAACTATTGGTATATATTTTGCTTGATCTGATCCCAAATCAGGGCCAGCGCTTCAAGTGTGATTATTTTTTTATCATTTAGCTCAAAATAGATTATTTGATGCATACCTTATACCTTACACCCTAGTAGTACTTTCGAAGTTCACTTTCTTCCAATTTACCTAATTGGAACAAATAATTACTATTAAGCCTATGACGGTGGCGAACATTCTGACGTCATTATAGAAAACAAAGCGGAAATATTCTGAATTTGGCAAACAAAACCGTAATTTTCTCTGTATGTTGCCAATGACGTCAAAATGTTGGCAACTGTCTTAGAGAATAAACCTGCAAAACTATTGAGCTATTTTTTCTTAATTTCGGTACTAAGTCTTTGAGTGTCTGAGTGATCAATCGAATATACTCGCAATAAAACTACGAAGATACAAACTATATACACTTGCAATATAATACGTCTGTGTTTTTAAATTAAAAAATACCCTTTTCATGTACCTATACATATAGATAGTTAAGATGTATTTGTAAATGTAGATTGTTATTAACTAAATAATTGATCTTAAGACCGTAGTTGTGTATTTAGTAATGTATCTTATAAATTTTATTCAGTAAATTTCTATAATTAGTATTTTTAAAATAAAATAATTAATCTCCGCTTCCAAAGACAGTTAAGTTTGCACTGTGTTATATTATAACATAAACAATTGACATGAAACATGTTTTACTTTAAATATATTGGTTATTTTCACGTAGCTTTTGATTTTATTATTATGTTGGTAGTGATAACATTTTAAAATACATAAAATTAAACACGAGCTTGTGCTATTAATGTTGATGTATATGTGAACGATGAGAAACCCTTAAAAATAAGATTGATAGTGATGAATGACAACAGATAAAGGCGAATAACAATAACAGAGAAGGACAGCAGATGGTGAATAAAAGAATGTTCCAGAACCTCAAAAATCTATGGAATAAGAGAGAATGTATTAGGAATGATGGTTAGAATGTATTACAATAAGAATTACCGTGCGATATGTATACCTAAATATATATTTAATTAGGAACGTAATTTATAATAATTTTTTTTTATTATTCAGTAATATTACAGGTTAACATTTTATGGTTGGAAGCCTCCTTTTAAGCAAGGGTGTGCCTGTATTAGGAGATTCCGCCCTGCCTTATATCTATAATTTACATCCATACTCAATGCAAACAATATAATAACGTGAATGTTTGCCCTGATTCGAACTCGCTACCCCTAGCGTAGCAGCCAGTTTTTCTAACCACAAGACCAACCGGGTTATTGTATAACTATTGATGACTATTTTGTATGTTAGAATAGTTAGTCACATTAGAATAGTTCCCTTTATTTTTTTAACAGTAAGTTTCATTGTGGTCGGTAAATTGCTACTTGGCTTGACGCGCTGCCGCGTGTCTAGATTTTATTTTCTTTGTTATGCCATCGGCTGGCGGTTTGTCCCCAGGCTACCGAAAACGGGCAGCAGTGCTTTGATTTATATGAAATTTATTGTGCATGAAAGTCCATTAACTTCCTGCTGGAATTCTCTGCCCTCGTTCACGTTCCCTGAATCCTACAACCTGGGACACTTTAAGACTAAAGTGCATAGGCTACTAACAGCCAAGCGACAACACCGAGTGCGATACTAGCGCCATCTCTACTTATTATTGCCAAACTGTAATACGATTAAAAAATCAGCAAAAAATATTTCAACGGATTTTTTTGTTTCCCGGATTTAGAAAAAGCATTGCTGTACCTATTATTGGATAAGTTATAAGTAGCTTACTCTCTTTAGATTACTTAGAATAAATATTATGTAGATTAAAAACACATTAAAATACACATATTTAACCAAAATACAAATGTACGTATGATTTGCTTTATGCAGTAAATGTATGTGTGACATGACATTGTGTATTGAATATTATAAGGTTTTTGGTGTTTGTATGTAACTGTTTAGAAATAGATAACGGTGATGTAACACTCGGTCCAAAGGATCGTTTGATAGTTGTGCTAAGATCAGGATGGGAGTCCTATCAGATGGGGTCGGTGATAAGGATAAGTTTAACTTATATTATAAGTGTTTGTATTACTTTTAAATAAATTAATATAAGATATAATTGTTTTATTTTCATTAAAATTAAGATCCTTATTATTATTTACTATCTTATCACGATAGCTTTACCCATTTTAACTAATGATTTAAATATTTGGCAGTGGATAATGCTATTTTTGCTAAAATTATTTGAATTAGGAACCGATTTTTTTATTAGTCAGTAAACCGTTTACATTGGTACAGCGTCGAATCCGAGATGATTCGAGAAGATGTTCATCATTATAAAAATTATCTTATTATTATTTCTCGTAATAATTTTAGTAATTTTGTTTCTCGGAAAAAAAAACAATAAAAAATGAAATTTCTCTCTTGTATGTCTCCCGACATGAAAGAGCACGATGGTCCAACGAGCGGCAAGTCTTTGCAAAATGTTTATTCCAATATACTTGTGAAATAAATAGGACCCTTAAATAACGAGAAAAGTTTTGTAGGCAGTGGGTGCTTATGGCTTATTGACGTGACGTCACACCTCTACCCTGACCTGGAAGATGTGAAGATATATTACTAGCTGCCCGCCCCGGCTTCGCACGGGTAGACATTACTTTCGGAGCATAGACATTTATCAAATATTTTGTCCACCCATGCGGAGCCAGGGTGGGCAGCTAGTATAATATATAGCCTATGTTACTCAGTGATAATGTAGCTTTCTAACGGTGAAATATTTTTTTAATTCGGTCCAGTATTTTCGGAGCCTATTCAATACAAACCCACAAAAATACAAAAAATCTAAAATACAAAAATACAAATCTTTCCTTTTTATAAGATTAGTGTAGATGTAGATGTAGATAGTGTAGATGTAGACGGACAAGTAGCGCTATGCGGTTTCACCCGCAGTTTTCTTTCACTCTTCTAAGGGACCTGTCACAGGTCTGTCTCTGTCTGTCAAGACCTGTTTTCTCTAGAACGCTTGTAGTTATAAAGTTGAAATTAATTTCGGATCTATGGTCTCTTTCAGCCGTGAAAATATCAAACCTGAAAGTCAATATGAAGAAAAGATATGACCGTTTACGTCGCAAATGGTATTAATCGCCGGCCAACGATATCTATATATTACATATATATTACATATATAGGTACTCCGATGATGAACCTTACATAACATTAATTATGGAAGTTCTGATATCGTGTTTGACACAGTAGTCAACTACATGAGAATTAACTAAGTAACTTGCACAAGTTGGACAGCGCCGTGCCTCTGCGACGCAAATTAACCACAGATGCAATTTGCATACCCGCTACCGACAGGCGACAGAATTAGCTATATTATTCTGGTCTAGTGGTTAGTATACCTGATTGCTACGCTGGAGGTCGCAGGTTCGATACCCGCCGGGGTAAATATGGAGATAGGCATGTGATGTGATCTCAGATCAAAATAAAATTGGTCATGTGCGAGTTGACTCGCACACTTAGGGTTCCGTACAAGAACAAAACAGTTTAAATGACAAACTTAACTTTGCGGTTCGATCCCTAGACGCGGCTAGTGGATCAAGCGCAAATAATAAGCTTGTAATAATAAATTCGCTCTTATAAAAAAAAATTAATTATAATGTATGTATTAAAATGCAACATAATCAATCATAATTCTTATATTTATCCGATTACAACCAACAAAAGTTGTTTGCGCAAAGATTTATTTTTGCTAGAACGAGACCAAAACCATTAAAATCCTCATAATGACAATCGATATCCTAGCTACGTGATTCTGCACGGATTATATTCAGCGAGGCTAAGATAAAGTTTCTTGATAACCCACGTAGCGAAACTTAAATTAACTATTCGGAATTGTGTACGAGTTGAGCGAACTGACATCAGTTAAGAATAATACTCGTCTAGCCAGAATGCGATGGACTGCATTAGAGATTTCAATACTGGCTAAATTTTATTTATTCGTTAAAAGTTAATTGTTAATAAAAAATATCGTAATTTTTAACGGTTGAAAATATATATTGACGTATTTATACATTAATTACATTTGTTGAATATGATAATTATTTTCAATTATTCGTTAATTTTAAACTTAATTAATATTAGGTCCTTACATATGAAATTGGCGTTTTGTATGGGAGGAACAAAAAGTCGAATATTTTTTAATATAATATATTTAATTAATCAAAGTATGAACCATTATTTTCTATGCACTTTTGCCATCTCATAGGTAGTTCATTGATCCCTTTACTAAAAAAACCAGTCGGACGGGAATCAATAAAATCTTTGAAGGCGATTTGGACTGCCCCATCGGAGTTGAATTTTTTCCCTTGCAAGAAGTTATCCAAATTTCGAAAAAAATGGTAATCTGTTGGAGCAAGGTCCGGGGAGTACGGAGGATGTCTTAGACTTTCCAATTGAAGCTCTTCTAATTTAGTAGCCGTCTGTAGCGCAGTGTGTGGTCTAGCGTTGTCGTGAAGCAGCAGTGGCGTGGAGCGATTGACCAGCCTAGGTTGTTTAGCCGCTAGCTTTTCCATCATGGTTTGCAATTCCTGACAATAGACATCAGCCGTAATAGTCTGGCCAGATTTGAAAAAACTGTAATGAACAATACCGGCACTAGTCCACCAAACGCTTACAAGTAACTTTTTTGGGGTTAATTTTCGCTTGGGGCAGGATTTGGCTGGCTGGCCAGGATCTAACCATTGCGCTGAGCGCTTCCGATTATCGTAAAGAACCCATTTTTCATCACAGGTAATGATTCGGTTTAAAATACCTTCATTATTGTGCCGGTTTAGTAATGTAACGCAGCAGTCGACGCGCGTTTGCCGGTTTGTTTCAGTCAATTCGTGAGGTACCCACCTTTCAAGCTTTTTAATCTTCCCAATTTGCTTCAAGTGAATTAAAACAGTTTTATCACTAACATTGCAGCCTGCAGCTAACTCGGACGTGGTTTGCGATGGATCCGCTTCCACAATAGCCTTCAACTCTTCATTATCAACTTGAGTCTCAGGCCGTCCACGGGGCTTGTTCTGCAGGTCGAAATTTCCAGAACGAAAACGTTGGAACCAAAAACGAACTGTGTTTTCTTTTGCAACACGACCGCCATACACATCATTCACCCTTCGAGTTGTTTCCGCAGCACTAGTGCCACGGCGGAACTCGTACTCGTAAATAATGCGATATTTAAGGTTTTCCATTTTGTAAAATGAGTGACGCAAACAGAAAAAAACAGAAGAAAAAAAACAAATGAATGACGATCATCGAAGCACAAATACATGAGTCTATAGCTGTACAAATTTGAATTTGGAATTCCTTACCAAAGAGGAGAAATTCGTGATTAAAGTGGCCAGTACGAAAAACGCCAATTTCATATGTAAGGACCTAATATATTCGACATCTATAGACTGTATTATTTTTAATGATTTTATAATGCAGCATTGTATTCTGTATTCTAAGTTCATTAACCTTGTATCTAGTTGAAATACATAAACAAATTGAGAGTACATTTAATCCGCGGTAATCCGGCCCCTGTCTAATCCGGCACCCCTTATAATCTGACATGTCTATTATTATTGAATATCTTTTGACAATCTTCGCTAACGTAGATACATATATTAAAAAATACACTAGTGAAAACCGCAACTGAATCGGTTAAGCTTTTTCAGAAAGCGTGCACAAACCCACAGACTATAGGTCGCGGCACGAAACTCTAGCGCTGACCGTTATTGCGCAGAAGTAAAAAATAAGGTGTCTTGGCGGGGTACAGGGGTGAAGGGCGAGCGTGCGTTGCGCCGATTGGCTCTCCAGTCGTACTCCGTCCCCCGTGCCGATACGACGCTCCGCGCACTTCCAGTGTACAGTCGCGTTCTGAATTGTTTTGTTGTCATCGTTAATTTTTGTTGTTGTTTTTTGTTAAGTTTGTTTTGTTGATTTGTTTGTTGTGTTTGTTAGTTTATTCACTGTTTGATTAAGTTTGAACAGTTTTTAAACAGTGAAAATGCCGAGGCCGAGAAGGAATACTGTTTTGAAAAGACAGGCACGGAAAATGGTGTTTGACGTGCATTGTTTTCTGAAAAGGGAATCGAATGATTTCATTAATTCCCTGAAACAAATTCAAAGTGAAATTGGCGAAGCTGCGAGTATTTTACTCGATTCTGACCGCAGCACTGTAGATATAAGTGAAATAAAACAAACTGCAGAAGTTATTCAGGCGGGAAATATAAAATTAAATAGTATAATTAGTGACTTACAGAAAATTCAGAAAAGGACAGCTGAATCTACAAAGACGTCCATAGCAACGGTAAGGAAAATCTCCACTGAAGCCAATAATTCCGACTTATTATCAGTATTTAGAACACCAGGCAAAAAACGCTCCAGATCAAAACCGGTCACAGATATTGATAACTTTGATCAAGGATTAATAAAGAGGTGCATACATAACTTTCATAGGACAAATAATGAACTTCCCACCGTCGGAAAGTTGAGAAAGAAGCTAGAGGAAGATATAAATTTCAAAGGCTCAGAACGAAGTCTTCGACGAATAATTAAGAGTTTAGGGTTTCGGTGGAAAAATACTGAAAACAATCGAAAAGTACTGATTGAAAGTTCAAATATACGTTTACTACGTATCGAATACTTACGCAAAATAAAACAATATCGCCAAGAGGGAAGGCCCATCGTATATACAGATGAATCTTACGTAGATTCATCGCACTCTGCTCCAAAAGCCTGGACCGATGGTACTACAAAAGGTCTCAAAAAACCTATCTCCAAAGGACAGCGGGTGGTCATTGTCCACGCAGGATCAGAGGCTGGGTTCATACCGAACGCACTGTTAACTTTTAAAGCTGGTGCGAAATCAGGCGACTACCACGACAATATGAACTACGACAACTACGAAAAATGGCTGAGGACACAGTTATTGCCGAACTTACCGCCTAATTCTGTCGTGGTAGTCGACAACGCATCATACCATAATAAACAATGGGACCTTGCACCCACTTCTAATTCCAAAAAAGCTGACATGCAGGGTTGGCTTACTGAAAAGGGCATACAATATGAGGAAACTCTACTAAAACCTCAACTATACAATTTAATACGGGCTAACAAAGATAGATTTAAAACATTTTCAATTGACAGGATACTAGCAGAGCAAGGACATCAAGTGCTAAGACTGCCACCATACCACCCAGATCTAAATCCAATCGAAATGGCATGGTCTGACATAAAGCAATATGTAGGCAGTAAAAATGTGAAGTGGAGTGTTGCTAAATGTATAGAACTAATTCAAGAAAAAGTTTTGCTGATGGGTGCTTGGGATTGGGGAAAGTTATGCCAAAAGGTAAAGGACATAGAAGAGCAATATGTCAAGAGTGACCATGTCGTGGATTTGGTTACAGAAGAATTCATCATTCGCGTTGATGGTGACAGTTCAGAGGATAGCCTTGGTGAGTCTGATGACGATGACGCTGTTAGTGCCGACGACCGAAGCAGCCCTGAGCCGGGGCCCTCAGTAAGCAAAAGGCCCTGTTGGGATACTATTGAAGGTGTAAGACCATTGTCTGATTCGGACTAGATATCGGAAAGGAGAATGCGGTGTCTGATGTCCACACCCTGCCGAACTCGCAGGTTTCTTCTATCCTGAGAAGAAACTTCAGTAGGTTCTTATGTAATTCGGACTTAATATAATTTTTTTTATTATTTGGTATTTAATATAAAAATTTACAAATCCGATAGTGTATTTATTTTTCTACTCCCCATAAACTTGTTAAAAATTATATTGTAGGTAACATGAAGTAATATTTGCGTGCGTGACAGTACCCATACGCAGTTAAGTTCCACATTTTGTTCACCGCTAGACTTACTATTTGACTTTACATTAAAACATTATTTTGCTGTTTTTAACTAAGCAATTAAATTACTAATTTGTATTGCGTGCGCGATGGTACCCATGCGCAGCTATCCCCTCCACGTTTCGCTCAGCGCTAGAGTTTCGTGCCGCGACCTGTAACAGAAATCTATGTATCTCTGAAGAACGGGTACATATTTGTGGCGTTTGGGGTCGAAACTCTTGGGCCGTGTGGGCCAGAGGCTCATACCCTTTTTAAGGAGACCTCACACAAATTATGCGAGGCTTCCTGTGACAAGAGGGCTGGCGAATATTTGGCCCAAAGGCTTAGTTAGCATTGCAATTCAGCGTGGCAATGCCGCCAGCCTTCTTGGCACACTTCCCCGTGACAGTGGTTCGGGACATTTATTTTACGTGTAGTTAAGATTTGTACTTTTTAATCCAAAAAGTGTTCCTAATAGAATCAATTAATGGAACATGTTTTATTATAAAATGTAATCTGAGTACAAAAAGAAAAAAAAAATCAGAAATTAAGTTTATCTCATATATCTTCCATGTACAGACAGACAGCATTCAGTAACATTTTTATTATATGTGCCTATTGATGATGAGCAAGAATTTAGACATAATCTCTAGTCAACATTTTATGGGCCAAATCTTTTATTTCCTACTAATTTATAATGTGTGAAAGTGAAACTGTGAAAGTTTATATGAATGGATGTATGTGTATGTTTGTTGCTCAATCACGTAAAATGGCTCAACGGATTTGTATGAAATTTGGTACACGTATAGTTTATTTAAATTTACCTGGATTAACTTATATATAGGATACTTTTTATGCCGGATCTTTTTATATAGCCCGAGAAAATGTTAGGCTCCTCTGGGATTCTAAGCTCAACGCGGACGTAGTCGCGGGCAGGAGCAGGTGAGCAGGTGTGTAATAAAGGCAATAACATCTGTTTTGGACAACGTGGCATAATTTGTCTGGAAACATTGGCCCGTAAAATAGAGCAAATCCTTCAAGATTGATAATGACAGATCGACTTGATCAACTTCCCACTAGCCTTGAGTCCATTACTGCTCCATTTGTAACCTAATCGGGAACAACGTCTATCAACTATAAACCGTCATTATATTTTAAGAGAGTTTAAGAGCCATGTTTTCTTTTATACCAATAAGGTGGCAAACAAGCATATCACCGTAGCTTATGGACGGTTGCAACACCAGTGCAACCACTCGCGCGTTGCCGACCCTATAAATAGTTACGTAACATAGCGGATAGCAATTTTTTTTATACCACTAAGGTGGCAAACAAGCTTACGGCTCACCTGATGGTAATCGGTCATAGCCTATGGACGCTTGCAACACCAGGGGTATCACTCGCGTGTTGCCGGCCCTAAATATTTTTTTTATAAATAACTTAAAGAAGGAGGAGATTTATTTTTCGTCTGTTAAATGAATGATAGACAGACCATCCTGGAAGTCACGGAGGCAGATATTTGCCCAGCAGTGATATGTACCAGGTTTACAGACAGATAGACTAAATGAGAATATCTAATTACGTGCTGGGTAATTGAGAATGTATCATTTTGACCGCAGACCATTCAAGTAACAAACAACAACTAAGTACAATATACGTATTGTATACGTAAGTTCGTCGCAAAACACTTCTAAATAAACTTCGATTGGTTTACCAATACAGAATGAAACCCGCACGTTGTTGTCCCCTTAAGTGCTATCACCATCTGTTGTTTTATTTGTTCCTTTGTTATTACCTACCGTTACTTATTTATGTCTCGATGTTTTGTTTATGTATCGAGTCTAAACTAGATGTCGTCTAGTGATCCCAATTCGATCACAATTTATTTTATATGACACGTAACGTAACGTACACTCTTTTAACATAGATGAAGTTTTTGGCGGGAATCAGGCGGAGCGGTTGAGATTTATTCATCTGATTTAACATCTGTATTCGATTTTTTCATCGGAGTATATTGCAATATTCCATATTCAGTTTTTTATGATCTTGTTTTAATGTAAATGTAAATTGACTCTGGAATAAGATTTTTTCAATAAACCGGCAATATTTTATTTTTATTTGCCACTTATTTGGACTGGTGTGATGAAGAATTATTTGAAAAAGTATAATTTGGGCCAAATTATACTTAATTTTAGTTTAGTGTTGTCAAACTAATTGAAGTCCTGTTAATACGATAATTATTTAGTTTTTAATTAACAACAGAACAGGGTAAATGTTTTAGTTTAGTTTTATTCAATTCAGATGAACAAGAGAATTGGGAGCATTTGGACAACTGAAGGTTGCTTTTCAATTCTAAGCAATTTCGCGGAAATCATGCTAATATTCTTTTCCGTAAATGTATTTGACATTATTTTAAAGAAGAAAGGACATCATCCATTGTGGTCCAAATCTGAAAGTGCCGGCCGACGCATTTTTTTTATATTCTGTTAGAGCTTTTCCGTACATCTTTTACTGTAAGCACCAAATGTATGATCATTGTAGTTGATTTTATTTGAGTTCGAAAATCTGAATTTTCATACATTTTTGTTGAAAATAGGATAATAATGTCCAACTTTGGTGCCATAGTATGGCACCAAAGTTGGACATTATTATAAATGCTCAGACGGACAAGCTCTTACAGAATATACAAAAAATGCGTTGGCCGGCACTTAGAGGTTTGGATTAAATCTCTATGAAACAAATGGATGATTTCCTTTACAAGAGTAGCATATTTGACATATTCGGGTCGCTTAATGAAACATGGCGTGGGATGCGAGTAGGGCTGCCAAGCGTCCTATAAAATCCAACACCCGTAGGTTACGTAGGTAATATAATATAAATTTATTTATGTGGTAATAACATTTTACTTTAATTTGGTTAAAGTAGGTATTTATATTGATTTTAGATTTTGGACTGAGGTTGATATATGTATAGAAGGAAACAACTTTTTTGAAACAGAATTTAATGTGCTACCGACTTACAGATAAAGTATTTTACGTACTTTTTATATACTTTAGGGTCGGCAACGCGCGAGTGATACCCCTGGTGTTGCAAGCGTCCATACCATAGGCTACAGTGACCGCTTACCATCATTTGGAGTTTGCCACCTTAATGGTATATAAAAAAAGTTGGTATGTTAAAATAAGGCGGAAGCGTGCTAAGAATGCTGGCAGCATTGCCATGCTGGGTGGCAATGCTGATATTCTGAGTAATCACTTACTTTACAGTAGGTATCCTATGTGTCCATGGAGGTAATTTTGTATTCACTCAGTATAAAGGTAGGTACTTGGTGCATTTGATGCACTCAGGAATTACGTCTTGGGAATCAAAAGCGAATAGCTGCATCGCAACAACTGTATTGTTTATCATGAATTATATTATATTACGCGATATTGACGGAATACGTAAAATTAAGATTATCACCCTAGTACGTATTAAAATAAAAGTTATTTATTTTTAGTGTAGTAAAGGGCAGAATAATGTAAGAAATATATTTTTTAAGATTTTTTATTAAGTAACATAATATCTTAGCCAAGAATATAAATAATTACTACCTTATTATAATCATTTTTATCTACGCAATTGATATATACCTACTTACTCGTAAAATTAAAACAAATACACTTACAAATCACATTCTATTTGAGGTACCTATATACAATATAATATAACTACATAACTATATACGTCTAATATAATATGTTTGATCATGATACAATTTTTATATTATTAAAATTTTATATTTATTTTTACTCTTGGGCCGTGAGGGCCAGAGGCTCATACCCTTTTTAAGGAGACCTCAAACAAATTATGCGAGGCCTCCTGTGACAAGAGGGCTGCCGAATATTTGGCCCAAAGGCTAAACATTGCAATTCAGCGTGGCAATGCCGCCAGCCTTCTTAGCACACTTCCCCGTGACAGTGGTTCGGGATTTTACGTGTAGTTAAGTTTTGTACTTCTTAGTTTAGTTTATTTTAAGTTTTTAATTCCACACTATAATACATATTATACTTTTGTATTCTATTAAAGTTACTAGTTAACATAAATTCATTTTTATATTATAATAATAATGTAACAACTAAAAACATATATTTCTATAACATACAAATTTAAATTACTTATATGTACGTGAGGAAACCTGCATAGGTCGGAGAAGAAATTCAAGGACGTAGGCCTAAGAGACGGCGACTGACTCACCATCTGTTACGTTGGCACCAAATTATCTTCGGTGAAAAGTGGGTTTTGTAATACCTACCTCTTCGGGGACCCTTGTAGGAAGTTAGTTTATTCAAAACAGATTGGTATGATTTTAACAGTATGTATGTATGTATGTATGTATGTATGTATGTATTTACGTATACTCCTCCGTAGCGCCTAACTAAACTATTCATCCCATTTTGATGAATAAAGTGTCAATCGATTTGTTATTATAGCCTAACACTATATAGGCTACATTTTAACAGACTTCACGACGATTTTACTTTGCAAGCCCCGATTTAATTCCCTTTTGTAGCGCGGGTTTTACTATTTTTTTTCCTTAGTAGGGTTACAACTTTTTACTTTTTATTAATTACAATGCCAAAGGATGACTAGCGAATACAAAATCCATTATCACATTGTAACACTCAGATGACTGAGCATTCTGTAAAGCCAAAATGTCATTAATTACATCACTGACAGCCACTAGAGTAGATAGAAATCACCTCGTACATTTTTTGTTTCTGCGGCGAATAAGGTTACCAGAGACGAGAGCAGTAGCATTAGCAAGGATATTGGACGACGTATTCGTATCGCTTTCGACTACTTATTTTATCTATTTGTATGGGAAAAAGAACAGCGCTACGTCAGCGAAAAGTGGAACTGAAAATTCGTGTGAACATTTTTACCTTTTTGGGAACTACCGTTTTCGAATACCTGGTCGACTGCTCCCGTCTTTGGTAACTAACTCACCACAAGAACACAACACTACGAGACGCTGGTTGTATTTTTTTTGTGTGTATGTATGTATTGAATGGGCTCCGAAAATACTGAACCGATTTCAAAAATTCTTTCACCGTTAAAAAGCTACATTATCACTGAGTAACATGGGCTACAAATTATACTAGCTGCCCGCCTCGGCTTTGCACGGGTAGACAAAATATTTGATAAATGTCTACCCGTGCGAAGCCGGGGCGGGCCACTAGTCGTAGTATAAAAAAGCTATAGGTTATAAGCAAATAATGTTGATAGACTGGTAATATAGGTATGGTAAAATTGTATCTGTACAAAGGTTTGTGCTTCAGTTCTACCATTCGACTGCCTTTATCTACATGTCATGTGTAACTTTAATATAAACGTATTCTATACGTAACTGTACTTTAAAAACTTTACTTACCAATTTAACAATCAGTTCTCACGACGCACTTTACCTTAATTACCCTGAGATTGAACATAAACATCATGTTGAAAAAATAGCTTTTTGTACGATTTTAGGAAATAGAAAAAGTTTGGTATACGCCGTTGTCGCCTGCTTCTCCGCTGCAATAGGGAGGAAGGTCTTTAACAAAATCGATTCGGCTTACGAATGATAATCTCGTGTTGCGATTATTCGAGTGACAATTATTCGTGTCGCACTGTATCTGTGTGACGTCACGACAGACGGCGTCGAAATTGATAGTCCGCGAGCCGCGTCTGTTGTCGACAGCTTTGCGACAAAGCAATGTCTCTTGAAAAGCTACGCGGTACCTGTAACAAAAATAAAAATTTGATAAAGAAAAAATATAAACAAAGCGAATGTGAGTGTAGGAACAAGGAGTGGAAGGCCAGGGTCTAATTTTCGAAGACAAAGGACATCATCCATGTCTTAGATTTGGTCCAAATCTGAAAGTAGGCCAACGCATTTTTTTATATTCTTTTAGAGCTCGTCCGCCTGAATATTTATTACTATGGCACCAAACCTGTAGGACCATTGTAGTTGATATTATTTGAGTTCGAAAATCTGAAATTTCATATCTTTTTGTTGATAATAGGAATTAAAAATACTACTTGATGTAGTGTTGTATTTCTGCGGTAAGTAAGGTTGCCAGTGCTCCACGTGGATACGCTGGGCTAGTAGTAATGCTGCTAGCACAGAGTCCTCATCAACAATATGGTTGGCACCCCGTTAGTTAAGATATCCCTGGTGTTGCTAGCGGCTATAGGCTACGGTGAGTGCTTACCATCAGGAGGGCAGTGGGCCGTATGCATGTGTGCCACCTTAGTGGTATAAAAAAAACTGATTTCAGCTCTGGATTTCGGGCCTTCAGTTATTCCAAAATTGGACCCCTGATTTTCACACAAACGACTGCTATTTACCAACAGCTGGCTGGAATGTAAAAACTTTTGGGATGGAATTGTGGGAGCTTTTGGCAAAAGCCCGAACAGCCCTTAGTTACTACTCAGTATTCTGTGACCGTGTGTTTTGAGCGAACCTAGTTTTTAAACATGATTATTAATAAACAAAATCTATACTAATTCGATAGGAAAAGCGCGAAATCTTTAGAATTATTCTCTAGTTACAAATTTTATTTAATACTAGCTTTTCCCCGCGACTTCGCCCGCGTATCAATGTAATATATAGCCTATGTTACTCACTGATATAGTAGCTTTCTAACGGCAGAAGATTTTTTTAAATCAGTCCAGTAGTTTTTAAGTTTATTCGTTACATACAAAAATACAAATCTTTCCTCTTTATAATATTAGTGTAGATTATATTTTTTTATAAAACAGTAATAAATAGAGTCTTTATTCATAATTATTATATTTATGAATAAATATTTTCGTTTTGATGAGTAAAAGACAAATAAAAAAAAAGTATAAACTTTTTCCCCTAGAACAGGATATTCTATATTTCCCCGCTCTGGAACTTTAAAACTCAGAGTAGATAATTTAACGTTATAATGAAAATTTTTTTGAGCATGAGGAGTGAAAATGTTATTTATTTTAGACGGATCAGTATGCTTAGCAGAATCACTATCGAATTATTTTCGACTACGTATTCATATCGCTTCAGACAATGTTTGTACGGGAAACTGAACAGCGGCAGCGCTGCAGCGGCGAAAAGTGGAACAAAAAATTCGTGTGAACATTTTGACATTTGAGAAATACGTTTTCGATGACGTAGTCGAAAGATGTTCCTGCTACTACAATAAAAAAAAAACGGACTATCTTTTCAAACCTTACCATAAGCCAGCATAGTTTATTTTTATGCGTAAGAACACATACTGCCATACCCACCTATTTCCAAACTTGATTATTTCATAATTTAATACAAATTCACGTATGTGTATTTTTTTCATAATGATTTGCTTAGATAGACTGACAAACGTTACTTTTATACCATACCTGGTGGCGCCTTCCTTACGTTCTACGATACCTTACAATCCGGCATTAAGGCTCTACCGTTCCTGTAGACAAATGTTATGTTTACAAAGATACTGTAACAACTCATTAGAGTCAGACTAAACTGGAGCTCGTTAGATAAACCAAAGATTTTAGGTTAAACTGTTTTTATTTTAGGAAGAAAGAAGTAAATATATCAATTAGTTTATACAACAGAGAAGAGGAATAGGTAAGCTGACGGCCGCTAGATAGCAAGATAAGCGGTAACCGTAGACTATAAAGCGGTAACCGAAGACTATGAAGCGACAACCGTAGACTATAAACTCTTGCAATACCAGCTATCACCAGCGCGTTGTCAACCTTTTCTTGGGACTCACTGCATATAGATCCGCCCCTGGCTATAAAGTTACCGCCACAGATTTGATCAGGTGAAACTCGTAACAAAATTGACTTGTTCGTCTCGTCACAAAGTTGAATCAAAAGAAAACTGTTTTCGGAACGTTATATTAAGTTTATCAGAATTAAATTGTAAGTAAATATTGAGTTAAAAGTATCTGAACCCAAGATAAATAACGCAACCCTTCAGCGAATTAAAACATGAATATTCAATCAATCTATCTTAGCCCAGACAGACATTTTATATACCTATATACATCAATCACAAACATTTTAATACAATTAAATTAAACAGTTGACGCTAAAAACACATCAATTGAATAATAAAATAAACCGAAATACTGCAACAATAAATTTACGCACATAAATTTATAAATTAACGACTACGTATTCATATTGCTTGTATTTTTATACCACTATGGTGGCACACATACGGCGCATCTGATGGTAAGCAGTCACCGTAGCCTATAGCCGCTAGCAATACCAGGGGTATCACTAACGGGGTGCCAACCATGTTGTTGATGAGGATTCACTGTGCTAGCACCAATACTACTAGCTCAGCGTATCCTCGAGGAGCACTAGCAACCTTACTTACCACAGAAACAAAACACTACGTCAAGTAGTGTTATTTCACTGCGGTCTTCTGTAAGGCGGAGGTACAGTAGTATGCTTGTTTGCCACCTTAGTGGTATAAAAATAAAAATAAAATTGCTTTCGACTATGTTCGTTTTGAGAAAATGAGCAGCGCTGCGCCGGGAAGGAGTAGAACTAAAAATTCGTATGAAAATTTTGACATTTTTAGAGTTACGATTTCGAATACGTACTGGACAGATGTTATTGCTAGCAGTACTGAAATAGAAATTAACGATCCGACATTGAATTTTTCACACATGAAGCAAATTGCTCGAATAACGAATTAATTGGAGCTTTCGTAGCCCTAATTATAAACAGACCCACATATTTGCGTCTACGTCGTTTGCTACGAGTGTCTTTAGGTCTAACGATATGTCTACTTTTTTTCTTTTTATTTTTACAATGTGAACGAAGGTATAAACGACGCATGACCTTATGTAAGTAATTCAATTCAGGTGCATGGTTAAAATTATAAACACTAGCTTTCATAGATAAAATATGTTGAAAAAGAACCGGCCAAGTGCGAGTCGGAGTCGCGCACCGAGAGTTCCGTACAAACTTTTAGGTAGGTAAGGAGAGAGTGATATTTTTGTAAATTTGTTATAGTAAATTCGTTTTTTTTTGTTATTGAACAACATATTTACGGTTTTCAGATTTTTCCTCTTTATATGTGCTGCAAGACACTGTTTCTTGCCAAATTTCATCATTCTACTAGGTCAACGGGACCTGTTGGTTTTGATTCCCTAGTGAAATCACAAAATATGCACGTTGTCTTACAGGTTTGATATTTTTACAGCTAAAAGAGACTATATACCCGGGTATTTGATATTAATTTCAATTTGATAACTACGCGTTCTTGAGAAAAAATCATCTTGACAGACAGACAGACAGACAGACGGACAACGAAGTGATTCTATAAGGGTTCCTTTTTTCCTTTTGAGTTTCGGAACCCAAAAAAAGAGCGGGCCTAAGACTTAAATAGGAATACTCCCTTTTAGAGACATAGTCGCTAACTGGCAACATTCTTGGCACGCTCCCGCATGATTCTGGTTTGGGTCAGATATTTTATCTATAAGTAGGCAGTTTAAGTTCTGTTTTTTTGTAATTAGTTTAATCTGTTTTTAATAAAGGAATGTAAAGAAAAAATAATATCTAGAGAGCTGAACTACAAAAATTACACCACAACTTAATTAGTGGACCAAGAAGTCATTAGTAGAACTCTTTTCCTTGTAGAGTTATCAATCGGCTTCATCTGGATTAGTCCGGATAAACCCACCCGTTTTGAGAAGGATTGGACAGATTAAAAGATTTGAGTAATCTTGATCCTTAGAATTAAACCAGCGTAATGTAATTTGTTTGTGCATGTTTCTCTTGTCATATATTTCAACAATAAAAGGTATATATTTTTCCCACTTTAGGGCAAAACTCTACTCCAATATATTAGGTCCTTACATATGAAATTGGCGTTTTTCGTACTGGCCACTTTAATCACGAATTTCTCCTCTTTGGTAAGGAATTCCAAATTCAAATTTGTACAGCTATAGACTCATGTATTTGTGCTTCGATGATCGTCATTCATTTGTTTTTTTTCTTCTGTTTTTTTCTGTTTGCGTCACTCATTTTACAAAATGGAAAACCTTAAATATCGCATTATTTACGAGTACGAGTTCCGCCGTGGCACTAGTGCTGCGGAAACAACTCGAAGGGTGAATGATGTGTATGGCGGTCGTGTTGCAAAAGAAAACACAGTTCGTTTTTGGTTCCAACGTTTTCGTTCTGGAAATTTCGACCTGCAGAACAAGCCCCGTGGACGGCCTGAGACTCAAGTTGATAATGAAGAGTTGAAGGCTATTGTGGAAGCGGATCCATCGCAAACCACGTCCGAGTTAGCTGCAGGCTGCAATGTTAGTGATAAAACTGTTTTAATTCACTTGAAGCAAATTGGGAAGATTAAAAAGCTTGAAAGGTGGGTACCTCACGAATTGACTGAAACAAACCGGCAAACGCGCGTCGACTGCTGCGTTACATTACTAAACCGGCACAATAATGAAGGTATTTTAAACCGAATCATTACCTGTGATGAAAAATGGGTTCTTTACGATAATCGGAAGCGCTCAGCGCAATGGTTAGATCCTGGCCAGCCAGCCAAATCCTGCCCCAAGCGAAAATTAACCCCAAAAAAGTTACTTGTAAGCGTTTGGTGGACTAGTGCCGGTATTGTTCATTACAGTTTTTTCAAATCTGGCCAGACTATTACGGCTGATGTCTATTGTCAGGAATTGCAAACCATGATGGAAAAGCTAGCGGCTAAACAACCTAGGCTGGTCAATCGCTCCACGCCACTGCTGCTTCACGACAACGCTAGACCACACACTGCGCTACAGACGGCTACTAAATTAGAAGAGCTTCAATTGGAAAGTCTAAGACATCCTCCGTACTCCCCGGACCTTGCTCCAACAGATTACCATTTTATTCGAAATTTGGATAACTTCTTGCAAGGGAAAAAATTCAACTCCGATGGGGCAGTCCAAATCGCCTTCAAAGATTTTATTGATTCCCGTCCGACTGGTTTTTTTAGTAAAGGGATCAATGAACTACCTATGAGATGGCAAAAGTGCATAGAAAATAATGGTTCATACTTTGATTAATTAAATATATTATATTAAAAAATATTCGACTTTTTGTTCCTCCCATACAAAACGCCAATTTCATATGTAAGGACCTAATATTTTACGTTCTCCTGCCTCCAGCGATATCAGAGCCAATGGTAGTTTTGAAGAGCGTGCTGGTCGCCACCTCACTTTAAATTCATGTCGAGCTATCATGAAATTCTACCCCCGACCATGTTGACCCCCAAACGTGGTCCACTCTTCTAAAAGCGACCTAAGCGAAAATTATCACTACGTGTCAGCTCTTTCAAATATTTACCGCTTCACGAAGCAAGAACCAAAGTAATCAAATCATTAAAAATATTAATAATTATTTTTTTAACTAAGTTGTGCGATGATGTGAATCATATTAGCATATCCCATTGAGTTTTGTAAACTGTTTACTTTTACAGTCAATCTGTGTACTTACTATACAAACCCTTCAACAAAACTCACTCACAAAATTGTGTAACAAGACAACAAACACGAACAAATTAACATAAGATAACATAAACATAGCCTCACCATTGCATTGACTACAAAATGTATTTATTTATTAACCATATAACACCTTTACAGGATAGCCTAATGCGATGGTTATGTATTTACACGAGTATCTAAAGAATGACTTCACCTACTTACATAACGAATTTAACAACAACCATAAATAACTATCTTATATTATTCCTAAATTAAAAAAATATCGTAGAGGCTTAAATACATCGTATAAAACAAAGTCGCTTCTCGCTGTCTGTCTGTCCCTAGATCTTTAAAACTACGCAACGGATTTTGATGCGGGTAACAGCTAGTATTGTATACGAGTATGTACTAGTGAGCAATGAGAGAAAAAAATCTTACTTATAAGCCTTATAGATAATGAAAATTACAAACACACATATATCGGTCGAGCCGTCTCTCATACATTTAGTAATTGATTTGTAGATACAAATATTAAAAATTAGTGTACAGTTACCAAATAAAGGTTCAATTTGATTCATATGGAGCTGGAACCGTATTATGATTGATAAATCATAAACTAGCGATGACTGACAAATTGTGCAAAGTATGCAAATTGTGAAAATCGTAGCATGAACAAATCTTATTACGGGAAAGTAATAGACATCCAAGTATATAATCAAAGTAGAAAGCCTACATCAAACTACCTTTACAAGTATTTTCTTGAAAGAAATCTAACTTTTAAGTATTTTGTCGAAACCTTTGATTACGTATCGCATAATCCTAATTTTCCCTTCAAAGTAAACTTCCTAAGGGCTGTCACTTACGTATTCCAAATAGAAGACAAAATAAATAAAGTTAACAAATTGCCTTTTTCTTTACCTTTACGTGACATTCAAAGGGCTGAATAAATTAAAACTAAGAACTGGACAAGGCTGGGGCCACGGGGTCAGTTTATTTTTCTTATAGATAAAAAAAATGTGTTTTGCTCTTCCAATTGCCAAGGAAGCGACGTTCCAGCTGTTTTCTTCAGAAGTACGTAATGCAACTATTTACTCTTATTATGCACTGGCTATTTCCGCGACTTCGTAACGTGGAATTTATTGTCGTCTTATTTTTTTTTCTTTATTTGAATATTTGTAATATCTGATTACATATTTATATGTGATTCTAAAAATTTGTTAAATCTATTTTAAGTTAATTTTAGTTGTTTGAGAAAGTTTTGGTTTTTATTATATTTGTCTCAACAGACTACAGTGGTAAGTATAAAGGTGTCTGTTTCTTGTTGGTATTAAAATCGTTTTGGAAACTTTTTTTGAATAAACTACGCGCACTGACGTCAGCTTTCTTTAAAATCCGTATGAAATGTAGATTTCTCAAGACCAGAGCCAAGAGCCGGGATTTTTGACCTCAGAAATCAAATCCCTCGAGGAATCACAACCTCACATGAATGGCAAATAGGACATCGATTATTATTATAGGAAAGTAATATATTTTATGATAACCCCGCGATTCTAGTCGTGCATACAAATTTTTAACCCTTTTTGCCCCCTAGAGGGTGGCAATAAAAACGTTATGTAAGTTCACCTACAACTAAATATAAATAAAATGAATCCCTATTTCCCTTGGTCACACGGTGCATCACGCGTGAACGGCGGAACCGATTTCGCTTAATCTTTATTTTTAGTTTTTGTTATTGTCAGGAGAAGGTTCTTAAGTAAAGAAAAATTTGCAAAAAAACCGGATCATTTTTAATTTCGGGATAAACTAAAGGTCCTTTTTTCTATGGTGTATTTGACGTATGAATTCATAGCTAAGACAGGACAATGTCTGTCAGTATAGCTAGATACATTATAAAATAGCGGCCCGCCCCGGCTTCGTACGGGTAGACATTAATCAAATATATTGTCTACCCGTTTTTAGAATTTTTCAGGCATTTTTTGATTTTTTTTCTCCATAACAATCATCCTCGTACGACAAGGAATATGCTACATAAATAATTAGCGAAATCGGTTCAGCTGCTCTCGAGGCTTGCGCTAAGCAACACATTCAGCGATAAATTTTTATACTATAGATTAGTTACAAGAAATTTCTAGAGCTAGTGCTTGCAGTCAGTGAGTGAGAGACAAATTAACTTAGTTACAAACAATTGTTCCTTCTTCAACACTTTGAATATAATAAGGAAGTCATATAATTCGTATAATTTCTTTATGAACAGTCTATTTTACAACGGAAGAGCCATGAAAGTTTCCTTACATTTATAACAAAGATGATTTATTATTTTCGATACTTATTAAACTTTTTGTAGTGCGTGATTAATAATATGTTTTACCACTAATGTAGCACATAAGCATACAGCCCGCCTGATGGTAAGCAGTCACCGTAGCCTATAGCTGCTAGCAATACTAGGGTTATCACTAACGAGATGCCATCCCTGTTCTTGATGAGGACTCACTGTGCTGGCAGAATTACTAGCTCAGCTGCGTATCCCCGTGCACTGGCAACCTTACTTACCGCAGAAACACAACACTTTATCAAGGTAGTGTTATTTGACTGCGGTCTTCTGTAAGGCGGAGGTACAATCCCCAGTCGGGCGGCTCCAATTTAGTGGGAAAACTCACGAGGGAATCCAATTCCAATTCGCCCTACTTCTCTTTTTAAAAGTTGAAGAAAAAGAACATTAGCTTACCGTCCACTCATGACATTGTAGAGAATGGGGTTGACAGTTGCCGAGACGTAGTACAAAGCGCCGGCAACATTGAAGAGGTGTTCATTGATCACGTGGAATTGTGGCAGGTTGTAGCCGTAGATGAAGAACAAGCGTTGGACGTGGAACGGGACCCAGCACACGAAGAACGCTATCACCACAGCAGCTGAGGATCAAACGGGCAATCGTCAAGGAGGTGGAGGTAAGTTGTGATTATGATCAACTAGCTTTTACCCGCGGTTTTTGCTGCGTGGATCTAGATAATGATAACTAGCTTTTACCCGCAGCTTGTCCCGCGTGGTTCTACATAAAGATAGCCTATGACCTTCCCCAGGTTATAATCTATCTCATTGCCAATTTTCATTACGATCCGTTCAGCCGTTTAGTCTTGAAAAGGTAGCAAGCAAACAAACAAACAGAGTTACTTTCGTATTTATAATATAAGTATGGATGGCAACTTGAACTTCTTTATGAATGGCTTCTGCGGGATTGCTACAATTTCGCCAATGTCGCGTTGTTGGTAGAACAAGGAACAAGCGATGGAGATTTTAAAGCCAGAGTAAAAAAAATGTCAATCCCATCGACGAAGATGTAAAATGATTGCAATCTACTCCTAAAATCTTTTGAACAACACGCTACATTAGCATGTTGCATGTCGGTGAGACGAATCCATAGCTTTAGTAGCAAAAATTGAATTTAATTCTTTCTATCAAGAATCGCTCCAAGTAAGTAGTTTACACGATTCATTTGTTTGTTGTAAGTTAAACAATATATTATGGTTCTTCTCTGAATACAATATTACATATTACTAGCTGCCCGCCCCGGCTTCGCTCGTGTGGACAATTTTTTTTGCATTTATGGTTGAAAAATGGATGTTGGCCGATTCTCATAGATATATATACCGGATAAGCACAAAAAAAATCATCAAAATCGGTCAAGCCGTTTCGGAGGAGTATGGCAACGAAAACTGTGACACGAGAATTTTATATATTAGATAAAATTTATCAGAGAAGTAAAAGCTTATATTCTACGTATGTTTTGTAAAATCATATGTAAACTAGAAGTTAAATAGTTCTCAACCCGTCTCAATCTCACAGATAACTCATCTACTAATTTCAGCCAGCTTTACAGATTGCGGTAAATATATTGTATGAAACCTTTTTAGCCGTAAACAAAAACCGAGGACACAGCCCATAAATCAAAGCGGCTACTCGCCGATAACATTTCGGATGTTAGCTTGTCCTGCAGGACACGATCCCCAGCCATCCCGATTAATGGTCGGTTTATACGTAGATCTTTGTCGTCATCACACCGTATTAGAAATAAGCGTGTTTTTTCTACACAAAGGTAGCAAAGGTTTTAAGAGAGGTAGGGCGAATTGGGATCTCCTGTGGGTTTTCCCATAAAAATTGGAGCCGGCTGGGGACTGAACCTTCACCTTATAGAAGACCGCAGTCAAATAACACTACTTTTGTTGTTGTTTCTGCGGTGAGTAAGGTTGCCATTGCTCCACGAGGATACGCTGCGCTATAGTATATTAATGCTGCTAGCACAGTGAGTCCTCCTCAACAACAGGGGTGGCAACGTGTTAGTGAGCCCCTGGTATTGCCAGCGGCTGTAGGCTACGGTGACAGCTTACCATCAGGTAAGCCGTATGCGCGTTACAATCGCAAGTTATGAGGGATCGCTGTGTTAGCAGACTAGATGCTAGCTAAAAGGCTATTTTTATTCCATTAAGGTGGTAATCATGCACACGGCGACCTGAAACGGTTACCATAGCCGATAGCCTATATGCTTACAACTAGAGGTAACAGTCGCGCACTGCCGACCCTGGGTACGTCTCTTCACACATTTTCTAAATTCTTTGTTAGAAGTGGTTAATCAGGAGTTGATGTTTACCCACATCTATCGAGTATATCTATCGAGTATATCTATCGATAATCGAGATATATAGTTACCGAAATAAGCCGGACAGACTAAGATGGATAGACTACAATTTACTACAAAGCGAGAACAAAGAGTATCTTTTGGTACGCAATCCTAAATCTCAGAACAGGTAATATACTACGTACAACCTAAATTATGTGTGTCTGGGAAAACAAATATACAGACGTTTCGTTTACTAAGATGTAAGTATAGCTGTGTTACACGTCGTCAAAATTATCTAAATTAGGCTATTATCATCTATCTAAAGTCTAGACGGTACATGTTTAGAAAATAAAAATATTTTTCCTGCGTATAATGCGCTCTAATTACTTTAAGCACATCGTCTTAATGATTGATATGATAAGTGTTGGTGAGAAGCGTCAAAAATGATCATTTATATTGAGATAATTATGAATAATAGCAATAAGCAAACCAGACAGGTAATTCTCTTGACTAGCTCCACTACTAACTATATAGACTTTGTTTAATACTATGATAAGACTTAAGTGTATATTACAATAAGTTGTATTGGTCGTGTACCTTTTTGAAAATAAATAAATCGAATTACCTTCGGTTACTCACCGACTCGTGACGACATCTCAGTAAGTATAAAGCCTACCAGCTTTCAATTTGGCATGTTCCGCTAACAAACGTAAAGTTAATTTTAATTTCACCGAGAGGATATCTCCATTATCGTAATTTATCTAGTTCGTTTTTTGAACGTAGCTTGACGAACAAACGATTAACGGACAAAGTCTTTGTAATAAGAAATCTTTTAATTTTTAATTAAATCAGGGATTCATCCTTTGTTTTCTCCGGACCAAGGTTGAGGTAAAAATATATTAATATTGCTGTCAATGCGGTTACAAAGGTATTATATTTCACAGGTTACGAGTTTTCAATAAAGAATAAAACTTTGAAACGAAATTATTTTTTCACTCCTCTCATGCTCAAAAAGTCATATTTCACAGGTTACGAGTTTTCAATAAAGAAATAAAACTGAAACGAAATTATTTTTTCACTCCTCATGCTCATAAAGTCCGTCTTTGTAGTATAGGTAGGTACTACAGCGGGGAAAAATAGATTTTCCTGTTCTAGGGTAAAAAAAATTAAAATAAATTAAATTTAAAATTTAAAATTTCTTTAATTTTTGTCTGTTACTTGGTAGTTACTACATGTATCTTACTATAGTTTATTTTTTCATGACACGGATACAAGTCCCTTAGTCGCATACTTACTCGACATTTATCTTCACAGAAGTAGAAATAAAGTTGCCGGTAGGGATGGGCATATAAAAATATATCGACATTGTCGTATCGTTTTTTTTTTATATTGATATTTATTGTATCGATATTTTTCGGACCGACATTTTTAAATCGATTTTTATCGGATCGGATTTATTTTTATTATTTAAATACATTATTTTTTAATTTTGTGTTGGATTATTTTATTTTTTCGCATTCGTAGTGAAAAGCAGAGTGTTACACACGGCGCTAAAACCCATTGCAACTCGGTTTCTATTTACTCCCTAGCTACAGCTCGGGAGTAAAACTACCCCGTATACAATGGGTCACTTTAGCATCTTGTATAACAATCTACTATTAAATGTATAAGTATAGTTTCACAATATATTATCTGCTCTGTGGTATTAGGTGTAGTTTGTTTTATTTGTTCGTAGTTACTCAAACCTCAGAGTAAATAATATACTACTACGTGCCTCAAACGTTTCAACACAGCTGATCAGATTTGAATGAAGTTTCGTACGAAAATGTTTATACTTAAATAAAAAAAGTGTAGAAATATTTATTTACTAAAATAATAGTAACTAAGCCCAGGTAGATTTTTTACTTGTGAAGAAAGTACAATAAAAGTCACTTAAAAATGTTACTATATTTTGAATATTAAAATTTTACTCTCTGCGTACTTCGTGAGAGACTTGCTATGTTGTTATTTCATTAAAATAATAAAAAATATCAGACAAAGTCTTGGGAAGACAGCTAGTCTATTATATGACTACTAAAAAATAGGGTCACAGATTTTTCATGATAATGGCACGACACGAACTTGCTTGCTTGCTTCGTAGCAAGCTGTGAATTACACGATCAAATTCGATACTAGGCCGTTCCGCTTTAGTAATAAAGACATAAACATTATTCATAACATTTACTATACCCTGTTCGCGCGCCATCTACCAGCCAGCGCGCTCGGCTAAAAGGACGTCGTCTCCGAGCCAAAAATTATATTTTTTTCACCAAGACGATTAGACGCTAATTTTTCACGTTGTTGTAATATTTTGTTTAATTATGTAATAAATTGTTATTATCAAATGTAAATTAAACGATTCATCTATACGTTGTACTCGACAATATTTTCACATTTCGACGCATAACTTCTGGAACAATCATCGCATATTTACGGAAACAGATCTGGAATCATCACAACTCTTCACGTCCCCAACATACCCTTTCCACCGTCCCCGCTTGTACAGTGGCTTTTAATAACAGCTAATTAGCCTTTGTAGTGAAATTATAATATTAATTACCAAAGTACTCAACGATGGAAAGGTAAAAAGTACTCGACATCGGCAGGAATGTATGTAACGATTGATTAATGTAAAAGAAGTTTAAGAGGTGTGCAAGTCTAGAGTGAAATGAGGGATTGGCGTGTAGTTATGTATGTATAAAAATAATATTTGTCTGTCAGATTTTGGACTTATATGCTATGTATAAATTGCACTAGTTTTATATTATGCCTGAAATAAACGAATTATTATTATTAAAAAAACTAATATAGATAAGGTAAAGATAGAAAGCTATAGATCATATTCTGTTTTGACGTGTATCATCTTTCCTTTTGCTTTTCAGCAATCTGTGGGAGTGATTTCATTAAAAGGGACGGAAGTGTAACAGTGAGCCGGGGAAGCGCGCGCGGTGGTAGAGTTAGAGTAGGATGTCAGCAGGCTTAGACAAGTTGCCTTTACATTAGTAGAATAGAATACTCAATGTATGAGATTAACATTCGCTTTCGACATGTTATTTGATTCAACGTATAGAATTTGAAATTGCTAGCTAATGATTTCAGTGGTTCAATGAATCTGCGACTACTGTAAGGCTCGCTCGCTGCTTTTTTTACTTATGCCGTAGTATGACCACGATGACAATGAGTGTTGAAAAATACAGATTTATCAAGTTGTCTATATCAAATTGGCAGATACACTGGCAGATAGCTGATATTAGCGGGTAAATAAGGATACTTTTAATTTAGAATAAATTAAAGCCCATAAAACTTTGAACAAAACTAGCACGTACGAAGTCGCAAGCACACGTAGTTATATCTCAGAGTAGATAATATACTAGTTATATATAAAAATGAATCCATAATTATCTTGGTCACGGCTCAGAGTAGATAATATACTACGTGTCACTGTCACGGCATAACGCGTGAACGGCTAGACCGATGCCGCTTATTCTTTTTTTTGTGTTCGTAACTGTCAGAAGTTTTAATGAAATAAAAATTCAAAAAACACCGGAAGATTTTTAATTTCGGGATAGACTATGCTCCTTTTTACTTTGGTGTATTTTTTAAATGAATTCATAGCTAAGACAGGACAACGTCTGTCAGGACAGCTAGTTTATAAGTAAATAAGCTATATGATTAGTAGTTGTATTTTTCATGCTATTAGCCTAACGTGCATCTACAAGATAAACAACACAGATTTTGAAGATGCCAACGCTAATTGATGTCCGAGCGAGAGAGCTATTGTGATTCCAACTCATTCATCAATTGAATGAGTTAGAATCATAATAGTTCTCTCGCCTCGACTAGACATTGTAATTAAAATCTTACACCGTTCCACTCTTAGCATTCTTGAGATAGCTGTAAGATGTTTCACTAAGAATAATTTGATACCCTATTCAAAGTGTTCCAATACTTCTCTTTTTTTTTATCCTTAAGTATTTATTACGAACTTCTCAGGATAATTGTGAAATACTTAAATCGCGTTGCGAGGATTAATTTCCATTATTTAGTTATAAATATTGTATTAAGTTTTATTAATTTAAATTACTCCTCACTTAGCATGTCTCATGCTAGGGATAAATAGCCAAGATTAAAACTTAATTGCTCAACAAACAATCAATAAAAATGGTTCGGTTTAGGGAAACACCAAAATCAAAATCAAATCACCGTAATACAGCTCCTAATATCTTTGCGAGCTAAGAGGTGTACAAGTATTGTATTTACCAAAACAAGACGCCACGTTACGATCTGACATTTCACTTGACGTGTTCACGAAAAAATTCCGACTATGTCTGCGCTTATACATAAGACACAACACCATTATGTGTAAATAATATTACTCTGATTCACCTCGTTTAAAGTGGCAAAACATGACAAGCATCCCGCATACCGGCTACCAAGCGAGCCAGACAGGACCCCACAGGTATCGGAGGCAGGAGGGGGGCACCTCCTTTATTCTGCGACGTTGCCATTATATAGCGGCCGAGTTGAATTCTTTACACGTATAAAAATACTAGCTAAAAATCCGGCGTTGCCTGGGTCGCAGCAGGCATTTTTGCAACGCACACCCCTCACATTTATTCACTAAAATCAAACTCCTTACCCACATATGCAGACCGATGGCTATCACTTAAACTATGAGGTGGATGGCAGTAGGTGGTTATAGAGAAAAAATAGCGTATCCTCGTGGTGCTCCACGAGGATAGAGGGCTAGTAGTAATGCTGCTAGCGCAGTGAGTCCTCATCAACAACATGGTTGGCAACCCGTTAGTGATACCCCTGGTATTGCTAGCGGCTATAGGCTACGGTGACTGCATACCATCAGGTGGGCCGTATGCTTGTGTGCCACCTTAGTGGTATAAAAATAAAAGGCTGGACAAAATTTACAAACAATTCCTTTTTACATACATATATTGACAATAACACACCCGACAAGTTCATTGAGTTTCAGAACGCGTCTTCGATATATATTTATTAGTTCAACGTCTTTTGCCGTAACACGTTAAAGGAGGTCATGTAATGAACGAAAGATTTAATGAAAGATTTCACCCACATTATTAATAGACCAGGGTAGCCTTTAAAAATAATAAATAGTAAAATAAAAAATATTATAAGATGAAACCCATTAGAAAAGGAGGGAAATATTATAAAAATGAAAGGAAAAATAATTTACGGGCGATCTGAGGTCGGGAAGGGGATGGGGTGAGTTTTTAAGGGTAAAAAACGGTTTTTCTCGATTTCCGGCAAAACTAAAAGTCCTATCGAAAAAAGTTAAATGGCAAAGTTGTAGGTAATAAAAATATCTAAAACTTTTGTATTTACACTTTTTTCACATAACCTCAAATTTTTTGTGAAAAATTGAAAAAAAACAAGTTTTTGGTTTTTTATTTTTATCTTTTACAAACATTTTTTTTTAACGAAATTAGGTGAAAACTTACCTTTTTATGTCCCAAATACGCTGTAATTTATTTGATTAAAAATATTTATTTTTTCACCTTATTTTGAATTAATATCGAAAAAACACCCTAATTTTCAATCGAAAACTCACCCGTCAATATATCAGCTTTTTTCAAAAAGTTGGTAGGTTTTCTGTTCGTTGTAATCTCTACTTTCCTTTTTATTACCTACAACTTTGCCATTTGACTTTTTTCGATAGGACTTTTAGTTTTGCCGGAAATCGAGAAAAATCGTTTTTTACCCTTTAAAACTCACCCCCATCCCCTTCCCGACCTCAGATCGTCCGTAAATTATTTTTCTTTTCTTTTTATAATATTCCCCTCCTTTTCTAATGGGTTTCATCCTACTATTATTATTTTTTGTTTTAAAAATTATCGACCTTGGTCTATAATGAGGTGTGCAAATGTTCTTTAGCTAGGCCAAGAAGCAATATATAGTGAAAATGGCCGAATATCGGAGACTTTCCCCCATCATTACATTCTCCATACATCATGTCGGGCTTTTTAAGGCGAAATTACCGTTTGAAGTAAAATAATAATAAGTAATCCTTATTTCAGAAAAACAGTGTATTAAGATTATTTATATTATATTATATGCTTTACCCGTCAATTAATCGAAATTAGGTAGACTTTCATCCCTCGAGAATGAGTTTCGGAAACATTTGGTCAAACAATTAAAACTTAAAATTATTTATTCAGTTTGGTCAGTCAACCAGAGCCTTCTGGCAAGTAAGCAACTTTTCCTTTATTTTTTTAATTAAAATTACAAACATTCAACATTCTAAGGTATGTTTTTTTCAGATTTACAAACATTTTGTCATTATTATACGTATGTACGCAGTATATTATGTACTCTGAGATGGTATAATATTTTTAATACAGCCTGTATAAGAAACTAACCTATTATATAAAATAACAAGAATTAAATTTATTGTCTATATTATAAAGAGGAAAGATTTGTATTTTTGTATGTATTGAATAGGCTCCGAAACAACTGGACCGATTTCAAAAATTCTTTTACCGTTAGAAAGCTACACTATCACTGATTAACATAGGCTAGCTGCCCGCCACGGCTTTGCACGGGTAGACAAAATATTTGATATAAATGTCTACCCGTGCGAAGCCGGGGCTAGTATTGTATATTTTAAAGTATAATTTTTTATGATAAAAAAAACAATTGTGGAGCACTGGCCATTTTACTCACTGCAGAGACACAACACTACATGAAAGTAGTGTTATTTATTGCGGTCTTCTGTAAAGTGAAGGTACAGTCCCCAACCGAGCGGCTCCAATTTTAATGGGAAAACCCACGGGAGATCTCATTTCGCCATATCTCAGTTCTCTTTTTAAACTCATGCTGTGGTAATCACTGTACTTAAGCTTAGAAAATTCATAGGTACAGGCTGAGGTTTGAACCCGGGCCCATCAGAAGACAGGACGTTGCTTGAAGCACAAGGCCACCACTAGCCAACCACTACCTAATAGGCTACGGTAACCGCTTATCAGTCGGGCCGTCTGCTTGTTTGCCACTAGTGGTATAAAAAAACATAGCTTTAAAGGCCACCACAGCTTCAAGAATGAGGACTACTTTTTTTCATACTTTCGCGATATTAAATTGCCAGTCAGCCCGTGACCACGGCCGATGCAACTCGGTCGAAACGTCGGGAGGTAAATAAACAATTTAATATCGCGTATAAGACCAGTTTTCATGATATTATTATGAGGAATACTTACCCAACATCCTTATAATCGCCTTCCTAGATTTAGCTTGCCGCGTCTCTCCGTGAACGTGGCCATTAAGCAAGCCCATTTTGGTCTTTTCAGACACCCTTGTCGATCTGCAACAAAAAAATAGTTATCTATACCCAATTTCATTAGACTCTAATGGGGTCGGCAACCAGAGGTCCGTAGGCCACTGTGGTGTGGCCCGCGCAAGTAAGGGCTGTTCCACACGATGCTGCACCGCAGGCATAACAAAAACCACTTATAGAAATAAGTTTTGTTACATTGTTCTGTGTCCGCGGAAGCTGGAGATTAAATTCAAGCAATCACAGTCTAAGCAGAACTGTTAGAAAAAATATAAAATGAGATTAACAATAAATATGGATATAATTTAAAAAAAAATCTATCTAAAAAAAACCGGTATGAGAAAAGTGTAAGTCGCCATTTAAAAAAAAACTACATATTTACTGCTTTTAGACTTCTTCTATTACTTGTGCTCTAAGACACTGCTTCCTGCCAAATTTCATGATTCGAGGTCAACGGGAAGTACCCTATAGGTTTTGATTCGCTTGTTAAATCGCAAAATATGCGAAAGTTTGCGACATAAACGTTCATATCTTTTCTTCATTTTGACTTACAGGTTTGATTATTTTACAGCCGAAAGAGACCATAGACCCGGGGTTTTTAATTTAATATATCAATTAAATTTTACATATCAAGATTATAATTTCAATTTAATAACTCCACGCGTTCTTGAGATAAAAATTCTTGACAGACGGACAACAAAGTGATCCTATAAGTGTTCCGTTATTTCTTGTAAGGCACAGAACCCTAAAAATGAGTGTATTAGATGAAATGTGGCTCACACCAATATCCTCATAACATTTGTGGCTCTTATATTAGAAAAGGAAGCGATTCGTGCTTAGAACGAAAGTTGTTATATATTTTTTGGTACCATTGAGGTCGTAAGCTCTAGATAATATACGTCATGTTGAACTTACGCCAACAAATATCAGAGGTCAACGAACTATATTTACCAAGTTATGACCAGTTGAAGATCCTTAGGGAAACCCTGCTTGCAACCCTTAGGTCTTGTAAATAGCACTAGCGATGTAACATACCATGTATACCATCATATCTAAGTAGGAATGAGTGGGGGCCATCACATCAGCTTAATTTTTTAATTTTAAGGTGAGTATAGACGAGAGCATTTACTTGTAACAGAACAACGAGCCGCTCTTATCACCATTTCACGAACCAAGAGTCGAGACTTGCTTTGGAGACTTGTGTTCGTACCATTGGATATTATATTCGTAAGGATGTATATTTCAGGCTGGAATTAGAAGGGAAGTAGCACTAGCTTCTTATGTACATAACATAACTCGGCCAGTTAAATTATATTCGGCATATTCTCGTGCTCGCTGAACGGTATAGGTTAAGTTATGTACACTATTGTATTACGAATATTAACAAATAATGATAGATGTGAAATAATAAATAAAATTACATAGAAATGCTCGAGAAACTGCTCTAGTGTATCCGCATATTTTAAATATCGTAGTATTGAACAGAATGGAATTAACTTCAATATTGTTGCGACTTAAATGGTACCGAACGGGGTATCTTGTATTCTGAATACTTTTAGATGAAATGTAGTGGTGCAAGTGGAGAGTGAAATGGCGCTCTATGCTCTCTGTCTACCCCGTAAAGTATTTGGCGTGTGATATGTATGTGTGTAGCAAGACTAGCAAGTGGAGTAGTCATCTATTTATATAGATTATAGATTTCTATAGAGTAGTAATCAGTATCTATAAAATATCTACCTACAAGAAGCCTATAAGTTAAAATTTTACTCAACTTACTTCAAATTACTACAACAATGGACAAATGTTAATTATTGAGCGTAATTTGTTACTTCTAATTATTATTATCCTCATTTGCGCTGTAATGCTATAATTATTCCTCTCTAATTTTCTATCTACTGTCTATCTCTCATTTAAAATATTCTATTATATTTGTTAACGCCCCGCCCCTCCTCGCCTCGCCCCGCCGAGCTCCGCGCCGCCATTACTCCATTCCGCCACCGTTCGCCAAGAGAACACAACTGTTACGCTAAAACTGTTCAAGTAAATTCATTCCTACTACATTTGCCTTTTAATTTCGAGAATCCTCGTCAACAATATTTCTTGGCAAATTACAACTGCAACTTTCATCTGGTGAATGAGAATTTGTAATCGGTGGGTGGATAATTAAGCGTTTTTTTTAAACGCCTCCGGGACCAAAACGATTAGGCAGTGAATTTGATTCCAAAATTTTGATTTTTATTATTTACTAACTGTATGTATTTGTTTTTTTTATTAAAAACATCGTTTAAAAGTTACGATATGAAAATACCAAGATTTAAAAAAATTCAAATGATATCGTGTGAAAATTTCGAAGAATAAAAACGTCGAAGCAGTCATTCCAACTGAGCGCTTACAGGTATAAAATCAAATAACCTAAATGCCAGAGTGTTTTATGTTATTTCAAACATTTATTAGGTTCTATTCAATATAATACTAGCGACCCGTCCCGGCTTCGCAAGGGTGCATTTCCATAGCGTAATTTAGTAGGTCTGTGGTATTAAGAAAATACGAATACACGCAAATAAACTCCATATAACAGTGCGTGACGTGAGCTGTCAGTGCGAAAGATGGCGGCTTCCAAACCAGGGAGTAAATTTAATTTAAAAATTGTTTGTTCACACCTTAGGTTGACACTATAAAATCGATTTTGACTTCCTCGAGACATGTGGTCACTAAAAAGTCTTTATAAAAAAGTACCTCAACAGTTTACTTATAAAATGGCATAACTATCGTGCTTAGTCGACAAGTAAAGGTAAGTAATGCGCGATGAATACGGTACGTGCTTAATTTTTCCAGTCGGACAAAATCGCGGACAAACCGAAGTCCAAAAACATCCGAATCACGTTCAGAAATTGAAAACCTTGATTGAATACATTTAAAGATTTTAAAAATCACACGAACCTAAAATTTATTAATTTCAAGTCAGACTGATTTTTTATTCAGTAAAAAAAACGAGTATGGAAATTAGTCTTTGAATAAAACTGATAGAAGTGCTGGAATACAATTTTCGTTCGTTGTCACTTGTCATCGATTGATTATATTATGGATGGAGAATATTATCTTGGAAATTGTGAAGAGAGTTCATTTAACACGTAATTTATATCTATAGCCTGTTAGAATTAAACTGGAATATAATATTTCCAATCATTCACAGAGCATTGTATACCAATGATATAGTACTTTGTTATACAAGGTGCTAAAATGTCCCAAGGAGTTCCTAAAAGACATCATCCATGTTTCATAGAGATTTGGTCCTAATGCATTTTTTTAAATTCTGTTAGAGCTTGTCCGTCTGAGCATTTTTTACTATGGCTCATTACAGGACATTTCATTTGTTTTAGTTATTTTGAATTCCTATTTTCAACAAAAATGTACGAATATTTAGATTTTTTAAACTCAAATATAATCAACAACAACTACAACTCCTTTGCAGTACAAGTATATAAAATATTGATTGATATGGTATTTATTGACACAAAACAGATTAAACTATTTACAAAAACATATCTTAACCTACCTACTTATAGATAAATATTGATAAATAAATATAAATTGATTGATTAATTAAAATCTTTAAAACTTTTCAGACGTAAATTTAATTTTAAATTGAGCATCTTTGAAGAACAAGAGCATCATTAACGAGCAATTGTTTATGGGGATGAAATATGTTGCATAAATACTATGTTTTTTTATTTATTTAACACTGTATTGGAATTAACAAACAAAAAGGTACAGACATAACGACGGGAGCAATGTTAGAATGATCTCTCAATATCATGATTCAGATTCTCGAAGGCAAGCTAATATATTGATTGATGCTTTTGATTGCTTTGAAATTGCCTATCATGATTCAGAATTCTTATGGTATTACAAATTTGAGACGAGTTTAGTGGTTTACAGAAAGTTTTGTATCAGACTCAGCTATGCTATTCTGGAATAGGTAAAATCACTTCGAAAGTAATTTCGCATTTAACTAAATTTTTATCCTACCTGTGTTTATGTATCTATACTATCTATCAGTTTACCGACGTAACTAAATCTTTGAACGTAATTTTCACGACTTCAAGAGATCTGATTATGTTGAAAATTTGCAAGCGTATGGTCGATATAACTGCTCTAATGTCCTCTGATGATCACGACATGCCGGGAGTGCAGCTGCTGGAGTCGCACCGCAATGTCAACTTCAAGGCGTACGTGGTGCGAGTACCGACGTGCCTGCTGCACCTCGTCTTGGAGCCTTCGGAAGAACTTCGGCCGGAGGACGTGGTGTTCCGTCGCTTCCGCGGACAAGTGCCACATGAACGCTCAGCGTCAGTGCATAAGTGAAGTGCTACCAACATAGTATTTGGTTTTATTTTAGTAACAAAAATGTTATGTATTCTGTAAGGTATATGTAATATGGGCGTCGTCGCCTGATACAAATTGAAATAAATTAGAGCAAAGTTATAAATTGATAATGAAGCAGGTTTAAGTGTTTCAAACTATAATAATGTATTGAGAACATGTAACAAGAACCTCCCCGCGGATTCAGAAGCAATTTGGTAAGTGAGTTTATCAGAATAGCACGTCTGATTGGTCTATTAACGGTGCCTTGAATGTCACGGATTGTCTGAACGATAAGCTGCTTACGTTGATTGCCATGCGTATTAGCACCTGTGCAGCACCTCAACGTGATCAACAAAAACTTATCCTAAATTAACACGTTCGAATATCCTATCAGGATAAATACACTATAGCCTAGCATTTTACTTTTTTTTTTACTGTAATTATCCTTATCTTAATAATAGACAAAAATGATACGTACATTTTGTTAACACACCTGATATGCAGGCCCATCCTCACATACAAGCACAGTATAAGCACAGCCGGTACAAAGAAGAAAAATATACTGCTCAGTTCTAGCAGTGGAGACGGCGCCATCAGCGCGCAGAATGCCGACTCCAGCGAAATGTTGCCCGAATCTGGAACAATGCAATAAAAAATTTGCTACATGGAAAACATCGTGAGGAAACCTGCATAGTCACGTCTGAGAAGGAATGCAAGGACGTATGTAGAGCCTAAGAGACGGCGACGGACTCACCATCTGTCACGTTTCAACCAAAACGTCTTCGGTGGAAAGAGGGCGCTGTAACCTCTGCCTATCCCTTCGAGGACATGAAGATATATTAAAATCGGCCGGCATGTCGACAGAAAAATGGCGCTTTATACTATCTGCTTACCCCGTGAGGGACTTGAAGTGATGTTGTTGGATGTAAACTATTCATGTCATATTTATTTTACATCGCCGTTTAATGTAAATTGCGTACTAATTGGGATTCAATTTGTTACAGTTAAAGTTTATATGGACAAGGAGTACAGAATTATAAGCTTAAGTTATTGTCTTTAACCTTAGTGATCATAGTATATTTATTACCTACTCTGAGGTAATCTTATGAACTAATTTCGTAAGGTCTAGCAAATCTCTATAGAAAGGCCGTGCTTCCAGTTTTCAACCGCATTAAAACTATTCATCATTGCTTCCAGAGTTTCAGCATCTAATTTGTCGTTATTTGATATCACTTTACAAAGTTCAGAAGAGCTTTCAAATGGTCAGAATTACTAACAGATTCGGTAGGCTCTTGGGATAGGCAGCGGGAATACACGGGTAATAGCTGATGTAATAAATTATAATAATGTAATATATTTGAAAGATAATATCCTTGCTTAAGATTGTGCGTAGTATATTATCTACTCTGAGCTTTAGATATATCTAAATATATTGGGTCATGTAAGTAATTTAAATGAAAATTATATAATTTATTTGAAAAGAGTAATTGCCGAGTTCCTTGAGAGGGAGAAAATAAAAATAGTGAAAATGTAAGGAGTTCTGCTGAGGCAAAACACGACCTCCCGAATCCGGTGGTATATTCTGACGATTTGAAATTACTTATTTGTAAAGTGTAGTTACATAAAACGACGGACGGACGGACGGACAGTGAAGTCTAAGTAGTAAGGTTCCGTTGGTTACCCTTCGGTACGGAACCCTGAAATCGATAAGAAATTGTAGTTTATATATAATAAATAGTTAAATTATAAAACCTATTGTACAAATAAAAAAATATACATGAAGAAATATAAATAAATGTAAATAAACTATAATAGGTAATAAAAACTCGGACGTTATCACAGATACAAAGCGATCAGTAGCATTTTACCATTTTCCTTTGTACTTGTTTTTATAAAATTGTGTTTTTTTTTTGTCCGTAGTAAATATAAGCATTTATGTGACAAATATGTTTGCCTTGCGTCTGGGTGTTTGGTATGTATTTACAAAAAAATAAAAAAGTTTATGAGTATTATATCAGCTACTGGTTCCCATAGTACAAGCTTTGCTTAGTTTGGGGCCAGATGGTGCTGTGATAATGTCCAAGCATTATTATTATTATTATTACCAATGCACCCAAATACAGAGCAAAACCAAATGTTTCCTCCGACTCCGTAAGCTATTGAAAAGGAGTCACCGTTTTACCTTAATGAACCTAGCTAGATGAGATTTAGTCTTCGAAGCCTCTTTCGTTCAATACTATCCAAACCCGTAAGAAAATTAAATATAAGAAGTGTTTTTGAGATTAAATTTAGATCAATAAAAAAAAATACCACTAAGTTGGCACACAAGCATATGGATCACCTGATGGTAAGCAGTCACTATAGCCGCTAGCAATACCAGGGATATCACTAACGAGTTGCCAACCCTGTTGTTGATGAGGAGTCACAGTGCTAGCAGTATTACTACTAGTGAACTACTATCCCAGTGTATCCTCGTGGAGCACTGGCAACCTTACTTACCGCAGAAACACACTACCTACATCAAAGTAGTGTTATGTGACTGCGGTCTACTGTAAGGTGGACGTACAGTCGGGCGGCTTCAATATTAATGGGAAAACCCACAGGTGATCCCAATTCGACCTACCTCTTTTTTTAGCTCATGGTGTGATTAATCACTGTAATTAAGCTTAGAAAAACTCATTGGTACAGGCCGGGAATTGAACCTGGGCCCAACAGATGACTGGTCGGTGCTTCAACCACAAGGCCACCACGGCTTTTTTAATTTAACAAGGGGGCTATAATCTATCGATGAATCTAATTTTAAAAGCCCAACTCAATTTAAATCTTGGCAAAGATTATCGACACATTTTAAAAGCAATTAGGCGTATAATTCTCTCACCTTGGCGTCTCGAGGTGAGATACTATTATATCCTTTTATATTTTCGATATTCAGCGTTTTGTGTCACTCCTAATTAATTTTATGTAAATTTATACAAATTTAAATGAAGAAATTCGATCGGCAAAGCGCGAGTGATACTCCTGGTGTTGCAAGCGTCCATATACTACGGTGACTGTATGGACCGTACGATTTTTTGCTACCTTCAAACAAAAATAGAGAAATATTGGAAAATATAGAAATAAATAAAAAGGGTTGATAATTTAATGACTATTTACAAAATAAAATGTCAGCTCGTGACCACGGTCAATGCAACATGGCCGAAACGTCGAAGTAAATAAATAATTAATATCGCGTATAAGACCGTATGTGTTGAGATCGCGAAAGTTTGAACATTGTACAATACAAAATATTCTTGTATTTACATCACAATACAAGAAATCTTTATTTGCAGACAATAAATAATTGAACAACCTACAATCCAAGATTATACGACCGCTATCCTACAATAGTACAGTGCAAACAAAAGGCGTTATTATCTCAAAAGCAATATCTCAGATAGCCTTAGTGTATGTAGGATAGGAAAGTGTACAAAAAGAAGAAAATAATATATCTAAAAATTTTATTACATTCTGCCCGTCTTTTGTATCTACATTTTGTATCTACACAGCATGTCATGTATGTTTGCATGGCCGGATTGTGATGTGTAGAGATCCCAAGGCGATAAGTCTTGGAGCCATTCTCCCCGGTCTTGCCCTTGAATAGGTTGGTCTCTACAATCTAAATCTTTATTTGACCAGACTTTAAGAAAAAGTACTTTCAAATCGTAAGAACTTTCCACCGGAATTTTAGGGCTATCTTATTCGCCGTAAAGAATACTAAAAGATTCAGCAATAATTATGTTAATTTAAAAATACATTTTAATTACTAAAATTCTAAAATTGTAACAGCATCACTACTAGCCCAGCGTATCCTCCTGGAGCACTAGCAACCTTACTTACCGCAGAAACATAACACTACATCAATTTAGTGTTATTTCACTGCGGCTTCTGTTTCGCCCAACCTATCTTTTTAAGCTAGTGGTGTGATTATTCACTGTACTTAAGCTTAGAAAAACTTCGTGACTTCGGTAACTCTAGCGAGATTTAGTTATTATTCTGAGCATACTACCCATTTTTCAATGACCTTACAGAGGCCACAGAAAAAGGAATTCGGTAAAGAGAATTCCGTGTTCTGTGGTTAAGCCGAAATCTATTAAATATTTGGGGAGTTTTTCCCGGGACTGAAGCAGAGTGCTTGGGATTTTATTCAGTGTCTCTCAAATTGTGTTGTGGTGATCCTTAGTGTGTATATGTTGTGTTAATGTCTTTTTAAAGACACTAAATATATACTTGTAAAGTCTAGACTTATTTGACTAGTCAAATAAAGATGATTTTGAGTTTGAGTTTGAAACAGTGAAGCATTATGTAGTGACTGTGAAAAAATATTTTAAATTATGCTGCTATTTCACAACAAAAAATCTGATTAAAATATTCAAGCTAAAACCCACACTACAAAAATACACTTAATAAAACTCACTCCCGTCAACACAACTAAATAAAATTACTTTCAAAAGCCAATTTCATTTCGACTTTAGGTATAACTTCGGGCTATTATTAAATATTCGTGAAGCTGTTCTTACTTAAGCCTATTTTGTCGCTTGCGAAAAGGAGCTTAGGATTAATCAGTTAATTCAAACCCACAGGTGAACGACCTGGTAAATAAATAGCGTGCCTTTATATTTGTATAATGTTTGGCGTATTGTTTTGTTTGTGTTTGACAACGCCGCTGTACGCTGGTTGGTTAATAAAACTGGCTACGCTTCATGTCGCGGATTCTATTCTCGATCAGCTCAAAATGCGATCAAACATTTGTATTTGCCGTGAGGCCGTGACGTGATAATATAAAATTTTGACATTAGTCACCAAAACCGCAATTTTTTACGTTGCTTCTACGTCAACGTAACGTTATGGTAATTCAAATGCGATTTATATTTACATCCAAAATACAAGCCCTGGTGTTTTAGGACTACAAGTTATGCCCGCGACTTCCTATGGTAAGAAGGTCGCTACAGTATTAGTATGTACGTATGGCATGAAAATAATTACAACACAACTGTATACACTTTAATCTTAATTTAGAAAAAATATATGCACAAGGAAAATTAAACCGCTATATAAAAATAATAACGATATTTCATTCAGATTTTACTTGTTTAAGGTACGTGTTTCGATACACTACTGCATGCTTTATAACAATTCTAATCGTTATTTTGAGCACGAAAAGCAATTTAATGAAAAGCCCGGGTTGAATATGCTCGCTTCATTTAAACGCTTTCTCATTTATAATTTTCAATAACCAATTAATCAATTTCAAATTAACAAATTTCAATATGGAGCTTTATTTATAAATAACAGATTAATAAAGGTTGAAGGTTGAGTCAAGTAAAAAAAATTGAGTTAGACAATAAATTTAATAACAGGATAATTTGTTTGAACGCTTGAAACTTTTCCAATTTGTTTTTATGAGAAAAGTAAGTTGTACCGGAGATTAGAAAACCAGATCCACATCCTTTGCTAAGGTTGTAATCATACCTAGCATGTAGGTAATACACAATAATCCGTGTGTTCCTATAATTGCTCTTTTTTCCTTTTAAGGTACGGAACCCTAAAAACAATATCCAACTAAAATATCGACGTGTTATTTGAATACCACTGGTAAATGTTCGTTGCGGTATCATTAAAGTGCTGATAATAATTACCCTTACCTACATTAAACCTGTCTGTTTAATAATATCGAATTCCCTTCCAATAATTAGCAAGGAAACTTAATACTCGAATGGCCCGTAATCCTACTTATATAATTAAAGTGAAAAGTGGGATGTTTGTTTATTACCTACTCAATCACGCTGAAATGGTTGTATGGTTTCATAGAAATATAATATGGGAGCGCAAGCTACCCGAGGAGGAAAGATTTGTTATACCGGAAAGCAAAGAATTTCAACGGGATAAAAAATCTGTTTATATTAAATTAATCCCTACTTCCCTTGGTCACGGAATCACGCGAGAACAGCTTGACCAATTACGCTAATTCTTTTTTTGTGGTTGTTAGTGTCAGGAGAAGGTTCTTATGAAATGAATAAAAAACCCGGGACATTTTTAATTTCAGGATAAACTAAGGGTCCTTTTTCTATGGTGTATTTGACGTATGAATTCATAGCTAAGACAGGACTACGTCTGTCGGGACAGCTTGTACCTATTAGGTACGTAGTATATTATCTACTCTGAGCTATTAGCTATACTCGTACTAGTAATATTTAAGTGCTCGCGAGATCGCGGGCAAAGACTACTAAATATATTATATCTGCACGCCTTCCCACGAGAGTCCATGAATACGTTCTTTTCCACCGAAAATAATTTGGTGCCAACGTGACAGATGGTGAGTCCGTCGCCGTCTCTCAGACACTACATACGTCCTTGAATTTATTCTCAGACGTTTGTATGTTTCCTCACGATTGTTTTCCTTCACCGTAAAGCTAATCACTTCACTTTAGTTAGAAAAATACCGGTATGGTAGGTACTGACTGGTGGGATTCGAACTTGCATCGCTAGAATAGCAGGCTACACTTCACACCCGGCTCTGTAGTCAATATAAAAATTGCTTTACTATATTTTACAAATATTATTGCATGATAACCCGTGGGTGAAGCAACGGCCTGTCATCTGATGGGGTTCAAATCCCGGCCTGTACCAATGAGCTTTTCTAAGTATAGTTCTTATAGTATTCTTAAGTATAGTGATTAATCACACCATGAGCTAAAAAAAAGAGAGGTAGGGCAAATTGTTATCTCCTGTGGGTTTTTCCATTAATATTGGAGCCGCCCGATTGGGGACTGTACCTCGTACTGTACCTTACTTACATGACACTACTTTGATAAAGTGTTGTCTTTCTGTGGTATATAAGATTGCCAGTGCTCCACGGGGATACGCTGGGCTAGTACTAATGCTGCTAGCACAATGACTCCTCGTCAACAACAGGGTTGGTAACTCGTTAGTGATATCCCTGGTATTGCTAGCGGCTATAGGCCACGGTGACTGCTTACCATCAGGTGGGCCGTATGTTTGTGTGCCACCATAGTGGTATAAAAAAATGTGACAAAGTTTTAAGATATACAATACCAAGTATGAGTGGAAGAAAAAGCCGCGCATCTAGTACTTGGCACCGTCGGGCATGTACGAAGAGATTGATGAATGTACAAGGTAAAAGAGTTAAAAGAGTTGAATGAACTTGAATAGCTCTCTATAATCTCTGCCCACCCCAAAATGAACTTGGCATGATGATAAATACGTTTTCTATATATATAAATGAGAGAATTTAAATCAATCTCCATGACCAAAACTCGTTAAGAAAATATGAAGCCTCCAAAATCGTTTATAAAATACTAGCGACTCGCCCCGGCTGCGCACTGCCAGCGTTAGCCATATAAGTTAAATATCTACAAAACACAAATGAATTATGCATATAAATCTTCCTCTTGAATCACTCTATCTATAAAAACCGCATCAAAATCCGTTGCGTAGTTTTAAAGATCTAAGCATACATAGGGACAGACAGCGGGAAGAGACTTTGTTTTATAGTATATAGTGATAGAGATGTCTATCTTGAACTTTCCCAGCACCGAAGGAAAATTACTTTCGGAGTTGTTCAAGTTGGGGCAAAATTAATTCGGATTCGGTATTTGACCTCCTTAAATGAAGCCCTTAGATTTAATAACTAGTTAATACAGAAAGAGATTTTTAATATACTTTGACGAGACCGCTGGTCTAGTGGTTAGTATACCTGACTGCTAAGCTAGAGGTCGCGGGTTCGATTCCCGCCGGGGCAAACATTTATGTGACAAACATGTTTGCCTTACGTCTGGGTGATTGGTATGTATTTACAAAAAAAAAAGGATATAAGTATTATAACAGCTGCTGGTTCTCATAGTACTTTGCTTAGTTTGGGGCCAGATGGCGTTGTGTGATAATGTCCAAGCATTATTATTATTATATACTTTCAGCGCGCAGTGGTGACAACCGCGCATAAAAAATGGTGGCCAAAATATAAAATAAAGCCAAATCCATTTGTAAACCATATCTATACTAATACTATATAGAGAAAACAGTTGAATGTTTGTACTTATGTTTCTAATGTATAAAATTAAAAACTACGGCCAAAAAAAAAAACATCAACCTAAAGGCTTATTATCACTGAGTAACATCAGCTATAGATTATATTGATAGGTGAGCGAAGACGCGGGGAAAAAGCTAATGGGTTTATAACTTTATCAATAGCAACGTTAGTTGATATAATTTCCAGAGATTATAGCTGGTAGGCTCGTTAAAGGAAAGCTTAAGCTGAGGAATACCCGCCCCGGTAAGCCTGTTATTGTGCTTATTATAAAATACTCCGGTCCTCCCTTTATATTCTTGGTAATCTCAATAATAAATTCAGCCATATGTGTGTTTCTACGGAATAAACGTTATTTGCCAAGGGGTCACACACCTTTTGAAAAGGATGATAATGGTAGTGAGTACGAGGACTACGGGGTATGATGTTGAAGGAAAGGGGATTATTGCAGCGCAATTTATTGCTCACTTGAGCGACTAGTTTTTGAAGACTCCAAAAATAATATGTAAAAAACAAAAGTATGTAAGAATAATTTTGAATTAGAATATAAACTAATGAAAACTCAAAAAAGTATTTGCTGTCGCCAACACCTTTAATCAGGCGTTTAAATTAGATACATTATAATTGCATTATGATAGAACCGAGGTGGCCGTGAGGTATGCTTGTCTGTTGTTCAAGCGACGAAAGTTCGAATCCCACCTACCAATGAATTTATAAATAATTCCTAGTAGGTACTGTTAGGCTTGAACCTCTTTCGATACAGTAAGTATCATTTGTAATATAAAAAGTCATACATTTTTAATAGAAGGGTGTTTTGTTTTTATGACTTCAATATTGTATTCGGCGACAGATACGAGTAGTCGCATAGTAAACGAGATATATTTTAAATAAAGTTTTATTTATACTTAAACCCGGCGCTCACGCGCTACGTCCCCACAGTACATTACCCGGTTTTGTAGGAAGAACATTGTACATTGTTTATGTAACTTCATAATGTACGAGGAACACAAAATTTAATGGGTTTATTTTTTTTTGCGCTGGGCCCTAGATCTGTTTTGATAGTAAAGTAGCAGTCTAAGTTACGTCAAAGGTTCCGCCCTATAACATCAGCTCTCTGCCAGTGAAAGTCCCGTTAATAATATAAGTCGATTCATACGTTTCAGAGAGTATCCCGTACAAATAGACGGACAGCAGGCAAAGACAACAAGGGCAACCACAACAAGTAGACACTTGACATAAATGATCAGTGTTTGTATTGCAATATGCGCTAAAAAAAGAGCTAGTTTACAAACTTATTATTTGCGGTTGGTGCAATAGCCGTATGTAGAGATCGAACGGTAAACTTAAGTTTGTCATTCAACCTAGTTTGTCTTTAACCAAGCGCTGCAATAAAAAATGCAAAAAAAAAGTACAACTCGCACTTGGCCGATGTTTTACTTTTTTTGCTTGCTCAGTTCTCCATTATGGTCAGAAACAAGTAAATGCTACTTCAATTGAACGCTTCTTTCCACTATTTCCTCATTCAATACTAAAACTGAGAATATTGCTTCATATTTGGCACTGCGGGGAAGCAAGTGAGTTATTTTCTCATTTGAGTTACCTATTATTAGATTGCGATTCGGTAAAAGTACAATTCTTACAAATGTACTTTGATTTTGCTTGGTAGGAGGGCTCTTGGGATCTTCAATCGTCAACAACCAACCACCTACTCACTAACAACAAAGTTTGCGTGCAATTTACTACGCTCCGCGCTCGGACTGGCTGGTAAATGTATACAATCAAATGTATACTTATAAAGAAAGTCTGACGGCGTTAAGAAACATTTGTAACTCAACTCATAAATTCTAGTGACACGTATATCTGAAAATCCATCAATCCATTTTTGTTACATACTCACACACAAACGAGAAAACAATCCCTCCTGAGACAGTCGGGTAATAAGGTTCCAATGTCATCCAAAGTCAAGGTCAAATAAATCCTAGCGGATGAAATAAATAGTCCTTGCAGAAGATCAGCGCCGGTGGTCCGTTATTTATAGTGATACCCCTGGCATTGCTAGCGGCTATAGGCTACGGTAACTGTTTACCAACAGGTGGGACGTATGCTTGTGAGCCACCTTAGTGGTATAAAAAAAACCGACCCAGTGCGAGTCGCACACCTAGGGTTCCATACACCCTTGTAGGTAAGATTAAAAATAGGCAAACTTCAAACGAGATCATTATTCGTCGGTGACTCTCAACAGCGCGATTCAGGAATATTTTTTAGTAAATTCGCATTAAAAAAACTACATATTTAAGATTTTCAGATTTTATCCTTTAATTGTGCTGTAAGACACTGCTTCCTGACAAATTTCATGATTATAGGGAAGTACCCTGTAGGTTTTGATTCCCTTTTGAAATCGCTAAATGTGCGAAATTTTGCGACATAAACGGTAATATCTTTTCTTCATATTGACTTACAGATTTGATTATTTAACAGCCGAAAGGGACCACAGACCCGGGTATTTCATATTAATTTCAATTTGATAGCTCCACGGGTTCTTGAGATAAAAATTCTTGACAGACAGACGGACAACAAAGTGATCCTATAAGGGTTTCCTTTTGCTTTTTAGGTACGAAACCCTCTTCTTTTCTAATATGTTGGTGTTTATCTTTTTTATTATATATTAAATTAAAACTTACTTGGCGGATAATCCCTGTATGTAATATCGGTGTAGACGGCAAAAGGCGAGGCGCATGCAATGGATAATATCCACAGGAAAAGGATGATCCTGGATGCCCGGGTGAGTCCGGCCATCGCGTACAGGTGCAAGGGGTGGCAAATAGCCAGGTAGCGTTCCAGGGAAAATGCTGATATCGTCATCACTGACACGTATGATGCCCTGGAACAAACGAGAGATGGTATAAATTTTTTTATACCACTAACACGCAAGGTGGCACACAAGCACACGGCCCACCTGATGGTAAGCAGTCACCGTAGCCTATAGCCGCTAGCAATGCCGGAGATGTCACTAACGAGTTGCCAACCAGGTTGTTAATGAGTACTCCCTGTGCTAAAAGCATTACTACTAGCCCAGCGTATCTTCGTGGAGCACTGGCAACCTTACCGCAGAAATACAACACTACAACAAAGTAGTGCTATTGCACTGCGCTCTTCTGTAAGGTGGAGGTACAGGCCCCAGTCGGGCGGCTGCAATTATAATGGGAAACCCAGGGCAGAACCCATTTCGTCCTACCACTCTTTTTACCTATAGCGCGATAAATTGCAACATATAAGTGTCGTTAGGTGGGAGTGCTTATATGTGGCGTCTACGACTTTTTACTTCTCTTTAAATTGACTTTTCCTAACACAAATACATTTTACAAATATTTTCATTTCCAAATTAATGTATATTAGTTTACCTCGTATCAACAAAAATGGTAGACTTTCAAATTATTGTAATGTGATAGATAATTCACAAAAGACAAGCTACCCGCCCGGCTTCGACGCAAAAACCTTTCTCTTGAATCACTCTATCTATTGAAAAAACCGCATCAAAATCGGTTGCTAAGTTTTAAAGATCTAAATCTACATAAGGACAGACAGACATCGAGAGGCGACTTTGTCTTATACTATGTAGTGATGTAGGAGTTAATCCTAGCTTCATATTATATGATTTTGAATTCCGAATCTCCGACTTTCTATAACCTTTTTGAAGTCGTCTAAAAAAGCTCGTGATTAAAGCGTCTCCTTTTAGGCCTCTATTATTAGGATATTTTGAAATGTAAGAACTGGATTATGAGATTAAAATAACACGAAGAAGAATTTCAAACGAATTTCTTTTTTTATAATAAAATGTCTTTACTCCGAAGAGGCAGGCATACATCCCAAAGTATCGTCATGCCGAGCAAAGAAGGCTGTTAGCATTGTATAGTATTATGGTGTTAGATCTCTTTGTATTTTAATGAAAGATAAAATTATGGATAAAGTGTAGTGTAACTCGAAAACAACTGAATGGATTTTCATACGGTTTTGACCAATGAACAGAGAGAATAATGAGAAATGCTTAGATCTCAGATCAAATTCTCAGAAAAAAGTTAGATGAAACTTTGCGACTAACAAAGTAATGCCAGTTTGTAAACATGTAGCGCATGGGCAAGGCGTAATTTCGTTGTATCCGTTGAAGATGTGTGCGTGTAATTGTTTCTATGTACTCAGCAAAGTTCATCTACCTTTTTTAAATTTTTATTTGAGGCTTAGGTGTACATTTCAAAGCGCGCAAATTATACCATTGATGTTGCAAGAGCAATGTAATAAATAAGCTACCATAAATCTATGGTAATCACTCAACATGAACCGGCCCGATAGTCCCGGAGTAGTAAATTGTACTCATAATTACCTTACTGTTATTTTGTTGAGCTCATAACCAGCCGCCATAATGTAGCCACTACGTCAAAATTTACATACAAACGCTCTCACGCGATTCAGCGTTGCATAAAATTATATACGATGTAGCTGTTTCCCCGCGACGTCGCCCGTGTATCAATATACTATATAGCGTTACTCAGTGCCAATGTAGCTTTCTAATGGTGAAAGAATTTTTGAAATCGGTCCAGTAGTTTCGGAGCCTAATTAATACAAACATACACACAAAAATACAAATATTAGGTCCTTACATATGAAATTGGCGTTTTGTATGGGAGGAACAAAAAGTCGAATATTTTTTAATATAATATATTTTATTAATCAAAGTATGAACCATTATTTTCTATGCACTTTTGCCATCTCATAGGTAGTTCATTGATCCCTTTACTAAAAAAAACAGTCGGACGGGAATCAATAAAATCTTTGAAGGCGATTTGGACTGCCCCATCGGAGTTGATTTTTTTCCCTTGCAAGAAGTTATCCAAATTTCGAAAAAAATGGTAATCTGTTGGAGCAAGGTCCGGGGAGTACGGAGGATGTCTTAGACTTTCCAATTGAAGCTCTTCTAATTTAGTAGCCGTCTGTAGCGCAGTGTGTGGTCTAGCGTTGTCGTGAAGCAGCAGTGGCGTGGAGCGATTGACCAGCCTAGGTTGTTTAGCCGCTAGCTTTTCCATCATGGTTTGCAATTCCTGACAATAGACATCAGCCGTAATAGTCTGGCCAGATTTGAAAAAACTGTAATGAACAATACCGGCACTAGTCACCAAACGCTTACAAGTAACTTTTTTGGGGTTAATTTTCGCTTGGGGCAGGATTTGGCTGGCTGGCCAGGATCTAACCATTGCGCTGAGCGCTTCCGATTATCGTAAAGAACCCATTTTTCATCACAGGTAATGATTCGGTTTAAAATACCTTCATTATTGTGCCGGTTTAGTAATGTAACGCAGCAGTCGACGCGCGTTTGCCGGTTTGTTTCAGTCAATTCGTGAGGTACCCACCTTTCAAGCTTTTTAATCTTCCCAATTTGCTTCAAGTGAATTAAAACAGTTTTATCACTAACATTGCAGCCTGCAGCTAACTCGGCCTGGTTTGCGATGGATCCGCTTCCACAATAGCCTTCAACTCTTCATTATCAACTTGAGTCTCAGGCCGTCCACGGGGCTTGTTCTGCAGGTCGAAATTTCCAGAACGAAAACGTTGGAACCAAAAACGAACTGTGTTTTCTTTTGCAACACGACCGCCATACACATCATTCACCCTTCGAGTTGTTTCCGCAGCACTAGTGCCACGGCGGAACTCGTACTCGTAAATAATGCGATATTTAAGGTTTTCCATTTTGTAAAATGAGTGACGCAAACAGAAAAAAACAGAAGAAAAAAAACAAATGAATGACGATCATCGAAGCACAAATACATGAGTCTATAGCTGTACAAATTTGAATTTGGAATTCCTTACCAAAGAGGAGAAATTCGTGATTAAAGTGGCCAGTACGAAAAACGCCAATTTCATATGTAAGGACCTAATATTTCCTCCTAATAATATTAGTATAGGTTAAAATGTATAGATTGCTATATCTAGGCTCTTATAGGAATTCAGAAACAGCCTCCAAAAGCCAGATTTTTAGCACATTACTTATATTATTTTACCTGGCCTTTTACCGTTTATAATCACTACATAGTATAAAACAGTGGCTTCCTACTGTCTGTCCCTATTTATGTTTAGATCTTTAAAACTACGGAACCGATTCTGGTACGGTTTTTTTTAAAGACAGTGTTATTCAAAAGGAAAATTTTCATGTATGAATAATTTATGGTTTGTGTAACCCTTGCGAAACTGTGGTGGGTCGCTAATGTGCTCATGAATTGTAAAGAAACCAATTCTATAGAAGCCTAGCATTGTATAGCCTACTATTCTATTCTATTTGTCATATATAACTGTATTATTTGAATTACGAATTAGTAATTCTAATGTATAATAATATTTGTTTGTCTATTCCCAAGTTCATAATTGATATAAATAATAATCTCGCTCGCGTCACTGTGTTTGTATTTGGCAAGTAATATTGTGGATTTCTGTACACAATTAGTTGTTTCATTCTTTTGTTTGTTACAATAAAATGAAACGAATTTCTGCCATTCTTGTATCAGCGAAATTAATGTCTGCGTGCATGGCGCTGTTCAACAATCTATATAATTTATATTGTGTGTATTTGAACTTCAACAAAAACAAAAACATTATCGAAAGTGTAATGTCAGTGACATCGACGCTACTCAGGTGAGTGACATCGGTTTCAGATAGAGATTTCAATAGAGGTAAAGTTTATTAGTTAAACGTTATTGATAAATAAAAAAAAAAAAAATTTTTAATGGTTGAAAATATTAGTTCATACTTTTGTTAAGATATGATTTAATAGTTATCGGTTTAAAATCACGTTAACGAAATAAATATCGCTTAGTTGAATACAATATTGATATTTTTATTCTTTAACGGTAATTGTGTTTATTGAAAAAAAATATTGTTAAATTTATTGGTTGATGGTAATATTCAACACCACTATTTTCAGATGGAACTTCACTAGACGGCGGATCGAGGTAGCCAACTTATTACTGCAGCTTAGAATAAAATGAGAATACAATAAGCTTGTCAGAAAAACGTTGAGCTTTTTTTAACAGGCAATTATTTTAGCGAACTGACTGAAGTGATCGAATTGTACGAAAATATAAAAAGTCGGACGGGCCGGTCGCAGTCAAATTTGACCGGACAGGAAGTCAATTTTTTTTTTTTATATACCACTAAGGTGGCACACAAGCATACGGCCCACCTGATGGTAAGCAGTCATCGTAGCCTATAGCCGCTAGGAATACCAGGGGTATCACTAACGGGGTGCCAACCATGTTGTTTATGAGGACTCACTGTGCTAGCAGCAATACTACTAGCCCAGCGTATCCTCGTGGAGCACTGGCAACCTTACTTACCGCAGAAACGCAACACTACATCAAGTAGTGTTATTTCACTGCGGTCTTCTGTAATGTAACTAAATGTAAGTCTAAAATGTCCGGTTTTTTCCCGACGTATGGCAACGCTAATCAGTACTGTAATATCGTTTCAGCTTACATAGCCCTCTCTGTATAATCTTGTATAGAAGTTTCGATAACTGTCTTGAAACCGCAGGCAAGATCTAGCTAGACAAAGGATTCGTTTTCAAACTTCAGTTTTCTTCAGTCTTCAAAGTTGTCTTAAGCCTGTCTTGTCTAACTTCAACAAAACAATTTTATGAGAATTCTTAGATCTTATATAAATCTAAGCTGTTGTTCTTAAGAACATATTTTAAATACGTATTGTTCAATTAATATTTCTTGTAAGTAACAAATTATCTGTGCATAAATGCTTTGGAACAGCTGTTCTTGTACGTACTATCTTTTGCTCGCGACTTCGCCCGCGTTGAGCTTAAAGTCCCAGAGGAACCTAACCTTTTCCCGGGATAAAAAGTATCTTATGTGTTAATTCAGGTTATAAACTATACGTGTACCGAATTTCATACAAATCCGTTAAGCCGTTTTTACGTGATTGAGCAACAAACATACATCGATACATCCATTCTTACAAACTTTCACAATTATGATATTAGTAGGAAGTAGAATAAATGCACACGTTGAGGGTAGTTATTTTATAGATTATTTAATCCCGAAAAGCGGTAAAAAAAACTTAAAAATTAGCAGAAATAAAAAAGTAATTAATCGGCTCCATAATATTATTAATAGTTTGGTATCCACAATCACACAACCATATGTTTATATGGTCAAGCATTATACAAATAAATAAAATTTAAGTCTGTTTGTATTGTCAAAATTATACCTTTCTATTAAACGCATATATATAATATATACTAGCTTTGCCCGCGGCTTCGCACGCGTGGTAAATAAGTCAACATATACTTATATCTAAAATTCTAAATGATAGCTTTTGCCCACTCCTACCTATTTTTATAGGCTTAACTTTTCGTACGGATTTTCATACAAACTTTCAACCCCTAATTTACCCCCTTAAGGGTGGAATTTCCAAAAATCCTTTCTAAGCGGATGCCTAGGTCATAACATCTACCTGCAAATTTCAGCCCGATCCGTCCAGTGGTTTGGGCTGTGCGTTGATAAATCACTATGTCAGTCAGTCAGTCAGTCAGTCACCTTTGAGTGAGATATATATAAAGACACCACGCAGACGGACACGGCAACGTCATCAAGCATATATTCCAGAATAGTATATAAGACTTATAAAGCTCAATATTGTTACATACTAGCTTTTTCCCAGGGACTTCGCCCGCGTAGCAGATTAAATTCGGGAATTGCGTCTTGGAACTCCAATAGGAAAAAGAAAGCTTTTCAATGAACAATCCCCTTGGTTTATCTTTAATTACCACAAGACACGGTCGGAATAGATAAAATGTAGCTTGCCGCCATCTTGAAACGACATGTCATCGTTTCGTCATCAAGATCGTCAAATGCGAAAATATCTTTATTTGAACAAATGGGTAAAAAAAGTGCAAGTTTTCATTCTGTCATCAAGCCTTTCATTTGATACCCACATCATTGGTGTTACTGTGCAAATAATAAATCTCCATTTTGTGACGTCCGCCATATTGGATTTAAAATGGTGGCATTTACGTAATCGTGCATCGTCACAGTAATCAGACGGGTATGACAAATTTCAGCTCAATCGGACACTGGGTAGTGAGAAATTTAACTTGCAAGATTTGATTACACACACGCGCCAAACAAGTGAAACTAAATAAAAGCTTGTAGATACTGCCCTGTTTCCTCTGAAACAGTCAAGATTCCTCTCATTACCGTTTTTCTACGCGGATGAAACTAATTAAAAGCTGTTCGGAGACAAATTATAAGGAGATGGTATAAATTTTTTTATACCACTAACACGCAAGGTGGCACACAAGCACACGGCCCACCTGATGGTAAGCAGTCACCGTAGCCTATAGCCGCTAGCAATGCCGGAGATGTCACTAACGAGTTGCCAACCAGGTTGTTAATGAGTACTCCCTGTGCTAAAAGCATTACTACTAGCCCAGCGTATCTTCGTGGAGCACTGGCAACCTTACCGCAGAAATACAACACTACAACAAAGTAGTGCTATTGCACTGCGCTCTTCTGTAAGGTGGAGGTACAGGCCCCAGTCGGGCGGCTGCAATTATAATGGGAAACCCAGGGCAGAACCCATTTCGTCCTACCACTCTTTTTACCTATAGCGCGATAAATTGCAACATATAAGTGTCGTTAGGTGGGAGTGCTTATATGTGGCGTCTACGACTTTTTACTTCTCTTTAAATTGACTTTTCCTAACACAAATACATTTTACAAATATTTTCATTTCCAAATTAATGTATATTAGTTTACCTCGTATCAACAAAAATGGTAGACTTTCAAATTATTGTAATGTGATAGATAATTCACAAAAGACAAGCTACCCGCCCGGCTTCGACGCAAAAACCTTTCTCTTGAATCACTCTATCTATTGAAAAAACCGCATCAAAATCCGTTGCTAAGTTTTAAAGATCTAAATCTACATAAGGACAGACAGACATCGAGAGGCGACTTTGTCTTATACTATGTAGTGATGTAGGAGTTAATCCTAGCTTCATATTATATGATTTTGAATTCCGAATCTCCGACTTTCTATAACCTTTTTGAAGTCGTCTAAAAAAGCTCGTGATTAAAGCGTCTCCTTTTAGGCCTCTATTATTAGGATATTTTGAAATGTAAGAACTGGATTATGAGATTAAAATAACACGAAGAAGAATTTCAAACGAATTTCTTTTTTTATAATAAAATGTCTTTACTCCGAAGAGGCAGGCATACATCCCAAAGTATCGTCATGCCGAGCAAAGAAGGCTGTTAGCATTGTATAGTATTATGGTGTTAGATCTCTTTGTATTTTAATGAAAGATAAAATTATGGATAAAGTGTAGTGTAACTCGAAAACAACTGAATGGATTTTCATACGGTTTTGACCAATGAACAGAGAGAATAATGAGAAATGCTTAGATCTCAGATCAAATTCTCAGAAAAAAGTTAGATGAAACTTTGCGACTAACAAAGTAATGCCAGTTTGTAAACATGTAGCGCATGGGCAAGGCGTAATTTCGTTGTATCCGTTGAAGATGTGTGCGTGTAATTGTTTCTATGTACTCAGCAAAGTTCATCTACCTTTTTTAAATTTTTATTTGAGGCTTAGGTGTACATTTCAAAGCGCGCAAATTATACCATTGATGTTGCAAGAGCAATGTAATAAATAAGCTACCATAAATCTATGGTAATCACTCAACATGAACCGGCCCGATAGTCCCGGAGTAGTAAATTGTACTCATAATTACCTTACTGTTATTTTGTTGAGCTCATAACCAGCCGCCATAATGTAGCCACTACGTCAAAATTTACATACAAACGCTCTCACGCGATTCAGCGTTGCATAAAATTATATACGATGTAGCTGTTTCCCCGCGACGTCGCCCGTGTATCAATATACTATATAGCGTTACTCAGTGCCAATGTAGCTTTCTAATGGTGAAAGAATTTTTGAAATCGGTCCAGTAGTTTCGGAGCCTAATTAATACAAACATACACACAAAAATACAAATATTATATTTCCTCCTAATAATATTAGTATAGGTTAAAATGTATAGATTGCTATATCTAGGCTCTTATAGGAATTCAGAAACAGCCTCCAAAAGCCAGATTTTTAGCACATTACTTATATTATTTTACCTGGCCTTTTACCGTTTATAATCACTACATAGTATAAAACAGTGGCTTCCTACTGTCTGTCCCTATTTATGTTTAGATCTTTAAAACTACGGAACCGATTCTGGTACGGTTTTTTTTAAAGACAGTGTTATTCAAAAGGAAAATTTTCATGTATGAATAATTTATGGTTTGTGTAACCCTTGCGAAACTGTGGTGGGTCGCTAATGTGCTCATGAATTGTAAAGAAACCAATTCTATAGAAGCCTAGCATTGTATAGCCTACTATTCTATTCTATTTGTCATATATAACTGTATTATTTGAATTACGAATTAGTAATTCTAATGTATAATAATATTTGTTTGTCTATTCCCAAGTTCATAATTGATATAAATAATAATCTCGCTCGCGTCACTGTGTTTGTATTTGGCAAGTAATATTGTGGATTTCTGTACACAATTAGTTGTTTCATTCTTTTGTTTGTTACAATAAAATGAAACGAATTTCTGCCATTCTTGTATCAGCGAAATTAATGTCTGCGTGCATGGCGCTGTTCAACAATCTATATAATTTATATTGTGTGTATTTGAACTTCAACAAAAACAAAAACATTATCGAAAGTGTAATGTCAGTGACATCGACGCTACTCAGGTGAGTGACATCGGTTTCAGATAGAGATTTCAATAGAGGTAAAGTTTATTAGTTAAACGTTATTGATAAATAAAAAAAAAAAAAATTTTTAATGGTTGAAAATATTAGTTCATACTTTTGTTAAGATATGATTTAATAGTTATCGGTTTAAAATCACGTTAACGAAATAAATATCGCTTAGTTGAATACAATATTGATATTTTTATTCTTTAACGGTAATTGTGTTTATTGAAAAAAAATATTGTTAAATTTATTGGTTGATGGTAATATTCAACACCACTATTTTCAGATGGAACTTCACTAGACGGCGGATCGAGGTAGCCAACTTATTACTGCAGCTTAGAATAAAATGAGAATACAATAAGCTTGTCAGAAAAACGTTGAGCTTTTTTTAACAGGCAATTATTTTAGCGAACTGACTGAAGTGATCGAATTGTACGAAAATATAAAAAGTCGGACGGGCCGGTCGCAGTCAAATTTGACCGGACAGGAAGTCAATTTTTTTTTTTTATATACCACTAAGGTGGCACACAAGCATACGGCCCACCTGATGGTAAGCAGTCATCGTAGCCTATAGCCGCTAGGAATACCAGGGGTATCACTAACGGGGTGCCAACCATGTTGTTTATGAGGACTCACTGTGCTAGCAGCAATACTACTAGCCCAGCGTATCCTCGTGGAGCACTGGCAACCTTACTTACCGCAGAAACGCAACACTACATCAAGTAGTGTTATTTCACTGCGGTCTTCTGTAATGTAACTAAATGTAAGTCTAAAATGTCCGGTTTTTTCCCGACGTATGGCAACGCTAATCAGTACTGTAATATCGTTTCAGCTTACATAGCCCTCTCTGTATAATCTTGTATAGAAGTTTCGATAACTGTCTTGAAACCGCAGGCAAGATCTAGCTAGACAAAGGATTCGTTTTCAAACTTCAGTTTTCTTCAGTCTTCAAAGTTGTCTTAAGCCTGTCTTGTCTAACTTCAACAAAACAATTTTATGAGAATTCTTAGATCTTATATAAATCTAAGCTGTTGTTCTTAAGAACATATTTTAAATACGTATTGTTCAATTAATATTTCTTGTAAGTAACAAATTATCTGTGCATAAATGCTTTGGAACAGCTGTTCTTGTACGTACTATCTTTTGCTCGCGACTTCGCCCGCGTTGAGCTTAAAGTCCCAGAGGAACCTAACCTTTTCCCGGGATAAAAAGTATCTTATGTGTTAATTCAGGTTATAAACTATACGTGTACCGAATTTCATACAAATCCGTTAAGCCGTTTTTACGTGATTGAGCAACAAACATACATCGATACATCCATTCTTACAAACTTTCACAATTATGATATTAGTAGGAAGTAGAATAAATGCACACGTTGAGGGTAGTTATTTTATAGATTATTTAATCCCGAAAAGCGGTAAAAAAAACTTAAAAATTAGCAGAAATAAAAAAGTAATTAATCGGCTCCATAATATTATTAATAGTTTGGTATCCACAATCACACAACCATATGTTTATATGGTCAAGCATTATACAAATAAATAAAATTTAAGTCTGTTTGTATTGTCAAAATTATACCTTTCTATTAAACGCATATATATAATATATACTAGCTTTGCCCGCGGCTTCGCACGCGTGGTAAATAAGTCAACATATACTTATATCTAAAATTCTAAATGATAGCTTTTGCCCACTCCTACCTATTTTTATAGGCTTAACTTTTCGTACGGATTTTCATACAAACTTTCAACCCCTAATTTACCCCCTTAAGGGTGGAATTTCCAAAAATCCTTTCTAAGCGGATGCCTAGGTCATAACATCTACCTGCAAATTTCAGCCCGATCCGTCCAGTGGTTTGGGCTGTGCGTTGATAAATCACTATGTCAGTCAGTCAGTCAGTCAGTCACCTTTGAGTGAGATATATATAAAGACACCACGCAGACGGACACGGCAACGTCATCAAGCATATATTCCAGAATAGTATATAAGACTTATAAAGCTCAATATTGTTACATACTAGCTTTTTCCCAGGGACTTCGCCCGCGTAGCAGATTAAATTCGGGAATTGCGTCTTGGAACTCCAATAGGAAAAAGAAAGCTTTTCAATGAACAATCCCCTTGGTTTATCTTTAATTACCACAAGACACGGTCGGAATAGATAAAATGTAGCTTGCCGCCATCTTGAAACGACATGTCATCGTTTCGTCATCAAGATCGTCAAATGCGAAAATATCTTTATTTGAACAAATGGGTAAAAAAAGTGCAAGTTTTCATTCTGTCATCAAGCCTTTCATTTGATACCCACATCATTGGTGTTACTGTGCAAATAATAAATCTCCATTTTGTGACGTCCGCCATATTGGATTTAAAATGGTGGCATTTACGTAATCGTGCATCGTCACAGTAATCAGACGGGTATGACAAATTTCAGCTCAATCGGACACTGGGTAGTGAGAAATTTAACTTGCAAGATTTGATTACACACACGCGCCAAACAAGTGAAACTAAATAAAAGCTTGTAGATACTGCCCTGTTTCCTCTGAAACAGTCAAGATTCCTCTCATTACCGTTTTTCTACGCGGATGAAACTAATTAAAAGCTGTTCGGAGACAAATTATTATAAAAGCGACTTACGCCTCCGATATAAGAGCTCGTAGCTTGCAGAACACAATCCCCAAGCTGTAAGGGTACTGGTGCCAGTAGACGGATAGGTCGTTCGGCAACCCTGGAAACATACAAATAAAATACAAATATGCACATCAATAAAAACTTTTGAATAAAACAATAAAACCGACTTCAAAAACAACAAAAAGATACCTACTAAAAAGCGCAAAATAATTAATTATAAATTCCAATGTGACAATTGCTGTATTAATTGAATATTATTGAAAGCGCTAGTCACTGATCTTTTTGAAGTTGTTTTTTTTTATACCACTAAAGTGGCAAACAAGCATACGGCCCGCCTGATGGTAAGCGGTTACCACAGCCTATGGACGCTTGCAACACCAGGGATATAACCCGCGCGTTGCCGACCCTTTCGTGCTAGTAAAAAAAACGTAGGCCCTTTAAATGACGTTGGGTATTACGACAGTAGGTACAATGGTGCCAATCCTGTTGTGCAAAATTACTAAACTAAACTAATTTGACAGTTCTAAAGGTATTGCTATTCTGATTTAACCCCGCACATGAGAAAGGGATAGCAAGACTTTAAGAACTGTCAAATTAATTTAGTTTAGTAATAATTGTACAACAGGATTGGCACCATTAAACCTACTGTCGAAATACCATACGTCATTTAAAGGGCCTACGTGTTTTTTACTAGCACGAAACTGACATTGGCAGAATTGTGACAACCAGCCTTTGAGGCTATAAACTAAGCCAAAAACTGTTCGAAGCGTCGTCGTCAAAATCCAATTTCGTATATAAATCGGAGGCCATTAAAAATAACGGCGGCATCAGATTAAACTGATGTTTCAAAATGTCTAAGAACAAAAACGTGTAAGTATACATATTGTCTTTGATAATATATAATCAAAGCAAATTATTAATTATTACTACAATAATTACTAAGTATAAAAATGCCGGTATTTTCGGTAAAATAATTTCTTCCAGAGAACCATATGGTAATGTCAAAATGGGAGGCAAAAGAAAAAATACGTATTCAATGTAGACTTTTAACTAGCTGTGCCCGCGGCTTCGTACGCGTGGAGATAATTTAGTTCACAATTTCATGGGGTTTAGTTTTTGCGCGGTTTCCTAATTTTTGTTATAAAACAAATGTGGCCTAAGTTACGCCTTGTAACATCAGCTATCAATCCTTAAAATCGGTCCAGCCGTTTCGGAGATGAGCCGGTTATTCTAAATTGTTTTCTTGTTATAGTTAAGGATATACTTTCACATGCATTTAGTAAAAAGCTATTATTTTGACATTACAAACACTTTAATTTTATTTACTTTATGCATGTATGTATGTATAGATAGATAGTACAGGTAGATAGTTGGAAGTTGCCTCTGAGGTAAATGAGCTTGAATTTTGAAAAATCTAACTGAACATAAAATTTTAAGCTTTTTAAAAAAGAAAAAATCTTTATACTACTATAAAAGTGGAAAGACGCATACGGCCCGCCTGATGGAAAGCGGTTACCATTGATGGCCTATGGATGCTTACAGCACCAGGGGTACTCGCGCGTTGCAGACTGTAAACTCGTAGCCCACCCCTCTTGAAGAACCCCATTTAAAAAGTAAACGATATCCAACTTATTATTATATGAATATTTTTATACAATAATGTATGATCATCTATATGCTAATTCAGCGGACCAACTGCAGGTTCCCCCAGGACCCTTCATTCGTAGTTATTACATCATCATATTTAAGTACATACTCTCGTTTATGTTGTAAATGACTAAAGGGGTCTAGTCTCTAATGTATTTAAAAGTTTTCTACGCGTACATGTGTCTCCCTCAGACCTAATAAAAATGTAGAACTTTGCGAACAACGAATTGACGCTGGTTAAAAATACGCCTTGCAGTGTACAGATACACAGATACAAGCACTATAACGAATACAAACCAAATTACATGTTGCCTACGGATTACATGTTTAAAAAACCGACGTCAATTCGTTGTTCTCAAAGCTCGCTCTACCTTTTTTATTTGATCAGAGGGGTCTCCTATTCTCGTATAATATATTTCCTTTTTAATCGTTTTCAATACCTTACATCATGTCACAAAGCTTTTTACATTCCGAACTTATAATGCTTTGCAAAGTTCTTAATTTTGCTGCTAATAAATAAATTTTATTTGTTTTTGAGTCGGAGACAAGAATACGTAGAATACGTACGCTGTATGTTGCTCACAATCTGTCTTTAAAATACCTACTGACTGTCATGGAGTTAATTTAATATGAAAAGAAACATTTTCGCCCGACTGACTAGTGAGCTCGAAATAAATTCTGTACATTCACGATTCGATATTTGGAGTGATAATTTAGATTTTGCGAACAACATCGTAAGCGCCGTTAGTTTAGAAAATACACTTAATGCTATCGGAAAAGGAGTTGTTTTTTAAAGAATAGCGTCCTCTCGCGGACCTTCAGGCTGTAGAGTGCGACACCGTGGTTTTCTGAAGGAAGTAAAGCATGCAGTTCTGCAAGAATGATGTTCAAACTCTCAAATTCAAAAGGATCTTTATTTGACTAGACTTTACAGAGAAGCACTTTCAAATCGTCAGAATCTACCATCGGATTTAATATTCTTCTTTTAAAATCAAAAGAAATACATATAATTTACATTTTAATTACTAACATAACATGAATATTTCACATGAGAAATAAAATATAAAAATAAACATATTTGTAGCGACCTCACGGCTACATAAACCAACGTTAGAAATCGACTAACTAGCAGGACAACATTCAACGAATGACGTCACAATCCTGCCACGCGCTAGCGAAGTTTTCTACGCAATTCAACATATATACAAGATTCCGACTAGAACAGTCGGAGCCGCGGTTCCCCAGGCAAAACACCCGCCTGGCTGGAAGATCTTCCCTTTGTGGTGGCTGAGCATGATCACCTCGCTCGCCCCACATATTTATATAAAATATCAATTAACATTAACACGTAGATAAGGATATAACGCTTGAAGTTCAAATCTAAGTTAGTAGTTAATAAATGATGACGAGCCAGATAAAAGATTCTTGCAGTGTCGGTAACGTCGCGCGTTGCCGACACTGCAAGAATCTTTAAGCATAACCCTGGTGTTGAAAACGTATCGAAGCTATATCAGCAGTCAACTAATGCAATGAAACAGAGTTTGAACGGCCTTATAAATATTTGAGGCGTCGTCAAAATACCATTTTGCGGACACTCAAAATTAATATCTATATCTATAATCTGATGCCTAGATTTGATTGGTGTTTCAGTATTCGGCCAAGTAGTTTTTTTTATACCACTAAGGTGGCAAACAAGCATACGGCCCCGCTTGATGGTAAGCGGTTACCGTAGCCTATGGACGCTTGCAACACTAGGGGTATCACCCGCGCGTTACACTAAAAAACTTATACATACTATACGGTTGCATAAATCGCAGAACAATAAAATATCTTTTAAGTTAGTTATAATCTACAATAAAAAACTACCAGCCTTTAAGTTAAATGATATACTTCAATTTTAGCCGATGCTTCATCAAATACATTCGTGATAAAACCATTTCAAAAATCCAATATATCAAACTAAAGCAAAGTGCAAAAAAGGGTCCTTCAAGTTACTTAAAAACATTAAGCATAGCCTTTGCGCGCAGCACTTTGTAGGACAAAGCGACTGTGTGTAGATTACTTTGGAATATTCCTTATAGGTATTCCTATTCATTCCAAATGATTTCTGATAATCTTGTTCTTTGATCATTTCTCCTGAACAACTAAAAGCGTAACTTTTAGGGAGGCTCGTGATACAGTTTTTATGCCAATAAGGTGGCACACAAGCATACGGCCTGCATGATGGTAAGCGGCTACCGTAGCCTATAGACGCTTGCACCACCAGGGGTACATATCATTTGCGCGATGCCTACCTTGCAAAAATCTCTTTACACCCCCTCCTTGAAGAACCCCTCTGTGTACTCCTTCGCAAAAACCTCACAAGCTAAATTAAGCTGTAGTATGTAGTCTTATCCCATCACCAGATGGGATAAGACTACATTTTAAGGTGCTTTCTTTTCTTGTATACATGTTCATATACGTGAGCTCCGGGTACCAATTTCTCCAATTTAGACGCTATGGCCTGGTTTATATTATAAGGCTAGTATCACTACGTAGTATAAATCAGTCGCTTCCCGTGTCCGTCTGTCCCTATGTATGCTTCGATCTTTGAAACTACGCAACGGATTTTGAGTAGAGTTATTCTAGAGGACGGTTTATATGCATAATACATCATACATACCATAATATAGTAGAGAATGATGATGTCGTAAATGAACACTTTTTTGCGCTTACATTGCAGGCGCTGGCCAAACCCTACGCGATAGATAAAAATAATGTACTATAGTATTGTACACCTTAAAAAATTCTAAGAAAAAGTGCACGATGATGTATTATATGTCTAATGTCTATCTCTTAGGGATAACCCACGATATTTTTTTTATCCTTTAGGTACTTTTTACGAGAAATAATGGCTTATTTACGAAGCGATTTTAAGCATTACATCATTAATCCTTATCCAATTAAGTAGCTTAACATTTACTATAGATCAATATGGCCCTTTGCAGCATGTAATTTAAGTGAATATTTTGTATTACAGAATTAAAATACAGGGACATAGCGGTTGCGGCGATACCGGCCGTCGGCGCGTGCCTTTATGAAAACATGTTTGTATTGTCTAAAGACAAACAAGCTGTGAACGGTGTATGTTAAGACATTCTGTAGTATTTTGTACTAGGTGTGCCCGCGACTCCTTTTTTTAAGAGGGTTTATTTTTTTATTTATTTTCGACAATATAAGTAGCCTAAGTGCCGCCTTATGGTATCAGTTATCTGCCAGTGAAAAACCCATTAAAATCGGTATAACCGTTCGGATCTTGTTTACAATTTTAATTATTTCGGAACCCTTATTATTTTTCCAAAATAAATGTAGCCTTTTAGTTACGCCTTATAACATCAGCTATCTGTCAGTGAAACTTCGGTTCAAACCGGTCCAGCTGTTTCAGAGATAACCCCAAACAAGCAGACAGACAGACAGACAGATAGACAGAGAGGCAAATTTTTGTTAAGTTTGTTTTTTGTGATAATGATGTTTAATTTCATATTCATTTTGTAAAAATCTGTTATATTGACATTACAAACACACACTTCAATATCATTTATTTGTATAAGATATAGATACATCAGCATTGAAAGCGTGCGAAGCCGGGGTGGGTCGCTAATTAGTAGTATAAATAAAGAATGGATTCATTAGTACTTACCAAACATGAGTAACAGTAGATCGCTCATAGCCAAGCTGAATAGGTAGTAGTTGGTAGCTGTGTGCAGCCCAGGGTGTTTCACTATGACAACACACACACACACGTTGCCGATAACTCCCGTCAGGAAGATGACCACGAGTACCACACTTATGGGCACTATCTCCCCTAAAGGAAGCCGTCTAGACCCCATTAGCCACCACAGCATTTCATTCTCAGAACAATCGAAGTGTGTCAAATTGTTACAGCGGTTGTAAAAGTGATCGAAACTCTCATTTTCACGAAGGAATACTTTTGAGTTCATTTTGATGTTTGTTTTAATCCAGCAACTTTATTTTAACACAATAACTGCAACTATTAGTGCCTTTAGATGTACGTTTTTTTTTTTTGTTTATAAGGCTATCCGAGAATAATTGTTTTAATCTTATTTAAAAGCAACTACAGGTTCTACTTATATAAATATAAGTAATGCTAATTCACAAAATGTTCCGTTTTAGAATATTCATTTTGTTAAAAACAAGAAATTATGATGAACTTAATGTTCAGGTTGATATATTTAATGTTTGAGCTGGACGTTTATTTTAAAGCGAGCGAGTACAATATTTTCTCTCGCATGTTACCGCGCTACGGCGCAGCGTAGAGCATGTCCGCGCGATCTCGTAGCGTCCGTATACTGACGATCCCTCAGGCGCTACAGGCAAACGCATACTTCCGAACGGTATTTAGAGCCTTAAAGTATCTTTATCATCATAATACTAAGCATTTTTGTACCAGTTTTTACGAAAATTGCTCGTGAGGCAGAATATGTTTGGCACAGTTAAAGTTTATACAACGTGTTAGTTAGTGAGCTTACTAAAGTTATCATGTCAGGGAACCAGATTATTTAACAGAAAGGCCTACGTATCTATTTTACCTAATAATGGTCTATTGTTTTTCAATTTTTCATTCATAAATGTTTGCTACCTCAATACAAGGATATCATTATACTCAAGTACTGACTTCAAAAATAGTCAAGTTGGAGAAAATATTATATTTTAATCCTTCCGCGAATTAGGTACAAATGTAGGTACATTCTACGTAGTTTACTCTTTTATTTTACTGAAATAGGGTTAGCATATCAGTGAAAATAATAATGTTATTTAATATTTTTGGGGTATGTTATACAGCGTTACTACGGTTCTTAAATATTGTGAACGGACTCGTTATAAGGCCCCAGTTAACCTCCTTTCGGCTTTACGGAGATTTTTTAATACCCTGTATAGAGAAGGAGCCCGGAGAACTATTTAATATTATAATTATAATTTGGATACAAATTAACTATCAAAAACATTAGTCACACTACCATGCGTTGGATATTTCAAATTGTGGTCGTATTTCGATCACTATGCGACCGCTTGTTTCCATAGATTATACCATTTAGCACTATACATTATTACACTAGGCGTAGTGTAGTTTGTCTATTTTGAGACCAGATGGCGACCTGGTCTCAAAATAGACAAACTACCTCTCAAGGGCAAAATTGCTAGGGCAGTTAATTATTTTTATATATCTAGGCAATGCATATATATCATTGCATCTAGGTATTGAGATGAGAAAGTGGTTCACCTTTGAAAACAGTTTCATTAAACTTTATTTTTCACTGAAAACAATTCGCACGTGGCGGAATGGGAACGAAAAGTTACAAGGTAACTGTTTAAAAAATATAATATAGTAAAGAACAATTGTTTGATTTATTGGAAAATTTATTCATAGTACAGTGCTAATGTTTGATATATTTTTCCAATTTTTAATACATTTTGTTGAAATATTTAATTGAACAAGTGCTAACAATTATTAGGAATATACACACATGACCGACCATCTGGAATTCAAATCAAAAACTTCTGGCATTTTCACCGAACAAAGTTGCCGATTTGGTTAAAAGTTGCATTTGGTTGAATATGTTTAATTTAACATTCCATTGACAGACAAATAGAACCTTTTAGAAACACAAACACAGCTTACAAAATTAATCTATCCAAAGCTACTTTATAGGTCAAACTTTATAGATCAAATTACCAAAGTATTCAATAATGGGAAGGTAGAGAGCAATCGGATCCGGCGCGCATCTACGCGCTGTTTCAAAAATTGTTAGTGAAATTAAAAATAGCTGGGATATGAAAAAATATTATTTACAGCTTAAAATATTCCCCATCAACCCCATTGCACTTATGCATTTATGTGAACCCGCTTTGAAAACATTTAAAGAATGTATTTTGCGGAGGTCGAAAAATAACCGGCCTCTTTTGCAGTGAAAATTTTCGCCCTCGAACTTAACTGCCCACGAAGCATTTTTTACCGTAGGAAATAAAAAGAAGTAGCATAGAGCTTAATCTGCGCTGTACGAACGATGGGTAATAATACGTACCCCCAAAATATTGAAATAGTCCATGGTTAACAGGATTTATGCTCTTCGGTGGGAAAATCACGATTTTTTTTTTTTTATACAATTTATGTTCTAGTAAAATATTACGAACGCTACAAATGCTGACTTGATGAGCTGAAAAAAAAACGTATTCATTAATAATATAGTGCAACACGTTACATCGGTTTTAATATCGGCTGGACAGATGGAGGTTTAAATTACCTATGGCGGAAAACATTGAGGATCCTCCATGTAGTGTATGTGGATTTATTATTTACCTAAATATAGGTATATACTTACATTTATATATGTATATAATAGCCATGTGTACAATAGTCCACACATATACAATTATACACACATAAATACATCACCACTGTCTCGAGCGCACCACGTCAGTTGACACGAGAGCGCAAGCGTGAGTGGACGTGATTTCGTACCAGGAATTATTGTGCGTGTTATTCTATACATTACACTCCAGACCTAGGATGTTCGCTATATCTATGGGTCCGGGTGTAAAGTAAAAATTTAACGCGCTGATAGGCATGCGCGTACCACCAACAAAAACACGTGGGAAAGTTTCGTAAAATGCTCACTTTGACGTTGCTTGAACAATCTTTTATAGATGAAATCATCATCGTCACAGGCATGATTGATGTGACATATATATGTTTTTACAAGCTTATTATTTAGTTTCAGATGTTTGGGTGAGTGTCTTACCAAATCTTGCCAGTTAAATTATGAATTGAGCTGAACTTTGGCTTACACGTTTGAATTGAAGAAAAAATACACGACTACCGCAATGCTGCCTTTTTAAATCCAATATGGCGGATCACAAAATAGACATTTGTCATTTCCACTGTAATGATATGATATGGGTAACAAAATACAAAGTCTTGATGAACGAAAAAACCTTGAAGTAAAAAAATATACTGGTAATTTTTTTTTATATCACTTAGATTATAATACTTTTTTGCATACAAACAAGCGTATAATACTTAAAAAGTTTACGTAACTATAACACTACTGGGTTTTAGAGTTTTATAAAAGCTGCTATATATACATATATACTCTCTACTCATGTAATAAAGTTAATAACTTCCATTATAAAACGCTTCATAAGATAGTTCAATATGCCTGAAAGCTAACAGAACCACCGGCCGCTGAAATGGAATTCCAAATATATTTACATGACTTCATTAGACTTAAATGCAAAAACGATCCTAAAAATATTCAGCCACATATAAATGTGGTGTGGTAATTTAGACCTAATTGTAGGGCCTTCATTTTTATTTTTAGTTCGAACCATAATCTTGAGGTTTTTTCTGATCTATATACAATACATACAATATGTTCAAGATATCCGGACAATCTTAGAAATAGCATAACTATTTTTAATTCTATATTGCCAACGAGCTTACTAATGGTTACTATGAGCGTAATAATGCTAACCACGAGCGTAGTGGTTACTACGACCGTAGCAATGAAACTAACCACTGATCAAACTAACAATGGTTATCGACGTTCGTACGAACGTAGCAGTGGTTTCTAATCTGTCTGTAGCAATGGTTGCAAAGTGCAAATGTAACCAAAGTTACTACAAGCGTAGCAATGGTTAATACAAGCGTAGCTCGGATCTCAATATCCAAACGGCAAAACTGAAATAATTTTTATGACCATACTTTTATAAAATTTAATGGCAGTAACTGCCAGGTCCATAATTATAAAAACTAAAACTAAAGAAAAAAGAAAAACAAATAAACTTACCTATAATAAAAAAAACACTTGTCCCAAATTGTTGTTACGTGGGAGGGTGCCAAGAAGGCTGGCAGCATTGCAATGCTGATCCTTTGTGTAAAATATGTTCCAGCCCTCTCGTCACCGGAGGTCTCAATCAATCGTCGTGAGACCTCCTCATACATCAGATTAGCCTCCTGACCCTGGGATCTCCACCGCAAAAACAGCAAATATGTAACACCTTCCGATGCACACATATTTGCGGTGTTTGAGGCTCTCCTGTTGTACAGCAGCGGCACCGCCCGTTTATGAATTAAAATGAAATGCAAGGATATGAATAATTTATATGTTTACCTGAGCTTGTGACATAGATATGGTAAGCATCTTCCTAACAGACACCGTGCACTTTCTCGTGCAGTTATTCCAACCGGAGCAGTACATCGCATCTGATACCTTCAAGGCCTGAACATGCAATTCAAGAATTAAAGAAAAGTTACGTAAATACAAAGTGAAAAACCACGGCACACGCTGAATAGTGTATAGCGTACCAAACTCCACTTTAATGTTACCAGCATTGCACCAGAACAGTGCACAATTAGTCATGAAACAAAACGCGGCTGGAATTTTAAATAACGAAGAATTTTCTGGCTTCTGTAATAAAAAAAGAAATTCCTGAGCTTAACTGCGCTGGCGATAAGGATAACATGTTGTCCTGCAAGCAGGCTAAGCACTCTACAGTAATACCTCAGAGTAGATAATATACTACGTGTAATACTGTTTGGCAGATTGCAAGCGTATATAGGCTCCGGTGTCCGCTTCCTACCAGGCCAGCTTGCCACCATTGCAGTTAATCTAAAATCCATATACATTTTCATAAGTTTTTAAGTTAATTGCTCAAACGCAACGGAGTTGATTAGCTTTTTTTTAAACTTACCATCATATCAAAAATCAGAGGAAACATGATCACGATAATGCTTGTTGCCAGTATAGGTATATAAAAACTCTTTACATATATAATAACTAACCTTTAATATAACGTATAACAAAACATGTTCCAGATACTACCATCACACCTCCCAAGAACATCATGTGGAGGAAAATACATTTATTTGTACTTTTTATCATCTGCCTCTCTATTTCTATATCTTTATAGGTTTCCTTTGAGACAACAGCGAGTTGGTATAGGATATCTCTTATTTCACTCCTTCCGATTGTAAGAACGAGATAGTAGAAGTAGGTTGAAGGTGCACCGAGAGCAGTTACTTGCTTAAACAAAACCTCATCCCCGTCTATATTGTTTTACGTAAATAAAGATAGGAAAATCATAGCAGCTAAAATGCACAGTATTACGGCCATAATTTTTATAAATATGTTGTATCTCTTGACGAAGGCTGTGGGCAAGTTGAGTTCGTGGACCCAGAAGTCAGCTGACATACCGGCCAGGTACAGAACTTTGTTTAAGCGGCTGTAATACTTCATTGTCCTATTGGTTGCATAATTTACTCGTTTTCCTTTCTTCCTCTTTAAATATGCTTCGGTCTCTGTTGACCTTACGAACATTCTGACACGTCAACTGATAATAATTTGACTTTTCGAGGAGCAACTTGTAAGATTAAAACGTACACCAGCTGTCCCTTAGGACTACTGTGGGCACGTTCAAACAATTCAAACCAATGTTAATATCCAATCATTTTATTATGACATTACAACTTGTATTCGAATACGAGTAGATACCATATTTGACTAAGTAATTGTAAGGAGTACAGAGCAGTGTATTGTAGTTCTGTAATGACTGTGGTTACGTGTTGAACCCACATATTGACACAGTTGATGCTAATCTTATAGTTATTATTGTGGGCATAGTCTGTCAATATGTTCGTCAAATGCAAACATAATATGTACTTCCAAATTAAGGCTGGTGGTGTAGCTTATACGTACCTACTCTATTTTGAGAGAAACAAGCAAACTCAAAATATATGCGCAAAATATTCATTATTTTCATTTTATATTTTATACATATTTATCACTATAAATGACCTGAAGAAAAACGTGTATAATTATTTGGATCAGTGCACCAAGCATACGACCTGTCTTATGACGTACGTAGCAACGTTACGATATTTTGGAATAAAATTCACATTACTGATAAGGCTACCTCACTTCGCACTGATTAAGTTAAAAACTTACATTGAAAAACGCTTCATAAGATAGTTCAATGTGTCTGAAAGCTAATAGAACCACCGGCTGCTGAAATGTAAATAAAAAGTAATTGTATTCAAAATAACACATAAATTAACAATGACAAAAATAGTAATGACATGAAAACCGACCGAGTTGCATCGGCCGTTAATCGACCGAGTTGCATCGGCCGTGTTCACGGGCTGCAACTCGGTCGAAACGTCGGGAGGTAAATAAACAATTTAATATCGCGTATAAGACCCGTTTTCATGTCATTAATATGTGTTTGAATCGCGAAAGTTTAAAAAACAGAATAACAACAATATGCAAAAACACAAATTTATTTCAACTGTCAATGGGTACTCTTGATTAATTGATCGGAATAAATTCTGATCGCATATCCAAATTTACATGAAACCAAACAATAATCAAACATTATTTCCGCCTGCGTGTTTTATAGAGCTAACGAAAGTGATAGCTCAACAGATTTTATGGTTGGTAATAGCTCAGAGTAGATATACAATATACGACGTGTAATAGTGATACTAACATAGCAATGGTTACTAGGAGCATATCAATGTTAACCACAAGCGTAGCAATGCTTACTATGAGCGTAGCAATGCTTACTATGAGCGTAGCAATGCTTACTATGAGCGTAGCATTGCTTAATATGAGCGTACCAATGTTTAATATGAGCGTAGCAATGACTACTATGATAGCAACAATAGTTTCTACGACCGTAGCATATAGTTAATGATTACGAGCGTAGTGTATTGTACTACAATGTATTCATTATTCTCCAAATGGATAAGGTATTGAAGAATCCTACTAACGACTACTATTATAAATGTGAAAGTTTGTAGGAATGGATGTATGCATGGATGTTTGTTGCTAAATCACGTAAAAACGGCTAAACGGATTAGTGTGAAATTTGGCATACGTATAATTTATAGCCTGGATTAACACATAGGATACTTTTTATCCCGGAAAAATATTAGGTTCCTCTGAGCTCAATGCGGACGAAGTCGTGAACAGAAGCTAGTACATGAAACAAAATTTAAAGAACAAGACAAGAAATATATGAACATCATTAATATATTCAAATGTTTTTTACCTGAGCTTGTGACATGGATATAACTAACATCTTCCTAATAGACACCGTACACTTTCTCGTGCAGTTGTTCCAACCGGAGCAGTACATCGCATCTGATACCTTCAAGGCCTGAACATGCAATTCAAGTATAAAGGAAAGGAAGTTTTACTTATGTACGCAAATCATAATCGAACACGACTATCACACTAACATCACATAGGTATTGTAAAAATAATTATTGCTTTGTTCCCACTTCACCGCGCCACGGCAGAACGGGGTAATGAAAATGGGGTACTTATTTTTTATTTAAACCTTCCTGCAAATACAATTAACGGCGGACTTAATGCCGTAGCGTAGCCATTCTCTACCAGTCAACCTCTGGATGACGCTGGGATTAGCAAGGCAGGTGTACGTTGTGTAAAACGAATTTGAGAGCTAGTATACTCATAGTAAGTATCTAGTTTTATAATGTTTATTATAATAATAATAATGCTTGGACATTATCACACAGTGCCATCTGGCCCCAAACTAAGCAAAGCTTGTACTATGGGAACCAGCAGCTGATATAATACTTATATACTTTTTGTTTGTAAATACATACTTATAATACATACCAAACACCCAACCGCAAGGCAAACATATTTGTCACATAAATGTTTGCCCCGGCGGGAATCGAACCCGCGACCTCTAGCGCAGCAGTCAGGTATAAAAAACAACTAGACCAGCGGTCTCGTCTATTTACATCAAATAATAGATAAATATGTACTATTTATTAAATACTACTTATTAATACATATGAAATGAATACTAAAAATATGTATATAATAAATAAGTATATACAGTATAAATAAGTATATAGTATAGTACAGTTGATGACACTTGAAGGTTATTAACCCTTTACTACCGGACTATATTATTTTCAAAAGAATTCCCAATTTATCTTTAATATATTATTAATTTAGGTAAAAATAAACACATTTTTTTTTATATACCCATAAGTACTTTTTCTAAGACCTAGACTTTTTTGTACCGTCAGCAACTTTATGTACCTATCGCAATGATAGGAACTTTGATACATAATTCAAATAATTAAAAATAATGAGATAAACGTCGATTTCGTAATTTTCTGCTAAACTGTTTATTTGTGCGCAATGCGACTTTTTAGTGTATGGTTTAGACTTTTTTTTTTAATCTGCAGACTTCAGACCTTCCATTCTTCTCAACATATACATATAGGTCAATGTATGTCTCTGCTACCCAAACGTACTGCTAACAGAGTATAATAATTAGATTTGCCTCCTTTGTGAGGACCAGATCTTCAATAATTATCATTAGAAAGCCTTTTTTACGACCAGCATCTTTCATTGTCATCAAACCTTGAGTAACATTGCGTCAAAAGTATTTTATGGAAGTCTTTTCAAATCGTCGAGGGAATAATTAAAAAACCATGAATGACAAAGGCGTAGACAACTGCTATGTAGATGCCAGTAGACCCCAGAACAACCTATGTTACCATTTTGGAGATTTGCGATTTATACAGCTGTATCTACTCCCCCATGTACTCGTTGACGGCTGTTGGATTTAGATCATTTTCTTCTGACATAGTTGCCTCTGTATTTTTATGAAAATTAGAAACGAAACGTATGTACCTATTCCTTTATTGTATTTCTAATCCCAATATCTAGGTTTGGAAATCGATAGTCACGGTCCTTCTTTTCAGCGAATCAGCGATTCAATCAGCGAGCATATTTGCAGGCATGCTTTTTCTATTACTTCTGACTGTGCCGTCCCACACATGTAACTTGATACTTTCAGTTTTCAACTATTCAAACAAAGCAATAGATGAAACAAAAATATCGAAAAAAACCCTTTATCCCATTTTTGTTCCATCACTTCTAAAACTACTCTTCCCTCCATGACAAAGAATGCACATTTTTGATTTTTTTTTTCTTTCGGCTCTTCTTCAATATGTCCGCGATGACGGAAGTTCGGGGACTGTCTCAATAGCCTCCACAAAATAGTCATCGAAGCCTCTCCCTGAGGGTAGTTGAATTTTTTTTTCGATTCCTTCATCCGAAGCACCTACATCAAATTGTTCGCTACAGTCAGACCCGCTAACGACAGAGCTTCAAAGAAGGCAGGGTTCTAAGAATAGCTATCATCATACATCTATAACAACAACTAAATAAAAATATAAATAACTAGCGGCCCGCCCCGGCTTCGCACGGGTAGACATTTATATCAAATATTTTGTCTACCCGTGCAAAGCCGCGGCGGGCAGCTAGCCTATGTTAATCAGTGATATTGTAGCTTTCTAACGGTGAAAGAATTTTTGAAATCGGTCCAGTAGTTTCGGAGCCTATAGACATTTATCAAATATTTTGTCTACCCGAGCCAAGCCGGGGCGGGAAGCTAGTATAATATATAGCCTATGTTACTCAGTGATGATGTAGCTTTCAAACGGTGAAAGAAATATTGAAATCGGTCCATAAGTTTCGGAGTCTATTCAATACATACAAAAATACAAATCTTTCCTCTTTATAATATTAGTATAGATATAGATAGTACATAACGAGACAGAGTACCCATTCGTCGGGTATGTATACCATACCAGTCAATAAATTATGAGTCCAAAAGTTTCTGACGGTACTTTTAAGTCCTCGCCTGTTTTTATAAATTACTAGCGGCCCGCCCCGGCTTCGCACGGGTAGACATTAGTTTCGGAGCTTAGACATTTATCAAATATTTTGTCCACCCGTGCGAAGCCGGGCGGGCAGCTAGTATAATATATAGCCTATGTTACTCAGTGATAATTTAGCTTATTATGGTGAAAGAATTTTTGAAATCGGTCCAGGTGCTTCGGAGCCTATTCAATACCCACAAACCCACAAATCTTACCTCTTTATAATATTAGTGTAAATAAATATGAAGTCAGATAATAATACACCATGTAAGTATTTAGAAATATAACCAATAATATAAACTAACGAAATAACCTAAAAAAAATGCATTTACGTATGATATTATATTTTTAACACTATTACGAAAACACCGCCAAGAAAATTCACTGAGTGTACGACAAAGCGTAACTTGCAGATTAAATTGATTGGTCGTTCCTTGCGGGAGAACGATTCCCGTGCTCTCATTGGCTCACACCAATCGTACTAAAGGATCGTCAGTGAGCTTCAACACGAAACATTTACGTATTCAATGTATTAAACGAAAAAACAGCTGGTACTTAAAAGTACCATAAGCTAGGAAAGGGTTAATGTGGCTATAGTCTGACAATTATGTGTGTGTCAAACGAAAACATAAGCTGATGTCTCTACTCTATTTTAACCGCACAGCCAAATAATCGTAATATTGCTTACTCGCGTTAAATATTGTTAAATAATGAGTACATGCAGTTAGAATGCTCTAAATTATGCTACATCGTGTTATTTACTTAAATTATTTATTCTGTTGGCTTCTGGAGACAATCCACGGCAGTAGCACGGCAGATCATTATGACCCTTATCAAAGAACAGACCTTTAGTTCAGAGGTAATCCATTAACCACAATGATAATATAAAGTACACCTCTCACCCAAAAACAATATTATTTCTATACAGCATTATATCATTTCCAATGATCTTAAAAGTCACTAAATGAAACTTTATTGCACTCAACTCAATCCCTCCACCTGTTTCCCGCCAAAAACACTACCATACATAGACTACTTATTTATTTTTATCCTACGTTTTTATAATTTCGCCAACTGTCAAAAGTGGCAAACGTTCTAACGCCAATCCATCCAAAGAGAATATAAACGCAAACTTTGTGGTTATAAATGTACTCTGTGTTGCTTTCTATCATTTTCTAATTTCTATCTTGTATTGTATGTCAAGTCAAGTCAACTAATGTCAACAAAATTGGGCTTGTTTGTCGTATCGCGCGTCGCGTGTGTTAGGTAGTTAAAATTTATTGAAATGGGCTACTTATATCCCACTTTACCGATGTAAACTGTATTTAGAAAACAGCATAGCGTTTGAGTGCTAATAGTGAGCAAATTATGTCGTCTCAGATTGCAGATGAGATTAGCGTCTTAGCAATGTCTAGTACGGAGGCTGATTCTTCACAGACGCACGGTAATGAAGGTAAATAAACAAATGAAAATTAAAATGCGTATCCTTATCTGCTTTAAAAATGATCAATATAACATTTGACAGTAATATAACGGCAAATAAAATTAAAAATAATCGCATATCCTGCAAGTACAAGTCGCCAAATAAAAAATTGGGCTGGAAGACTTAAGTCGATAGACTGGTGTGATAAGGTTCATTATAATTTTGCTAGAGTTCTATACATTTTGATATCCCTGCTTCAAACTGCTTTAATTTGGAGTAACTGAGAAAGGTGTAAATATATTTAATTAAAATATGAACAATCATAGCTGGATCAAGTGCTGTAAGTGAAGATACAACATCGAGTAATGTGACAGCAGCACCAGTAAATGAGGGTCAAGCGTCACGGCAGTCGAACCTGCAGAGAATCCAGCAACGCAAACAACAAGTCTACAACTGGCCGCATAACAAGAAACTACTCAAACTGGCCATATATTCCTCTTGTCAGGTGATGTCTCTTTACAATAAAATTTTCTTTAAATTTCTGCAGTTGGTAGGTGTTATTTTGTTTTATTATACATTAAATACAAAAGTATCTAAACTAGTGACATGCCCCGACTTCGCAAGGGTTACACAAAGCCTAAGTGAATTATAAAAACCTTTCACTTGAATTACTCTATCTATTGCTGACAACTGCATTGTAATCCCATACTCAATTTATTTATTACTACTCAGCTTAATTTCTCAGTTTAAAAGATCTAAGGGAATAGACAGCGGAGGCAAAATCATATTAAAGTTGATCAAATAAAATGTTATTTAAAATGAAGCTAGCTAGCATACCATAAATACCATAGGGCTGCCAAGAGATAAAAAAAATTGAATGTTGTCCTAATTCTATGCAGTTGGAGCTGCCTAAAAAATAATATTACAATATCTCATACTAGTAATTCTGCTACTGCCTTCTCTCCTTATACCTGAGATGAATAAAGTTAAGAGCTCCTGAATGTGGTGCTATGCTGGCAGTAACATACCCTTTCCTCCCTTATGGTAATGCAATGTATTACAGGTGCCCGCTTACTATCAGATGGGTAGTAATCTATTGGTTGTAACATACTTTAATTAGCTTTACCGGTATATGTGTATCTATCTATCAATATTATGGAATCATTTACATACTTCTCGATAGTAATGACATGAAAACGGGTCTTATATGCGATATTAAATTGTTTATTTGCCTCCCGACGTTTCGAACGAGTTGCATCGGCCGTGGTCACGGGTATATCGCGTATAAGACCCGTTTTTATGTCATTACTATGTGTTTAAATTGCGAAAGTTTACAAAAACATACTTCTCGATGTCTGATTATTTGGAAAATTTGCACACACATAGGACATTGACATAGGACGACAATACAAAAATTTCACATCTTTATCCCCTAATATCCTAACCAAGAATTTTTTTTAAACTTTTTTTTTGCAGAGCCCAGACTGTAATTGCAATGGGTGGAAAGCCCCAATCCCTCAGCAGTCCGGCAAGGGCAATACAAGGGCTGACACACAACCCTTGGCAACCTTCAATGACCCATGCAGGAACTGTAATCATATATTAGGTAACAACTCATCTATACTAGTATTTAAATTAATTTTTATTTATTAGAAAACCAACAGCATACTTAGCATAACATATACTAATTGATTATTTGTCCATACCAATATTATAAAAGCGAAAGTAACTCTATTTGTTTGCTTGCTACCTTTTCAGGACTAAATGGCTGAGCGATTTGTAATAAAATTTAAAAAGGATATATAGGATATATAGACTTTTGTCTTTAAACAAATGCAGACAAAGTCGCGGGTAACATCTAGTTTAACATAAATTCAATTAAAAGTGTTGTGTTTCGGCGGTAAGTAAGGTTGCGAGTGCTCCACGAGAATATGCTGTGCTAGTAGTAATGCTGCTAGCACAGTGTGTCCTCATCAACAACAGGGTTGTCAACTCGTTAGTGATATCCCTGGTATTGCTAGTGGCTTTATGCTACGGTGACTGCATAGCATCTGGTAGCCCGAATGCTTGTGTGCTTCCGCGGTATAAAAATAATAATAATAATAATAATAAGCCGCAGGGCAGCTTGTGGCGAGCTGTTGGTGAGTAGCGACACCACGGACCCGAGGCCTCCAAGGGTCGGCGCCTAGGCCCCCGCCTCTGGCTTGCCTTCACTGGCCGGCCAGAGTGGAGCGCGAGAGCTATATACTCGAAAGGGTGGAAGTGCTCAATATGCGTAATAGCGGGGAAACCCGCTCCGGGGACTGCTATGCCAGTACCCGCGATGGTGAAACCGGTGCACACCTCTCGACACCCTTCAGCTGCCTGCGCCCATGTTGCCCCTCAGCGGCATCTTATACGCCGCACGTCTTAGTCACCGTCTGCCAATTTATATCCAATATTGAGACATTGCATGGCAGACGACCGTAGTCTCATCTCATAGCCCAGTATCCTAATCCATTAACAGTTCACCATAATAGACCAATTTTAGTTTTCCCTCCCAATGAAATAGTCTCTGCACTCGGCGAGGATCATCCCCGGGTGCATGCATCACTATGCATTCCGGGGATGATACTCGCCACGTGTATCCCTTACCTAATATTAAAATTCTCGAACGGGCCTCTACGTGTTGGATATATATCTCCACGCAAGCCTAGATAAAGGACCGGACCTTACAAGTCCGTGAATTTAAGAGAAACATAATAATAATAAGAAAATATGTTTCAGAGAGTCACGTGACCCAGTTGCAAGCGTTGCCGGTGGCCGAAGTGAATAAACTGCTGGGTGCGGTGGTGGATGTGGAGAATATCTTCATGTCCATGCATCGAGAGGACGACCACGACACCAAGCGGGTCTACTATTTCCTTTTCAAAGTGAGTATTTTCTTCATATAATGTAGGTATATCCCTGGTATTGCTAGCGGCTATAGGCTACGGTAACTGCTTACCATCAGGCGGACCGTACGCTTGTGTGCCACCTTAGTGGTATAACAAGAAGAAAAAAAATAGGATTAATATTTGTTCCTTCGCTCGTACTTCTTCTATGCAATGAGGAAAAAGGCAGAAGCTTGTAAAAAAATGGCCATGTGCGAGTTGGCCTCGAATTTCAACTTTCTACCTATTACGGATAATTAGATACACCCCGCTAACAGATGGACGGACTGACAGCGAAGTCTCAGTAATAGGGTTCCGTTTGTTACACTTCGTGTACGGAACCCTAGAAAATAGTGGAACGTGTTTGTGGCACAGATCCTGCGCAAGTGCATCCTGAGCCGGTCGTCGCCGCGCATCGAGGGTCCGCTGGGCCAGCCGCCCTTCGAGCGGCCCTCCATCGCGAAGGCCATCACCAACTTCGTACTGTACAAGTTCAACACGCTGCCGCAGCGCGAGTGGCAGACCATGTACGACCTCGCTAAGATGTTCCTACACTGCTTCAACCACTGGAACTTCGAGACGCCCAGTGTCAGGAAGTTGGTAAGACATTAGATCCCCCGTCAGTGATACCCCTGGTATTGCTAGCGGCTATAGGCTACGGTGACTGCTTACCATAAGGTGGGCCGTATGCTTGTGTTATAAAAAAAATAATTAGGGTTTTCAGTTGCCCGAGCATGAATAATTGCGACTACGTATTCGAAAAGGTAACTCGCGAAATGACAAAATTTTCATACTAATTTCGTTCAACTTTTTACCGTCGCAGCGCTGTTAATTTTCCCATACAATAATAGTCGAAGGCGATACGATTACGTAGTGGCAAATTATTCTTGCTAGGGTTGCAGGTAGCTTTTTTCCTAACCGGTGGTAATTTAGACCTTCTGTGCCTTATTGGAGCTTTATTAGCGCATCATTGAATTTTGCTTGCAACAATTTTAAGACAGTCGAACAATAGGGGCTGTCGCATTCACAATTTGGTGTGTTTTAGCTGCGGACAAATTTCAGCTCAGACTTTTTATTGTTATTGGGTCAGTGAAACTCTGCCTACGGTATCCCGCTCGGGACTGGCGTGATGTATCTTAAAATAGGGTAACCCATTTGGTACCATTGATGATCAAGCTATGTTGAAGTAATTGCAATCATAGTTTATTTTTATTATAACCTTATTTCACATGTTTGTGTATTTTACGGTTATACTGAGCCCCCTTAAAATCTAAAGTTTAATAATATACAGCATGTTCTTTATAGCAATTATAATTTGTTTCAGCAAGTCTCCAATCCTGACGACATCTCGGCATACCAAATTAATTACACAAGGTATGTTGTGCTGTGTGTTATTTTACATTAATTAATCTATTACAAAAGTCAGTACAACAGAAAGAGGTTAATGACCGATGACAGTACAATAATTTCATTACTTTATCCTGACCACGATCATCGCAATAGAAACATTTTGACGTGTGTCTTATAGTATTTTATATTTTATTTTTTTCATCTTTGTGTGTGTATTTATACTTGGCATGGCATACATGTTTGGTTTTCGTGACAATGCACGATAACCTAAGAGCTGCCATTTTTATCCAATATGGCGGACGTCACAAAATGGTGATTTATCATTTCCACAATAACCCTTATGTAACGCCACTTTGGTCGCAAATAAGGTGTATAATGGTGCCAATTCTGTTGTTCAAAATTACTAAACCAAACTAATTTAACAGGTCTAACAATATTGCCATCCCTATTTAACCCCGCACATGAGAAAGGGGTAGCAAGACTTTTAGACCTGTCAAATTAGTTAAGTTTAGTAATTATGAACAACAGAACTGACACCAATATGTAGGTCGATAGAGTTTTGGATTCTCTATCCAATCGGAAGATCACAGAATTAAAAAAAATAAATCAACAAAATAATAAAGATATAATCATCACTTTATTGAAATTTTTAACTGAGCAGGTCTGCGGAACAATTGGCCAAAAGGCACATTCTTTTGTTTTCCCTTTCCAACATTGATTTAACGTAGTTGCTTGAACTGTAAGTTCATAAACAATGTGTATGTCAGATGGTTGGTGTTCTGCCACGTGCCGGCGTTCTGCGACTCGCTGCCGCACTACGACACGTCGCTCGTGTTCGGCCGCACGCTGCTGCGAGCTGTCTTCAAGTCCGTCTGCCGCCAGCTCATGGACAAGTGCCATTCAGAACGAGACCGGATGCCGCCGGAGAAGAGGGTACGTTTTGTACAGGGTGAATGTTTCAAATTCGTGGAACAGCAAAAAGTATAAACCGAGCCGCGCACTCAGAGCCGTAGTGGCCTTGTGGTATGAAGCGTTGTCTGCTATTCTAGCGACGCAAGTTCGGATCCCACCGGTCTGTTTACCAGTTTTTCTAACTTAAGTGCAGTGTTTAGTCCCACCACGAGCTTTACGGTGAAGGAAAACATCGTGAGGAAACCTGCATACGTCTGAGACGAAATTCAAAGACGTATGTAGTGCCTTAGAGACGGCGACGGACTCACCATCTTTCACGTTGGCACCAAATTGTCTTCGGTGGAAAGTGGGTGTTGTAACCTCTCCGCCTACCCCTTCAGGGACCCTTGTGGGAAGGCGTGAAGATATTGTTATTTTAAAGGCCCTTCCTCTTATCATTAATCAACTTTATTATTATATATTGGGTTGTAAACAAGATTATTTTATTTTCAGGTGCTAGTTCTGACCCATTTCCCCCGCTTCCTGGCTCTGCTTGAAGAAGAAATATTTAGCCCCAACTCTCCGATATGGGACCCAGACTATAAGCAAGTACCGCCGAACCACCTGCAAGCTATGCTAGACAATAAGACACGGGAATGTGAGTATTATACATAAACATGCTAGCTGAGTGCTGACCCGACAGACGATGTCCTGTCTTAGCTATGAATTCATATGACAAATACACCATAGCAAAAAGGACCTTTAGTTTATCGCGAAATTAAAAGGTTCCGGTTACTTTTTGAATTATTTTTTTCATAAGAACCTACTCCTTACAATAACAAACTCAAATAAAAAAGAATTAGCGAAATCGGTCCAGCCGTTCTCACGTGATGCCGTGACCAAGGGAAATAAGGATTCGTTTTTGTATATAGTAGTACTAGTACATATGTATAGAGTAACCTATTTGGTGAAAGTTGGAAATATCTGGGGTTGCAATTTAATATATATATATATATATATATATATATATATATATATATATATATATATGTATGTATACATTAATTTACCAACAATCGTAACATTTTATACGCAAAAAAAACAGAATTTGAGAATAAATTTACAATGACTTGAAAATAGCATTTTAAATGCACATAATGGTGTCGATTCTGTTGTACAAAATCACTTAACTAAACTATTTTGACACGGCTTTAAGTATTGCTATCATTATTTGACCCTGTACATGAGAGAGGGATAGCATCATTTTTAGTACTGTCAAATTACAACAGAATCGACAACATTAACACGCCAGTCCCTTTCGGAGTAGCCGGAGAGTAAAGCGTCATTCGGCAAAATCAAAATCAAACACGGCACTTGAGCCGACAGCGTCGCCGAATATTCGGTATCCAGCAAAATCACTATTCGTGGCATCACTAATGAACAAACAAACTAGGTTAGTAGGATTTTTGTATTAGAAAATGAACAGCGCTGCGCCGGAAAAAAGTGGAACTAAAAATTAGTAAGGCAATTTTGCCATTTCGCGAGTTACGTTTTCGAATACGTTGTCGAAAAAGTTCATGCTACAGATATAGGTCATAATGATACAGGATACAAATACGTGTGATTTTGTTGCATGTAGCCGGGCGACGCGGCGAGTTTGAACGTGTGACCACTTCGGGTGACAGTAAGGATGGCTTCACCACCGTCTCCCTATCCGCAGGTATGTCGCGTTGTCTGAGACACACAAGTATCGCGATATTGTTATCACCTCTTTTCATTGTAGTGCTGTTCGTATCGACAAATTAGTACGATAAAGAAACATAACGACTAATAAACTGTATTTTCAATTCAATTAAGTGTCAAATGTCTAAATAAAACGCATTTATCCCGAACAATGTTGGGGTTGGGGTCGACGTGACGTCATGAGATGCACTATTAATTTACTTCCATTTCCCCGCGACTTCGCCCTCATAGCCATATAGCATTTGTTACTCAGTGATTATATAGCATTCTGTTGGAATTTTTCAAATCGGGCCAGTGATTTTTGAGTTTATTCATAACAAACAAACATACAAAATAACACATCGTTTCTCTTTATAATATTAGTATAGCTATAGATTCACCATCGTTTGCCTCCTTCCTATTTGAAAAGACTTTAGTTCCAATTCTGTTCTACAAAATCACTTAACTAAACTAATTTGACAGGACTAAAAAGTATTGTCATCCTTATTTAATCCCGCACATGAAAGGTATAGCAAGACTTTTAGCTCTGTCCTGTCAAATTAGTTTCGGTTTAGTTATTTGTACAACAGTAGCGCGAGCATGAATAATTTGCGACAACGTTTACGTATCGCCTTCGACTATTTTTGTATTGTAAAATTAACAGCGCTGCGGCGGTGAAAAGTGGAACTCAAAATTAGTATGACAATTTTGACATTTCGCGAGTTACGTATTCGCTTACGTAGTCGAAAAATGTTCCTGCTACCGGCACAGAATGGTTGAACTACTAATACCGTGATTGTATATTGTTTGTATGTAGGCACGGTGAAGCAGGAAGTGTTGAAGCGAGGCGCGGGCGAGGCGGGCCCGGCGGCCAAGCGGCGGCGCGTGGCCGAGGACGGACACGATGACGTCAGCGAGCGGACCGTCGCCGACATCGTCGCCACCATCTCCGACCCCAACTACATGTGCGGCCCCGACGTGAGTCACAACCCTACCCCTCCCTATATAATACAGGACGGACACGATGACGTCAGCGAGCGGACCGTCGCCGACATCGTCGCCACCATCTCCGACCCCAACTACATGTGCGGCCCCGACGTGAGTCACAACCCTACCCCTCCCTATATAATACAGGACGGACACGATGACGTCAGCGAGCGGACCGTCGCCGACATCGTCGCCACCATCTCCGACCCCAACTACATGTGCGGCCCCGACGTGAGTCACAACCCTACCCCTCCCTATATAATACAGGACGGACACGATGACGTCAGCGAGCGGACCGTCGCCGACATCGTCGCCACCATCTCCGACCCCAACTACATGTGCGGCCCCGACGTGAGTCACAACCCTACCCCTCCCTATATAATACAGGACGGACACGATGACGTCAGCGAGCGGACCGTCGCCGACATCGTCGCCACCATCTCCGACCCCAACTACATGTGCGGCCCCGACGTGAGTCACAACCCTACCCCTCCCTATATAATACAGGACGGACACGATGACGTCAGCGAGCGGACCGTCGCCGACATCGTCGCCACCATCTCCGACCCCAACTACATGTGCGGCCCCGACGTGAGTCACAACCCTACCCCTCCCTATATAATACAGGACGGACACGATGACGTCACAAAAATTATGCCAAATAGTTTATCTTCACCGTTAATAATAATGATAATAAAATAATCTAGACACGCGGAGCGTGTCAAGCCAATTTGAAGCTAGGCGAGCAGCACCGTGTGTAATATTACACGAACCATTTGGAGTCACTTTTGACCCCCTCATAATATATATTCACGCCTTCCCACAAGGGTCCCCGAAGGGGTAGGCGGAGAGGTTACAACACCCACTTTCCAACGAAGATAATTTGGTGCACTAAATACGTCATTGAATTTCTTCTCAGACGTGTGCAGGTTTCCTCACGATGTTTTCCTTCACCGTAAAGCTCGTGGTGTGACTAATCACTGCACTTAGTTTTTTAGAAATACTCATTAGTACAAACCGGTGTGACTCAAACTCGTGTCGCTAGAATAGCAGGCATCGCTCAGTACCACACTGCCACCACAGCTTTGTTTTCACCGTTTAAATATATACAATGGTGTAGATCCTGATTTCTGTTGTACATAATCAATAAACTATATTAATTTGACAGGACGAACAATCTTGCTATCCCTTTCTCACGTGTGGGGTTAAATAAGGATGCCAATATTTTTAGTACAACTTAGTTTAGTAATTTTGTACAACAGAATATTTATTATAAATAATGTTAGTAAAATATTCCGCAGGCCCTATTCCAGACGCAAGCGCCTCGTGACGAAGCGGCCAAGTTGGAAGAACAGCGCAAGCTGATAGAGTTCCATGTGATAGGGAACTCCTTGACTGGGCCCGTGAATAAGCAGACGATGCTTTGGCTTATAGGTAACCTTATATTATATACTAGCTGTACTCGCGACATCGTACGAGTGGACTTAATTTTGATTCCAATTTAATTGGTTTTTGTGCGCGGAAACCTTTTTTTTTAAATAAAAGTAACTAGAAAAATTGATCCTTTATGTTAGATCAGCTTATATGTCGAATCGCAGAAAATAAACACTTATAATAGATACCAAACCAAACACCCAGACGCACGGCAAACATATTTGTCGCATAATTTTTTGCCCGGCTGAAATCGAACCCGCGACGCCTAGCGTAGCCAATCAACCACTAGAGCTAGTTATGTAATTTATCAACTAGCTGTAGTATTTTTGTTCTTTCAGGACACACCTACTATATTATTATTATAAGCCGTGCATATGTCTGTATTATGTGTTTATATAATTATTTCTTTTAGGTCTCCACAATGTATTCTCTCACCAACTACCCGAAATGACAAAGGAATACATATCGCAATTAGTATTTGATCCGTAAGTTGTTGAGATTACAATTTTATTTACCATCTTCGTGTATGAACAATAAAGAAATATGTATGAATTGTTTTTTCAGTAAACACAAGACTCTGGCACTCATAAAGGAAGGCCGACCGATCGGTGGCATTTGCTTCAGAACATTTCATTCGCAGGTATGTTGTAAATCTTATACTCGAATTTTTTACTTAGCTTTCCCCACTTCTGTGGGAATCTTTACCAGAAACACGCCCCATAGATTGCGAAGGCACCACTGTAATGAAGACATGTGTTATTCTAGGCATTACTATCTGTTACCAGCGACTTTGTCTGCATTTGTTTATAGACAAAATATAGCATATATCCTTCCCCAGGTTATAATCTATCTACTTACCAAATTTCATTACGATCCGTTCAGCCGTTTAGTCCTGAAAAGGTAGCGAACAAACAAACAAACAAAGTTACTTTCGCATTTATAACCCTGTCATGGCTGTCACTCCGCAATAGAACTGTGACGTCGAAAACGACAATATTTAATTTGTGAAAAATAATAAAATAGTCATGAAATGTACATATACTTACGAATGATATGTACCTTCCTTGACTCTTAGAAGTTTTTCCGGTATAGTATCTCACACATAACACACGATGGCATTTTTCGTTGTTTTGAAGCAAATAGATCGAACTCGGCACGCTACCGGCTTCCTATGACGCTGGCGCGACTGTGAGCCAATGTAAGACAAGTAGCTTAGATTTATATTCCAATCGCGGAGCGCCTATAAACTAGATTAAATTTAATGAATCCCGGGATTAAATAAGTCGATAAAATGTGCGTGAAACGAAACGCACTAGCCTTGATTTGACATTTGGCAGCCATCTTGTTTACAGCTGATTTCATTTGTTTTTGTTTTTGCACGATATTCGTTTTTATAGTTTATCTAAATAAGTCTAAAGAAAGTTTATTGTTAGTATCATAAATTATTTACAGAAATGCATAGTTTGTTTATTTTATAAGAAGAAAGTATAATTTTGTTTAACCGCCTTTTTGTAGATTTAAAACTTAAATATTCTATGTCCTCAAAAAACTAAAAGCTAAATAAAAATATGATTTACTGTCTTTTTGTTACCACTTTCCATTATCAATACAATCCCGGGACAGTCCCGGGATCCCGAGACTAACTGTAGGTAATCCCGTAACCCCGGGATTAGAAAAATCGACCGGGATCGAATCCTCTATGTGTATGTGTCCTCAGGGCTTCAGCGAGATAGTGTTCTGCGCGGTGACGTCCAACGAGCAGGTGAAGGGCTACGGCACTCACCTCATGAACCACCTCAAGGATTACCACATCCGCAATAACGTGCTGCACTTCCTCACCTTCGCTGATGAATTCGCTATTGGTCAGTTTACAACTCTCACTAGTCAGTGCTCAGTCTAGCCGCTCATTTGTCATAAACGGTAAAACAAAACACATGCACAATCATTGACGGTAAACCGGAACGAAGTTCGTCGGGCTAGGTAGTTATTAATATTTGGAAGCGTGTTTCCCTTAGTTTTTCAAACTGTATATTTATTGTTTCTTGTAAAATTCCGTGGTGTACTTCATCTTTATTTGTATTACCTTGTGGACGCAGGGTACTTCAAGAAGCAGGGGTTCAGCAAGGACATAAAACTGCCGCGCGCCATGTACCAGGGGTACATCAAGGACTACGAGGGCGCCACTCTCATGCACTGCGAGCTCAACCCGCGCATCGTATACACGCAGTTCACGCACGTCATACGCACGCAGAAGGAGGTAATACACACACACAAGCACGCGCACACACACACACGTTGTAGGATTGTGACGTATGTATGGAGTTGTCATCCGTTGTATGTTGTGTCAGTTAGTAGATTTCCAAGGTTGGTTTATGTAGCGGTGAGGTCGTTACACACTTCAACTTTAAATTAAAGTAAGTCGCGATAATGTGCGCACATTATATTAGTAACATTACTTAACATTACGTTTCACTGATTGCAACATAAAGGTAGGATTTAAAAATAAATATAAGTGTTATGAATGAAGAACAATGAGAGAGAGAAAGATATACACGTCACAGAGCGAGAGATGTCAGTTCAGTTGAATTGTCTCGATTAAGATGGTGGTGAATGGGTTTTAATTATAAAGAGATTGTTTATAAAAAGATTTTTCAAAGATGTTCATGAAGATATGAAATAAAGCTGTTGTTAACTACAAATGAACTTCCTTTATTGATTTTCAACTCTACATAAATACCATACTCGTATATTCGTTCATACGTGAATCTTGGAATTTTGCGTGTCTTCTTTCAGATCGTAAAGAAGTTAATCGATATGAGACAGAAAGAAATAAGAAAAATTCACCCCGGGCTCACATGTTTCAAAGAAGGCGTAAGTAAATAGAGCTACATAATATGTAGACATACACAGAATATGTAATATTGCGTGTATATACTGTAATCTTATAGTCCGTGTTGCCCGACATGCAAGGCTTCTTTTTTAATTCCTAATGAATGCCCGTCAATGGTCACTCTTAAAAACTTATCTGATAAAAAAAAAATTCAAGTCACAGTATTTAATCACTGCAAGAATTTCAATTGCAGTGGTTAGTATTTTTACCAACACTCAACGAAATGTCACACACAAATGCGTAGCTTTACTTAACACTACGATAAAGACGTATTTTTTGAGGGTTTTCTTACAAATATCTCAGTTAAGCTATGATAAATATCAATTATTTCCCCAAATTCCCCCAATAAGTATATCATTATCATTAATGTTTGAACGCCCCTAGTATATGTATAATCAATAAGAAATGGAACAACATTTTTGGCTACTGGCAACCTTCACAAAATGGAAGCTATGTTATGTTTGCTTGTAAACAAACCAATCAAGACGGTTGATGCTCTATACGAGCTGCGATGGGCTGCCATACGAACAGTGGCTCACCTTTTATTTTCTACTCTTGTTTGCCAGACTGTATATGTGCGTACTCGCTATTGCACGCGTGGTAAAGTGCATAAGTCATCATGTACCTATACATAAATCATAGCTTTTGCCCGCAGCTTTGCACTGATTTTCACACAAACTTTTATCCCCTATTTTACCTCATTAGGAGTGGAATTTCCAAAAATCGAGAAATATGTATTTTATTTTTAACTGAAAGGCAAAATACAAATTTTCATGCGTTTAACTTCAAACATCTTTTCTTACAAAACTTTCTTACGAACTTCATCCCCTATTTTACCCCCTTAGCGGTGGTATTTCCAAAAATTCTTCGTTAGTTAGTGGATGTCTACCTCATAAAAGGTACCTACTGTCAAAATGTGAAGTCTAACCGCAGCCGTTTACGCTGTGGGTTGGTACGTCAGTGAGTGTATGTTGTGTGTGGCGTGTGGCGTGTGTAGGTGCGCAGTATCCCGGTGGAGTGCACCCCGGGCCTGCGCGAGACGGGCTGGCGGCCGCGCCATCTGCCGGCAGAACCCGACCTCGACGTCGACCCCATGCTGCTAAGGAATGTCCTACACGCTGTAAGTACTCTTTAGGGTTCCGTACCTTAAAAGGAAAAAAGGAACCCTTATAGGATTACTTTGTTGTCCGTCTGTCTGTCTGGCAAGAGTTTTTTCTCAAGAACGCGTGAAGGTATCAAATTGAAGTTAATATGTGAAATTAATTATTGAAATTAATATGTGTTTCCCGGGTCTATGGTCCCTTTCGGCTGTAAAATAATCAAACCTGTAAGAAAATATGAGGAAAAGATATGACCGATAATGTCGCAAATTTTCGCATATTTTGCGATTTCACAAGGGTATCAAAACCTATAGGGCACTTCCTGTTGACCTGGAATCATGAAATTTGGCAGGAAGCAGTGTCTTACAGCACAAGTAAAGGATTAAATCTGAAACCCGTAAAAATGTAGTTGTTTTTTTTTAAATGCGAAATTACTAAAAAATAATCCTGGATCGCGCTGTTGAGAGTCACCGACGAATAATGACCTCATTTGTAGTTTGCATACTTTTAATCTTACCTACAAGTGTGTACGGAATCCTCGGTGCGCGAGACCGGCTTGGCCATGTTTTTTAAGTAGTTATTATGTTTTTTTCTAATTAGTCCATGCCACTAGATCGGCCTTGGGGTGCGATTTATCTCAATCCTTTAACTCACCGCTCTCCTATTTAACCCGTTGACTGATCTAAAATTCTGATAATTAAAATAAACCTAACATAACATCGAATAAATTTTAAAACATTATTTGAGAATTGAGATAAACATCGACAAATGTATGCATACTTAATATATGTGGTCAGTGAGAGCTTAATGGTTAATGTAAAATGTTTCAGGTGAAGAACCACGCGGCTGCCTGGCCCTTCCTGAAGCCGGTGGACAAAGCAGAAGTGCCCGACTATTATGACCACATCAGATATCCTATGGGTAACGTACTTCACCAACCTTATACTATCGGGGCAGGAATATCCTAACTAATAATATTTCAAATATGAAGTTTTTTTTTTTAGTTTGTTGATTTGAACGCGCTGATCTCAGGAACTTCTGGTTCGAATTGAACAAAATGTCATCATTCTCCTGCCCTTATCCCATATTATTTGGGGTCGGCGCAATATGTAATATTCCATCCTTCTCTATCTATTCTTTTTTGTCTATATATATTATTTTTGTGATGTAAAGTATAATAATATCGTGTGTATGCCAGTATTTTTATTTTTATTTGTGTCGCAGATCTGCGCACGATGTCGGAGCGGCTCAAGTCCCGCTACTACGTGTCGAAGCGGCTGTTCATAGCGGACATGACGCGCATATTCACCAACTGTCGCGTCTACAACTCGCCAGAGACTGATTACTACAGGTACATACATACACCCATACATACGCTTTTTTTTATTCCACTAAGATGGCACACAATCATACGGCCCATCTGATGGTAAGCGGTCACCGTAGCCTATAGCCGCTAGCAATAAAAGGGATATGACTAACGAGTTGCCAGCCCTGTTGATGAGGAGGACTCTTGGAGCACTGACAACCTTACTTACCGCAGAAACACAACACTACATCAAAGTAGTGTTATTTCACTGCGGTCTTCTGTAAGGCGGAGGTACAGTCCCCAGTCGGGCGACTCCAATATTAATGGGAAAACCCACGGGAGATCCCAATTCGCCCTACCTCTCCTTGATCTCTTTCCCTCTTGTGATTTTGTTCTGTTTAATTTGTTGTATATATAAATAAATAAAAAAATCGTCAGATGCGCAAACTCATTAGAGAAGTACTTCCACACGAAGATGAAGGAAGCCGGCTTGTGGGACAAGTGACTGGGGTTCAGCTTCGATGCTTTCTTCGCACACGAGCTCGCCTTCCAGTTGGTCTATATCCCCAGGACCGCCGTCTGAACCACTTATCAAGGTTATTTATACATCTTAAGTTATTTTAACTTACCGTTATGGTATAGTACATGGACTTCGATGTCAACATATTTGTAGGCAAAACAATTTGCTACAAATTATGTCTATACAATTTTTTTGTAAGACGCATAGTTTCTGAGATATCGCGAAAAAAGCGTTTTCAAGGTGGCGACCCCACAAATTTGAGGTTAAGCTTCTATTGACCCCCCAAACTTGTCCCAAAAATAAAATTGCGTCCTCTAAAAAATGCAAAGCTCATGTAACATTTCAATGGACTAATACAAAAATAGTCGAAGGCGATGCGAAAACTTTGTCGCAAATTATTCATGCTAGCCCTACTGAATGTATATTATTGTATAAATATAAATTATTAAAATTCAATTTTATCTTATTGCGCACAGTTGAATTTTGCTTGCAACAATTTGTCGAATAATGAAGCGGTTTAGCTCCGGATACTTTTTGCGCGGACCCGAAGGCCATGTATTATTAGATCATTGTTTTAACTCTATAGCCTACTATCATTCTTAATATAGTAAGTGTACGGAGTTTGATGAAGGTATATTACTACCTAAGGAACACATAGCCATATTAAACCGCGATTGTATGCCAACATAATATCGATGATGAAAAGGAAAAACAAATGAAACGTCATTTGGCCAAATTGTTCAGCAGAGCTGCTCAATGTTTAAAATTTCAATAAAATAATTAAAGCTTATAATAACGCCTGGACATTATCACACAGCGCCCCCATCTGGCCCCAAACTAAACAAAGCTTGTACTATGGGAACCAGCACCTGATATAATACTTGTATACTATTTTTTTGTAAATATATACTTATAATACATATCAAACACCCAGACGCAAGACAAACTTGTTTATGACATAAATGTTTGCCCCGGCGGGAATCGAATACGCCACCTGTAGCTTAGCTGTCCGGTATACCACTAGACCAGCGGTCTCGTCTTAATTATATCTTTTTTAATTATTAAGGGGTTTTTTTTAATTTTGTGAGCTTCTTACTGGCTTATAACCTAGATCGATCGAGAATCCAAAACTCTATCGAACTGCATATAAAACTCATTTTCGATCAAATTTGCGATTCATTTGTTTTTCCTTTCCACCGTCGCTATAATGCTCTTGAACAGGTTATTACTATCCTTATCCAACGCAAGTGTGTACACGAGATAGATATATAGAAACGCGTAAATGGAATGCAGTGATATTCAATTTGAATCTTTATCATGTGATAATTCGTATTTTTTATTATGTGGCTAGATGGGTGTTGTTTTAATATTGTCCGTCGTCGGTTTGGGTGTCACAGGAACCCTAATGTGTGTGTGTTTAATAGCCGAATACTGAAACGAAATTCAAACTTTGACGGCCCACTGTTTGATGCGTCGCCAAAATACAATTTCGCATGTAAAATCGGAGGCCACTCAAAATGAATGTGCATCAGATTTGATTGGCGTTTTAGTATTCGGCCATAAGTGTCAAAATACTATAAATATAGTCCAATGAGACGTTAGTAATAATTAATTACTAATGGTATTGTAAATAATCGCTTTGAGTAATCGATTTAATTTGATCGAGTTACATTTCTGTTGAATTATGAAGTGATTTGGTTGTTAAGTTTTTGTTACGTAGAATGGGTCGATATGTATGTATGTATTGTATACAATAGTGGTAATTAACACGTCATAGTTGAGAATTAAATTCGTATTAAAATGTATCCTTCCGAAGACTGTCGACTGCTGAAGTTGTTTGGTAGCTTTTCATTGATATAGATAGATAGATAACTCTTTATTGTACACCAAAATCAATAACCGAGGTACATAAAATACATTATATATCGGTACAATTGGCGGCGTTATCACAAGATGTGATCTCTTCCAGACGACCTGTATATGTAACATCTTTTCTTTCGCTTTCCTACAATCTGTGGTAATGATTTCGTGAAGGGACGACAGTGTGTTACACGAATCCTTGGAAGCACGCGCTATTTGATTTGACCAATACGCGCGCCCCTGAAAAATTTGGCCGTCAGTGCCGGTAGCAAGAACATCTATCGACTACGTTAGTGAAAACGTAACTCGCGATGTACAAATTTTTAGTTCCACTTTTCACCGCCGCAGCGCTGGTCATTTTTCAATACAAAAATTGTCGAAGGCGATACGTAATTGTCGCAAATTATTCATGCTCGCGCTACAGATGTCTCATGCGACATCACATACACGTCAAATGCGAGTACTGTAAGGCTCGGTCGTCATTTTATTGTTATTGTATATGGCTCCCATTTATAACCTGAGGTATAGTTTTATTTTGTACTCATTGTAATCCATACAGCCTAGCGTGATTGAGTGACATACAAACAGACTCTCATTTATCACAGCATATGACTCTGAGCAGTAGTGGCAGCGCTTTCGGAAGTAACTGTTAAATTTATTAATTATCCTGTATTTCATGTCTTTGTGAAATATTTGTAATGAAACGAAAATAAGGAAGTATAATGGTTTCGAAATTATACTAAAAACAACATTGTAATTCGATCTTATCTCAAGATATGGATTATTATATTATCTTATTACTTTGTGATGTCATAAGCTTAAAATGTTTAGGTGTCAATAGGCTACGGTAACCGCTTACCATCAGGCGGGCCGTATGCTTGTTTGCCACCTTAGTGGTATAAATAAAGCATTTTGTATAACCATGTACATATAATTTCCATTGTATCTCAGGTTGTTACAATGTAATTAAATGAATTTTGAATGTATCACTTGTTTAATAGAAATAGCAAGATGTGCGTGCTATTCGAGAGTGAAATGGCGATCTATACTCTGCCTACCCCGATTTTATCTCAAACTTTCTAATTTCAGCTAAAGAGCTGAAATTAGAAAAATAAAAGAGCCGTTGTGGCCTTGTGGTATGAAGCGCTGTCTGCTATTTTAGCGACGCAGGTTAGAACCCCACTGGTGTGTACTAATGAGCTTTTCTAACTTAGATGCAGTGATTAGTCACACCACGAGCTTTACGGTGAAGGCAAACATCGTAAGGAAACCTGCACACGTCTGAGAAGAAATTCAATGACGTATGTAGTGCCTAAGAGACGGTGACGGACTCACCATCTGTCACGTTGGCACCAAATTATTTTCGGTGGAAAGTGGGTTTGGTAACATCTCTGCCTACCCCTTCGGGGACCCTTGCGAAGCCGTGAAGATATACATATATATATAGAAAAAACAAATGTGAATACTGTATTGGTTTTTATTAGAATTCAACACTTCATGTGTACAGTTAAAAACACTTTCAAGAAGGGAATGTATTTTTTATTTTTTTATTTTACATTAAGATTTTAAAAGTACATACCAGTCTCCTTTGTTTTACATAAAATCCAATGGATTTAAGTACCGTTTAAATGGTTATCGCGTAAGAAATAACTTAAATGCTCTCTTAAATTAATACTTAAAAGTACATTATTACCACTTAGAATAAAGTAGTTGAACGAATTATGTAGCTTTTATACACAAATTTGTTATATTTAAAATTAGGTGGAGTTGGGTTGACGGTCGCCCTGGATTGTATAACTCCACCGCAAATTGAATTTAAAAGCAACGTAACTTCGGACTAGATTTGATTAATGACCGTATTCTCGAGTCACGAAATAAGTGTTTATTGGTCGACGTTCCGCTGTTATATTTAATAAAACAATAAGATTCGTTGCAATAAGCGAAATCTTCGTACATTATTACCCATTCTACCTTATCTTCCGATACCTACAATGGCCTGGCCCCAACAATATACCAATTTCTAGTCTTAACATTGGTCATATTATAATTAATATTACGCAAACATTCAAGTGGAAATAATTTGCTTCTATATGTGACTCACGGCGTTATTTGAATACAATGGTATTAATTCAAAACTAACAATTTCATTGACAGTAAAACATTGGAATCAAATTAAAGACCACGGAAATAACCACATTATTATGGACGGATATTCCTATACCCACTTGTATTCAAAACAGAAATAAAAATATGAGCCACCACAATAAAATTTGCCAAGTGTTACGGTGTAAATAAAAAAATAACATTATGAGATCAAGCCAATGTTATATTATGATAAGTACAATATTTGACTCAGTCGACAGACAGGGCAATGTGTGGACGAACGGAACACTATTTCGTTGACTAGGCGGAGCTGTGGTACTGTTACTTACAAACTAACTATGTTGTCCTTAAACTATTACAAAAATATCACTTGTCATCCATCAAATCGAAATGTCACGATCACTGGAAGTTTTGGTTAGTTTTTTTTTTTGAGTATTTTTACTTATTTCGTATGAACACAACACTCTCACTGCACTTTTTACTTGATTGATATATTTAGTTGATTCACTCATTCATTCGTTGAACGGCGGGTCCGTGGCCGTTGGTCCCCGGTCCCAACTCGTAGGTATTTGGCACGGCGGCTACAACTGGCGGTCGGTTCACTCGCGCGAGATGCTCCCCGAGCCGACCGACGCGGCGTCCTGCCGCGAGCTCTCCGCCCTCGGCGAACCAGATGGCGTTGAATTGCAAGATCTGGATATCACATTCATTACATCATAAACTAACATGTGTCTATTATGAAATAGTATCAGTGAGTTCTCATCAAAAACAGGGTTGGGAACGTTATTGATACCCCTGTTATTGCAAGCATCAGGTAGGCCGTACGGTTGTGTGCCATCTTACAAAGTCGGATCCAGCTTTCAAGACACGGGGGACTAATGGTTCGAGGTCTAGTCAAGACACGCTCCAATTAAGATTACAATAAAATAAATCGAATTACAAAGACATTTTATTTTATACACGTCTTAATAATTTAACTGCAATATCAATGAAATTTTCTCTTGCTTCTATCGAAACGAGTTATGAATTCCGCCAATTGAATGGATAAACCTAGCCTAGGGGGGGTTCATGACCCCTCCCTCTGGATCCCTTGCGACCTTAGTGGTATATAAATAAGGTATGTTACCGGTTGTGGTGTATGTGTCTTGGTGGTAGCGAGGGCACCAGTTCGTCGGGCGAGGAGGCGCGGCTGCTGCGCGCGCTTCCCGCCGCAGAGTACGAGTTGTCGCTCGTTAGCTGCACAAACAAACACATCCTATGCAACGCTCCATATATCATTAGTAGCTGACCTGGCAAACGTTGTTTTACCATGTCAATTACTTGTTCAATAATAAAAATAGGGGTGATCACGACGCTATTAACACAGTGAGTCCTCTAACATTTCTCGTTTGCAAGCAATATCAAATCAAAATCAATAATAATATATTAATTTAAAAAAGTACCAGTGTGAGCGGTCTCCTTGCGCGCGACGGGCTGAGCGCGCGGCTGCGGGCTTCCTCCACCTCCAACTGCAGAATGCTCTCCTGACTACCCGTGAACTGAACACACAGACAAAATGATTAATAGTATGTAAACAGTTGAATGGGTTTTAGCAATTTAAAAGTAGTATTGACATTTATTGTGAGACTATTGGATTCGAACCTAACCTGTGTCGGTAGCATGAACTTTTTCGACAACCTATTCGAAAACGTAACTCGCGAAATGTCATAATTTTCATACAAATTTTTAGTTCCACTTTTAACCGGCGCAGCGCTGTTCATTTTTCAATACAAAAATAGTCGAAGGCGATACGAAAACGTTGACGCAATTATTCATGCTTGCGCTACTGAGCTCATCCAACCACACGGATCACTTTTAATACTCAAACTTTAAATACTCCTTCTAAACTTGTGGTGATACTCGATTATTGACAAAAAATATAGCCGTTTTAAACTTCAGTGAGACTAGCCACCCTAGGTAGTCAATTGGCGACTCACCACAAAACCGTAGTATTTAAGTATATCCATCTTGCACATGGGACAGGTGCGATGCTCCAACAGCCACGGATCTATGCAGTTCTTGTGGAAGTCGTGCCTGTAACAAACATGCTACTTTACAAAAAAAGTGACGTACGACTGAAGTTTACTGCTTTGCCCTCAGATTAACAACAAGCTCGCTAGAGGATTAGAAAAACATGTGAAAACTATCTAATTTATAACTGCACAAGTGTATATTCGTACCTATGTAACACTTATCCAATGGCATAAGTAAAAATAGTACAAACCGTAATATTTTACTGCTATTCTAGTACGGTTTCTATAGCTTTAGCTATTTTTCTGAGGGTTTGCATCGGCAAACGATTTGAATTGTGGCTATCGAGCCACACTTCAAATTCACTGCTTTACCGACAGTGCAAACTTAAACGTTTGCATTATATTAAATTTCCATACCATTCCATGTATATATAAAAAACTATTCCAAAGGAGTAAACTCCAAAAAACATATTTGTACCAATTTGAGTATTTTTGTTGTTAAAACTTAGAATATAAATAACTTGTCTAAAAGCACAACTAAACAATGATGCCAATTCTGTTGCACATAATTACTAAACTAAACAAATTTGACAGGTCTAAAAGTCTTGCTATTCCTTTCTCATGTGCGGTGTTAAATAAGGATAGCAATACTTTAGAACTGTCAAATTAGTTTAGTTTAATAATTTTGTACAACGAATTGGCACCGTTGTCACTTATTGTGTAAAAGTAACAGGTTGGCATCATTAACTGTGTTGATAATGATACCTATTAGTGTCCGTGACACACATATTTCTCTGTGATGAATATTCAATTTAACTACATATAGTGAGAGAATGACTGAACTGAACCAAATGGCCTGGACAACCGGTGTACCATCCATCGCACTAAAATATATTCTGCTGCCAAGTATTAGGGGCATAACAATATGCAGCTAATAGTGTTACTCGTTATGTTAGATAAATTATTTTCCAACCAATCTTGCCATAAGCTTAACATTACATATATATTTTAGTGAGTAGTACCGCGCAAGTGGCGGTTTAGGGATTGGATCATTCTCTAAGTTTGTTACGAGCTATACTTTCAAACTATAACATCCTACAATAAACCCCAAACTAGACTGAATAATATCTATTATTCCAAACATGTCAATAAGATAATTAAACAATGAGTCACTCCGATTAAAATCAAAACACAATTTAAATGTCAATAACTCACGAGTATGTGAAAATTATCTTAAATTTATTCACCTTATCAATAAACATGCAAGTAACATACGTTTGAATCTCATTATATGATAACGAGTGGTAAAGTAAACAGTGACTCACCTACAAGGAAGAGATCTAAGTGTCTCCGACACTTTGTAGGGTTCTATGCAGATAGCGCAGCACTCGCCGTCGCCTTGCACCTCCTGTGAACAAAGAAATAGGTTCGACTACTTAGCATATACCATTATGTCTCATTATACTGAATAGGTTGAAAACATGAATATACAACTTTAAGGTTTTCCTAAGGTATAATGTTTGTTTGAATCTATATATAGCAGACCACTCTTTGAAAATGTAACCTGATTCTCTTATCATTGTAGACAAGGACCTCCGATTTAACGTTAATTAAATAATTTAAGAAATACGTGTCAGGTTAAAAAAAACACAAATTCTATGTCTCTTAACGTCTGTTCCAAAACAACAATCAAACCTGTCTGTTGAGTAATATACGGCGGCCGCTCTTAATATAATAAACCAGTGACCGTTTTCGCATCACTAACCATTCGTCATTTCATTGGATGATAGTACGTTTGTATTTTCGACTTATTTCATGATTGTTCTTCTTCTTCTTCTTCCTAAGTATGGCAATCAATCCCTTCAGGGACTATTTTTGCCAGTGTCGAGTGTTAGAGAATTTTCATGTTGCAAAATTTCTCGTGTTTGCCGCATTAAAATGCCTAGTGTCATGCATTCTAACGCCCAATGGAGTTTCTGGAGACAACCCACGGCAGTAGCAGATCGTAACACGCCTTTAGATTAGAGGTAACCTATTGACCAAAATGATAAATCACTTAACCCAAAAGTCGTATTATGGCATTATTTCCAATGCTCCTTTAAATCAGTCACTAAATGAAACTTTACTGCACATATCGACACCAAAAATACACATTAAAGATCACTATAACACAATTTACGACACACTGGAAAAAATCTCAACCGCCCCGCCTGATTCCCGCCAAAAACTCTTCATGATTGTTAGATGATGATAAAAGCTAATGAAAAATTAAGAAAGTTTTGAAATGTTCTAAATCTATAGCCTGTGGTCGGTCAAGCAATAGTAGCATGCCGATTTGCAACCCAAATAGTACTCAAACATAACTACTTAGTTTCACTACTTGAAATCACTTCGACGTCTATATACGATGATTTTGCACAAAGCGAAAATTATAAATACCAGCTAGTTCATTTTAATTTTAAATCTGACAGCATAATTAATCGTATAAATACTTACTCGGTCGTCAGTCTTCAAACTCTTAATTGGTATTTTGGATAGTGCTTTCTTCGCAGCACAGCAAAGTCGTTTCTGTCGAGTAAATATTACCAAATATTAATTAATGCTACAGACGTTGAACCATATCACTCTTTATCTTATCACATTCATATAAGAACAATGTTATTTTGTTTTTGTGAGCATCTAGCCTGTCAGAACAGTCAGAAGCAGAAAATCTGACAACACGGGCAACTATTTTTTCCTATAAAATCGTTTGTGAAGGTCAGAAAGCAGTCATGTTGTGTAAGAATCAGGTAAACAGCTACAACAGATTAGACCCCAACAGACAACAGTGTTTGGGATAAAACCAGGGCGATAATGATTTGTGACCATCTACTGGGGTAAACGTTTTAAAATTGTTATAGAAATCGTTTTTCATTTTGTTATTAATTGTACACCCACCTACAATGCAAATAAATTCTTGAAAACCAATAACAAGCGTACATGATGTTTTTTTTAATATATTTTTCTTCTGTCGCTATTGATCATGCAACAACTTTCTTTCCTTGTTCATTTATTCTGCTCTACTAAATTACTAACCTAAACTAATTTGTCAGTTCTTGAAGTCTTGCTATCCCTTTCTCATGTGCGGGGTTAAATAAGGATAGCAATACCTACCTTTAGAACTGTCGAATTAGTTTAGTGATTTTGTAACAGAATTGGCACCATTGTCTTGTCGCCTATGTTACATTTTAGGGTCGGCAACGCGCGAGTGATACCCCTGGCGTTGCAAGCGTCCATAGGCTGCGGTAACCGCTTACCATCAGGCGGCCCGTATGCTTGTTTGCCAAATTAGTGGTATAAAAAAAATCTAACATGTTTAAGATAATACTCACAGAGAGTCTATCCTTCGCGTGTATGTACCGGAAGCGTTGTATGTAGTAGAAGACGAGCCACGCGAGGGATATCACCATCAACACGATGAACGATATCGAGACGAACAGCACTGACGTCCTGCAATACACAATCATCATAAACATACTATCTTTAACCATAGTGCTTCTAGTTTTTTAATTAACGATAAGTTCCTTTTTACACCTATGACAACGTGTGTGCAATTATTCATGATGATCAATCGACTAGTTAAGCCGTGAAAGAGTAACAGATAAGCAAAGAGTATCTCTATCTTTTTCTATTATTTTTTTATAGAATTACTTCCCTTCCATATATTAAACAGATTGTAGAATTAAATTCCTGTATTGCTGTCGATTGTTGTACAAAATCACTAAATTAAACTAATTTGAAGTCTTGCTATCAGACATGGTTTAAATCTTCAATGAATAATATTTATTATTTATACAGATTAGATTAGATTAGATACAATAATTATTTATACAGAATAGATGTCTTTCAAAACTTACAGAACCATTAATTATTATTATTGAAAGATGTGAAAGGTTAAATTAAAGCAAAACATTTTCTCTAATTGACTTTTATTTCTCTCTCCCTTAGGCTTATTACATATGCCTTAATCTATCTCTTTAACACTACAGTTAACGCGCCATACTTCCTTAATCAAGCTTGCGCTTTTTCTAACACCCTATTTTACGTAATCATTCCTCCCATTCTTCTGCTTATCGCGCTGCATGAACGTAATGCTAAATATCCTTACATATGGATACCAGTAGGATTAGTACTGGACCGATTACGTACTGCAGAAGGTAAATCATGTATCATACGGGTAAATGCTTGCTTATCTTCAGTAGTAATCGCTTATTTTCAAGTGGACTAGTAGATAACTCACTTATTGATATTGTTGCCGACGTGTGCGAAGGTCCGTCCTTTGATGATGCCGATCATGACGCGAGTATTGTTGTCGATCAACTGTGTGATCTCTTCGCCCTTCCACTTGTATGTGAACACCGCGCTTATGTTACCTAGAACAACATAATAGTTACCTACTTAAAAAGAAGCAAAAGATTTGTGCACTTTGCATGCCAAATTCTTACTACATTGGTTTGGGCATTTAGAACTAATGTTTGATGAAAGACTGTCAAAAAAGAATCGTCGTTACTTTTTCTATGCTAATAATACTAATAATACGAATATACTAATCTATATTATAAAAATGAATCGCAGAATGTGTTGCTAATCGCAAATCTCGAGAGCGGCTGAACCGATTTCGCTAATTCTATAATATTTTAGTATATTCCTTGAAGTACGAGGATGGTTATTACTATTTTTTTTTTAATCCTGAAATATTCTAAAAACGGATAGACAAATATTTGATAAATGTCTACCCGTGCGAAGCCGAGGCGGGCCGCTAGTCTATACTAATATTATAAAGAGGAAAGATTCGTATTTTTGTAGTGTGTATTGAATAGGATCCGAAATAGCTGGACCGATTTCGAAAATTCTTTCACCGTTAGAAAGCTATATTATCAGTTATTACACTCAGTAACATACTAGCTGCCCGCCCCGGCTTCGCACGGGTACACACAATATTTGATAAATGTCTACCCGTGCGAAGCCGGGCCGGGTAGCTAGTCTTATATAAAAGTGTAATAATAGAGCCCGCACGTGTCATCGAAGCTTAGGCCTACCCACATGACATATGTTACTAATGCGATCGCGCCGGTCGGGTTTCATCGAGTTACCCTTTCTACGGGTTTCATTGTCAAGGTGACACATGCGTAACTAAATATAATTGTTCAAGTGCGTCATGACGTCATCTCAATATTTTATTAGTCAAAAGGCTTAATACATTTAAATAAAAAAGGCTTTTTAACACGCTTTGAAACTTTCAAACTAATTCTTACCTACTAACGTCACATTGTTTTGAAAATTTGCACCCATATTAAGAACAGATGACAAATATGTCAATACGATAATTTCATAACTTTTTCCTAATAACCTGACTAGGATTATAAGGATAAATATATTTAGAAGCGGGTTTGCTTAGTTTTTTAAACTAGTTAATTATCAAATTGGTAAATTAAACGAATAAGTTGGCAAGTAAGCGTACGGTTCGTCTGATGTAAAGCGGTCACCGTGGCCTATGTACGCTTGCTATAGAGTAGGTATCACTAACTAGCTAACTAAGTAGGTATCACTAACAACGTTGCCAAAGTTATTGAGAGTGCTCACTGAGCTAGCAGTATCCTTAATTCCAGCAGAGCTTATACTATAGGAGCTCTGACAACCTTACTCACCGCAAAAACCTTTGGTAAAGTAAAATGCGACATGCTTAATAAACAATTTTCATTTTCAAACACTACATAAAAGTAATTTTAAATGACTGCGGTCTTAATAGGTTTTGGCAGAACAAACACGTTAAATGTATTTATCCCAGTAATCCTAGTCAGGATATTAGGATAAAGTTATGAAATTATTGTATTGTGCTTGCGCATTTTATCAGAACCGTTCTGGAATAAGTCGCTGACATTATTTCCCTTGAAAGCAATTATCAGGGATTTTAGTGACAACCTCCAACCAGTTTAATATCAAGCATACAATCCAAGCGTATTGGTTGTCCTAGTACCAATCGACCTTGGCGATAGCAACTCCTTTGTAGAGAGAATAAACTTTATAGAGGGTCATTTACTTGCGCTGTACTTACGTACTGAATTGATAATCGAATGCATACTTTGATACAATATATGTGCTAATTCTCTTGTTCATCTGATAAGATGAAACTACACTAAAATATTAACCCTTTTCTATTGTTCATTTAAACTTTATATTAGCTTTTGACAATAGTAAGCCAAAATTTCGTGTAATTGTAAAAAAATATTGCACCATAATGTAATTGATGTATTTTAAGCAGCATTACAGACAGAAGCATATGATCCGTTTATGTTCTATCCAACCATCGCACATCGATAAATTATTATAGTATTGTAACGCGTTACTTCACGTCTATGTAGCTGGCAACACCAGAGGTATAACTCGCGCGTTGCCGACCCTAACACCCTATGTTTGACGTTCCAAGTTCCAAGCAAACAAGCATAATATTTTACCGCATTATAATATTAGCATAGACAACTCCTCTTATGATGGTCTGATAGCATAACCTTAGAAAAATGCATTTCGTTAGTCAACATTTCCGAAGAAAAATAAACAACTGTATTGACAGATTTAGTTCTGGCCGGAAAAACCTTGCGTCCTAGTATTGGCTTGCAAGCTAACAGTGTTTGTAGGAAGTATGAATGCTCAAAAATCACCTCTAAATTCAAGTTCTTTAATAATTTAATTGACATTTCAAGAGTAAGAATGGACAAGACGCATGGTCACCATATGTTGTACGTAGTATATTATCTACTCTGAGCCATGTGTATAAAGAATTATTTACCAAATTTTAATGTTCTTAAAGTATTGTCGGTAACAAAAAATCGGAAGCCTTTTGAATAACAACTAAATTAAATACATGTGCAAAATATAGTTAATTATAGGTACCTACATTTTTTTTATTTACATTAAAGAATACATACAATACAGCAAACCTATTTTTTACTTTTACATGCATAATCAAATTTTAGACAATTAATACGATAATATCGATAATTAAACTGTGATAAAGATTATACTATGTATTCTTATTGAAAAACATTATTCATTGGCAAATTATTTACTTCACCTACCTATCAACCACAGAACTCGCAACGGCAACTTGACGTCATGTGTGAGATAAGTAATTTTTAATGATTTTTTTCCCACTGATACCCATTTTCATGCGTTTAACTTAAAAAAATATGGATTTTCATAACAAACTTTCATCCCTTATTTTACTTCCCTTATTTCCGAAAACCCTTCCATGTGGATATGGAGCCTACGTCATAAAAGGTACAATACTGTTAAATTTCAAGTCTCTAACCCCAGCCGATTAGGCTGTGAATTAATGTGTTAGTTCAGTTTCTTCTTTTATATATACATATATAGATTCGCTAAGTTATTTATCATCATCTTACAATTCGGTTTCAATTGTATAATTTTCAATCAAGAATATACTATACACAGGGCAGGACTTCATTGAATAAATCTTAATTTGGCAGCACTAAGTTAAATTTTATGTGACAGGCGTAGGTGACAAGAGAATTAAATTGACAATATGCACAGATAAATAACGTAATACTTACGTCCATTGTCTGTGGACAGTTTCATCTTCTCCAGAAGCGTAGTGTCTCTGTCGTTGTATATCAACACAGCCGTGGCATTGGACCGCCACGCGTTCTCCACCTGGAAACACGTAACACACATAAATAATTATAATCAAAACAACATGAAGACTAAGGGCGAGCGCGCACTGCGTTGCGGCACATTCTGTGAAGTATGGAGTGTCATAAAGGTGCGTGCATGCATTCATCTCACCGCAGTACGCGTACTCCATACTTCACAGAATGTGCGGCAGATAAACGCAACGCAGTTTACGCAGTGCACGCTCACCCTAAGCGATGAGTATTATTGCGAAGGTAAATTCTTTTATACCACTAAGGTGGTAAACAAGCCATTGACCCACCTAATGGTAAGTGGTTATCGTAGCTTATAGACGCTTGCAACACCGGGGTCGCGCATTTCCGACCTTGAAATTCCTAGTTTTGAGTAAGTATGTACTTATAAAACTAACAAAGTCTATATATAATGAAAATACAAGCAATAATGACATCATGCGGTACAGCTCTATAAACGTCTACATGTGGAAATGTGGTGGAAATTCATTGTGAGTACACAAAAGATAACAAATTCCTAATTAAAATAAAGTTATTCAAGGATCCAAGCGCTGGTTGTGCTGTAATATAATACCTACACATTATTTACCTAACTACGTATATAATGTGAGAGTTTAAAATGTTAGTACTTGTTAGAGAGTAGTTGGTAACTCTGTCTCTGTAACAACATCAGCTCCCGCAATATAAAAAACATGTTGATATTGTAGCTTATTACCTACTATGGATAGGAAAAGTAAAGCAACCTTATTACTATGACTTCGCTGTCCGTCCGTCTGTCAGCGGGCTGTATCTCATGATCCGTAATAGGCAGACAGTTGAAATTTTCACAGAACTTGTATTTCTATTACCGCGTTAACAATCAATAATGAAATTGGTAATAAATATAAAAATTAAGGAGGCACCACTACTATATATTTTGCTCTATCGCTTGATATGCTCATAATAATAAACTTATTTTGACGAGACCGCTGCTCTAGTGGTTAGTACACCTGTCTGCTACCCTAGAGGTCGCGGATTCGATTCCCGCAGCAAATATTTATGTGACCAATATGTTTGCATTGCGTCTGGGACTCTAAAATTTTCCCGTAATTAAAAGTACGTGTTAATCCAGTTTATAAATTATCTGTATTCCAAATTTCGACCAAATCCGTTCAGTAGTTTTTGCGAGTAACAAATATCCGGATGGATATGTGTAAAAGGAATGCGTAAGTTTGTGAGTATGGATGGACATCCATACTCATCATAGACACTTCACAGATCAAAATTTTGGTAAAAAAATACTTTTTTTTGCAGAATAGTACTCCAGTACCTGTCCTAGCTAATATAGGTCGTGGAAAACTACCAACCATGTGTAATCTAGTAATAATAGATGTTTCAGCTGTGATAATGAAAACATGATAGATATATAAAATAGATCGTTCCAGGTTTATTTTCCTGGTTTATTACTGTTATATTACGGGTGTTATCCGTCGATCAATCTTCCATATCTGAAAGATGGATGTGACCAGTTATCGACATAATTAGTGTATTTGCAAATCTATAACAATATACTGCGCTTATCTTGTCCTAATTTATTAGCTGAGGTAATTTATTAGGGAGCTCGTGTGGAATATTAAAATTATAAAATCACTTTAAAACCTTATTCTGTGATAATTCCCAATACTTCTAGCTATCTCAGGTTTTAAATTGTAAAAAAAACCTAGGATAAGCAATGGGCTAGGCAGAAACTATACAGTGTACTGACACTGTATAGTTTCTGCCTAGCCACAGTGACACTGGTCACTCACTCTAATCTCACAAAAATATTCAATTATTGTAAAAACTATTATTTTTGCAATGTTATGATTATGTTTAGTATAGGACATCATCCATGTTTCATAGAGATTTGGTCTTAATCTAAAAGTGCCGGCCAACATTTTTCTTTATATTCTGTTAGGACTTGTCCGTCTGAACGGTTATTACTATGGCATCAAATTGGTTATTTGAATTCATATTTCAACAAAAAATTATGAACATTCAGATTTTCGACCTCAAATAAAATCAACTTACCACAGTAAAAAATGCTCAGACGGGCAAGCTCTAACAGAATATACAAAAAAAATGCGTTGGCCGGCACTTATAGATTTGGACCAAATCTCTAATCCTTTATCACTCATTTTCATTATCATATCGATTAAATGACGCAAATAACATTATTTGCGTCGTCGTTGGCAAAGCAATTATTAGTTAATACGATTAAAAAGTAAAATCAATCACCCACCAAACACATGCAATGCAATGCAACAAAGGACTTTATACATTCCTGTAGTAGGTAGTCATATTCTGTCAATTTATTCGATTTTTTTGTTTAAACAAATGTATATCTACTCCGATAAATAAATATATGTCAAATCGACCACGCAACGCAAACATAAAAGCACAATTAATAAATATTTCAATAAACTTGCAATTAACCAAATTAATTGTCAATTTTACAGGCGTGGTAGCCTTGTGATTGAAGCAACGGCCTGTCATTTGATGGGGTCCAGGTTCAAACCATGACCATAAAAAGATAGGTAGGGCGAATTGGGATCGCCCGTGGGTTTTCCTCATTAAATTTGCCTGCCTGGGGACTGCACCTCCATCTTACAGAAGACCGCAGTCAAATTACACTAATGTAGTGTTGTGTTTCTGCGGTAAGTAAGGTTGCAAGTGCTCCACGAAGATACGCTGGGCTAGTAGTAGTGCTGCTAGCTCAGTGACTCGTCATCAACAAAAGGGTTGGCAGCTCGTTAGTGATATCCTTGGTTAGTAGCGGCTGTAGGCAACGGTGACTGCTTACCATCAGGTGGGCTTGTTTGTGTGCCACTTTAGTGGTATAAATATTTATATATAAATCGATTTTAATACCAAATACTTAAGCAAACTACAAAACACTATTGGAAGAACCCCGAATAGCGCAGAATAAGTACCTAATTAATTAATAGTACTACATGTATATTTATACGCGTACTATAGTCCAAGGTTTGTATAAGAAAGTGGTCGCTTACGTTTCACGAACAATACCATTGTTTGTCTGAAACCACGACAATCAATGAGTCTGATAAAACCATGATTCACTGCAGTGACACTAGTGACGGACGATGCACCCCGCGACACTAACATCGTTTATGCATTGCATTTGAAATATATTTCTGCCGGATATGAGTCAACTTCCAATACTTTTCTTTTGAAGAAACACGGTTTCAGCATATCTCTCTGCCTAAATGTATGGGAATTAAAAACTTTTACGTTATGTCACGTGATCAAGTTGTGGGCAACTTTACTTATATATACATATTTATTCAGATATATTTAAATTCATAGATAAACAAATTAATATCATATACATATTCAATATATTAGGTCCTTACATATGAAATTGGCGTTTTGTATGGGAGGAACAAAAAGTCGAATATTTTTTAATATAATATATTTAATTAATCAAAGTATGAACCATTATTTTCTATGCACTTTTGCCATCTCATAGGTAGTTCATTGATCCCTTTACTAAAAAAACCAGTCGGACGGGAATCAATAAAATCTTTGAAGGCGATTTGGACTGCCCCATCGGAGTTGAATTTTTTCCCTTGCAAGAAGTTATCCAAATTTCGAAAAAAATGGTAATCTGTTGGAGCAAGGTCCGGGGAGTACGGAGGATGTCTTAGACTTTCCAATTGAAGCTCTTCTAATTTAGTAGCCGTCTGTAGCGCAGTGTGTGGTCTAGCGTTGTCGTGAAGCAGCAGTGGCGTGGAGCGATTGACCAGCCTAGGTTGTTTAGCCGCTAGCTTTTCCATCATGGTTTGCAATTCCTGACAATAGACATCAGCCGTAATAGTCTGGCCAGATTTGAAAAAACTGTAATGAACAATACCGGCACTAGTCCACCAAACGCTTACAAGTAACTTTTTTGGGGTTAATTTTCGCTTGGGGCAGGATTTGGCTGGCTGGCCAGGATCTAACCATTGCGCTGAGCGCTTCCGATTATCGTAAAGAACCCATTTTTCATCACAGGTAATGATTCGGTTTAAAATACCTTCATTATTGTGCCGGTTTAGTAATGTAACGCAGCAGTCGACGCGCGTTTGCCGGTTTGTTTCAGTCAATTCGTGAGGTACCCACCTTTCAAGCTTTTTAATCTTCCCAATTTGCTTCAAGTGAATTAAAACAGTTTTATCACTAACATTGCAGCCTGCAGCTAACTCGGACGTGGTTTGCGATGGATCCGCTTCCACAATAGCCTTCAACTCTTCATTATCAACTTGAGTCTCAGGCCGTCCACGGGGCTTGTTCTGCAGGTCGAAATTTCCAGAACGAAAACGTTGGAACCAAAAACGAACTGTGTTTTCTTTTGCAACACGACCGCCATACACATCATTCACCCTTCGAGTTGTTTCCGCAGCACTAGTGCCACGGCGGAACTCGTACTCGTAAATAATGCGATATTTAAGGTTTTCCATTTTGTAAAATGAGTGACGCAAACAGAAAAAAACAGAAGAAAAAAAACAAATGAATGACGATCATCGAAGCACAAATACATGAGTCTATAGCTGTACAAATTTGAATTTGGAATTCCTTACCAAAGAGGAGAAATTCGTGATTAAAGTGGCCAGTACGAAAAACGCCAATTTCATATGTAAGGACCTAATATATACACAAATACAAAATATACACATAATAAATATTGATCACTTACATAAATAAATATTAAATGACTTGACGGACTAACTTGACCATTGTATAATGGAAACACACCACCGGTCGCATTAGTCGATACCAGTTTGTGATGTGCCGGAGGGTAGTCCTATTACGACGTCCACGCAGAGTGCATACTATTATTTTTGTCTCCAAAACTAGATTTCGTATAGCTACGTTTCTTATCTAGTGCTTAAGTCTGTGCTTGTGATCTGCCTAAATTTATAGTGAATGTGTTTTAGTTTATATCTCTTCCTAACTTGTGCTATGAACTATTTCTTCCTACCTACCTATGCTTTGTTCTGCATTCGTCACTATTCCTTCAACTAACTGTTTCTACTGTACACTTGTTCTTCTGTGCCTGTGCTTACCGCTACTGTAGTGCTATACTATTATTACTCCTTCTGTGTAAGTAAATAAATTACTTAAATATCTTGGGTGAATTGAGTACTGATTTTACCGAATAAGACGCCACTCGTACACACATCCCCCATAAAGTTTTTAATTCCCATACATTTAATTCGTTTTCTATAACGATTATAGATAGTAAACATGGCTACAGGAACGGATTTCACTGGCATTTCAGTATTCGGCTAACAGTGTGAGGAACATCGGGGTAAGCTAATCATGACTTGAGGGTCGACAACGCGCAAGTGACACTCTTGGTGTGCAAGCGTCCATAGGCTACGGTAACCGCTTACCATCAGGCGGGCCGTATGCTTGTGGTATTGTAGCGACATATTATAACTATGTATACTTAGGTATATCGTAATACGATGTGTATGCGACTGTCCCCGATCACCCCTCAGAGTCGCCTCTAGCATCTCATCCAACACATACGTTATGTAATTGTAAATCCAATAACCTTCCGATAATAAAAGGCATCAGTGATTTGTGACTTTTTCCTATACACAAACGGTGCGGGTATTGAGCACATATAATTAACTTTATGCCAGAGACTTGAATATATGAATATCTATACCTCTATACTAATATTATAAAGAGGAAAGATTTGTATTTTTGTGGGTTTGTATTGAATAGGCTCCGAAACTACTGGACCGATTTCAAAAATTCTTTCACCGTTAGAAGGCTACATTATGACTGAGTAACATAGGCTATATATTATACTAGCTGCCCACCCCGGCTTCGCACGGGTGGCCAGAATATTTGATAAATGTCTATGCTCCGAAACTAATGTCTACCCGTGCGAAGCCGGGGCGGGCCGCTAGTATATATATTAGGTCCTTACATATGAAATTGGCGTTTTTCGTACTGGCCACTTTAATCACGAATTTCTCCTCTTTGGTAAGGAATTCCAAATTCAAATTTGTACAGCTATAGACTCATGTATTTGTGCTTCGATGATCGTCATTCATTTGTTTTTTTTCTTCTGTTTTTTTCTGTTTGCGTCACTCATTTTACAAAATGGAAAACCTTAAATATCGCATTATTTACGAGTACGAGTTCCGCCGTGGCACTAGTGCTGCGGAAACAACTCGAAGGGTGAATGATGTGTATGGCGGTCGTGTTGCAAAAGAAAACACAGTTCGTTTTTGGTTCCAACGTTTTCGTTCTGGAAATTTCGACCTGCAGAACAAGCCCCGTGGACGGCCTGAGACTCAAGTTGATAATGAAGAGTTGAAGGCTATTGTGGAAGCGGATCCATCGCAAACCACGTCCGAGCTAGCTGCAGGCTGCAATGTTAGTGATAAAACTGTTTTAATTCACTTGAAGCAAATTGGGAAGATTAAAAAGCTTGAAAGGTGGGTACCTCACGAATTGACTGAAACAAACCGGCAAACGCGCGTCGACTGCTGCGTTACATTACTAAACCGGCACAATAATGAAGGTATTTTAAACCGAATCATTACCTGTGATGAAAAATGGGTTCTTTACGATAATCGGAAGCGCTCAGCGCAATGGTTAGATCCTGGCCAGCCAGCCAAATCCTGCCCCAAGCGAAAATTAACCCCAAAAAAGTTACTTGTAAGCGTTTGGTGGACTAGTGCCGGTATTGTTCATTACAGTTTTTTCAAATCTGGCCAGACTATTACGGCTGATGTCTATTGTCAGGAATTGCAAACCATGATGGAAAAGCTAGCGGCTAAACAACCTAGGCTGGTCAATCGCTCCACGCCACTGCTGCTTCACGACAACGCTAGACCACACACTGCGCTACAGACGGCTACTAAATTAGAAGAGCTTCAATTGGAAAGTCTAAGACATCCTCCGTACTCCCCGGACCTTGCTCCAACAGATTACCATTTTTTTCGAAATTTGGATAACTTCTTGCAAGGGAAAAAATTCAACTCCGATGGGGCAGTCCAAATCGCCTTCAAAGATTTTATTGATTCCCGTCCGACTGGTTTTTTTAGTAAAGGGATCAATGAACTACCTATGAGATGGCAAAAGTGCATAGAAAATAATGGTTCATACTTTGATTAATTAAATATATTATATTAAAAAATATTCGACTTTTTGTTCCTCCCATACAAAACGCCAATTTCATATGTAAGGACCTAATATATAGTTACCCGTACAGTATAAAATAAGTACCTTGATCTCGAAGTTGCAGCTGCCTCGCCGTATGACTGCTATCCAGGGCTCGACTGGCAGAGGCTCGTTGGGCGCCGCGACGGACAGTAGCGGCCAGGTGCACCCAGTGTGGTCGCGCTCCCCGCCCGGACCCTTCGCGCGGATATGCACGGCCATACCGCGAGAGGAGCCGATGTAGCCCTCGCCATATTTGCCGGACTGCTGGATAAAACATTGCATTATATTCCGTACCTCTGTCTCTCTATCTAATTAACTAGCTTTTTCTCCGCGACTTCGCCCGCGTTTCAATATAATAATAATGAATACGTTTGCCGAGATTTGCTACATGGTTTTTGAATGATAATTTATCGTCAACTATTACTCGCAGGTACTTAATACTGTCTAAACGTTTAATAACAGCACGGCCACATGATGGAAATTGAGTCATTGCAGCCGTGCAAGAGTGGAGCTTAAGAGATTTGTCTGTAGGTACTATACTATACTATACTATTACCCGTTTTCCCGTACAAATGAAGCATTTCCCCGCCGTAATAAGTAGCCTATAGCCTAAGCCTATGTGCACCAGGGATAATGTCGGCTTCTAATACTAAAAGAATTTTACAAAACTGTCCTGTAGTTTCTGAGCCTATTCAATACAAACAAACAAACAATCATATCTGTCCTCTTTATAATATTAGTGTAGATAAAACTGGTCGATTAATGCACTGTGTAAGCCGCTGGTGCTAGACACTTCAAATTTTGACACAAGAGATATCTTTTATGACGTAAGCGCCTGTCTTATAACTTTTCAAGCTAATTTATTTAGCCTTCCATACCATTTCAAAACGGAACTTTATCAGCAATAAGCCCTTGACAAACAGTTTAGCAACAAGAAACACAATTTGACTACGCAGAGCAAAAGGTTTGTGATTGATAATCATTATTGTTATGTCACTTCTGTTTCCATGTTAACATTTTTATCTTAGCATAAAGTCCGCAAGCACTGAAATGTAGCGTGGCTATCTCTATGCAAACGCCGCGCTCTTGTATAAATATTTGTTAAAATTTACAAGGTATTTATTTAATGAAAGCTGATAAGTACTCTGTTTTTACGTTATAGTACGCCAGGAACATAATTTTGTGCATATTTGTTGAATGAAGTAATAAAAAACTTATACAGATACACGTGAGATACGTATAATAAATGAGATTATATAATTCAGGTATAGTATATTGTAACAGATCGTGACAATCTCGGTAAAACAATTTATAAAGTCAGGGTTTTGTGCACCCACACGGTTTGAAAAAGCAACCTTGAATTTCTCAATAAATGTCTACCTAACAATTAATATATAAGATCAGAGAGATCAAGACAACGTATATGTTGATTACTGAATATTAAATAGGTATAATATATTTATATTCTAAAATGTTTAATGTTATGTGTGTTTAGGTCTTGAAAATCATTGTCAAAACCTAAACACACAATATTTGTCGATACATTCTGATATACATACTTAATAGAGCTATGATAATTAACACCAAATTATATTAAGGTGGAGCCATCAGTGTTCTAATAATCTAATTTCTACAGATACTATGTTTACTATCACATAGTTTAATTGACACTACGATAAGGAACACCACACCACATAATTATATGCATTTATTATCGATTGTCACTCACTCACAATGGAAATAGGAATAGATTAGAGTTATCACTAATCTATGTCATTGTGTATGTATACGAATAATGATAATAATTAATGTAGTTTTAAATATTTACTTGTTTATTAAACGGCTGTACATTACAATTTAAATAAGCAATTGTAATTTCAAATTCAAGGTTTTTTAATAATAAATGTATAGGTACTGGTTCTTGTAATACTGTGTGAGCTGAGCTGTAAGCGATTACAAAGATCGAACATAGTGACAGATAAACACAAATTGTATAACCAAGCAGCATAGCGTAGCATGAGATCTGTTGGAATTTTAATTCAATAAATTGTAACTATATTTTATACGATTTTATACGAAAGTATAGAGTTACAATTTATTGAATAAATTTAGTCATTTGCATGCAACACTGTAAGATGAATTTCATCACCAGAATATTTTCTACAATAATTTCTAATATTCCCTTCAAACTTAAAATGCGCACGCGCATCTGCCAATGACAGTTGAACGTTTCATGAGACATGTAGAATAAAAGACTTACAAACGCCCTCAAGGACAGACATCCAATAAGGCATTGTTTAATAATAAGTAAGGAGTTATGGATTTAACTTCTCAGTGACAAAGAGGAGGTAATAGATGGTAATAGTGTTGATTTTGTTGTACATTGGTGTCGATTCTGTTGTTAAAAATTACTAAACTTAACTAATATGACATGTCTAAATGTATTGCCATCCTTATTTAACCTCGGACATGAGAAAGAGCAAGACTTTTAGAGCTGTCAAATTAGTTTAGCTTAGTGATTTTGTACAACAGAATTGGCACCAATATCACTAAACTAAACTAATTTGACAGGACTAAGTCTTGCTATCCCTTTCTCACGTGCGGGGTTAAATAAGGATGACAATACTTTATCCAATCAAATTAGTTTATTTTAATGATTTCGTAAAACAGAATCAACACCAATACCTACTTATGAATAAATAATGCTATGCAAATGGTCCGCGATGTCGGGAGTTCTAGAACACGTCGCTAAAGTCAAATACGTTGTAATCGTTGTAAACAATGGAAGGAAGGTACTTATGTTTACAATATTAAAATACATAAAACATACTAAAACTGTACATGCAAGAGTTTGTACGTTCTCTCGATCACACCGTCATGGCTTTACAGATTCCGATAGGAGAATATAGGAATTGATCTATATAGATATATGTTTTAACATGATTATTGTAAATTATTATGAATTACTACTCCTACTACCATTTACAAATTCCTTTATTACAAGATTTTAGTGCTTTGTATTCGTCAAATCAATAATCGAATAACGATTATATAATCGAATCGTGTTCTCGATTAGAGCTAGATTTCCGTAATAAAATAACAGTAGGCTATGTTGATTTCTGAGTGAATTGTAACAATGAGTTGCACTTGCAACAATTGCATAGAACGATAAAACGGAGCGAGAGCGATTAGGGGACCAATGTTTATACGGTTTAGGTAAAATTAGATCTAATTTTGGTTTAGTTTCGATGGCAATACATTTTATATAGTAAGCATGACCTGAATCAACATCTAGAAAGAGCTCTAGTTAAAAGAACTCTTTAACAGTCAGCAGTGCAGATATTATATTTGTGTACACATTTTTCAGGATTGGGTTCTCACTAGGGAACTCCTCATAGTTAGCAGCACACACATGAAACGTTGATAGCGGTTATTAAACAAATGTATTTTTAGTTAATTTATTTATACCAAAAATTTGGTAATCTTATCTTGAATCTAGCTGCTACGAGCGACAGTATCATTCCCATTTCCAATATCATTATGGCGAAAACCAATTATTAGACTACCAAAAACTACTAATCTTGGCATAGGGCCCCGGTCACCATCGTGACTCTATTGAAAAGCAATTTAAATCGCACTTCTCGTGAATTTACTTCATAAAGAGGCGTACAGCTAACCATAAACTATTAACAAACTTTTTCTTGGTAGTAATGCCTGCACCTGAGAAATATGTTAATCTCATCTCAAAATACCCTTCAAGGTTTGTTAAGAGTAAACATAATGTGTGTCCGTATAGAATACAAATGCACAACGAATTATACTAATACGGCTTCCGATTGTGTCACTATCGACCCTCTCTGAACAGATTTTTGACTATTCACAGTCTGCTAATTAGATTTGTTACAGATATTGTCCATTATTACTTTGGTAGTGATATTGTGTTTTATCTTTTGGTTTTTAAAAGAGTAATTGCTGTTTCTTGGCGGATTCTTCTCAGCAAAACCGACCTTCCGAATCCGGTGGTAGATTCTGACGATTTTAAAGTGCTTGCCTGTAAAATCTAGTCAAATAAAGATCTTTTTAAGTTATCGTTTTTCAATGATATAACTGTCAGTTTGTGATACACAAATTTGTTATAATTTTATTCATTTAGCTTGCACTGTTCTATGGTTTTGTCTATTGCAATGACCGATGCTCTCACACAAAGCAGTAGTGAGTAGCTTAGCGTCAGCAACACGCGAGATACCCTCTGCTGTTGCAAGCGTCCATAGGCTACGGTAACCGCTCACCGTCTGGCTGGCCGTATGATCATTTGCCGCCTTAGTGGTATTAAAAAAAGAAGTTTGCAATATCAAACAAGAAAAACGTGCTACCACTACACACGAACGACATTACGACTGCATGTATTGTACTACGTTTACAAATAAAAATAATTGATATTTAACATCTTTCCACTAGCTTGCTGCAAACTGTGACACGTCATATTATGCGACTACTATTAGGTTCGCTCTCTAATAGAGAGAGAGTCTCTATACAGTTTTTTTTATTATTTTATACTTTGAATATCAAAATATTGCCAGAATGGCTGTCACTTCAATATATTCTCGTCTTAAATGATACCATAGGTAATGTGAAAGTACAGTTTTTTTTTATTTACAAATGCCACGATTAATGGTTTGTATCAATACAGTTTTTTTTAATTTTTTAAGCTCTCGCCTAACAATATAAATCCATCCGAGGTTCGTACACAAAATAAAATATATATTTTCCTCGTTATTGAAGTTAAAACATCGCGTGAACTTCGAGTCCACCCACACGGTTCACTGTCCTAGTTTATTTAAACAAATTCCAATATATCTGCGCGTCTTCGTGCGAATTACTGTATCGGAAGGAAACTAAACAATAACATGACTGGTTTATGTATAAAGATGTCTCGTTCGTGGCTTTGAATTATTTCAACAGACTTCCTTCGCCGTAAGTAAACTGTACAATCAAAACAATCACGAGATACTTATGTTATTTAGCGCACTAATTTGAATTGCACCAAAAGTATTCCACGCATGCCCACATGTAATGAAAATACAATTTATTTATCTTCTACTCCTCTCCTAGCTTGTTTTTTCCCAACCTGATATGACATTTGACATCTTATAAAATAAATTAACAACTTTTTTATACTTATTCCGTGTTTTCAAATGGACCGCAAAATTAATCGTGTTGTTACTCGAATGTTTATCTTTCGAAATGTGATTTTTTACATTATTATGATAGATCTCGTTTGATAAAAAACACATATTAGGTACAGGATCGCGAAGGAATGCTTATCCCGGATTTATCCGAAGAGTTTAGATGTATTACACTACACATATTTAAAATTGTTCTCTTGTAAAGGCGTGAATAAAGATCGCAGCTGATCCGAAAACAAAATATCCGGCAATGGGATATGATACGTCGAATGAGTTAAATTAATGTGTCACATCCTTCCTCTCGCTTTTCTGCGATCTGTGGGAGTGATTTAGTGTAAAGGGACGGGACGGAAATGTGTTACAGGATGTTGGAGAAGCGCGCTTTATGATTTGACCAATGAGATGTACAGTTGGCCGTCAGATGACATATCATTATGCGACCATTGTATGTAAAGCTTGCTCGTTTTCTTCTGCATTTTCAAGGCAGTCTAGTCTTGTCTGGTCTTGATTTAGTAAAGAAAGAAAAATCTCGTTGACCTTTGTTTTTATTGACATTAACTTATACTATACCTATATTTACCAATTCTTTTCGATACACGTTTATATCCGATGTCCAACCACCGGCTTCTTTGTTCTTAGCAGATGACAGCGTAGGAATATCTGACTACGACCTTGGCAGCTGTAGTATGGTTTGCTCATGTATGTATGTATGTATATATATACAGCTGATGTTTATTCAACAAGCACTGTGGAGTCGCCATATTCAACTGACGTTTTGTTTACGCACTTGACGTGATACGATGGGAATATTTATCAACAGCGTCCTATTCTAATACTTAATAGTATTATCAAAAGTCCCTTTTTAGTTTTAAACTTATACACGAAGAACCTCAATTCAAAATGTAAAATATTTACCTAATTATTATAATAGCAAATCAAGAATGAAATGGCGCTCCATACTCTGCCTTCTCGATGAGGGATCTGGCGCGATGATATGTATACATATTTTAATATATAAAATGGACACGGAACACTTATCATTGAATAACATGGTGATAATGATAATTCCAATTTCTCTCCAAGTCTCAAATTTGCGTCTTTATTACCTCTTGTTTGTAGTTATTAAGAGTTTATCAACGCATTCCTCGTCACGTTATTGCTGCAAGCTGGGTGGATTTCAAATTGGCTTGATAAAATGTAATTAATTTAATGATTATTGTATGCATGCAATAAATGAATGTATCAAAATATGCGTAGAAATTTTCTTTATTAAACCATAGTGTAGCGCTGTAAGTTATTGTGGTCATTGGAACATTATAGTGATATGAAGTAGGTACTTGTTATGGTAATTGCATGTTATTCAAAGATAAGGAAGTCTGCGGTCGGTCAATAAACGTTTATAATAATATTGTGAATCCTATCTGACTATTCTCCTTGTTCGGTTATACGCATTTACATACATTTTTTATGTTTCTTTCGCAAATGTGCCGAAATGGCTAAACTATTTTCCCTTATTAGGTGGAAAATTAATGTATCAACCATAGAGTTTGAAGGGATTAAATTTAAAAACAGTAAATTAATCCGACAGTCCCGTACGTTATAAAATGTATTCTTACCTATAGATGGAAATGCATACAGGTTTGAATATTTATATATATTGACCTCATCCTGACAACGAGAAATTATATTTATCACCTCAGAGTAAATAATATACCTATCACCGTAATCCTGAAACATTGCTACAGAAAAACATTTTATACTGCACAAAGCTGTATTGTATGACTAGACTTGAAATAACCAGAATATACATCTAAATTGTCAGCTAAAAGATATAAAAAACCAAGGTAAAAAGGATATATGTATTTTGAAGTTTATTTTAAGGACAATCTATTCTTTATATTGATGTATGTTATGTATATACTTATGACAGGTTGCGTGACCTTAATATCAACTTCGCGATCAGTTTTACGATAACGACAGACGGTCGGTTACGTTCAATTAAAAAAAAAAGGTTCGTAACGATTTAAATGTATAAATCGTCTGTAATCGGTATGACTGCCTCGTACGCGTACCTACTGTCCGTGATCCGAATATCAATTTGGAACACCTTCCGCTTCCTTCTTTTGGTCGCTAAATTCTAAACAGCGCTCCGAAATTATCATGATATGTTTTATGTATACAAAGATTATATATATAACTATCTACATTACTATAGCAGAGCTGGTAGGAAATCCAAAAAAATGTTCGAAGAAAAATTTTTGACTGAGGATTTTGACCCCACCTACCAGGCTCAACTATAGCTAAGAAGCATCCAAAATTAACCATTCTAGCGTTTTCGTGTCCCAGACTTGCGTAATGCACGTTCGCAATTATACATGGCGCATGAAATATACAAAAAAATACTGACTGATACTGAACTGTTGGCGTTTTCATGAGTCATATGAAGCGACCGATTTAAAACATTTATACAAACACCAAGACAGGGTTAGTCTGTGGTTCTATTGTAATCCTTAAACAACTGGTGCAGAGTTTACATTGCTTTAAAATTTTAATGAGTAGGTACCCAGTTTTTATTTGGATTGCCCGCAAAGGGCGCACGTTTTGTTTTGTTGTAGTATGGTATGAACGAAAACAATACAAATTAAATCGGCAGCCGGCAATGTTTTCCAACTTTTGTTGGCAAAGTTCCCTCTGACAATAACGTGCAAGCAAGTGCTGCACACAAATCGCGTTTAGACTTATCAATGAACCACTACGTAGGTACGGTGAATAATCACACGACGATAAAAGATAAAAAATTAAGACAAGAGTCATGGCGCACCTATAATCATCGTAGAGATGCGATTCGATGATATTTCCTCAGTGGCATTTTTTAAAACGTTCCCGGTTCCAGAGCGTAGTGACTTGTGCCAAGCGTAAACAGCCGCGGCCGTAAACAGCCGCGGCCGTATTTATGTAGGTAATCATGCATTGTCACGGGAACCATACGTGCATGCCATTTCAGCTCCATCAGACACTGGAAAGTGGGTGAAATTTAAGATTTGATTACACACACACACCGAACAGAACTAAATAAAAGCTGGAAATGACGTGGACACTGCGAATGAAACCGCGATGAGTAACGAGCGATACCTAACATTCAACTGATTATTTAGAGCATCGCTATTGTACTAGTATTTAGAAAAACATATTATTGATTGACAAACGAACTGTGGTTTGTGAACAAAGGACATTTATTAGAAGTAGTGGCTACAGCGAACAAGGGCAGTTATAAATAGGTTAGGCAGCGTTCACCGCACGATCCTCCGATCCGATGTTCCTTCATGATCGTTATTCGGAGGCGCCATTTAGCGCACCCAAGTGAATCACACTTATTCGAATCGCACCGAAAGTATTACCACCCACATATCGCACCCGTATAAATAAACCGATGTATTATTCAAGCAGCTAACGATCGTCTGGTATAAGCGCCTACAGAGACGGGTGAACAGTAGGCAAATAAAGATATCGAATCCAATTTCATACTATCGGGGCGATTCAAACCAGTGCACTTCGCATGCATGCTTTTATTTTTGGGATAAGAAGGGATTCTGATCGGTCTGAACCTGTAAATTAACTGTATGCACGGCACAGGCAAGCATGAATGATGAAGCAATTAATCTGACAGTTTTCTGCCACTTTTGTCAGAATCTGACGAGACTGCTGGTCTCGTGGTAGGTTATAGGTATACCTGACTAGACTACTACACTTTAGTTCGCGGGTACGATTCGATACCCGCCGGGGCAAACATTTATGTGATAAATAATCCCTTACGTTGCGTCTGGGTGTTTGGTATTTACAAAAAAAAGTATTATGTGTTACTGGTTCTCATAGTTCACAAGCTTCGCTTAGTTTGGCGATAGATGGCGCTGTGTGGTAATGTCCAAACATTATTATTATTCAGGCAGGTGCTCCATAGCTCAGAGTAGATAATATACTACGTACAATCCATAGGTACTTTAAGCGGAACCTATGCAATGCACTTTTCTTTAATGTTTCAGCCAGCTAAAAGGCATTACCAATGATAACATAGCAATTTACTTTTCTTGTTTGTTAGTTATCAATATTATATTAAAATTTATAGTAAGCAACACTCCCCATCCCTATATTTTAAATTCGCGTACGGTACGTGCGACGCGTGGCGTTCCCCCGCGTCGCTACGATAACTAATTACTAGCGCCATTGTCACTAGAGTCAGCGCAGAGTGCAACCGTAGTTTGATGACTAGGTAACTATTCCCAGTGTGTCGCCTGGATGATTATTATAATAAAAAACTCTCTCTTCCTTTTTGGCCGTTGAACATAGTGCCGGTGCTGTAATTTTGTCTTGTGTGAAAACCTTTATTATAATATTGTACTGTTGAAGACTCAAAGTGATAATAAAATTGTATTGCTCTTATAAATAAACTCGTGCCAAATACGAAAAATTCTATTAAAGGTCACAGCTCTATTACAGATTTGTGTGTGCTAATTACTCTAATTAGGTAGGTTTAATTAATACAAATCAATTAAAGTGCAGGTCTAATTCATAATCTGTATCACTAACCAACATTGGCGAGTGATCTAGAAAGAATAAAAGATTCATAATTATAAAGTCCAACGTTTTTTTAAACTTACATACTCGTATCTGTTAATGTGACAGGACTTTTATAAATTAATGGCTAACGTTTGCTCACGACTTTAGGCGAAAAGCTTTTTTTATCTCGCTGTAAACCCATTGTTTCTACGAAGTAAAAATAACCTAGATTATTCTCTGAAAAGCCATCTAACTATTACCGAGTCCCGCGGAGGTTAGCGTGGACGAACAGAAGGACAAACATTTCTAAAACGCTTTATTCTGTGATAAGGGTTTTACCAAAAGACATTTCAATTTTATATAGCAGAAAATTTGTCACGTGACCTCGATGTGCTGTTAGGCTTTTCTGGATGAATGATCGATACAAAACGTACACAGAGGACGTAGAGTTCACCAACCAATGTTTCCGCTACACAGTATACTAAATATTACACGCATTTATCCTGCATCTCTTCAAATATACATTCATAACAAAAATTAGTTACGACACCATTCAAAAACTACAAAAAAAACTCCGTTACGTAAGAAGGTAGAAATTAAATTATCAGTTGTTTTCGTGCACTGCTGATGAAATTAGCGGAGATGTAACGTTAGTATTTATCACCTCATTATTTACAATCAAGCAACAATCTGCCTAATCAATGCAGCCAAATTTATTGGTCATTAGTCCAACATTCTATTTTCATCTCTTTTGCACCTCGATTGCTCTCCCTCTCTTTTATTAGCAAAACAATAAAACAAACTTCGATGTTACTAAGTCATAACTGGACGTTATATTCGCATGGAAATATTAGAACACATGTTGGAACAACCTTTGCATAGAGGAGTTTAGATTTGATTTATGTACCTGGCAAGCTATTACTCGCAATCAATTTTGATTTGATTAGGATCAGTGCCGGTAGCAGGAACATTGTCGACAACGTTTTCGTATCGCCTTCGACTATCTTTGTATTGGATAATGAACAGCGCTGCGGCGGTGAAAAGTGGAACTAAAAATGAGTATGACAATTTTGACATTTCGCGAGTTACGTTTTCTAATACGTTGTCGACAATGTTCCTGCTACCGGCATACAATCAGAATCAGATTGATACAGATAATGTGTTTGAACCTATATTATATACAATAATGCACATGGTACCCCGGTTGAAAAATTGAAAAAAATAAAGAGAAATTCGAAACATGTGGATAGCATGCTTCATGTATGTATATGTTCACGCCTTCCCACAATGGTCCCCCACTTAGGTGTCAAACCAGTCTGATGATAAGCGGTTACCGTAGCGTATGGACGCTCGCTTACACTTGCGTTGCTAAGCCTGCAAAAATCACTTCACACCCTTCTTGAAGAACCCCATGCTGTATTACTTTGGGAAAACCTCGACCATTTCGGCACCAAAGTGTGAGGATAAATTCACCGAATCGGTGGGAATTCATTCGGGCGAGTGTGGTGGTAGATTTTTGCTGATACCCACAGCATATGTATTGAATAGATTCAGGTGTTACTTTGCGGAAATTCATACTTATATACTACAAAATACATTACAATTTGTTTTTTCTACCGTATCATACTCATTTAAGCGGAAAAAGCAAATTGTAATATATTTTGTATTCTATAACTTGTATCATATATATCTCCAAAAATATCCTAAAGTACTAGATTATGGTTATAATGATACTGCACCTTTCCTCATAGTATGTTTTTCCTCGTTTCAGAGCTACGCAATGAAAACGAGACAATTTTTAATAATGTAACATTCATATTTGGTGATTGTAACGACAATCTGAGTTGCCAATTCAATTGATGACTTTTAGCAATATCTCAGAATATATAATACAATACTTGACAATATAATCCAAGCTCCCGACCTTTATTCGTCTCATAAAAAAAATCCTTAGACCTTCAATCGACAACAAGTTCAAAACTAGAATAAAATAAAATATTCTGGACATCAAGCAAGATCAACAACAAATCTTCATCCTTGATCAAAAGCTATTTACCGAAAGTAAACTGGATTTATTTTGTACACATTTTGCGTTAATCTATTTTTGAAGTTCTCTTAACACCACAGCAATGATATGACAATACACGTTCGTATTGAGTACTGGTAAGAACGCAGAGTCACTGTCGCAACTACACAGTAAACAATGACTTGCGACACGGCTACCTAACCTAACACTCGGCGCACACGCATGCATGAATTATTGAACTTCCTTGCGACTTGTATAACTTAATAATTAAAAAAATCGCCTGCCTGGTTTCCGCGTGGTAATTTCATTAGTTCAGCACCATTTTAGATACCATTGCAAAAAGCAACGTCACAGTAGGTACGGTGACTAAAATAGTAGAGTCGCTTTCGTGTTTCAATATAACTTTAGGTACAAGAGAAACGATTGAAAGGAGAGGTCAACAATTGTTCGTCATAAACAAAGGTATATTGCACGATGCTATTTTTATTTTTGAAACAGTCTTTATAACATTTTTTGTTCGATGATGTCTCTATTATTGATTGTTATTATTGAATATTTATCACCAGTTTGGCAATTTATATTCATTGGTTTCTGATATCTCTTTTATTTATACTCTAAATATAGGTATCTTCTTCACGCCTTCCCACAATGGTCGTCGAAGAGCTAGGCAGAGTTGTTACAACACCCAATTTCCATCGAAGATGATTTGGTGCCAACGTGACAGATGGTGAAGCCGTCGCCGTCTGTTAGGCAAGACATGTTCTTGTATTTGGTATCAACCTACATATTAATATTTAATTAGTTTGTATAGAGGATACTTGAAGACATTGATGAATGTAAAATAAGCAACAGGTGTGCAAGTGCAAGTCAAGTGTGAAAGGCGCTCTATACTCTCAGCCTACTCCGAAAGGGACTCTGCGTGATGACATGTATGTTAGTAATACTTCATCCCGCGACTTTGTCCGCGCGTAGCAATATAATATCACACAGAAATAAAATGTTTCTACTGGTGAAATAATTTTCAAAATCGGTTCAGTAGTTCAAGAGATTACTTTCTACAAACAAACTCACAAACTTTACTTTTTTATAACATAAAACGATGTATGTATACCTGCTACAGTTTGCATACATACATTTCATCACGTCGCCGTACAGAGTACCATTTCACTCTTGACTTGCACTCATCCTTTGCTCCTCCTACATTCATCAATCTCTTCATACGAGCTCTGCTCTACATTTACATACCGACAGAATATTACTAAGCAATCGAATGTATATATATATATATATATATATCCCAATGGGTAACAACATATAGACCAGTAATCAAGGCAATCGTCGTAGTATATTACTTATAGTATAGGATTGGAAATCAGCAATAGTTTAACGGCTCTCAGTTAAACGCCTTTCACTAAAAGGACTATTATGTCATGGAGTCTGTGTGACCTAGTTCCGTTATAGGCCCTATAAAGGCAAGTTTAAAATATACCAAATAGCTTCGCTATTAATATTTTCCGAAAGATGATATATATATATACACTAGCGGCCCGCCCCGGCCTTTTTTGTCTACCCGTGCGAAGCCGGGGCGTGCAGCTAGTATAATATATAGCCTATATATGTTACTCAGTGATAATGTAGCTTTCTAATGGTGAAATATTTTTTTAAATCGGTCCAGTAGTTTCGGAGCCTATTCAATACAAACCCACAAAAATACAAATCTTTCCTCTTTATAATATTATTAGTAAATATTAGTAATTAGTATTAGTATAGAACTATAGATAATGTAATATGTTTACGTATATATTTTTAAAGAAATTATTATTACTGTATGAACAAGGCATAATGAAAAAAAAAATGAAAACGAATAACTTTGTTATTTATTATTATAAAATCTAAGTGGATTGATATTTATAGAAGGCAATGTACTTTGTATAAATTTACTACGATAAATAAGAGATTTTAAGAAGAATGTTTGCTTTAGTAATCTAGGTTAACTATTATTCAGGGAAAACCTTTTTTATAAAAAAAATACCGTATCACAAAATCAAATTAACTGGTTAAAATCATAATTATTTCTACTTTCTAGTGAAAGTCCTGTAAAAAAAAGTTCAACCGTTCCCCAGAAATAGTTCAAACAAACCAAAATTAAGGTTGATTTACTTAATTAACTTGTGGTTTTTATTTCAAATTTTCATTCGTGAGGCGTTAATTAAACTGTCGTAACCCGTTTCGGCGGTCCAATCATATTAAAATCACATTCCGTTTTCTGTGTTGCAAATATATTATTACTAGCTTCTTTCCCAGCGAATTCGCCCGCGTAGCAATATAATATTATATGTGTAGCCTATGTTACTCAGAGATAATTTTAGCATTCTACTTATGAAATATTTTTTCAAAGCAGTCCAGTAGTTTTTGAGTTTATTCATGACAAAAAAATATATATAAAAACATATCTCGCTCAGAGAATCAGCATTGCTATAACGCTAAATATCATTTTATAAATAATGGTCCACTTATATATAGAAAAAGAATTTCAAAAACCATAAATTCGGATTCAGTGACCTCATATTACCCTATCCCGCGTATTTAACAAAATAATCGGATTTGAACAGACACGGCCGATTTACAATTTTATAATAGTACTAGCTGCCCGCCCCGGGTTTTCACGGGTGGACAAATATTTGATAAATGTCTGATATGCTCCAAAACTACTGGACCGATTTCAATTTTTTTTTAAAATTTACGGGGATGAAAAATAGATGTTGGCTGATTCTCAGACCTACCCAATATGCACACACAATTTCATGAGAATCGGTCAAGCCGTTTCGGAGGAGTTTAACTACAAACACCGCGACATGAGAATTGTATATACATATAAGATAGATGACTTCAGCTAATTTCGTTGATATATTTTAATGTCGTTCGATAAGTGTTTCAGTTCAGTATCTCATGTTCAGTACAATTTAATTTTAAAGCTGATACGAAATATTTTATCATAAACGAAAATAACAATTCCTCGTATTTAGTTTATCGTGCGGGGGCAGACATCAAAAATAATTTAATCGATGTTATTTAATTAATTACTTTCTTTGATAATCACTATCGGCTATTTCAGTATGAACAATTATTAATTGTATTTCTAGAATGGTCTCAAATCAATAAGCTATTGTGTAGATATAAAATAAGAAAATAATATAATTTATTTATAACAAATTACCTCACAGGCTATAAAATGTGTTGACGTGACTTTTGGCGTTAGGATAATCTGGCTAGTGAAAACGTATCTCTCACTTCACTTACGGACATCTTCGAATATATCACGATTTATATTGTAGAGTCAAATCGATAAAACACAAATAAATTGCCGTGTCAAAAAACGAATACATATCTGGCCTAGGCATAGTTGGTAAAATTATGAATTCACTTTTATTGGTAACGCACGCCGCGGTATGCAACGTAATGAGAAACTCTTTGGTTTCCTAAATTATGGACTACTAGCTTCTGCCCGCGACTTCGTCCGCGAGAATCTAACACTTTCCCGGGATAAAAAGTATCCTATGCGCTAATCCAGGTTAATAAACTATACGTGTGCCAAATGTCATACAAATCCGTTGAGCCGCTTTTACGTGATTGAGCAACAAACATTCATTCTTACAAACTTTCACATTTAAAATATTTGTAGGATTTTAATTGATGAAAATATGAAGCTACTGACCTCGGAAGTCTCTGCGTATTGTTCTCCATGCTCGTCTTGATATGTAATGTTGATGTGAGCCACAGTGTAGGTGTCCGGCAGGAACCGCTCGTCCGTGCCAGTCGGCCCGTACCGAACGGACTCGAGCTCACTGCCCGGCGCATGGCCAGCCACCAAGTTCATCACCCAGCCCAATGCCGCCAAGCCAGACCACAATTCAGTCGGACGCATTTTACAAAAAACACATTCGAAAATAAACAACACTACACAATGTGGCTCCGCACAATTTCGTAAGTACACGCTTGAACGGCCGTAATGTTTCTAAACATTGGCGGTCGAAACGATATCAATAAACACTAGCACAATTTCTAGCACGTCTCTGCGGCGCGCGTGCCCCCGATGTATGAAGATAAAATGAAAATTCAACACGACTTTATCAACTCTGCTATCGGTTAACGAAAACAGGCGTAACGAATTTAGTCGCGATACGTTATCAGTATCATTCGCAAGGTATTTGCACAACACTAGCTTCTTGAACGAACTCAGGTGCTCTTGACTTGAAAGCTGCTTCTTAAGGCGTTCTACATTCGACGAGCGTCTTCGTATTTGGCTTACGATTTAGGCTATGGTCATGATATCGATGTAGTATTTTGCATTTGGACTTTACTGTTAATAGTTTTGATCAGGTAGTCCACCGCACACCCATAACCGTCGAGGAACCTCACAGCAGCCGGCAACTGAAACAATAGAGGAGTGACATCAGAAATGACGGCAATTTAGCTTATAGTCACGTCGGTAGTATAATAATACATTATCAATTAAACATTGGTATAGAGGCTCCGTACGATGCATGTAATCTAACACGCAAGGGCTCATTATGTTACGTTACGTCTGGCAAACTCTTTACGTGTGTGTTTCATTGTGTAACTGATTACATAGGTAGCAAAATGGTTTTGAAGACGGTGAACGATTAACTCAAACTACTAGTACTTTTCAAGAGGTTTTAAATGAGTGACGTCATAAGTGTAGGTAGGTTATGGTAGCATTGGTGGCTTAACTAATCTCCAGTCAAGATATAGGTAAGTAGGAGAATTCTGCTATGGTAAAGTATTTTTAATTCTTAAAGAGAGCATATTATTAACTTTTAACCTTTCACCTTAAAACCGCAATATTAATTACATTTTAACGATTAAAGGCGAAAATATCTTCAAGTCTTCATATATCTTGCTAAGATATTCATAATCATGTAGGTCAGATTTTTAAGTCACTTTTATAATTAAGTAAATTAAAAAAAGCCGCAAAATACAAATACACAATTTAAAAAAAAACTAGGTCATATACAGAACCGTCGTTTTTGAAGTCGGTTAAAAATACCTAACCTAACCTACTTAAAAGATAGTCTTATAACAAAATCTAATCTTATTCAAACAATGCGTGTGGCGCGTAGGTACACAAAATGTTAAAAGGATATAATTTTAGAATAACAATGTATCAAAATCACGGATTTGGAGATAAGAGGATGATAATGCGGTGTGTATGCATGCACGTTTGTTTACGTAGGTTAACTAAGTGGGACAGGTCGTTGACACGAGGTCGTTCACAGAATGAGATACCATACTAATGCCTCCATTCATACAAGGAAGGAAATTTATGGCGTTTTTATAAGAAGTAAAATGTATACTAATTAGTTCTGGTAGTATTCAACCTATTTAAACAAATAATTTCTTTACAGTCCAGTCTCATCTGTAACCGATCAGTGACGTCGACAATGGATCACGTTCAGCTAGAAGGAAACTATCGTATGTCACTGGAGCATTGAACACTCACAGTTTGTACTATTCGCAGACAGGCAAGGAGTTTCGCTTCTGGCGGTAAGGTAAGCATGATGAAAATAAACCTAGTACGTAACTTCGTCTTGGTGAAATTCTAAATAGAAGTGGCGAATTTCTACTTCTGGTTTTCCGGTTTCAGGGAACTGCAATTCAATGTGCAGTTGTAGTGACGCACTCAACGAAGTGTATCCAATAAAATACTTATAAACCACGACCCTTCGACGGTGATAAGCTCCAGATTTACATCGACCAGCTTCTTGACTCTTTTAATTCGAGCTGATATAAAGCAGAACCATGCCAAGGTAAGCACAATATTCCATACAAGATTTTTACTTGCGCTTAGTTTATGTTCCATGTGGCCTTTTAACGTTTTAGCTGCGGGTTGAGCATAAACGAGACGAAATTGAGTTATAGGGACAATGCTCTCCTTACCCTACATAAATAGCCTACTGTTGGGCGTCGGCGAATGCTCTTTCTATAGGTTACCGAGCCATAGTCCACTCCAGTTGGATTGTAGCTCTTATGTAAAAGGATTGTAGGCTTCACATATTCACGTGAATTTACTTTATATCTGCAATCCTTACAGTTGGGAACATGTTTGGAAATAATATTTACATAGAGCCAAAGTACATAGGTAGCTACAGAATAAAATGACCGATTGAAGTGTTAATTCGAGTTTACATTACATAGGTATTGTGACGCACTATGAGAGTAACTACGATAAGATAATTTGTAAAAAGACTTATGTTCAATGAACGTGAAATTTCGGACGTGGTATCAACACTATGAACTATACTGATGGCGTTATAATATAACTGCCAAGTCTACAATGATTTAAATAAAATACTACAAGTAAAGTAAATTATAAAAATAAAGATATTTTCTATGAAAGTTTATCGAGCGCCGCCATTGAATTTGTCTCCATGTGTATAATTCATTGCCCGGTCATTTGTACGCTGTACCTATTATGAAAAATATAGGTATTTTAAAATAATCTGCAGCTACACTTGTGTTACTGATTAAATAATGTAAGGATTAAATTAACAGCAGCTGAGTATAAGCGCAAGTACCATTGTGTATTCTGTGACACACTATAAACTGTTTGTAATTTCAAATATATTATGTCAAAAATGTTCTAATCTGAATTGTTTGATCCAACATGCATTCTACCAGTAGTTTTCCTTAGCAACCACAAAACCAACGATAAGTTACGTTTTCACTCAATCTTTCTATACACACGCAAGTCCTTAAACAAACAAGAAAACCTTATCGTTTCATAAAAACTGTAACAAATAAAGCTCACTTTTTAAAAGGAAATCATCAATGTAAGAATTATAATCGATTTCGAACTAGTAAACTCTGTTTGTTTGTTACCTTTTCACGACTAAATGGCTGAACGGATCGTAATGAAATTTGGCAATAAGATAGAATATAACCTGGGGATGGACATAGGATATCTTTATCTAGAACCACGTGGACGAAGCCGTGGTTGAAAGCTTACTAATAAGGTTATGTGCAATTTATACGGCGTGTTAAATTGTTGATACAAGAATAGCTCGATACTTTGCTCAAGCTAAGTAAGGGCTTCATAGAATTTGTATAGAAGATGTAAAAAGCACGGAAACATTTATAAAATTAAATTATTAGCCCTAATGCGTACTTAATACCTACTGCAAATCTTATTTCTGGTTATTAGGTCCCAGTGACATGTGTACATACTTCCTTATGCCTGTTTACCATATTGTACTAACTTCAGTTTACCACTATTGCAAAGTGTGATATAAGCGGTTGTAAAATATCTTGTTTTTTTATTTGATTAAGTTTTAAATACGGCGGTGTACTTTGCACTGAAGGCTTTAAAGAGATCGTGCTGATAACTGATAAGAAGCTTGAGTCTTACATGCGAAAACTGTCTGCCATTTAATGTTTATGTAAAGAAAAATCCTTTAAATATTTAAAGATTCTTAGCGATTACATGTTTTCCGGAATGTAAAATTACTTACTCTTTGCTTTACTAAAATTTTCGGGACCGGTTTTTAATCTATCATACTATTATATTAAAACAGTAGATTAAACCTTTACGTTTTAAAAATTTCACGAACCCTTTACATTTTTGCTAAAACTAAACAAGTCCAGTAACTTTTCTCAAACTCTGCTTTAAATTATTCCGCTCTGGCTGATTACACAGTCATTTCGAAATTTAAAAATAACATTCTATCCTACAACCTTCGGAAAGTGTGTCATTATTGTTTTTATTAAGTTTATCGACTTCTTCGCCTTTAGGTGAACGACATCGAACAGACGTGTGAATGACCTTTATCTCCGTAAAGTGATTAATTTTACAACTGATTTATAATACCGTAAACTCGGGAAACTAGTTATCGGTGTATGCGGCATCTAATGTAGGTTTATTGAATGGTCAAATACACATATTAAACTTTCTTCCAAAGAGTTAAAATTGGATTAACTTAAGCTGCAGTGTCTTGACAGGACATGATACTTTATCAATGAAAGCGATTTATTTGAAGTCAAACATTTTAATCGCTTGTTGGTAATGGTAGGTAGTTCCGCTTTTTTTCCAAACAATCATTATGGATATAGGTTCGTACAAGGCTGCGTCGGCCATGGCTCGCTATGTCCTTCAACAGCTCACGACACGAGTCACAACTCACGACATTGAAACTTGAGACAACCGTCAAAACGCCATTACAGCTAGCATGCTATTGAGTAGCGTTGCCATACGTCCGGATAAAGCCGGACATGTTAGACTTTTTGACCTCTTGTCCTGCCAAATTTGACTGCGTCCGGAACGTTACCAGAATAAGGGACGAATGGTTTTCTTAGTTATGGCAAGCATACAGCGTATCCTCCAGGCTCTGGAAATCTATCTATATCTTATAAATGACGTCCGTGGAATGGTGCCATAATGAGACAATTTGGATTTCAAACTCTGCGAATCGTCAATATGAATGTCTGAAAGTGTATATTTCAATGTATTCGCTCAAACCTGTCTAATATTAGCACCCCCTAATAAACTGAAAGGCCAACGTATTGGTTGTAAGGCCTTCCAGCAAGGTCGATTCAGCCGTGACTTGCCTGTCCTTTAAATGATCGACAATACTGACTTTAGGGGTGTCACATAGCCTACTTCTTTGGTCAATGTCGATTTTCATGTTAATGAGTTTATTAAAACTGGAATGATGGGATGGTATAGTTACTAGCGTTTGTGGACATGTGTACCTAGAGATTTTGTAACATTTCCAACCATAGATTACTAACGCAGTTAAGTACCTACGTTTTATTCCCATAATGTTCAACTGGCAGTTTGCGGTGATACAATCGAATACTCTTCAAATTAAAATCATATACCTACCATACAGGTAATGATAGAATTAATATTTAGTTCAATTTGAATACAACTCAGCAATCTAACGATGTACTATTTAATCTAACTTAGCTAATCTAAGTGCTGAATGAATATAAGAATCATTATTTATCTGAAACTAACGCCACATTATAATTAGCTGATGACAGTAACAAATATACAAAGTTAGCAAACGAGATCAATAAATTTATCTGACGCTATGTAATCCATTATGCATGCATTTATTCAAATATTGTCTTGCCTAAAGTTCAGAAGGTATCAAGTTTCATATTAGTTCAGACATGTAAAGTACCTCTTATTTTTAAATATACCCCTAATTATAAACGGCACTTGTGACTTTTTAACCCCGGATACAAAAAGAGGGGAGATAAGTTGAAACAGGCGTAAGGCACTATATTGTAGCTAAAAAAATATATTATATCTTACTCATGCCTTCAGACAGGAGTCTCCTTCAAAGTACGTAAACCGTAAAGTAAACCTTCTTTTGGTAGAACGATAACGATCTAATCTCTCTTGACTTGTGACAAAGTTATCACGTTTTGTAGGCCGAATAACCTAGTTTAACTGGCTTTTGTGTACCTACTTACATCTTATCTGTTTTATAACATTAAACTGGCAATAACTGTAAAAACATGCCGCATGTTTTTACTGATCTCGAAATTTTCTCCTCTCACTCGACTTCAGAAAAGAAAATAATGATTAATGAATTTAATGGGATAAGTATGTAGATGTGAAACCATTGATCATCTCGTAGATGCGAATATTTGGTTATTATTATTTTAAAATTCCTATATCCTTTATGTAAGAATTGTAAGATACATTTTGAACTGCTGATTAAGTTTCTACTGTTATAATTATACACGTGTAATCCGTCATCATTAAATCTGCTGTAGTGTTTTTCATTTGATCCATTTCCATTTTTCATATTAAAAGTATAACTGTGGTTTACCGATATTTCTTTTATCGATATCTCACGTCACTAGCAAGGGGTCATAATGTTCCCCCATCGCGTGTCTACAGCCTGAGCTGCTCAGTTAATGTTCGCACGAAGGTTGGCGTGAACTTGTACTAGCCCACTGCCAAGGCAACCAGCCGAGGTCAATTTCAGGGTGGCTTTTATATTATCGAACCGGAGAATTGCTTCTGTATTGTTTGGGGGTGATTTCCTGGTATCACGTAGTCGCTTTTTTCTGCGACTCATGGAAATAGGACTTTATATGTATCCAAAAAGGGAAACAATATTTTTTTTGGTGTTTTTTTTAAACAAGTTCACTAGATCCCGTCATACTAGATACAGTAGTAGACATACTGCAAGGTTTTCACGGGATACTATTGAATTCGTAACGTTTGGGTAAAAGTTATTTTAAAATTGTAAACATTGAAATAAGTCTGCAAACGGACTTTTTTTCCCATAAAATATCATGCAAGATACTATTAAGCAATATATTATCTACTCTGAGCTATTTGAATTTATTATTATGAAATAAAGAAACATTCTATGCCGAAGGAACAACAGGTCTTTAAGTGCAACAGACGAATGTAATAATTGATTATCCAACAATTTTGAAACTAGACATAGAGGACTAAATGAGCCAGATGTCAATAAAGATGCTTATAGATAAACTGCTATCAACTCTAAACGTGCAGATAACTTCACATCAAGGTTAGAACATCAGCAATTAAACTCAGATTCCAACCGTTCAGTAAATCACTTACCGATGATTAGGTATGGATGGTAAATTGTAAATTTCCCATAATTTCTTCCATCAGTCATTCAGAACGAGACTTCCTGATGGTACTTTAAATGTTTTTGTGTTAATCAATCAACTGACGAAATGGAGCAGAGCACCGTTAATTGGCCACTTTTTCTTGCGATTGAGGATTGACTTCCTTATATTAGGGGCCGTTCAAGTATTACGTAGCACTATAGGGGGCAGGGGGGTCTATGCTTTGCTTATTTTTTATATATAGAGGATGGAGGGGCCAGACGATGATTACGTCAGCAGTTGTTAAATATTTGCAACAAATCTGTTTACGAAATTCTAGAACGGCCCCTTAATAAAAAAGGTTAAACTTGTTTTTTTTAAGATCATAAGAATGTCTAAGAACAGGGATTTGATTTTTTTGATATATTTCGACGTTTATTGTCACAACTGTATTTTTTTACTGTGTTTAACAGTCGGGGATAAAACAAATTTGCTAACAAATAATAGGTTAGTTATTTTCTTCAACATCTTTTTTTATTGTGTAAGCTACTTCGTCACATGACAATTCTTGTTGACCAGTCAGATCTCAAGGGTGTTATAGTTAGTGAATTTATTGTTAAGCACACAAATGCAATATTGACCTCGACTTCAGCAACTAAATTGTTTGCTTATTTACGGTGGGGTCAGAGTTTGCATTCCTGTTGGGTCACGGGTGCTGAAAAATTTACCGACAACTTGACAAAGTGAGGTTATCTATATTACCTAGTTGGATTAAGTCGATAGTTGAAAACGATAACTTTGCTTGATGTGTTAATGCAAATTGATATAAACAAATATCGACTTTGCGCAGTTTAATGAGAGTTTATTATCGCCAGGCTATGATCATGGCGTAGATGCCGACGCTGGTCCAATAAATCCTGAATCTTATTGACGTATCTTAAAACAGCAGCAGCGGGTCAAACCTAATTATTTCTCTCGATCGTCTAGTTTTTCACAACAAGGCTTTTACATTATACCTCCTTCATAAATATAAATTAAGAACACCTGTTTCACGTACAAAAATATGTTGATGATACTATTATAGACATGAGTATGTCTAGTAGTAGAGTTTGTTTAAATACGGGAATGTGTACACAAGTTATGTCATATCTCCATTATGTCGTAATAGCGGAATTGATATGACAGTCCCATAATCACAGTAATGGAAGAAAAAACCTATTATTGTTAGCGGGAAGGGAAGTTGAAACAATGATTGTTATGTAATGACGATTAATTGATCCAAGCAAGTGTTTACGCGGAGTTAATCGCGTCGACCTATTGCTCGCTGGGCTATAAGCTAACGGAGATAACTTATTGCAATTATCGTAGAAACGTAATCAAAAACGTCATATTTCAGGTTTTTTTATACAACCAGGTAGTATGGAAGTCGTTCGCCTAATTCGCGTCTCGCCGCCCATGCAACAGTTGCAGTTCCAGCCAGCAGGCTTAGCCATGCTTACTATCTACTATCGTTAACCCTATTGAAGATAATATAAATAAATGGGGATTAAAAACTCTTACGTTTTGTCACGTAGTCAAGTTTTAATTCCCATACATTTATTTCGTTTTCTATAGCGTATTAGGAGCATAAATCGTAAAGTCCCGCGACGCACATAGCACTGCACCGCGCTCGTCAGATACTAGACCTTACTTCATGTTTTCTTTGTCCAGTAATTCCGCTAACTACAGTGTCCGGAACACGGCAATGCATAGCATACACAATACTTGGCGGCAGAATATCTGTTACTGTGGTGGTAGGTTGTTCATTCAGTATCGCCAAATTACCAAGTGAACGGACACTGACTTGCCGTTAATAGAAGAGGGCATTGTATTAGAACCTTAGCTATTGTAGGTACTGCTTCTATATTTTTTTGTCTTGTTATGTAAAAATGTGGTTTTCAATTTATATTGCTAAATTATAAATGTTTGTAGAGTTAGAGGCTGTTTTGCTTTATAGATACTAGCTTTCTGCCCGCGACCTCGTCCGAATGGAACAAATATTTCAAGCTGAAAAAATGTGAGTATCTACTGAAATAGATTTAAATTTAGCATCCGTTCAACTACTACTATATAATATTATTATAAGCAGAAGAATCAAAATATTTAAAACTAGCGGCCCGCCCCGGCTTCGCACGGGTAGACATTTATATCAAATATTTTGTCTACCCGTGCAAAGCCGGGGCGGGCAGCTAGCCTATGTTAATCAGTGATAATGTAGCTTTATAACGGTGAAAGAATTTTTGAAATCGGTCCAGTAGTTTCGGAACCTATTCAATACATACAAAAATACAAATCTTTCCTCTTTATAATATTAGTATAGATATATAATATACATATTCATTAAACTAGTCTCTAAGTATCATTGTGTCTCTAATCTCTATACACATACATAAATAAAATTAAAGTGACAGTTTGTAATTTCAAAGTAACAACATTTTACTACGTGCATATGAAACTCATAACAAAAACTCATTGTTTTTTGTGTGTTGGTCTGTTTGTTCCAGCAAATTTAAGGAACGATTTAAACAGGACTTTCACTGGCATATATTTAAATTCTAGATAAATAATTACAGTTCGCTGAAAAAACAGAAAATTGTGAACAAATTAATTCCAAGCGAACGCAGTTGTGTACTGGCACAGGTAGTTTAATATAAAATAGGTCAGATTCGAGAATGATTAATTCACAAGTTACAGAACAACTGGACGGCTGTCACATCGTGACAAAACGTCTATCTATACATAATTGAGCACACTCAGGCTAATTAAACTTAGAAGGTTACGTGATGTAATCTATGTATAAATTATTATATTACGTATGATGTAATGCGAATTAATTACGTTAAAATGGTGTGAGCCTAGAACGAGAATACGAGTATATGTATATGTAAAAACTGTAATCCGACTAGATAAAAGGAATCAAATCGGGCGTCCTCAAAAGACTCAACCAAAGTTTCAGCACAATAAGATCAATGGTTTTGGAATGGCGTTATTACAATGCTAAAGCCTACAATCCGAGCCATTCGTATTGCCTTGCCATCTTTGGAAATTCATTCCGGATAATGTGCCTTGAAGGTGACAAAACAAACTATCATCCACTGGAAGAATTCACGTGAATCTTTAACGTATTTACGACACATATTCAATTAGTTAGTATTCAAAAGCCTCTCTGACTCACTCGGGGTCTCTCATATTTACATACATTTAAATGTAGTTTACTTTTGATAAAATGTGTACAGATCAGTCCTTGCATGGATATCAAGTATACGCACCTCTAATAGGTCGTTATACGTGCATGACTAATGCTAATAGCGCAATAAGTCGTCTCATAATATTTTCTAGATTTAATTGTTCCAATGCACGCATCCGCAGTAATTAAAACAGGTACGCATTCAAGGCTTATTGTTCTTTTTTTTTTATAACCTTATCGTCACGCGATGTCACTGGTGAATGACAGATCACAACACTAGGCCTTTCTGTGTGTGTTTTTATTACGTATATTTGAAAATATTCTTTTTTTTTATAAACCACTGTCACCGGCCAACCTCCATGCATCGTTTATGTTCACCTACCAAGTGACATTAGCGGAATAGCAGAAGAAATTTCTAGTCTATGGTAAGCCATGATATCCTATGTATATCATTGTATATGTCGGTATAGGTAGTACATAGGATAGCATGGCTTAATAATAAGACTCCATTATTATTATTATTTTTTTACAAAAAGTAAGGACAGCACTACATTTTAAACAATGGAACAAATAAATATTTTAAGCATTCTGTGCCAGGCCAGAGGGGCTCGCCGTGTTGAGAGGCTGTTCATAAAATTCATGTAATATTAACGCACGTTTCTTTTCATTGTTTTGTACCTGTTCGTACGTTCAAATTGCGCGGGGCCTCCACTTTTATTCAGTTATCCGCCAAAAATTCTGTTCGTAATTAAATATGTATTTCAAGTAGTTTTTCCTCGATGTAACATCAACCTATTTGAAATAAGTAGACGCAATTTAATTATAAGTAGTAGAAAGTAGTGTAGCCAATTTTTTTATCAGACACAGGCCAATATTTTAGCTTTCCCATACATTCCGTAAGTATATTATGCATACATTTCTCAACACCACAGACACGGCCTACACACCGACGATAAGTATATTCGATATAAATATTACGAAAATAAATAATCATATTAAAATACTCGTTTGTATATTTTGTAACGGTATCCGAACCCACTAAACACTTGATCATACTCACAAATATTATGTTCATTTTGGCATTAAATTTGCATTTTGTATAGCGGCGTCTTTATTTAGATTTAATGGCTGCGTTTTAATACTAGTTGTATCACTTTCAGATTTGATAAGAATTAATTAAAGTTTCATTATAAATAGCACGATTAGTACTACTACGAACTCTAGGCCGTGGTGGCCTTATACCCCTGGTATTGCTAGCAGCTATGGGCTACGGTGACTGCTTACCATCAGGTGGGCCGTATGCTTGTGTGCCACCTTAGTGGTATAAAAAAAACTTAGTTATTTGTACTACTAAGACTTTACTACCTCAGACCATATTGTTGTCTGTGGCAAGTACATAACAGAGCTGAAGTAGTAGCGTTATACTCACTCACACTAATAAAGTAAGTAGATATAAGGGGAGACATTTCAATGCAAACGAAAACGACACGACTATCATATCATATCATGTATCCGACATTAGTGGCACTTACCATCAACATTAATCAAACCTTTATATGGCGGGTGGATGACGTATGGTAGTGTTAAATACATATAGATGTATGATAATTTTAGATCATATATGATCTATGTATGATAATTTAAGATCATATATGGTCTAAAATTATCATGTATAAAGTATAACCATATAAATGTTTGCGTTACAAGTTACAGCATCCAGTCAAATTCAGGCACAAAGAATGTTCGGAATGAATGTAGTTTCATATCAGTAATAGAAAAGAGGTTTCCTCAGCATAAACATGCAGCATGATGCTGTATATATCCAGATCCTGCAGAAATATCTTGACGAATATCATGCTAGACCAACGCGTAAGTATTATTTCCTTTCACGCTGCCCTATTACATTAAGTGTAACTCAATACGCTATTGTCATTATAAAGTCTTATTACAAGCTGTCACTCTATGAATAAAACTCGGAACAATGCATATTTTCTCTATTCTGAAAAAACACTGTAACTTAATGAGGGTGAAACAATATCATGTGTTAACAGGCTCGTCTACTGTGTTTAGATTTTACATACCTATAATATAGAAAAACCTGGTATTTTTAGCTTCCACTGGTTGCAACTCTACAGCAATTCAAATGACCGCTGTCAAGGTAAACGGGCTACAAAATAAGTAGGACTTTTCAGTAATACTGACATAAGATTATATGACAAGATCTCCGGAAGAGTGTGTTAGAAAACGTTATGAAAATAGTTTAATGATGTAAAGCTGGTGATTATTGATCATTTATAATGACTACCGTAACGTATGGGATTTTACGGGATTGATCCAATTCCCAACACAGATTATTATCTTGACATAACTACCTATATCAATGTGTGTGTTCTCTTCTGACATGAGACCACATTAACTTGGTGTACCCCTCTTTCTGCCAAATATAAAAAGACATTCAAGAAGGCTCACGTAACTGTTCGAAGCGTCGTCAAATGCTGCATGGACATTCGGAGGCCAATCAAAATTAATGTGGCATCAGATTTGAATGGCGTTTCAACCGGCCATTTTAATTGAGGGATGAAAAGTTGCTTGTGCCCTGCTCGTGCTAGGAACCTATCTATTTTTTTTTCATGCAAATTGGGTTGGTAGGTTGTAAACAGAAAACAGACAGTCAAAGATTTCTCGGGTTTCCATTACAAGTGAGGATAACAGTATTATTTCATGGCCAGAGCAATCTTTTTATTTCTTACTTAGTAATTTGAGTGCCACAACGAATTGGTTTGAAATGGACATAATTAGCAACCAATGCAGTCCGGGCAAATTTTAGAGGTCGTGAAAGCAACACGCCCACTTTACGATGAAGCCGTTGAAATATTGGTACATCCCGATAAGGCCCTGGCAAATATCAAGGTAAACTACACAAGAACTTTATAAATAGCTTCACATAAGGAAAAATATTATAGCTCATAGCAATTAGGAAGTAAGTAAATAAATAAAAAACTTAATGTCGTAGGATATTTAATACTGAATACCTAATTCCATTCGATACGCCATGAACAACAAACTAGAACAAAACTAAATATACCTACATACATATTCAAAGAACATAGCTATCTAAACAAGTTTGGAAGCAAGTAGGAAAGTGTGGCAACAGATGGGCGATGGCATTGATGCTCAATTTCGATTCAAGAATAAATAACACATATTGGAGAAAAACTAGTCGGTTACACTTTTACAACTTTGGGTAATACAGTTATCGTACGGTATACGGCATTAATTTACAAATTGATTGTGTATTTTAAATCTATCACTAATATAGTATTACCCTTTTAAGAATATTATTTACATTACAGTTTATGCAATTATCATAAACTTATATATAAAAACATAAATCCCTTTTCCCCTTGGTCACGACATCACGCGTGAACGGCTAGACCGATTTCGCTATTTTTTTTGTATATGTTATAGTCAGGAGAAAGTTCTTATGAAAAGAAAAAAAACGTAATTTTTATTTTGGGAAAAACTAAAGGTCTTTTTTCTTAAGGTGCATTTGATATATTAATTCATATGAAAGGACAACGTTTGTCGGGACAGCTAGTATTCCGGTAAATACAAAGGTAGGTACGCGGGAAAACACTGCTTTCACATTTACCTGTTCGGCAGGTCGGCAATTAACTTGCCTCGCGGTCTTCATTGTTCCGGATCTAAAAGTTGTTTGGTTTTTTACCTCTTTGTCTCCACCTATTTGATCAAACGTTTGACCAACATAACACACTGATTATCAATCCCTGAAATCTGACGTACATCGTCCAACAGACAAAGGCGAAATCAACCGGTAAGGCTTATACAATACATAAACAATAAGCTTTGATTATATACAAAGACAAAAAGATGTAATTTTGCGAGCATTCTTTATTATTCTGAAGAAGTAATATTATAATTTATTTCCAAACATAACACATGGACAGATTATAGAACAGAAGACCCAAATATCCTTCAGACTCTAAACTGCATGTAGCTCGTACAATTCTGTATGAGTGAAGATAAGCATAACCTACTACTGTTACCAAGACCTGTTGATTATGTTAGCTGATAACGAAAAAAATACAGTTTAAACCAATGATAATTATTATCACATATAATATAATTGGTTTAAACACACTTAAATTTATTTAACCCGATGATCCTGGTCAAGATATTGGATAAAGTTATGAAATGATTGTACTGTCATCGATCCTTAATACGTGTGCAAATTTTCAAAATGACCACTAGTCTCGAAGACGGTGAAATTAACGTTTAAAGATTCCGTTACATTGATAGAATACATAAAAGTGTAGCTAGTAAAAAGCGTGTTAATAAAGCGACACGTTGCAAGACTTGCAAGAATATCATTCAGGAAATCGAAAATGTTTCGCACTTGTCATATATATTTGTCATGTAGCTTGGTACATGTTACTCGGATACGGAAAGGAAAACCATGGCATGTCATTAATAACTATGATAAAATTGCAATAGGAAGATCCTTGAACGTCTCAGGGAAGTGAGAAAATACTGTAATGATTTCGTATTAAAAACACATACAACGTATTAAATTACCTACAACACTTGAAGTTACATTTACACAGGAACGTGACGAAATGGATCGATTTCCAAGTTACAAAGAAACTACGGGTGGCAGAATGTCGTGTAATGCAGATATTACTTGGTTCGTATATTGTATACTGAGTAACACACATTTACACAAATGTGTGGTTTAAAAAATCACAAATTCCGATACATATTATTATTTTATTCAAATGGATAGGTAGTTAGTTAGTTACCCAATTTATTTTACAATAATAAGCCCCTGAGTACCTACATTGAAACAGTTAGATAAATACGGACACTTGTATTAGGTTATATTAACATACTGCCTCAACGCACAGGTATCAGCTGAATAAAGTTTGATAGAGCGATACCTTTGTATGCCTAGGTTTTGTAGCCCAATGACATAAATGGAGTTCTTACAAGTTATAATTTCATCCTGTCTTGTCCGTCCGTTTGTCCGTCCATATGTAATTAAAAGGAAAGCACCTACGGACGGACCAACATACAACCAATGAACACAAATGAACTGACTATACAATGGTTAGGTTTGTGAAATTATGGAAGAATAATATAGTTAATGGTGACACGTTAGCAGACTAATAATTTTCACAAGACTGCCATTTCCAAGAACTGAAGATACTCCGCCCCTCATGGTCCGAGAGTTTCACCCAAAACCACAAAATAATATACCCGTACTTCAAATATTCATATCTGGAGTTATCGAGGCACAAAACACGTTGAATATAAAAACATAATTAAATTTTAATCTACGTACCTGGTCTACTGTTCCTACCTGATAGTAGAACTAAACAGGTTTCTCGCAACAACAAACATTTTCGGTCCTGATTTATGAGAATGTTAAATAATGCGAGTTTATTTATTTATACTTATTATTTGGATATTAGTTAAAAAAAACATCTTAACATAATTCTGCATGCCACTGAATGTAAATCGGATATATTTAATTAAAATTGACTTTTGACGACGCTCTGGCAACTTATGCTTTTATTTTAAAGAGTTGTAATAGAACGATAAATAAACGTATTAACATAAAATTGATAGTTCTGGACCTTGCGCATGTAATGCGATATATCAGGCAGAATTACGTGTTTATCTTCACATCCATATATGTACTACACTCGTGCAAATAGATAAGGAGGCGAAAGTTGTACTTAGTTGGTAATTGGTATAGCATGCATTATTCACTTCACGGCTTATTTTAAACGAAATATTGTGCAACGTTTTATTTATATCATGATTACCTATCATTCGTTTACTTACCCTGTGTTATTCGGGGTAGATATGTGTAGATATGATTCATGGCAATAAAATAATCTGACATTCTGACATGAGAGTTAATAAAAAGTCTTCGAATTTCGATAACAAGCAAGCAAGCAGCAAGTTTTCGGTCGAATATAATACAGATTAGATTTATCGAATTAAGCTATAAGCTACGCTCAATGAGGTGAGATTCCTAGGAGATAATCAATAGTAAACCACGTACTTTATAGATCGAATAGATTTAATCGATTCGGTACTGCACGAACACAATGTGCCTAATCGCCAAGTACAGATGATGCAACCAGTTATCGCAATTCGTGCAATATCAAATGTTACTAAATTCAGTTGTGATTGCTGTAACTGACTCTAGAGAAGATGGAGTCTGCTGAGTAGACAACATCTCTATCGGCAGTTGATTGACAAATATTATAAATAAACATTATCTTGAATTTTTAAGGGCCTCTGTTTCGAGGCTCAATCTTAGCAATGTAATCACTGACCAATGTAATATAAAATACTATGTTACGTATGGCACATTCGAACTTCTAGATGTATAAATCTATTAGAGACTACCAAATTACTTTTTATTTTGTCTATGGAACGAAAAATGTTTTCTGTGGTATGCTCCCGAGATTCAAAGGAAATCATTCAGTTATTATATTACATTATAATTTTGTATTATTCCTTTGTACTCATTAGGTACTCCTACAAGCACAAATCCATGGAAATTAATTAATTAATTAATTGAAACGATAGATATAGTTTTTAAGATACAAGTGATTATTCGCACTTCAAACCCTTCCATTTAACACAGTTAATACCCATGACATAGGGACATCTCCATTTTGTGACGTCCACCATTAAGGATTTAAAATGGCGGAATTAATGTAATCGTACATCGTCATGGAAACAAAAAGTATGTGGCTGGACACTAGCAAGAGGGTTCAATTTAACTTGCTAGATTTGATATTACACACACCGGACAGGTGAAACTAAATAAGAACTTGTAATTAATTATTACACTTCGATGATTGCAAAGTTCCATCTACCTATTTTATTTTATACTAGAGGCCCCGGCTTTGCACGGCTATACATTTATCAAATATTCTGACTACCCGTGCGAAGCCGAGGCGGGCATCTAGTATAATATATAGCCTATGTTACTCAGTGATAATGTAGCTTTCTAACGGTGAAAGAATTTTAGAAATTGGTCCAGTAGTTTCGGAGCCTATTCACTTGTTTGTATTCAATACAAACATACACACAAAAATACAAATCTTTTCTCATTATAATATCATTATAGTATAGATGAGTGCGGCATATGGACATACTACTTTTAACAATATAATAAATAATGCAATCACTTTCTTTAACAACCCGGATACGACAAGGTTTTCGTCGGCGACCTAAACCGAGGTTGTAACTCACTACAAGTTCATATCACAATCGAATATCCGAGGTCGAATAAGGTCATTTAAACAATAGCATAACTCAGGCACGCATCAGACTATTAGTTATTATTCTCTAGTGTTGTTGCATAATATAGGAAGTTACGTAATAAATATTTATTCAACTCAAACAGGTTCAAATCATTTGATAGCTAATAACAATTTCACGTCACGGACAGACATTTCGGGGGTAAAGTTTATAATGAAAAAAACGTGAGTTTCGTGAGAGTGCCGGTGAATTTCGTTTTTTTTAACTGAAAAGTAGCTTATTTTTTTTTATCTCTCTTAGGGCGATCGCTCATTACGCATTACTGAAGTTCACTTTTAACTCGCTAAAACGGCAAGGAAAGTAGGGCCTGTCAGATAGATGGTAAGCAGTCACGGTACGTAGGTAGCCTATAGACGTAAGACGCTTGCAATGCTGGAAGTTTAATGTATAAGTAACTAGCAGCCCGCCCCGGCTTCGCACGGTTAGACATTTATCAAATATTTTGTCTACCAGTTTTTAGACTTTCAGGCAATTTTTCACATTTTCTTTCCGTAAGAACCAACCTCGTACTTCAAGGAATATTCTAAAAAAAGAATTAGCGAAATCGGTTTAGCTGCTCTCGAGATTTGCACTTTCATTCAGCGATTCATTTTTATATTATAGATAAGTAACGCATTGCCAACCGAATTGTTGGACAGAACTCGCTATGCTACCAGCGTCTCAGCATATGTTATCCTTACTGCAAGCAAAGCGTATCGTCGAGGAGCTTGGAAACCATTATACATATGTATTTTCGATATTATTGTCTTTATCGGTTACTAACGTTCCTTGAATTTCATACAGAGGTTGATTTCCTCCACTTGGTCAGACCAAGGTGCTAATAATATAGTCTAATTAATTGATTCAAATAACAATTGACATATACATGATAACGTGAGATGTGTTCGTACAAATAAATCGTTGACTTTAACTCGCTAGATAGTACCTACTTTTTGTTTAGTGCTAAAATGGTAAATCTGTCAGTTTGGAGCCGTGGTTCCCGAGGCATGAATATTGTACTCAGCCACAAAATAAATACGTATTTATTTCTGACACTTGACTTTTTATTTGGTTAGTCGGACCGTTGGAAATAAGAGTTGACCTGTCACTGTTTACATAATTTTGTAAAGTCATTGAATTAGTTTCATAAGGTTAAAGACCAAGGAACTGTTGTCACAGGTGAAACAATAGATATGGCTCGCAATACGATGTGGTTTAGGCATTGCGGTTAGTGGTTGAGTTAAGAATTATCGATATTAAGTATTTATTGTCATGTAAGTGCTTTAGAAACTTGTATTTTTATTGCTCTAATAGCTTCTGCCCGCAACTACGTCCGCGTTGAGCTTAGAATCTCAGAGGAACCTAAAATGTTCCCGGGATAAAAAGTATCCTTTTATAATCAAAGAAAGTATCCTATGTGTTAATCCAGGTTATAAATTATCTGTGTTTCAAATTTCATTCAAATATGAATATAGGGTATGAATATAATGCGCGTTATAGCGTATGAAACAGCTAACTTATTGCGGTTGAATATAGATAATGTAAAGAACTCAAACTAGTTTAGAAAGATTTCGCAACATACTTCAAAACACCACAGCGGTCTGCAATGGCACTGTACAGGCTTTAATTTAGAACTACGATCTTCATTTGACTATAACTCTTACCATTATCAATTTATAGACTAATCGTAATTGAATTACTGCGAGAGATGAGATAAGATTTGTCTTAAATAAACTGAAGTGAACCAATTGCACCATACTTCATGTAACTAATAAGTTTGTATGTGTATATTGCGATTCAAGGATTTCTCGAGTGCTCACTATAATATGTTGTCCAATTCTGAGTGCGGTACACCTACTCGTATCGACGTTGGTACGCATGCATTCAATTTGTGCTAAAATATAGTTATATATCTTTCGCTAAGCATGTGTGTGTGTACATTTTAGTTTATATTATAATACTAGTCTACCTGCGTCTTGTTTTCCATTCTTGTTTGCACTAAAAGAATTCGTCGGTTAGCCTTCATGTTTCGGTCTACACTGCGCGTAGATTGTATATACCGTGAAAATGCAACACCTGATATGATATACTATGTGCAATAAAACTATTCCATATTCAAATCAAACAATTCTCATCTCTTGCCCATGAAGTTTAGAATTGTTTATGCGTAAAGGTGTTGTTTTCCTTTGTGATTATTTATAACCGCCATATTTGGCGGTTTTAATAAAATTCTTTAGTTATGGCTCCATAAGTCCCACTTTGACTATACTGCGCTTCAGTCAGATGAATTTATTAACGATTATCTTCTTCATATTAACCCATCTATAGCTGCATACGCAACGCTACAGCAAAACAGCTTGGGTATACAGGTATACAAAGTTGTTTTTGTTGCCGAACCACGGTTGCAATCTATGTACGTACATGTACATGATGTGTTATTGCCCCGCAAATACATTTGTAATCTGGATCCTTGGAGCAATCTAATATTATAAAGAGGTAAAGTTTACGAGTTTATCTGGAAGTATTCTCTTGGAATAATGAATCGATTTTAAAAAATCTTTCACCTGTAGAAAGCTTCTTTATTCCTGAGTGACATGGGCTATTTATTACATTGCTACACGGGCGAAGTCGCGATGAAAAAGCTAGTCTATCATAATTTGAAATGTAACCTCTAGTTTAGTAAAATTAGACATAAGTGACAAAGTAGCAGATGTCTTGCTTGACTATGACGGACTTGAGGCGTTCAGTGCACTGCCTCGCAGGTCGAAGACCCAGTTGCTTATACTGATATGCGCTGAGGCCGCAGCAGACGTATAACCGGCTTGCCAGTAGTGGTAGTTTAAGAAATATTAAGATTTTATCGGTGTAACTGCTTGTGAAATAATTTTATAGCCAAATAAAATAAATAGGCCTAATATGTGTACCGTTTCGGTCTAATAACATACCATGGGTTGAGGCAATGGAGCCACGCATTTTGAAATAAATTCACAAATTATATTAATGGTTAGATTTGGTATTTTGGCTTTTCTAAGAAATTTAACGTATAGATGGCAAATATGAATACAAGATAATTCATTATCATAAATGATTACCAAGTACATGCAAGAATCGACCCACTGATCCAATTAAAAAGCCACCTAAAACGACTGAAATAAATTATTTTGCCACATGGCAACATCATGAATAAGACATGAAACATTATTCTATAAATAAACGGGTGACCAATGCAAGAGTACGCTAACGATAAAGACTAACAGCTGTCGTTTACCAAGGCGTTAAACTGCGCCCCACGCATCGTTGCATGTATTGTATGTGTACAGTGTACATACCTATATGTATTATAAGAAGTATATATAATTTGTGTTCCCAATTAACCCTTACATTTGGTAATAATTACCTCGTAAAACTTAACAACATGTGTGGGGGCCCCCATTGAGATTAACATTAGCTGGTTAAGCGACTATATTGAACACTTGCCTCTGCCCGCGACTTCGTCCGCGTTTAGCTTAGAATCCCAGAGGAACCTAACATTTTTCTGGGATAAAAGGTATCGTATGTGTTAATTCAGGTTATAAACTATCTATGTTGCACATTTCATCAAAATCCATTCAGCATTTTTTGCAAGAAAGAGTAACAAACAGTCATCCATACATTCACACTCACAAACTTTCGCATTTTATAATATAAGTAGGGATGAACATTTTTTTAACAACTGATAAATTTTTTTTTACATTTCTTGCAGCTCCATAATGGTAATTTTCGGATAAAATATATTTTTTGTAGTAATAACTCCAGTCTAGATTAGCAATTTGAAAGATGCAAAATATTACTGTTATGCTTTTTGGCGGGCAAGCAACTTTATTTTATTAGCCGTTAGCTCCTGCAACGGCGCGGTAGGTATATCGAATTTGGAACAGTACGGTAGTGGCCTGTAGCCTTAGCAAGAATAATTTCGACTATAATTCGTATCGCTTTCGACTATTTTTGTATGGGAAAATGAACAGCGCTACGCCGACAAAAAGTGTAACTAAAAATACGTATGTAAATTTGACATATTGAGAGTTACGTTTTCGAATACGTAGTCGAAAGATATTTTGCTAGCAGTACTGTTTATATTAAACAATTGTAAAATCTACAAGCGGCTTCGCCTGCGTGGTTCTAGATAATGATAGCACATGTCCTTCCTCAGGTTATAATCTATCTCATTGCCAAATTTCATTACGATCCGTTCAGCCGTTTAGTCGTGCAAACAAACAAGAGTTACTTTCGCATTTATAATATAAGTATGGATTCATACAAATAAAACACACTGGCATTTGACTGTCGCACGCTTTTTCTCGACCTTGTCCTTACACTAATACTGCCGTATGTCTGGCGAGATACGCGCCAAACAGTCCCTTCCTAATGAACTAATTTGAAAGCACTGCACCACCTCTGTTTACTATTCCTGCATTGAAGGTACTTGTTGCTATCGAGGTCGCACTACTTCCGGCCGCCATATCAGTTTATTTATAGGCGTTACATCGCAGGAAGTTCAAACAAAACGAGTTTCTTAATCTTATTCCATGCGCGACCGAACGGAACCTTTTCCCTGAGGCAATACTTCCTTTGTTAAGAGTATAAAACAACAACTTGTTGTGAGAATGGTGGGATTAAGCTGTCCGTGCGTTTGATTAGTTAAAGATCAGACAGTTTTAAATTCCCTTCATATTATTTATTACGTATTGTTCCTATGATGATGAGGATCATTCAAGTAGGTACAGGCTAAAGGTCTAGCGCTGTTCGTTCCACTACTGGCAATATGCACGTGAAAACTATTAGCAGCGTCCCGCTAATGACGTGGAACTAGTTACGTTCAATATACAGTATGGTTTATTTATATGAGAGAAGATAGTAAGTAGTATGTAGTATAATAAGTGGGTTAAAAGGATCAATAATAGATTCGTTGGATGTGTCAATGAAGTGATTCTCATATGTAGGTATTGTAAATATACATGTATGTTGGCGCAAAATCCCTGTATTTTATTAATGTAGGTCGAACCGCGAACGATAAACAAGCTTTAAAAGTGTGAATAAAAACACAAAGTTCGGTACAGTTCCGCGCTAAAAACGTTATAAAAATGTATAACATAAACACTCAAACATATATCGGTCAATGTAAATTTAGAGCGATCCGGTGTCGTTCAACTCGTTCGGATATATCGAAATCATTGACCCGTATGCGAGATAAAAATGAAAACTGTACGCTACGCACTTTATTGCCGTGTTATCTACCATTTGCCTCCCATGGTAGCTAGCAACCATCTTCTCTCAAAACACTTTTAGACTTTTAAAACTTAATTAGAAGGAGAGCTTGTATATTATAAAATTATTATTCACCGCGTAAGAATTTTTGATTTCACACAGGCAAATAGAAACAGTTTCCCCGATGAAAGCTTAGCCGTAAAATTTATAATGATGAAGGTTTTGAGCCTCATCAGTAGGAAATTATATCATCATCATCTATTTAAGAGCTAGGCTCTTGTCGGTGGAGCAATCGCCAAGCCGTTCTTGAACTATAGTATATGAATTATTATATTATACTAGCTGCCCGCCCCGGCTTCGCTCGTGTGGACAATTTTTTTTTTGCATTTATGGGGATGAAAAATAGATGCTGGCCGATTCTCATAGATACTGGATAAGCACAAAAAATTTCATCAAAATCGGTCAAGCCGTTTCGGAGGAGTATGGCAACGAAAACTGTGACACGAGAATTTTATTATATTACTAGCGGCCCGCCCCGGCTTCGCACGGGTAGACTTTTATATCAAATATTTTGTCTACCCGTGCAAAGCCGGGGCGGGAAGCTAGTATAATATATAGCCTATGTTACTCAGTGATGATGTAGCTTTCTAACGGTGAAAGAATTTTTGAAATCGGTCTAAAAAATAAAATTTAGGGGTGGACTACCCCTAACATTTAGGGGGATGAAAAATAGATGTTGGCCGATTCTCATAGATACCGGATAAACACAAAAAATTTCATCATAATCGGTCAAGCCGTTTCGGAGGAGTATGGCAACGAAAACTGTGACACGAGAATTTTATATATTAGATATATTCAAGAAAATTATATACCAACTAAAATTTATAACGAATATTATAATTGTGAAAGTTTGTAAGGATGGATTAATGTATGATTGTTGCTCAATCACGTAAAAACGGCTCAACAGATTGGTATGAAATTTAGCACACGTATAATTAATAACCTGGATTAACACATAGCATACTTTTCCCGGAAAAATGTGAGGTTCCTCTGGGATTCTAAGCTCAACGCGGACGAAGTCGCGGGCAGAAGCTAGTCAAAATATGAAGCCAAGAAGTTGTCAAGCAATTTTCATCAAATTGCTGTGATGTATATAGCATAACTCATTTAATATAAGGATCACAACACGACCAATTAATTATCTATCACTCTTAAATAGCACTGTTAACCTTTATAATTTCGATGTAGATAAATGTAGTGTCAGAAGGTCAAAGCTTTCATGACTTATAAACTCTGGACATTTTAGGTTGAACTCAGTATTAATTTCCTTACATCAAATTAAATTATGACTAAGTGACAATAACAGATGAGGCGAGTGGGAGTTTTTGGCGGGAATCAGGCGGAGCGGTTGAGATTTTTTCCAGTGTGTCGTAAATTGTGTTATAGTGATCTTTAATGTGTATTTTCGGTGTCGATATGTGCAGTAAAGTTTCATTTAGTGACTGATTTATAGGAGCATTGGAAATAATGCCATAATACGACTTTTGGGTTAAGTGATTTATCATTTTGGTCAATAGGTTACCTCTAATCCAAAGGCGTGTTATGATCTGCTACTGCCGTGGGTTGTCTCCAGAAACTCCTTTGGGCGTTAGAATGCATGACACTAGGCATTTTAATGCGGCAAACACGAGAAATTTTGCAACATGAAAATTCTCTAACACTCGACACTGGCAAAAATAGTCCCTGAAGGGATTGATTGCCATACTTAGGAAGAAGAAGAAGAACAGATAAGGCCATCGTGCGAAATACTAACGTAAATGAGGTTGTCAATAGCATTTAGCATGAAATTGGTGTGACGAAAAGGATTTTTGCAAGTAGAGAGCCGTTGGCTGATGTTTTGCGGACAATTTTAGAGATTTATTTTGAATGAAATTGGTATTTTAGGCGATAAAGAGGTTGCGCCTATGCGGGTTAGACGCTCAAATTTACAGTCAAATAAATAGCACAACATTATCGTAACGTGCAACTTAGAACAACTGTTCTGACAGTAGAGGTATTTTTGTCGTACAAAATATCGGCACTTCCCTCTTATTTTTAGGTCAAAGTAAGAGTGTTGGGTGTGGTTAGTATAGTATTCAAGTTTCTTAATTGTATAAAGAGTATATCAAAATGTGTTATGGGTAGTTTCATTTGAACTATATTTGCCACAGAGAAATAGTTCCAGCTTCGAGCCACGCACAGTGATTTGCAGAGCATTCAACGGACTTTAATCAAATGAGCGAGCGTGTGGAATCCGCATCAGTGCAGAATCGCGTTTGATACCGAGAGTCAATAACGAAATCTCATTACAAGACAATTTCTCTCGCGTCATCACTAATTGCATTGAACAAAAAGTACTATTCTTCGCTTCCACAACTTCATAGTGTACTTTCACTAACATTAGTTTAAAGTTCTTATGAAGACCTGAAGAATGAAACTCATTTAATTTTGTGGACACGGCCTAGTTAAATTCAAAGGTCTTCGTTGTTGGGCTCAAAGATGTTCGTGCATTTAATCCATAGCAGTGTGCTATGTGGATTAGATATACAATTCAATTGTATTGAATCTTTCACTTTGACTCGACTCTCTCAAACTTTAACCTTAATAATTTTGTGCTTTATTTTGATTGCTGCCTTCTCACGAACCAGTGAGTAGTGATGTTCATATCTGTTTTTTTAAATTCTTCTTGCTCCTGTCCTATCGACAATCTCCAACGTGTATCGTCTCTTACACACTCATCTTTACATACGACGTGATGCGACTCATGCGTTTACAGACGGACCAAATTTTATAATAAATGCATTAAAACCTACGCAATACATAGTGGTATAAAATAATTAAAATTAACTTATATGATATTATGCTATTTGTAATGTTGACCACTAAATAGGTGTCAGTTGCTTGTTTCGGAAGGTTTCTTAATCACAAGATAAATTTATATTATTATAGCAAAAGGCAAGGACTTCTTTCAAATCGGTCACGACTCGTGAATAAAAAATAACTATATATGATATATATATTTGAATAATACTTCCGCAGATAAAGAGTCCAGCGATCTTGCGCATGATTCACGTCAAAGATGGCGGATTGCAAATATGGCTGCCACCACCACTAGTAGCATTGCATTAGCCTTATTTGAGCCGGGTGCGGCGGGCTACGTGACAAGAAACATGTATCTTATAGCTCATGTGTATGTCTTATATTTTTATAAAGGTACTTAATGTACTTATCCATAAATTATACACTTCTTTATCCCGTTCTTGTAATCGAACTCTTAAGGACCCCTACACACAATGTGAGCCAAGTGCCAACTGAGTATATTAGGTAGGTACTATGGATGTAACACAATGAATACATACAGAATACACATACACACACAAAAGTACAGTACCTTAGTGACTGTCCGAGATAATTTTGTTAGATTTTGTTTTATTCGATAGCCGTTTTGTTACTTTTCTTCCTTTTACTATATATTTTTTCCTTATTTCAATAATATATTCGTTATGTCCTAATTCCTTCCCCATTCGACATAAGGAGTGAACACAGGATGAATTTATTTTGCTCTTCAACAGTAGACAGCTCAGTCAGGGGACGTTAGTTCTTCAGGGCAAATACCTTAATAGTGACCTTACAGTCAAGTACGTAGTGATAAAAAGTTAATTGAATTTCAATACAAGTTGAATTCGTTAAGGTATAAGTTTGGATATGCGGAAGCGCCCATGGAACTAGTGAAACTACTGTTCCATTCCGTATTGTAATTAAATAGGTACCTAATACATTTGTAATAGCAATTTCAAACTTTGGTAGTGCATCTACAACAACTTCTAGACTAGTTAGGTGTAGGTGGTAATTTAGACTTCCATAAGTGCCTTACTAGGGCCTAAACTGAATAAATGTTTTTTTTTATTTAGGTACTTAGTAAACTGCTTAACCATAGTCTGTCACAAATAAAGACAACAGTAATAATTTCTTCGTACCTACCTATCACCAAGTGGTTTTTGTCAGTGCAATCTACGGACGGTGTGTTTTTTGACTGCAAATAAGGTTGGTAATTGTTGTGTATATCTATCTAGGTACCTATGCGATTTAGGTACGTATGTACACATTTCCTTTCGTACCTACTTCGCAGAATAGCATTATATTACTGTTGCTATGGTACCTACCTATTAGTTTGTAGGTACTTAACGCGTGTGTTGTTGTTTCCGCAGAAAGGCAAATATCTCTTATCAATATTAGGTTTCTAGTAGTTTCTACGATTATCCATAGTCGGTGTTTATGGAATACATTATTATCTTCTACATTTATTGACACATATTTCTGCACATACGTAGGTACCTACCTACCGACCTCTCTATCCAATGTACACACAGTTTTACAATCCATAGGGGAGATATTGCAGGTAATAAATATTATCTATTCTGAGGTAACAGGCAGGTATAGGTCGCGGCACGAAACTCTAGCGCTGACCGTTATTGCGCAGAAGTAAAAAATAAGGTGTCTTGGCGGGGTACAGGGGTGAAGGGCGAGCGTGCGTTGCGCCGATTGGCTCTCCAGTCGTACTCCGTCCCCCGTGCCGATACGACGCTCCGCGCACTTCCAGTGTACAGTCGCGTTCTGAATTGTTTTGTTGTCATCGTTAATTTTTGTTGTTGTTTTTTGTTAAGTTTGTTTTGTTGATTTGTTTGTTGTGTTTGTTAGTTTATTCACTGTTTGATTAAGTTTGAACAGTTTTTAAACAGTGAAAATGCCGAGGCCGAGAAGGAATACTGTTTTGAAAAGACAGGCACGGAAAATGGTGTTTGACGTGCATTGTTTTCTGAAAAGGGAATCGAATGATTTCATTAATTCCCTGAAACAAATTCAAAGTGAAATTGGCGAAGCTGCGAGTATTTTACTCGATTCTGACCGCAGCACTGTAGATATAAGTGAAATAAAACAAACTGCAGAAGTTATTCAGGCGGGAAATATAAAATTAAATAGTATAATTAGTGACTTACAGAAAATTCAGAAAAGGACAGCTGAATCTACAAAGACGTCCATAGCAACGGTAAGGAAAATCTCCACTGAAGCCAATAATTCCGACTTATTATCAGTATTTAGAACACCAGGCAAAAAACGCTCCAGATCAAAACCGGTCACAGATATTGATAACTTTGATCAAGGATTAATAAAGAGGTGCATACATAACTTTCATAGGACAAATAATGAACTTCCCACCGTCGGAAAGTTGAGAAAGAAGCTAGAGGAAGATATAAATTTCAAAGGCTCAGAACGAAGTCTTCGACGAATAATTAAGAGTTTAGGGTTTCGGTGGAAAAATACTGAAAACAATCGAAAAGTACTGATTGAAAGTTCAAATATACGTTTACTACGTATCGAATACTTACGCAAAATAAAACAATATCGCCAAGAGGGAAGGCCCATCGTATATACAGATGAATCTTACGTAGATTCATCGCACTCTGCTCCAAAAGCCTGGACCGATGGTACTACAAAAGGTCTCAAAAAACCTATCTCCAAAGGACAGCGGGTGGTCATTGTCCACGCAGGATCAGAGGCTGGGTTCATACCGAACGCACTGTTAACTTTTAAAGCTGGTGCGAAATCAGGCGACTACCACGACAATATGAACTACGACAACTACGAAAAATGGCTGAGGACACAGTTATTGCCGAACTTACCGCCTAATTCTGTCGTGGTAGTCGACAACGCATCATACCATAATAAACAATGGGACCTTGCACCCACTTCTAATTCCAAAAAAGCTGACATGCAGGGTTGGCTTACTGAAAAGGGCATACAATATGAGGAAACTCTACTAAAACCTCAACTATACAATTTAATACGGGCTAACAAAGATAGATTTAAAACATTTTCAATTGACAGGATACTAGCAGAGCAAGGACATCAAGTGCTAAGACTGCCACCATACCACCCAGATCTAAATCCAATCGAAATGGCATGGTCTGACATAAAGCAATATGTAGGCAGTAAAAATGTGAAGTGGAGTGTTGCTAAATGTATAGAACTAATTCAAGAAAAAGTTTTGCTGATGGGTGCTTGGGATTGGGGAAAGTTATGCCAAAAGGTAAAGGACATAGAAGAGCAATATGTCAAGAGTGACCATGTCGTGGATTTGGTTACAGAAGAATTCATCATTCGCGTTGATGGTGACAGTTCAGAGGATAGCCTTGGTGAGTCTGATGACGATGACGCTGTTAGTGCCGACGACCGAAGCAGCCCTGAGCCGGGGCCCTCAGTAAGCAAAAGGCCCTGTTGGGATACTATTGAAGGTGTAAGACCATTGTCTGATTCGGACTAGATATCGGAAAGGAGAATGCGGTGTCTGATGTCCACACCCTGCCGAACTCGCAGGTTTCTTCTATCCTGAGAAGAAACTTCAGTAGGTTCTTATGTAATTCGGACTTAATATAATTTTTTTTATTATTTGGTATTTAATATAAAAATTTACAAATCCGATAGTGTATTTATTTTTCTACTCCCCATAAACTTGTTAAAAATTATATTGTAGGTAACATGAAGTAATATTTGCGTGCGTGACAGTACCCATACGCAGTTAAGTTCCACATTTTGTTCACCGCTAGACTTACTATTTGACTTTACATTAAAACATTATTTTGCTGTTTTTAACTAAGCAATTAAATTACTAATTTGTATTGCGTGCGCGATGGTACCCATGCGCAGCTATCCCCTCCACGTTTCGCTCAGCGCTAGAGTTTCGTGCCGCGACCTGTACCCAACGATATCTATTTGTACGATATATCTAAGTAACCTTTTAACATATATTCCAACCGCTTAACTGTTTATAGTGTTAGAAGGCATGTAGCTACCACTTTATTTTGCAAATACATACCTAAAATGTTTTAAGTACGGTATTTAAATACCGAAATGGCACACTGATTGTCGCAATTAGTGGGTAGGTACCTACCCATATTTAAAATAATAACCTTTTGCTGGTATATATTTATTAGGCCTTATTACCCAACTACTTCTCTACGCAAGACTAAAATATATTGCTCGATATAGGTACTAGACCTACCTATCTATTAATTTACTAGTGTAGGTATAGACTATAGTGTATGGTAGTGAGAGTGACGACGTAGGTAGTGTGCAGCTGTGCTAATCTGTTTTAAACTAGGATAGTAGTTAGTAGGTAACCATATATGTATAGACTTGTAACGTCACCAGAATATATGCATGCGCAACGACTACCTACATTCAGTAGTCTCCCTAGACTAGGTACTAAAGAGTACAAGGTATTGTATACTGTTCCGTAGCTGCGACCACAAGTCGTTGACCTTACATGTAAATTATTGCATTAGAAATACAATTTGATAAACATTACTAAATAAATATAACAATTAACTTTCTCAGTTAAAAGCCCTTAGTTGACACAATAAGCACTAGTACAGGAGACTACTCAACAAATTATTAGGTACCTTCTTTGATAGCCTCAAATACTTACGCATCCTTTTCTGTATTATGTAGATAACTACCCACTAATCATACGGGTAAATTTTATCATTATTATGAAATCTATCTACGTAGATACCAGCGACTAGATTTTTTTTCGATAGGTAGGTTTATTGAAAACAACGAAACCCAACAAAGACACCAAAGATTTCTATCAAAACAAGCCCTTTACCTAGTTTCCATTTGAACATCCAGCCCATTCAATTGTTTACGTATAGGTAGGTAGAGGTACCTGGCGAAATCCTTAGTTTTAAGCGTTTCAACTTATTTATGTTATTAACCAACCACCACCACACGATTATACAAAACATACACATGGATGAGAGCAGGAGCAGTTTCAATTTACCTAAACAATAAAGGTAGGTAGATAGGGTGATCAAGAAAGGTTCGATGTGATAAGCTGAATTACAGAAAAAAGGGGATTCATATAATAACGTACTCACAATATGAAGCATACTACGCTTGAACAGCTGTTTGAGTTTCTTTTCACGCCTAATCTATTTGATTCTACTGAACGCCGAATGAAAACACAACACTGTTATTTATCTATATCATCGAAATAACGCTTGTTCTATTCATGGTATCATTACGCTAGTTTATAAACGCACTCATTAAACAAAACGACAAGACAGATGGTATTGAAGCGTTAGAGGGATATTTAAAATAATAACTGCGAACGCACTATTGTGACGACATTAAACGACACACGTCTCGCCCGCTGTAAATTTTATTCTTGACTGACTGAACTAAATTGAGAACTCATTGTGTTCATTTCATTCGTTACTGTACTGAATGACTCGCCTGAGTAAATTGAATGAATGACAAAATATGGTTGAAACCTCAGAATAAGGACTCCGTCCCACAGAGTACATAACGTTTTACTCCGTCCTTATTCTTTGGTTATTAAAAAAATCGCATCAAAATCCGTTGCGTAGTTTTAAAGTTCTAAGCATACATAGTGACAGACAGACATCGGGAAACGACTTTGTTTTATACTATGTAGAGATAAATAACATATTCACCAAACAGTGTTTAATGTGGTTCGCGCCACTTTAATGCGAGTATTGTATGTTAAATTTTGTCAGAAAAAAATCATAAAAAGACATTAATCGTTTCAGGGCAACCTAAATAATGTGCAAATGAACATTACACAAAAGAATACCAAAAACAGACCACAAGAACACACAGACCACTGCATTTATTATTTACATCACTTTGGATACAGATCCTTAAAGACCTTAGAGTAACATGGTCTATGGGTGTATGGAATTGCCAGCTTAAATATATAACATCTTAATTGGCACTCTTTGCATCAAGTTTATATATTATAATCTTATGAAATTAAATTATTAAAAGACTTTCGCCAATCAAAAATATCTTCAAAGCCATATTTGGTAATATGTATTAATAAACCATATTTTTTTGCCACATTAATTTTCATCTAATTCGTAAATGATTGATTATCAATTTTTGTATTGCAACATTATTTATCCGTCCATCTTCATTCATTTCGTTGACTCAAAAAACGACGACGAAAAAGAAAAAGACGTTTTCTTTTTGTCGGTTAAAATAATTTCTTGTCGCTAGATAATGTGAGTGATTACGATTTAATATTGTTGTAATAAAATTAATTTAAGTTTATCAGCTGTATACACAAGGATCAACGTTTTAACGGTAAGTTTTATGACGTTTGAATGAATTGGATTTGTTTGTAAAGTAGGAAGGTGGCCGTTGTCGGGTGTTCGCATTTCATGTAGAGCAAAAGTGATCTAGTTTCACATCTCAGCTTTAGACACTGTCTATAAATGAACTGGCTGACTAGTTACCTATCAATCGCTAGTAATGACAATATATTGATATCGAAAACGGAGAAACGTTTTCGCAGTTCATTTACGTTGTAACTTAATGCAATATTTTAAATTGTTGTATATTGCAGTTACACAAAACTTACGCCTACATGAATATAGACTGTTGTTGAATTAAGTTTAGCTTGCTACCGAAAATTTAATTCATTCAGTTGCTTCAATGTATTAGTCATTTTTCAGGAAATTGTAGGGTGGTGTTTTTGGCAATATAAAATCATTGTTATGTTTGTAATTTTGTTCTAAAGCGTGCGCAAGTCCTAAAGGGAATTTCGAAGTGTGGTAAGAAGGTCAAAGGCAAACAATAAGTTTAATCACCTACAATTCACATTCAGGGTTAGCAAGAATCCTTTTTTAGTCTGAATTACAATTTACTTATATATATGGTAAGGTTGTGGTATAGGTAATTTCTGTTGACATAATCTTGGCCCTAAATGTTATTAACCACTATATATGTGTTTTATTACACTTAATAGCTCAGGCAAATGTTGGTTTAGTATGGAAACACTTTTATTTACTTAGCCAATCAAAGCAGATGGCAAAAAAATAATATTAATTATAGCTTAGTTTGCTTTGTTTTTGTCAAAATATCTTTGGATTTAATTATCATAATAAAAATATAATAATCAACCATCACCAATTGGTGAAAGATGTGAATGAATTCATTCACATCTTTTAAATTAGCAGCTCAAGAAAAAATAACATACACATTCAAATTCTACTGGTCTAAGCTGGTAGATATAATATTATATTTTATAGTATAGGAAGTTATGTGTTGCCTACAATGTATGTATGTTGCCTACAATTGAAATTAATTATTAGCTTATTTTTTTTGGTGCCTTCCTTATTTCATAATGCTGTCCAATAAAAATGTACAATATTTCTATCCTCACAGAATCAAAATTTGACGAAGCAAGCAAACTGATAATAAAAACAAAATGGAGGATGAGAATGAGTACAAGAAGTTGCCGACGGAAGAAAAATGTGTACACAAGCTGTGGAAGGCTCGTCTTGTTGGGTATGAGGAGGCTATGAAATTATTCAACCAGATTGATGATGAGAAATCACCAGAGTGGAGCAAATACCTGGGATTGATAAAGAAATTTGTGACTGACAGTAATGCTGTGGCGCAGGAGAAAGGTTTGTGCATTTCTGTGTTACATTCTATCAATTCATTCTTATATAGATCAAAAATTAAACTTTACTGGTGTCTAAAGGCTTTTAATAATGTGATACTCAATTTAACAATGAATGTCTGATTGCAATGGTGTTGATTCTGTTATATAAAATCACTAATCTAAACTAATTTTACAGGACAAAAAAGTCTATTGCTATCCCTTTCTCATGTGCAAGGTTAAATAAGGTTGGCAATACTTTAATTGCTGTCAAATGTGTTTAGTTTAATGATTTTGTACAACAAAATTAGCACCAATATAACAGTAGTAAACAATAGTGTGTAAAACATTATGCTGTTTCTGGTTTCAGCTTAGAATAGTTCAATCTTTGTTTGTATCAACAAGTTATTCAAAAGTATAGAATACCTATTAGTGAAGCTTCCTAATAATAATATTTAAGTGTTAACAAGTTTTAGTTTATCTGATATTGGTGTCTATTCTGTTGTTCAAAATTACTAAACTTTACTAATTTGATAGGTCTAAAAGTCTTGCTATCCTTTTCTCATGTGCGAGGTTAAATAAGGATGGCAATATTTTTAGACCTGTCAAATTAGTTAAGTTTAGTAATTTATTATCAAGTCTAAAGTCGAGCATAAACATCTCTCTAGCACTATATCATTACTATAATAAGTAGGTAGGGGTTGTGTGGTGTAGGGGCATCTTAGCCACCTACCTACACTCATTCAGTTAATTTATAATAATGGGGAAGTAAGTAGAATTCCAAGTTCATCTTTCTGTAATTAATCTAGTATTGGTTTGTGATTCTAGTTCATTCTATCAATCTTGAAAGAAAACTCAATTAATTACATCTGAAATCAATTTATTGACATCACTTATATTATAATCCAATTCTGTTTTTGTTTACCTACTTTTATTAAGGCTTCTCTCTCCCACATTTCTTTGACTGTACTCTAAAAACATGTGCTTTAGATACCATACAATAGTTTGTATGTAGTTGATTGACCTTTGAGTCTAATGCTAGTGTTGCTAATGTACACTGATCTAATTAGATTAAGTAAATATTTGGTCTCCAAATATCATTCTACCTTTATTTGTAATGGTTTCATTCAAACAGGCAATCCAATTTATTTATAAATACACAAGATATTTGTTTCTTTTTATTTAAATACATATGTTATAAGCAGGCCTTATTTACCTTAATTGATTGCAGCATGTATTTGAACAAGCTTTATGCATTCTATTCTTAATATGTGTAAGGTGAATTATTAACAAGAAGAGAGGGTGATATGGGACAACTGAATAGATTATTTATCTTAAAAAAAATTTGCTCTAAATAATAAAATTAAAATAAATTAATAAATGTGTTCTGGTTAGAAACTGCAGCTTTTACACATTAAATAAGTTCTTAGAGTATATATTCCTAAAAAGTTGGTTTTTCTAAGGGTTAAAGTAGGGTTTGTGTGTGTACTATATATATATATATAACAGGCATCACTTGGTGGCAAGTGTGCTGCTCTTAATTTACTCACAGGCTAACCTCTCAAAATTTTGTGTGGATTTATTCACAACTGAAATACACATAAAGATTTAAAGGTATCTGTAGACATAATAAGTCTTATATCTCCGCAATAGTTATATATTGTAATCATTTTAGGTTTGGAGGCAGCCCTAGTATTTGTGGAGAACTGTGGACATGCCGGCAAGACGACCGGAGAGGTGATGTCCGGCATTGTTGCCAAATGCATCGCCGCGCCACGAACCAAGACAAAAGACCTGGCTTTACAGGTGAGCCCCACTAATTAAGGGGAGTCGTTTGCTACATGGTTAACCGGTCGTGGCCGGGGGCCGGTCTAAGCCCCGCCAACTGAATATTTCGATACTGTCCTTATAGAATTAATATGATTATGAAGTTTAGTTATTAGTCCCGTATAGGATGATTATGAAATGCATTTAAACAATGTCACTCAAACAATGAATAATGAAAGTTATGATATAGACTAGTGATTTTTTCGCGAAATATTTCTTCATACTAAACGGACTGTGTCATGAAAAAGGTTGAAAAACATTGATATCGACAAAACAAAATTGTCTGTCCTGTCCTTGCACTTATGATTGAAGACTACTTTTCCACTGGATCGAAAAAAAGCTACCTGAGAAGAACTGACAAGAAACTCATTGCTCTGGCTTTCATCATAAAACAATATTTAAAAAAATTGCAACTTCAAATAAAAATATATCCCACACTCTTCTGAACAGGTAGGCACAGGTGTGAGCATTAGCTTAAAACACACTTATCACCAATATTTTAGGTGTCTGGGCATATTCCATATAGGAGATAAATACCAATTTAAAAGCTATACAGTCTACTCAGGATTACGTATTCTGTAAATTTTAATTTTAATTTCTAATTCTATTGATTCCCGTTTTATTGTCAATTATATTCCATAAAAGTATCAATCTTATTTTAATCTGATTTCAATGCCTTTTGAGTGTTAATAGACTTCACGGCGATCTGAACCGTGTAATCGAGAAAGTTGAAACGCGCAGATGTTATGTTTCAAATATAACTCAATGTTTATATCTGAAATCCAATAGAAACTACAACATTTTCGTTTACAATATGTTTGTATATCAATTTGGGAGAACAATAATTATTGTAGGAGTGTTTTTTTTTATACCACTAAGGTGGCAAACAAGCATACTGCCAACCTGATTATTGTTATCGTAGCTTATGAAAGCTTGGAACACCAAGGGTTTTTACAGGGTCGCATGTTGCCGACCGTGTATAAATCTCTAATTCAAGAATTCATATATTCTATATATTTGTATGACCACATTATATACGCCTAATTTAAGGTCACGCAAGTTTATGACGCGATGAAAATTAAAGCCTTTAAAATATGTTTACCGCGCGGTCATTGATCGATATCAGACCAGTGTAGTAGTCATACATTTCATTGGTTTTACTATGTACTATCCTAGTGATGATTAACTCGTTGGTGGACTAGCTACTGCGATTAACTTAATTTATGCTTCTAACTATAACGTATACAATTTATTACTGGCGAGACCACGCAATAAATGCAGCATTTAGATATTTATAGGCATATAAGTGAGAGCGTGTTTCCTGCCAACTTTGCTTCCTTAATTGTACAAGGTTTGTGTGAGGTTTACTAATAAAGTGTTACATGTTGGTTGCTTAAATTATCCCTTATTAATGGCGCGCTTCTTTTTAACCCTCTACGCAAAAAGAGGGGTGTTATGTATGAGTTAGATATACGAGTGCGAGCTCATTAGGAGCCCTATATTTAAAAGAATATAATATGAGTATTATTTAATTTTAAATGATAAACCTTAACAATTTCACGACCCTCAGCAGTTTTTATTAAACTGAAACTAAAACTTTGTAAAAGATAGTGCCCCTAAAATATTCCCAACTGCTTGCCCACAGATAACACTAATGTACATTGAGATAGAGAAGCATGAGGTGGTTGAAGAGGAGTTACTCAAAGGCATGGACCAAAAGAACCCGAAGGTCGTCGCCGCGTGTGTCGCAGCCCTGAACACGTCACTCAAGCAGTTTGGAAACAAAGTGATTGCCATCAAGCCAATGGTGAAAAAGATACCAGTTCTACTTGCTGACAGAGATAAGACAGTTAGAGATGAAATGAAGGCGCTCGTTATTGAGATGCACAGGTATAAAATAACATTTATTATGACAAAATAGCTGTAGTTGGTATGGTTTTAAGATTTCACTAATTTGTGGTATAGTAATAATGCTGTGAATGTTATAAGGTTGGCAAAGTACGAGTGATACCCTTGTTGTCTCGAGATCCTATAGCCTATGGTAGCCGCTTAATATCGGGGTGTCCGTATCCTATTTATGTCATATAAAAATAGGATTCAACTAGATTTTTTTTTAATATACCAAAGTACTCAATGATGGAAAGGTAAAGAGTACTCGGAATCGGCGGGCATGTATGAAATGATTAATGAATGTAAAAGTGTCAAAAGAGGTGTGTAAGTTAAGATTGAAATGGCGCTCTATACTCTCTGCCTACCCCATGTGGGACTTGGCGTGATGACATGTATGTATATAATTTTTAATATCTATCCGAAAACAGGAATTTGACAACTGGCTTAACCCGGGCTATTGAAAAGCAAAATGTGTTGCAAAGATCATTTGTCAGTCGCTTTATGGTAAGCTAATCAGGCTACGGTGACTGACTGCTTACCATCAGATGGTCAGTATGCTGCACCTTAATGGAATTACAAAAAAAAATGTTGCGATCCTAACATTGTTTGGCATAAGGGCGTTGATGATTCTCTCTCTCTCTCTCTGAAGATATGATTAAATTGGAACATCTATCTGCAGATGGATCGGCGCCGCTATCGAGCCGCACATAGCGAGTCTGCAAGCAGTGGTGCAGCAGGAGCTAAGAGAAGCTTTCAGCAGCGGCGGCGGAGCACAGCCCTCGCGCTATCTGCGATCGCAACAGCACCGCGTGAGGGACAGCCCTGCCGCTGATGCCGTCGATGGTAACATTTTATTTAAGCTTAATGCTTGGCTTGGTTACCTTTAAGCGGTTTACCTTAAAGCCAAATCATTCCCATTTTATTATGATTATTGGCTATAAAACCCGGCTTTGCTCAGGCCACAACAGATATTTTTGCAAGATTCTTGCCACCCGCACCCACTCACTCACACTATCTACTATGATTAGATGGCCAGTAAGTGGTTTTAAAGAAAAGGCTGGACAAATTCACAAACACTTTCCTTCTATATATATTTTGTTGCAGCCAAAGCTCATAACCCATTCAAAAGTACATTTGACTAGCCAAATTGACTGACACAAATGATACTTTTTTAACCTAGAAATTTGTTTATATTTCTAACATAAAGCGGGCGAAGCCGGTAAGAGCTAACTAGCTCTTACCGGCTTCGCCTAAGGATTAACTAATCCTTATAGTAATTTCTCAACAGGAGGTGCTGATGATGATGATGCTGAGACAGGGGGTGGAGATTCTGGTGACATGGATCCATATGATCTGCTTGACCCAGTGGAAATCATTTCAAAGCTTCCCAAAGATTTTTATGATAAACTGGACGCTAAGAAATGGCAGGAACGCAAAGAGGCGCTAGATGCCCTCGATAATATACTCAAAACTGCGCCCAGACTAGAGCCTGGAGATTACGCGGACTTAGTTCGAGCTTTGAAGAAGGTAAACTTTTATTTCCTGATTTTATTGTTGATTTGAATGTTAATTGTAACTATGTGCATGCTCACATGCACTGTGAGCGAAAGGATAGATTTATATCTATACTAATATAATAAAGTGGTAGAATTATTTCATTTGTAAATTGGATGAGTGGAAACACAAGGAACGTTTAAAATAATATCACTAATAAAACATTTTGGATGTTTATTTGTTTGCACAATCCCGTCAAAACATCAAGACATATTATATATAATATTAATGAAATAAAAAACTAAAAAATAAAACCTAGGGTCAAAAAAACGACGAAAAACGCGAACGAAAAGGTCGCAGTCAATAGCTGGTCATGAATTTGATGCCCATGTATTTCACACGAAGTTTTTTCTCTGTAAAATGTTCAAGCGTTTGAACAATAATAAGTCATTAATCCTTGAATATGTATGTTTGTAGGTGATATCTAAAGACAGCAACGTGATGCTTGTGGCGTTGGGCGGGCGGCTTCTGGGCGCGGTGGCGAGTGGGCTACGCAACAAGTTCCAGCCATACGCCACCGCCTGCGTCCAGGCCATCCTTGAGAAGTTCAAGGAGAAGAAGACCAACGTGGTTGCCTCCTTGAGGGACGCCATTGACGCTATCTATCCTTCTGTAAGTTGACGTTCCTCACACGCTTTTGTTTGCTTCACCTGTGTATTTGTAGGGACCACTTCTAATACATATAATATAGAGGAGATTTGTATTTTTGTATGCAACGAATGAAATTAAAAACTCCTGGACCGATTTCAAAAATGCTTTTGCCGTTAGAAAGCTACATTATCGCCGAGTAACACAGGCCATATATTATATTAATACGCGGGCGAAGTCGCGGGGAAAACTGCTAGTCACTACATAAACCAACGTTGGAATCAGTTAACTGACTTCATCAATTTAATGGAATCTTTCACGGTAATTATTACCGACATCAAGAAGTCGGTTTTTTTTTATTTGCACATGTGTAAGGACTACTATAGTTTCATATATTAATCCTAATATTCTGACCAGGATCATCGGGAGAACTACATTAAAGCGTGATCAGTGTTTTTTTTTTAATTTTAGTTTATATTATCATCCCTTCGAGCAACACTAATGAGTACACGCATGTAGCTTCTCCAAGCTGCAGCCGTCAATATATTCCGAAATTCTTGTTTTAATTTACAGACCAATCTAGAAGCGATAATGGAGGACATGCTAGCTGCGTTTGACAATAAGAACCCTTCTATAAAGGCAGAGAGTTCATTATTCCTCGCCCGCGCACTCTGTCATACACAACCGGCTGCTTTCAACAAGAAACTCATTAAGGCCTATGTGGCTGGCCTTTTAAAATTATTGGAGAGTGCAGGTCAGTGTTATTGCAAAAGGAACCGTAACAGTAAAGGCAGAGAGATAATTTTATAAAATTGCAATATGTGTCGATTGAACCATGAGGACGTGAACTAAAAAAAAAACTAACACAGAATATTTTTCAGTAATGAATAATGTTATGTATGACAGAATACTTTATACATTTTAACAGGAGCATGGTGATTTTCCGTTTTGGTTTTTTAAACGTTTTGTGGACCGTGATTGGTTTGATTAGAACTTAGAACATTCGTATTTTTCATGCGTTCATTAGAAATATAACACCAAATGTTAAGTAGATTTTTTTGGATCAGTCACTTTTAATCACTTAGCAATTTTTGGCGCATCTACAAATTATCCAAAAGTAGATAGATAAATATTTTGCATATTTTTTTAATGTTTGGTTCGTTCGCGAAATCAAGGAAGGGAACTCGCTAGGGAAAATTAGACAAAACGTTCTTATTGATCAAATTAACTTTATTGCACACCAAGTTACAAATTAAATATTGTTATTTAATTTGTAACTTGGTGTGCAATACAATTGAGATAATAGGGGCAAACAAAAGGCGGCCTTGACGCAAGAGCCAGGAAACCTTTCGGTACATAACAAGACAAGTGCAACAAAGAAGGCAGGTGCGTCGGAGAATAACGTAACTAAATCATCACACTATCACATTAATATTTTTAATGCGAAAGTTTGTGTGTGTGTTTATACCCTCCTCTTGGCTGGATTAACATACATATACTTATGATAATATTTATCCCGGAATTTTTTTATATTATATAATAATAATGTTGGGACATTATCACACAGCGCCATCTGGGCCCAAACTAAGCAAAGCTTGTACTATGGGAACCAGCCGCTGATATATAATACTTATATACTTTTTGTTTGTAAATACATACTTATAATACATAACAAACACCCAGACGCAAAGCAAACATATTTGTCACATAAATGTTTGCCCCGGCGGGAATCGAACCCGCGACCCCTCGCGCAGCAGTCAGGTATACTAACCACTAGACTCTCGTCGAATATATTAATAATAATAATAAAATTGTAAAAAAAAAACAAAACTAAGATGTAAAATAAATAAAGGGAATAATAATATTAGAACCATGCGGGCGAAGTCGCGGATAGAAGCTAGTATTATTATAATACAAATACATCACATACATTTTTCCAGATCCGACAGTGCGTGACGCCGCAGCCGAAGCTTTAGGAACGGCTACTAAGCTAGTGGGGGAGAAGAATATCGCTCCACACATCGGCAAATTGGACAACTTGAAGGAGCAGAAGATCAAGGAGTTCGCAGATAAGGTATACGGCTTTATTTACAACGTATAACGTGGTTGGTTGGGTGGCTTATATGTAGGTTCGTGTCGCCGGTTTGATTTCCACATGATATGAGTATTTGTGTTTTAAAGATATGGGTTTAGAACATTATTGTGAAGCATTTGTTGATACAGTGCGAGATAGTATAATTGAAATAAAAAAAGTTGGTTATATTAGGGTATATTTATGAGTTTTTCCTGGTCCCTTACTAATACACAAGTTTATACTTAGATCTTGGGCTTTGTCAAACCCAATAAGTATTTTTTCGTCGCAGAGTCTACCACCGGTTCAGGAAAATAACCCAAGAAGGATTGGCAAGAAACTTATCAAGGCAACTGTTTTTTTTTTCATATTAGAATTCAATGTACCATTCGTTGTATTAAATACGATATATTCATCAAATACTGCTACCAAATTGGTCTTGTTACTGCTTACATTACAGATTTAAATAAAGTTTTTATACAATCTGTTAAAACTGCCCAATGTCTTCTGAAATTCTGGTTCCAACAAGACAAAAATGTCTAAGTTACTAACATGTAGTGTTCTTCCTCTGGTGAGTAAGGTTTCCAGAGCTCGAGGATTCGCTGTGCTGGTATTAAACAGACTATATCCTTGCACAGTGTGTCCTCTGAGACATGAAGTTGGTAATGTGCTGGTGATTCCTCTGGTATTGCAAGCGTCACTGTAATAGGTGGACTCTATCATATAATCCTATAGTATATAGTCCTTTGACCCGTTGAAAAGTGCTGCGGTGGCCGTGTAGAAGCGTTGCCTACTATTCTAGAGACGCAAGTTCGAATTTCACCGATCAGCACCAATTAGTTTTTCAAAAACTTTAAGTGCATTGACAAGTCACACCACGACCTTTACGTCGAAGGAAAACATTACTTACTTACGGTGGAAAGTGGGTGTGAAGATATATTTCGTTTGACAGGCGGTCATCCATGTAAAATTAGCGGCTGCGAAGAAGGAAGGCAAATCGAAAGGTGCCCCGGCTGCCACCGGTAAGGGCGACACTAAACCCACAGCGGGCTCCGCACAACCCAAGCCTGTGAAGCGACCGGGCACAGGTATCATTGAACATTTTACCATACATATTCTATGGAGAGATCTTTCACTTATATACTTTATTAACTATATTCCTTAAAATGTGTAAAACCACTCCATTTCCCCCTTTTTTTCTCCGAAATTATTAGTCCCAAATTGGCAGATATTGGGAAATATAAATCGTAAAAATTTCATATGGAAATTATTCTGAATTAATTTAACATACTTGTCGTTAGTCGTTCGAGTGATAAGCTTACTTAGTTTTTAACCGGTAATTTATTTTTTCTCAGTATTGGTGAAGGCTATCAAGCTTAATATGATGAGAAGATTACAGGATCTCAGTGCAAGAGTCCTTCTTGTTTTTGGCCGGTTTTTTCAGCGTCAAATAGGTTAATTTGGCAATGTTTTCAAAGATAGTTAGCATTATGTATTGGAGGAGAAGCGGATATTATTAATTCTGTTTGTCATTTGATTATTAGTATAGGATTGGAAGCGCGTGGATGATAGCAATTGGATTGTAAGCGTCCATAAGCTATGAAAACTGCTTATTAGTGTGCCGTATGCTTTTTTACCAACTATCTTGTAATTTCCTCTATAATCTATCTATACCTTACCAAATGTATAGAAAATCGAAGTAGCAGAGGAAGCAGTTTAACTTATATACGATGAAAACATAATGTGTTGTTAAAAAGGAACGATATTCGCTGTGAAGGAAGATACCAGGAGGAAGCCTCAATGCACTACCTCTAAATACCTCTGTGTAGAGAAGAAATGTAGTTTTTTTTTAATTTGGTCATTGAATTTCTCACTGACCCACCCGCCCCGTTCGTAATTCCGCTATATATGTCGCCGATGCCCTGTCAAACTTAGCATTAACATTCACCATCATCAATCTATCGTAGTCCCATCAATCTATCGTAGTCCACTGCTGGACATAGGTCCCTCGCCATTGAACTTGATCCTCATCTACTGCCAGCTAATAGTGCACAGATTGTCGCTCCATCTATCAAGCCGGCATACCTAGCTATAACCATAATTGTCCACAGTTAGGCAGTAACTTTACTGTATGTTCAGTAATAATAATATTGCATGTACAGCGACGGTGAAGAAGCCCGCGTTGGGCGCCAAGAAATCCCCTGGAGCGCGTGCGCCTCTCAGCCCGCCGAGGGAAGTGGAACTGTCGCCCGAGGAGGTCGACGCTCGCGCTGAGGCGCTATTGCCCGCTGACGTCATTGCAGGTAACTACATTATTCCCAAATTACATGCTCTTAGGCCGCCTTTATGAAGCTGTAACACTTTCTGTATTGAGAAAGTATGGCCCGTAGACTGAGTAACTAACAGACGAAGGTACCGCGTGCCTTAGAAAGTGATGGAGTTAGTTATCAATGTGTGTGTACTTGTGCGTAAATAGCTGCCTTAAAAGTGACTTCTTCCGCTTAGCTGAGCCAAAAGTTAGGGTAAGTTACATAAAGTGTTCTACGAAACGTGAAAATACCCTGCACGTGGTAAGGGACGAGAAATAGTATCGCTGTGTCCTTGCAAAAACTGTACCAATCACTAGTGTTGTACACACATGTTGCACTAGTACAGTTATATGACAGAAATGGTTCCCTCTATCTCTACCCATGCACATTGAAAGTTATCAATTAGCCTTTCACTTAATAATAATAGTTTTATAGTTCATGAGACTACACCCCAACTTCTATTAGAATAATAGGAAGACGAATTTATTAGCCATGGTATTTATTTTCATGTACTTGTCTTAGGCCTCGGCGACGGCAACTGGAAGAACCGTCTTGTGTCTGTGCAAAGCTTCCATTCGACCGTCCAAGGCCTATCCGCCAACGACGCGACGGCCCAACTGCTGTACCGCATTCTGAACAAGAAGCCGGGCTTGAAGGATACCAATGTTCAGGTGCTGAAGGCCAGACTGGAAGCTTGCAAATATATCACGGAAAATTTCCCCATTTCCACGTGAGTTTACAAAGATTTATCTATAAGAATTATCTGTATGGTCTGTCATATCTATTAACGAAATCACTCGCTCACTCAATCAATCATTAGAAAATCTAAGGATGTATAAAGCATGAAAAATATGATGATTCTAAGCCGTCAGCTATATCATGATGACAAATATTTGCAGGACGGCAGCAGATTTCGTCCTTCAAGATGTGGTGACTAAACTGGGCGAAGCTTCCTGCTCGACAATATCATCTGAATGCCTCACCTCTCTTGCGGAAGCCTGTGGCTTGGAACACGTACTGAACGAGGGACTCACCTTCGCTATGGACTCGCAGAAGAACCCCAAAGTTCAGTTGGAGATGTTCAATTGGATGACCATTGCTATTAAAGAGTTTGGGTTCAAGTGAGTTCATTTATAAACAAGTTTTAAAACAATTGTGTGATTTACGCGTAACAGTACAGACAATGGTTTTAGTATTTTTCATTACAGTTAGTAACATATATAGGGGTCTTACGTGGGAGCGACACATAAACAAGCTGTGTACTAAGATAGGCAGTGCGTGTTTTGCGCTCAAACGCGTATCTCGAGTGGTGCCGGCAGACGTCGCACGAACGTGCTACTACGCGACTGTGCATGCACTATTGCAGTACGGTACCGAGCTGTGGGGGCGTGCTGCTGATTGGAAGAGGGCCTTCCGCATGCAGAAACGCGCTGTCAGAGCACTTGTGCGAATCCGCAGCGATGAATCTGCCAGGCCTCACTTCAAAAACCTCGGCATCCTTACGCTGCCTAGTATTGTAATTATGCAAGTGGCTGTATACGTACGTAGCAACTTAGACAAGTTCAACAAAAATAACGGCATGCACTCGTATGGTACGCGTAATGCAGACAAACTTGCTGCTGTGCCCCGAATCCTGGCAAAGTCCTCCAAGCTGAGTCACATTATGGGTCCGACAGTGTAAAATAAACTACCAGAACACATTAAAACTGCAAATAGCATGAACTGCTTCAAATCAAAACTAAAGCGTTGGTTGGTCGAGCGGAGTTTCTATGACGTGGAAGAATTTTTTAGTTGTCACTGTTGTTATATTAATAATGCAATTTTCATTATTTTTACTATTTTATCATTATGTTATTATTGACCTGTAATATTCGACATTTACCAATTAAACACTATTCACTATTCACATATATGTATGTTTATAGATAAATAATTAATGTATTATGTCGTAACATGAGACTCCGTATATAGATTTCCTATGGTCATTAGTTATGTTTAAGATATTAAAAAATACGTCACAATTTTTAATGTCGGTAAAATTTCGTTGATGCTTCGAGACTACTTCTAACACGTAAACCTCGAATATTTTCGTGCCTACAAGAAACTCGAGAGAGGCTTGTATATTGTATCATCGTAATATTTTTGTATGTACCATATTATAGTTACTACTCACGTAACAAATATACCTTTCCAGTATGAACATAAAGTCGATAATCGCTCACTCGAAGAAAGCTCTCTCGGCCACGAATCCGAACGTGCGTACCTCAACGGTGAACTTCCTGGGCGTCCTCTCCCTTTACGTGGGTCCTTGTTTGCTGAACCACTTCGATGGAGAGAAACCGGCGACCAAGCAACTCATCAGCTTGGAGCTCGATAAACATGCCAATGATACACCACCCACACCCACCAGACAGCTTGGCAGTGTAAGCAAGGTAAATAAAGGCTGTTTTTTATACCAGTAACGTGGCAAACAAGCTGATGGTAAGCGGGTCCAGTAGCCTATGGAAGCTTGCAACCAGGAGTATCACTTGCACCGTTTTGAAGTACCCTATGCTGTACTTCTTTGGGAAAACCAAGGCACGGAGCTCATATCTCAATCTTATCGTGCGTGAGAGGAAACTGCTTTGGAGCCGTGTGGTGTGAAGAGTAGATGAATGTAAGAAGCAGAAAAAGTTTGCAAGCCAAGAGTGTAATGGTGCTCTGGTGAGAGGGATTTGGCATGATGATATGATAGCGAGGTAATTTCCTGGAACTATTGAACCATTAAATTCTTTAGACAAAAAGTTAACCAATCCATACTAATATTATAAATGCGAAAAGTAACTCTGTTTGTTTGCTACCTTTTCACGACTAAACGGCTGAACGGTTCGTAATGAAATTGTTCTATAAGATAGAATATAACCTGGGGAAGGACATAGAATATCTTTATTTAGAATCACGCGGGTGAAGCCTAGGTTAAAAGCTAGTTAATTATATTTGTTTTAACTCATTGGAATCTCGTATCAATAATTATCACCTCTTATTTTGTCTGCAGTCCGCCAGTAAGGCTTCGATGGGCGACGATATAGACGAGTACGAAGACGCAGCCGACGAGGAACCGGCCGTCGTGGACGACAACAGGCCTCGTACCGATATCGCTCCGCTCATAACTGAGGCACTCGTCGCTGAGATCAACGATAAGAATTGGAAGGTATGTATTCTATATATATCGATTGAGTATAGGAAAAGCAAATGAAGCTCCATTTGGCCAATTATTCAGCAGAGCTGCTCAAAGTTAAAAATTGAAAGAATATATTATATCTTTGTTATATCAATGTTTTTTTGTTTCCCACCTAGACAGATCGATAGAGAATCCAAAACTATCGAACTGCATGACTGTGATATGAGTGGCGTTTCATTTGTTTTACCTTCCACCGTCGTATGTATTCGATGCAAATGAAATTACCTCGCTCAGGTGGGCCGTACGCTTGTTGCCACCTTGATTTAAAAAAAGTTACATACACTATACTAGCTTACGTATACATCAGTACCAGAAGCAGTAGCATAAGCATGACAAGTATCGAATATCTTTCGACACCTTATTACTTTAGTTTTTTTTTTGTTGTGGAAATTAAAAAGCGCCGGCGGCAAAAAGTGGAACTAAAAATTCTTATGAACTTTTTGAAATTTTGAGAGATACGTTTTCAGAACGTAGAGTCGTCAGATATTTGTATGTGCATACATCGTGAGTACTTGCATATGTTTTCTTACTCTATATTTGTTTGATAGGTCCGCAACGAAGCGTTGGACAAAGTGAAAGCGATAATAACCAACTCATCGCCAATCAAGCCGTCGCTAGGAGAGCTGCCGGCCGCGTTGGCGGCGAGACTGCTCGACTCCAACTCCAAGCTGGCTCAGAGCGCCCTTCAGATATGCGAGATGTTAGCCACGGCTATGGGGGCCAAGTCCAAGTCGCATGTCAGGACATTCTTCCCGCCGTTCTTCCAAGGTATTGTTGATAAATATCTGAATATAGACAGTAATAACTTCGATGTGCATTTGAACAAATAACTAAACGTACTTTAGTACGTTTAGTTATTGTGGAGTCAGGACATTCAATGTTTAATGCTGCCGATTAACATTTTATTATTAATATATGAAGCAAAATCTTTTGACTCTTTTTTATAAAAAAATGCGAGGACGGAGGATTATGATATTTGGCACAGTTAAGTTTATATGCAGAAGGTGTGCGGAAAGCGAAGGTTTTAATAAAATTTGCATTAGAAATATATTTTTTATAAAAGATACCTTAACGCACAATTTTGATCCACACGATATACACGATAAAACTGGGGAGCGTCCATATTTTTTTCAGCTTTCGGCGATAGTAAGCAGTGGATCCGCACGGCGGCGACTGGTTGCGTGTCGACGTGGTGCCGCGCGGCGGGCGCGGGCGCGCCGCTCGAGGGCGAGATGGTGTTCGACGCGCTCAAGGCCGGCTCGCCCGTGCTGAGGGCCACGCTGCTGCAGTGGCTCGCTGAACATCTACCCAACGGTCATACAATATACATGCACTATAATATACTTACTCAAACACATTATATGTTTGATCACGCCTTCCCACAAGGGTCCCCGGAGAGGCATAGTGTTACAGCACCCACTTACCACCAAAGAAAATTTAGTGCTAACGTGATTGATGGTGTGTCCGTCGCCGTCTCTTAGTTACTACAGACATCCATGAATTTTTTTCGGACTCGAACTCATGATGTTTTCCTTCACAGTAAAGCTTGTGGTGTGACTAATCACTGCATTCAAGTTTGAAAATCTCATTGGTAAAAACGAGTGTGATTCGAATTTATGTCGCTAGAACAGCTTCATGACACATCCGCCACAGCTCCGTAGTAATCTTCTCGTATGAAACATGAAGTTTCGGTTATATTTACTATCACTGACCCAATAATACATGGACATCGGGTCTAGTATCTAGTGGCTTATTACCCGATTTTCACACATCCCATTTGACAGAGAAAATCGGTAGTCTGGGTTAAGGCAATTGTCATACTTTCCGCGGACAGACCTCTAACGATTGCCAGATATATTAATTTATTAAATTATGCTTAGGACCTTACAAGGCACTATTATGAATGTCTATTAACACTAGTTTGGGAACAAAGAACCGGAAAATAATTCAGTGCTCTGTCTTTTCACTTATTCGTTGAATCATGTCGGTAACTTAATTATTTTGTCCAACAGTGCCATTGAAATCGTTCCCCCGCGAGGAATTATCGGTGTGTCTCCCCACATTGTACGCGTGTATCGAGGAACGCGCTGCCGAAGTACGCAAGGCGGCCGCTGACTGCGTGCTGCCCTTTATGTTGCACCTCGGATACGAATCTATGCACAAACAACTCGAGAAAGTCAAGGTAAATAATAATATATATATATCTTATCTATGTAGAAAAAAAATAAGACCTATTTCCCTTGGTCACGGCATCACACGCGAACGACAGATTTCGCTAATTAGTTAATTAGTCTTTGTTATGGTCAGGAGAATTAGGTAATTGTAGGAAATTGAAAATTATTACCGGAACATATTTGGTTTCGGGATAAACTATAGCTGCTTTTTACTTTGGTGTATTTGACATATGAATTCATAGCTAAGACAGGAAAACGTCTGTCGGTTTAGCTATTAGCTTTTAAATTAATCGTAGCGTCATAAAAGCTGTATTGGTAGCAAGAACATTTTTCGATTACGTATTCGACAACATTCAGACGACTCGATATTATGTATAAAATTCCTATTATATACATATTTAGACAATCGGAGAATAAATATAATGAGAATAAAAATGAAAATTGTTTCTTTCTATTTAGGCCCTAGTAAGAGACTTATCAAATCAGGCATGTATGAAGGTCTAAATTACCAAATTACTATGATAATGAATTTAATAGAATCAGCACGTTTGGAAAAACGCCATCTGAAAACAAACTGGAACAAACCCATTTATTTATCAAATGTACATTTGATGTATGCAACAATACTTTGTCTGGAAGACGTCACATCTTGTGATAAGGCCGCCAATTGTACCGATTCATAATGTATTTCTCCTCAGTTATTAATTTTCTTGTACAATATATGTATCTTCTTTAAACATAATGTAACCTTTTAGTAAGCTTATATATCTTGCCGCAGCCCGCCTCGAAGACAGTAGTGCAAGCGGCGTTGGACAAGGCTCGGCCGAACTTGCCCGTGCAACCCTTGCCGGCCAGTAAGGGCAAGAAGGAGGATCCCAGAGCAGTGAAGTCTGCTGGGGCTGTTAAGAAGGAGGCCGAGAAGAAAGGAGGTGCCGTTAAAGGAAAGGTAAGGAGTTTTTTGTTTTTACCAACCTTTTTGGGGGCAGTTTGGTTGATTCTGAAAGTTTCTAAGGATGGATGTTTGCTTGTTGCTCAATTAAGCTAAAACTACTTAACGGACTGTATGAAATTTGGCATACATATAGTTTATAATCTGGATTAACACAGGATACTTTTATCCCGGGAAAATGTTAGGTTCCTCTTACACTTATATGATGATGATGATGCGTTAAATACAGTTAGTAAAATAATTATTTTGAGACGGAGTTTGGCGTGCTGTTGTGAATTGAAAGATTTGTATTATATGCTAGGTAAATATTAAAATATGATGCGTCCCTAGGGTCCGGCCAAACCCAATTCGGCAGTTAGCCGTGGCAAAAAAGACGATGAAGACTGTTCCCCGCTCCTTCCTAACAATAACGCCAAGAACCAGCGCATCATCGACGATCAAAAACTCAAAGGTATGCTTTTCATGACTTATTCCTTCTACACTTCTACTCTAATCTACACTTATATTATAAAGAGGAAAGATTTGTATTTTTGTGGGTTTGTATGCTCTGAAACTACTGGACCGATTTCAAAAATTCTTTGACCGTTAGAAAGCTACATTATCACTGAGTAACATAGGCTATACATTATACTAGCTGCCCGCCCCGGCTTCGCACGGGTAGACAAAATATATTTGATCAATGTCTACCCGTGCGAAGCCGGGGCGGGCCGCTAGTTATAAATAAATCTAATCTATGGACTGAGTTATTAATAAAAGAAGGTACCGCGTGCCTTAGAAAGTGATGGAGTTAGTTATCAATGTGTGTGTACGTGTGCGTAAAGAGCTGCCTTAAAAGTGACTTCTTAAGCGGGAGAAGTCTCTTGTACGGCACCAAAAGAAAGGTTAAGATACAAACTGTATTCTAAGGGACAAAATATAGTTTAGCTGTGTCCTTGTCTTGTAAATTTTTGTCCAATATTTATATGCTTCATAAAAATTATGTACTGATTTAGTTAACCTGTAAACTGATTATGTAGTAATTTAAGTGTTATTCTTTTCCTCACAGTACTGAAATGGAACTTCACGGTGCCTCGCGAGGAGTTCTTCGAGCTGCTCAAAGATCAGATGGGGACAGCCGGCCTCAACAAACAACTTGTCGCTAACATGTTCCATAGCGATTTCAGGTAGGTGTTAATTTAATAATTAAAAAATACTACTTTAATGTAGTGTTGTGTATTTGAGGTGAGTAAGGTTGCCACGAGGATACTCTGGTCGTTGCGTTAGTAGTAATGCTGCTAACACAGTGAGTCCTCATCAACAACAGGGTTGGCATCAGGTGGGCCGTACCTTAGTGGTATATAAAAAAGCTAAATTTATACATTAGCGCGATTCAGGTGTCGGTTCTGTGGTACACAATCACTAAACTAATTTGACAGGACTAAAAACCTTTCTCATGTGCGGGGTTAAATAAGGATTGTAATAATTTCAGTCCTGTTAAATTAGTTTAGTTTTGTGATTATGTACAACAGAATGAACACCTCCATGTGTCTATTTTTTCTTAACAGATACCATTTAAAAGCCATTGAGGCCTTATCAGAAGACCTCCACGAGAATGGCTCAGCTTTAATGGCTAACCTGGACCTGGTGCTGAAATGGCTGACTCTTCGGTTCTTCGACACCAACCCATCAGTGATACTCAAGGGGCTGGAGTACTTGTCTGTAGTGTTCACGTACCTGATGGATAGTGACTATACTATGGCGGAGTATGAGGCCAATTGTTTCATACCTTACCTTGTGTTGAAGGTGAGATTATTTTTATATATTTACAGCACAAACCAAGTCAATTTACCACAGTTTAGAGTTCATTTACAGCTAGATGGCAACTCATAAATATATATTTTCACAATAGCTAAAACTGTATTTCATTCTTTTGTGCGAAAATATTTCTTAAATTACATTGAGAAGACACACCGCTGACTGTGGAAATCACAGTTTGAGAATAATATATGATATATTATAATAATGTATGATTTATTAATCATACTTGTAGTTAAGTAGGTATATAGTTACATACCACTCAGCCAAAATGGATTCTCATTTTGGCTGAGTAGTTGAGGTATCCGCGTATCTATTTGAGGTGATATGGGGTCAAAACTTGGTGGCCTAAACCTGAGTTTTACATACCACAAAGTAAATAGATAAAATGTTGCAATAGAAAAGAAATACATCGTTTATTTTTAGGTGGGAGACCCTAAGGACACAGTGAGAAATGGCGTGAAGGCATTATTCAAACAGATTTGTGTTGTATATTCTGTGACTAAACTGTTTGGGTACCTCATGGAGGGGCTGAAGTCGAAGAATGCCAGGCAGAGGGCGGGTAAGCGACTTCTGTATGCTGTAGTGAATTATTATACATGATTGACTAGTTGTAGCCTACGATTATACGTGTGGAATTAAAAATCATACGGACATAATCGCACAGCGCTATCAGGTCCCAAACTAAGCAAAGCTTGTATTATGAGAACCAGACGACTGGTAGAAAGCCTACTTTTTTTTTGGAATACTTGAAATAAATACCAAACAGCCGCAAACAAATGTGCTTCACAAATGATTGGCCCTGACGGGAGTCGAATTTGTGACACCTGGCGTAGCATTCTACTAGATCAATAATTTCGTCTAAATTGGGCAGAGCTTTTTTTATCAAATCCTTTTGAAATCACGTAGGAATCCCTTTTTTTGACAAAATGTTGCTGAGGTAGGTAAAAAGTTCGTCTTTGGATTGGATATACATCCATATCATCACACCAAGTCCGTCGCGGGACTTGGCGTGGTAATGGTGCCAATTCTGTTGTACAAAATCACTAAACTAAACTAATTTGACAGGACTAAAAATAAGGATGGCAATACATTTAGCCCTGCCAAATTTGGTCAGCTTAATGATTACGTAACTCATGCGATAAGGGCAGGAGAATAATCTACACTAATATTATAAAGATTGGGAAGGAATGATTTGTATTGTTGTGGGTTTGTATTGAATAGGCTCCGAAACTACTGGACCAATTTCTAAAATTCTTTCACCGTTAGAAAGCTACATTATCACTGAGTAACATAGGCTATATATTATACTAACTGCCCAACCCGGCTCCGCACGAGTGGACAAATTATTTGATAAATGTTTATCCTCCGAAACGAATGTCTACCCATGCGAAGCCGGGGCGGGCCGCTAGTGATGTATAACCCTGAAACTAACTATAGTTTATGTTTACCAGAGTGCTTGGAGTGTATCGGCCACCTGGTGGAGACGTACGGCAGCACGGTGCTGGGCGGCGGCGGCGCGTTGAAGGAGATGGCGCGGCACATCGGCGACAGAGACAACGCCGTGCGCTCCGCCGCCCTCAACTGCATCACCAGCGCCTACTTCCTCGAGGGCGAGAAGGTCTACAAGATGATCGGACAGGTATACACTTTTATATCGCGTGATCATTATGTTTAAAATCTTTCTTCTCGCTTTCCTGCAATCTGTGGAGGGATTTTGTGAAAAGGGACGGAAGTGTGTTATGGGATGTCGGGGTAGCGCGCGTTTTATGCATTGATTTTAGGTATTGTTGGCCGTCAGAATCACTTGCGCGACTACGTATTCGAAAACGTAACTTGCATATATTAAAATATTCATACAAATTTTTAGTTCCACTTTTCTCCGGCGCAGCGCTTTCCATTTCAACATACTAAAATAATCGAATGCGATACGGATACGTAGGCGAAAATTGTTGTTGCTAAGGCAACTGATGTTACACATCTTCTGAGACTAATAAATGTGTTTTGTCCCGCAGATCTCGGACAAGGATTTGTCCCTGTTGGAAGAGCGTATAAAGCGCGCGGCCAAGACTCGCAGTGCGGAAGTGAGGCGATCCATGCTGGTGCCGCTCTCCGCCTCGGGCCGCCCCATACTGCCGCCTGAGGTCAGAACCTACCCACAACTATATCGCGACATTACCGTACCTCAGTGCTGGTAGCAGGAACTTTGTCGACTGCGTAAACGAAAACGTAACTCGCGAAATGTCAAAATTGCCATACTATATTTTAGTTCCGCTTTTCACCGCTGCAACGCTGTTCATTTTTCAATACAAAAATAGTCGAAGGCGATACGAAAACGTTGTCGAAATTATTCATGTTAGCCCTACTGATATAATTCTATACTATAATATTATAAAGAGTGTATGTTTGTATTGAATAGTCTCAGAAACTACTGGACCGATTTAAAAAAAAACGTGCTTAGATTGCTACCATATCACTGAGTAACATAGGCTATATATTATACTAGCTGACCACCCCGGCTTCGCAAAGGAAGAAAATGTATTTGAAAAATGTATACCCGTGCGAAGCCGGGGCGGACCGCTAGTACTACATAATCGGCCGAATATTGAAACGACATCCAAAGTTTGAAGGCCCACGCAACTGTTTGAAGCGTCGTCGATATACAATCTCGCATATCGCTTAAAATGTATGTGGTATCAGTACTGTAAACCTAGCTAGTACTTCTGACTACGTATTCGTATTGCTATCGAAATTTTTTGGGCATATTGACATTTTGAAAGTTATGTTTTCGAATACGTAGTGGAAAGATGTTGTTGCTACCGGCATGGATTTGACTGACCTTTCAGTATGTGTATGTCCTGCGACATTGTACAAAGGGTTCATAGGCTACGGTGACTGATTCAATCAGACCGGCTCAACACCTTCGGGTCGGCAACGCGCGAGTGATACCCCTGGTGTTGCAAGCGTCCATAGGCTGCGGTAACCGCTTACCATCAGGTGGGCCGTATTCTTGTTTGCCACATTAGTGGTATAAAAAAAAACCTGTTTAGTATAAAAACAGTTATATTAATATTGTCTTTTTAATTTGTAATAAAAAAAAAGTTTGTTGTTCTCGAAATCTAAAGTACTTTGTCAGGGCCTAGATGGACTATAAAATTTTCGTTTTTTATTTATTAGGAGCATGAGCAGTCACGTGTGATATCGGTAGACACGGCTCCGGCGGAGTACGAAGAGGAGGAGGAGGAAGAGGAACCGGCGCCTCCACCTCCTAACCCGTAAGTTATCTATACATATATATAAATAAATCCCTATTTCTCTTGATCTCGGCATCACGCGCGAACGGCTAGACCGATTTCGCAACATTTGTGTTTGTTATTGTCAGGAGAAGGTTCTTATGAAAAGAAAAAAGAAAAAAAAACTGGAACATTTTTTTTTCGGGATAAATTAAAGGACCTTGACCATGGTGTATTTGACATGAATTCATAGCTAGGACAAGAAAACATCTGTCGGGACAGCTAGTTAACAATAAACATAATTATAGTTACTAATTATTAGATCAACTTTTACTCTGTACTTTGTCTGAGTGCTTTTTATTAACTAAATCATTAAAAATTTTTATCAAAATGAAATATATGTAGCTCAGGAACTTATTTTAACCTTTAACATAGGGATAGCAAAGATTTTTATTGTTGGTAAAGATTTATTGAATCGGATCGGTAGTTCCAGAGATTATCCATATGAACAAACTTTACCTTGTTACTAATACATATAATTATAATTATAAAGATTTTTCAGTCGGGTGCTGAAAAACATTAGAAAAAACTTATTCCTTCCTACATTATTTCAAGATAACGTTATCTCCAATATAATATTATCGTAATCGATTCATTAATCCATTGTTGTTGATATAAATAACATTATGACTTGATAAACTGTCCATAATTTCACTTTAGTATGTGGTAAAATTGCGTCAGGTCGTTATTTTTGTGAAAATGGAGTCTGATACGTAAGATTTTTTCTCGACTTAAATTTCCCCAGCTTAAGGTCACTTATTAGGCTATTGAAAATACGAGAAAAATATGAAATCGGCATGTGAAGTTGTATGTAGTATGTACAGTATGCCTGGAGTATTGCGAGATGCGTGAATGACTGGTTTAATTGTTAATTAGTGTAATTGGCTTGTAGCCGTTCTTTTTCTTCGTTAAACTATTACAGTTGATTATAACAGCGGTTAAAAATGTATTTGCTTTGCAATAACACATCGTGGCTACTTTGTAATACCAAACAGTTTTTGCGTCGCGTTTGTTTCGCAGTATATGAGTGGCGTGTTTTTGGATGGGAAATATAGTTGGTAATCGCTTTTACATTCAACTGGAATCAGGTATACATGTGAAGGTGTGTACTGTATGTAGAGTGCCAGCGGAGGTGCGCATAGTGAGCGGTCCGTTCGGTCTGGACCCGTCGCTGATCGCGGAGTTGGACGCGGCCGTGCCCGTGCTGCACCAGCCTGCACTGCCCGAGCTCGACCTCAAGTTCCTGGACGAGCCCATCCCGAGAGGAACCTCCCACCACACCGCCACCACCATCAGACACAGGTGACTATACCATTGACACTCACACTGGCCCATCCCGAGAGGAACCTCACACCACACCGCCACCACCATCAGACACAGGTGACTACACCATTGATACTCACACTGGCCCATCCCGAGAGGGACCTCCCACGGCCCACCACACTGCTGCCACAAGCAAAAGAGGTGTCCAAGTTAAATGGTGCTCTATACGCTCTGCCTACGGCGATATATACAGTCTGGCAAAAAAAAAGTATGTATATAATAATATAATAGAGGCGCCACTGTGTCGTTCGTATGGACCGACCGCAGCTCGGATAGAGTATCATCTGTCTTGATTGTTTTTTTTTTACAGTAAACTTCATAACATAGATTCCGTTTTGTATTCCGTTACCGATGAATATTTTATATTTGAAAGTTTATGTGTGTGTGTTTGTACCCTCTTCATGTCTGAACAGCTGAAAGAATTTATATGAAATTTGGAATGGATGTAGCTTATAGGCTGGATGTTTTTTTTTATGATGTGGTTCCCGAGGTGTAGTAGCAATATGCGAGCGGGCAAAAGCTAGTATGTAATGAATGTATCGTGCGCAGTGTGGTGCCGCTATCGCCGCCGCGCGCGCCGCAGCCGGCCGCTCCGCCCGCGCTGGACGAGGCGCAGCTCGCAGACACCATACACTCCATCGCCAGCCCCGACCTTAACGTACGTAATACTCTAGCATACATTCAAAATTCAAAAATATGTTTTTTTCCTCTTTATAATAATAGGGGTGGGGAAATTACGGGTGCTAATTCTGTTGTACGAAATCATTAAACTTAACTAATTCGACAGGCGAATGGCATAATAAAAGAGAGGCCTATACCCAGCAGTGCGATGATTAAGGCTGTGGATGATGATGATGGATGAATTCGACAGGAAAGTATTGCCATTCTTATTTATCCTCATACAACAGAAAGGGATATCAAGACTTTTGAAACCTGTCAAATTAGCTTAGTGATTTTGTACAACAGAATCGACACCAATATGTGGCAATGTGAATAGCGCGTACAAGAATAGTTGGTTGTGCGCAGGCGGCGATCCGTGCGCTATCACTAGTGTCGGGCGCGCTGGTGTCGGGGCGGGGCGCGGCGCTGCGCGGGCTGCAGCAGCGGCTGGTGCTGGCCGTGGCCGCGCAGCTCGCGCGCCTCAGGACTGCGCCCGCGCACCTCGCGCTGCCCGCCTACAAGCAACTCGCCTCCGCACTCATCACGGTCAGCTCTACACACTACACAACACATCACACTACCTATTCCCTCAATACTTAAAAGTCAATCAAATTTGAACTGTACCTGTAGCCGTGTTTACTATTTATAGTCGGTAACGCTATTAAAACGGAATTAAAAACGCGACCACATGACACTAACGTAAAAAAATCCCATACATTTCCTTCGTTTTTTTATGCTTGTAGATAGTAAACAGGGCTTATTCCGTTGGTAGCAAGAATATCTTTCGAATACGAATTCGAAAACGTAAGTCTTAAAATGTCAAAATGTTCATACGAATTTTTAGTACAACATTTCACCGCCGCGACGCTATTCATATTCCCATACAAAAATAGTCGAGTCAAAAGTTGTTGTTGCTAAGGCTACTGATGCCGCATAAATAAGTAACGTAAAATCTGTGTAGAGTAATATTCCTGTGTAGAGTAATATTCTTTGTATATATAAAATAATTTCCAAATTTTTCATTGACTTCGTTTATTTACTTAAAAACATATTTAACTCACTGTATTGTAGATATTAAACATAAAAACAAATATGTGTTAGTGTTATTTGTTTGTTGCGCGCGCAGTTCTACGAGACCGCGGGGTGTGGGTCGCAAGTGGGCGAGGAGGCGCTGTGCACGCTGCTGGGGGAGATGCTGCGGGTGCTGGGCGGGGCCGCGCCCGAGGCGGCGGGCGGCGAGGCCGAGCGGCTCGTGCGCATACTGAACAACGTCTGCGTGCGCGTGCTCGAGCGCTCGCCCAGGACGCCGCTACTATGGTTACTGCATTTTATTTATACTACTACTAGCTGTCCCGACAGACGTTGTCCTGTCTTAGCTGTGAATTCATATGACACATAAACCAAAGAACAAAGTTCCATTATTTTATACCGATATTAAAAAATATACCGATTCTTCTTTCAAATTTTATTTTTATAAGAACCATCTACTGAGAGTAATGCAAAACAATTAGGGGTGGACTACCCTTAACATTTAGGGGGATGAAAAATTGATGTTGTCCGATTCTCAGACTTACCCCATATACACACACAATTTTATGAGACTTTTTAACTTTATTTACCGCAGAAAAAGCAATACATCTAAGTTTAAATGCTAGAAATCAAATAACACGATTTTTTGACTGCGGTCTTCTGTAAGGTGGACGTACAGTCCCCAGCCGGGCGGCGTCAAATTTAATGGGAAAAACCCACGGAAGATCCCAATTATACTATAATACATTATACTTTAAAATATGAAGCGTTGGACTAATCTATTGACGCGTGGCCTAACTAAATAATTCTCCCACCAGCGCTATAGTGTCTCTCCTCCACGAGTCGATCGGCGTGTCGGACCCAGCCTTCCCGCGGTACCAGGACCTGCTCCTCAAGTGTTTCTGGAAGACGCTCAAGATGATATCCAACTGGGAAGTCAACTCGATAGACTACGATGCGGTGCTCTACAAGATACACCTATTCTATAAGACATACCCTAACAGCTACTGGAAAAGACACCCCGATATTAGTGATACGCCGTACAGGTGAGTCAATCAATACTCTTTTAAGACCTTTAAACGAGATTTTTGACGGGGATCGGGCAGGGTCGGGAAAAGGGAAGCCGTGGTGGCCTTGTGGTTGAAGCAACGGCTACCAATGAGTTTTTCTAAGCTTAAGTACAGTGATTAATCACACCATGAGGTTTTAAATAGAGAGGTAGGGCGATTTGGGATATCCCGTGGGTTTTCCCATTTAAATTGGAGCCGCCCGATGGGGACTGTACCTCCACCTTGCAGAAGACCACAGTGAAATAACACTACTTGACGTAGTGTTGGTGTTCTGCGGTAAGTAAGGTTGCCAGTGCTCCACGAGGATACGCTGGGCTAGTAGTAATGCTGCTAGCGCAGTGAGTCCTCATCAACAAAAAATGGTTGGCAAAACCTGTTAGTGATAGCCCTGGTATTGCTAGCGGCTATAGGCTACGGTGATTGCTTACCATCAGGTGGGCCGTATGCTTGTACCAGCATAGTGGTGTAAAAAAAAGTGTTAATTAAAGTTATCTTTATAGTTTTTTTTTAGTGTCATTATGTTCAGCATTGTTTCATGTAGTGACCGTTAATAATGTTGTAATTCAAAGTGTGATATAATATGTATGTACCAGGACCGTGAAGACACTGGTGCACACTCTAGTCAAGATGCAAGGCGCGTCGATAACCAACCACCTCACGCAAATACCCGACGTTAACGAATCTGATCTCTACCCATATTTACTGAAAGTATTAAAGGTAACTTTTATTTGTTTACAATTTACAAATCCCTAGAATTTTCTGTGTTACTGAAATAGATGTAACGAACTTGTTATTAGTACTCGTTATATTTAATTTGTTGATGCAGTTACTTATTTACTTATCATTATTTACTCTATATTTCTCAGTACAAGTTCATGATATGTCATGAGTGGTATTTTGGACTTTACGGACAGATTTTGGTAGAGTAAAAGTAAATATAAATTATGAGATTCATAGTTTTAAATCACAGCAATCACATGTCGGACCTCCGAATTTGGCGTCCACGTTTGGTGCCCGTGACAATGCATGATTACTTAAATGCCGCCATTTTTTAGGGTTCCGTACCTTAAAAGGTAAAAGGAACCCTTATAGGATCACTTTGTTGTCTGTCTGTCTGACAAGAATTTTTATCTCAAGAACGCGTGGAGTTATCAAATTGAAATTAATATGAAATACCCGGGTCTATGGTCTCTTTCGGCTGTAAAAACATCAAACCTGTAAGTCAATATGAAGAAAAGATAGGACTGTTTACGTCGCAAATTTTCGCATATTTTGCGACTTAACAAAGGAATCAAAACCTATAGGGTACTTCCCGTTGACCTAGAATCATGAAATTTGGCAGGAAGCAGTTTCTTTCAGCACATGTAAAGGATGAAATCAGGTATCCGCAAATATGGAGTTTTTTTTTTTAAAAGCGAATTTACTAAAACATATTCCTGAATCGCGCTGTTGAGAGTCACCGACGAATAATGACCTCATTTGAAGTTCTCCTACTTTTAGCCTTACCTACAAGTGTGTACGGAACCCTCGGTGCGCGAGTCCGACTCGCACTTGACCGGGTTTTATTAAAAATGGCGGACGTCATAAAATGGAGATTTATAATTTCCACAGTAAACCCTACGATATGGGTATCAAACAAAAGGGCTTTATGAGTGGAACTGTTGAGTATGAGTGGAAATTTATCCAATATGGCGTCCGCGGCAAGATGGCGCTTTATAATTTCCACATTAATCCCTGTGATATGGGCTCAGAGTAGATAACATGCTGACTAACAGAGTGTATCAAATGAAAGGGCTTGATGAGCATTTTTTTTTTGCACAGCAACTGAAGCTAGATGAGAAGAAAGAAAACCAACCGACCACTGAAAGTGTAAACGGTAGTTCAGTGGTGGGATCTCTGGGCGCACAAAATGGAGCGCTGGCGGCTGGTCGTCTGCCGCGAGCTGTTCACGACGAACTGGCCCTCATCCTCAAGAGGATCGGCTCCAAGGAACATAACAAGGATGCCCTCGCCCAGCTCTACGATCTCAGGGTAACACTGCTTGCGTATTTCCTAACATTAACCACGCGCATTTGAGCGGACTTTTACCCGATTGCGACTGTCATTTGTTAAATGTCAAATGTTCGTTTGTCTACATGAAAAACATACGGTCTCCCTGACGCTTACAATACCAGGGGTATCACTCGCGCGTTGCAGACCCTCTAATAAATCTATCCTTTTTTATGTCGGTTTTTCTATGCAGTGTTATTCAGATGGATGTTTCTGAACAGGTAGTAGTGTACGACATTAATGTATGCTTTATAAGGGCCTGACTAAAACTAAATGCATATTTTAATTTTCTTCGACCCAGTAGTTAGTAATTTGCGACATTTATGAGTGTTTTATAAGGGTATCTAAACTGCATACAAGGTTTTTCTTTGTTCTAGTGTATGTGATGTATGTGTGCTTATTTCATTGGCACACATTTTCGGTGTCGATAGATTGTGATTCTGAGATTTTAGGGTCACCTAAAATATCTTAAATGAGAATTGGTTGACCTCTACTACATTTGAGAAGGCGTTAAGATATTATTATTATTCAGGAGCGTCACCCCGAAGTGGACATTTGGACGTTCATGCAAGGGTCCTCGTTCTACTTCCGCAACTACGTGGAGCGAGGGCTGAGAGAGGTCGCCGAACAGAGGAAGCTCGCCTCTATGCCCATCTACAAGCACGACTACAACACCGAAAATATTGGTATGAAACATTACTCGTTAATATGAACAAATCATCATCAGCCGACGGACGTCCACTGCTGGACAAAGGATATATTTCTCATTTACATTCACACATCATCATCATCAGCTGAGGACGTCCACCGCTGGACAAAGGATACATTTCTTATTTACATCAACACATCATCATCAGCCGACGGACGTCCACCGCTGGACAATGGATATATTTCTTATTTACATTAACACATCATCATCATCGCCGACGGACGTCCACTGTTGGACAATGGATACATTTCTTATTAACATTAACACATCATCATCATCAGCCGACGGACGTCCACTGTTGGACAAAATATACATTTCTCATTTACATTAACACATCTAACACATCATCAGCCGACGGACGTCCACTGTTGGACAAAGGATACATTTCTTATTTACATTAACACATCATCATCATCAGCCGACGGACGTCCACTGTTGGACAAAATATACATTTCTCATTTACATTAACACATCTAACACATCATCAGCCGACGGACGTCCACTGTTGGACAAAGGATACATTTCTTATTTACATTAACACATCATCATCATCAGCCGACGGACGTCCACTGTTTTAAAAAGCCTGCCCCATTGATTTTTACCAAGGCTGATTCAATGTCGCCCGCATCAAAATACATTATCAAATTCATACTTATTTAATGAAATGCGAAAGTAATTGTCTCTGTTTGTGGTCTTTTCACGATTGGCTGGTTGTACTGATCGTGATTCAGTTACGAGGAAATAATTACCAGCATAAGGATATTAGATAGAACATATCAATTGTTAATTGGGCTGCCTTGATTTGCATTGCCAACTGCATTATTGCTTTAATAAAATTAGCATTATTTATTTGCAGATATAAGCAACGAAAACGACGAGAAATCTCATGTTATATTCTTGGAGAGGCTTCGTGCTCTACAGGTGAGTACCTTTTATTGAGAATTTGTGATTCGTTATATTCATATACTTAGAACTATATGAACTAGACAACTGGTTGGATAATAAATAAATACAGATACAGAATAAATCATACAGAATGCCAGGACAAAATAAATCGAAATTGGATCGTGTCCTGGCTATATTTCAACTATGTGCAGCCGCCCTGTCTTATGCGGACAATGGAGTTTAATAAAACTCTTTATTACAATAAAGACTATAATATAGAAAATATACAATTTAGAAGCGTTTGGTGCGAGCGTCCCGTAGATGATGTGACGGAGTACTTTTTAATGACAATTGTAGTAGGTTAAACTACTAATGAAAGTAAATAGCAACACAACTTGATTACTACACTCTACAATTTAGTCGAACATCAGTCGCGAACACGCCCCTTTTAACTTGAAAGCTGGATACGCCCTCGCAATCCGATTTATCATACCGTATCGTATACGACCAATGATGTTCTCAATCTATACTTCTATACTATCTATACTATAATATTATAAAGAGGAAAGATTTGTATTTTTGTGGGTTTGTATTGAATAGGCTGCGAAACTATTGGACCGATTTCGAAAATTCTTTCACCGTTAGAAAGCTACATTATCACTGAGTAACATAGGCTATATATTAGCTGCCCACCCCGGCTCCGCTCGGGTGGACAAAATATTTGAAAAATGTCTGCTCCGAAACTAATGTCTACCCGTGCGAAGCCGAGGCGGGCCGCTAGTTCACTGAATAATTATGTATGTATGTGTGTATCAGGCTAAAGCTGGTCTGAAGACGGAATCGTCGCAGTCGCAGCCGCGCACGCCGTCCGACAACAAGGCGCTGGTCGACTCCATCAACGAGAACACACTGCCTCGTCCGCACAGCATCGATCCACAACTACAAGTCAGTATACATTTATACCATACCACGGCAAAGACAGGAGGGTTATGATTTCTGAACTTAGATAAGTTAGTTTTTTTTATACCACTAAGGTGTCACACAAGCATACGGCCCACCTGATGGTAAGCAGTCACCTTAGCTTATAGCCGCTAGCAATACCAGGGGTTACACTAACGGGTTGCCAACCAAGTTATTGATGAGGACTCACTGTGCTAGCAATACTACTAGCCCAGCGTATCCTCGTGGAGCACTGGAAACCTTACTTACCGCCGAAATACAACACTACATCAAGTAGTGTTATTTCACTGGGGTCTTCTGTAAGGTGGAGGTACAGTCCCCAGTCGGGCGGTTCCAATTTATTGGGAAAACCCTCGGGAAATCCCAAATCGCCCTACTTATCTTGCATATATAGATATATATCTAAAAATGAATCCCTATTTCCATTGGTTACGGCATCACGCGCGGACGGTTACAAAGTCGGGCTGGGCTTCAAGATTTGTTGTTGTCAGGAGAAGGTTCTTATGAAAATAAAAAATAAAAAACAAGGAACATTTTTAATTTCGGGATAAAGTAATTCATAGCTAAGAGAGGCAACGTCTGTCGGGATAGCTAGTTTTACAATATTAAAGTGTAGGATCAGGCCTCGGTTCACTGATAAGACTTATTTCGCTGTACCTAGAGTACCTTTGTACGGGTATACTTTGATCAAATTTATATAACTCAAAGGTGACTGACTGACATAGTGATCTATCAACGCACAGCCCAAACCACTGGACAGATCGGGCTGAAATTTGGCATGCAGGTAGATGTTATGACGTAGGCGTCCGATAAGAAAGGATTTTGATTAATTCTACCCCCAAGAGGGTAAAATAGGGGTTGAAATTTGTATGAAAATCCGTCGTTTTTGAAGTTAAACGCATGAAAATTGGTATTTGACCTTTCAGTTAAAATTTAATAAATACGTATTTTAGGTGTTTTTTTAATTCCACCCCTAAGGGAGTAAAATAGGGTTTGAGATTTTGTATAAAAATCCGTCGTTTATGAAGTAAAGCGCATGAAAATTGGTATTTGGCCTTTGAGTTAGAAATAAATAACTACGTATTTCAGTATTTTTGGTAATTCCACCCCTAAGGGGTAAACTAGGGGATGAAAGTTGTGTATGAAAATCCGTATTTTTTTTAGATAAACTCATGAAAATTTGTATTTGGCCTTTCAGTTAGAAATAAATAAATACGTATTTGAGGATTATTGGAAATTCCACCCCTAAGGCATAAAATAGGGGATGAAAGTTTGTATGAAAATCCGTTATTTTTGAAGTTAAATCTATGAAAATAAGCTATCAGTTTGAATTTTAGATATAGATACATGTTGACTTATTTACCACGCGTGCGAAGCCGCGGGAAAAAGCTAGTTTTTCTATAAATTTTCTATTTCAATACTGTTCTTATAATGTGGTAAAATTTGTTGGCTCATCAGCTTGTTAGTATGTTTCGAGTTATTCAAAAAACTACACAACTTCTTTTTCAATAATGATGAATATCAATAAAATACTATTATGACTATTATAACTCGAAAAACACGTCTTAGCAAGAACAACTTTCAACTGCGTATTCGTATCGCTTTCGAATATTTTTGTGTGGAAAAATAAACAGCGCTGCGCCGGCGAAATGTGGAACTAAAAATTCGTATGAACATTCATTTTGTGGGTTACGTTTTCGTATACGTAGTCGAAAGATGTTCTGCTACCATTACAGATCCGATATACTTTTTTTGTTCTCTGTCCTACTTTTAAACCTTTATACAGTCATCTATTGTATTAATTAATAGCGGCCCGCCCCGGCTTCGCACGGGTAGACATTAGTTTCGGAGCATAGACATTTATCAAATATTGTGTCCACCCGTGCGGAGCCGGGGCGGGCAGCTAGTATAATATATAGCCTATGTTACTCAGTGATAATTTAGCTTTCTAACGGTGAAAGAATTTTTGAAATCGGTCCAGTACTTTTTGAGTTTATTCGTTACATACAAAAATACAAATCTTTCCTCTTTATAATATTAGTGTAGAAAGAAGTGCAGATAATGTTCATACTCCAAATGTTATGTAATATAAGTGATAACGTTCTAAATGATGTAAATATTTCCAGCTCCACACAAGCCAGTCAGTATCACAAAAGAACGAAGCCGCCGTTGAAACGCTCCGTCTCAAACTACAACAGATCAAGAGCTCATCCAAGAGATAAGGCCCTCTCACTTGCACTCCCCACGGATTTGGTAGCTCTCTCTCTCTCACTCCCACTCATTCACACGCCTACATCAACGCGGTGACAAATTATAATAAAACTGCGTGTATACCGCAATACCATGCCTTATGAATATGATTTTGTTTTACAAATTATGACATTTTATGTTGCTGAGTTGTAAGGTGGTCTAAAAACATTCCAGTTCGCGAAATTAATATTACTAATTTATCTGGCGTAGAATTGACCATCTTACAAACACAATTGTTTGATTGACTCCAAGGTTTTTCAATCTCATACCCATTTCTCGCACCCTTAATTCCTAGGCTAGTATTAAAATTGTATTTCCTTTAACAATGGCATAAACGTGAGAAATTGATATAGCGTTCAGTTGTTGTCCCTTACTAAGAGTTATCTGACAATACAGCTAACAGTATCGCCTTGCACAGGGTAATAACGCTTCGAGAAGCTTGTGAGAAATTGCGTCTTAGTAAGGGACTAATTTTTCTTACATATTTGGTTCAAGAAGACGTTTATATTTGAAATTAACTGTCGAATTTCGGTGACCAAATAAACGTCTTCAGAATTGAAATGTGATGTTTAATTACAAAAGTTGTCTGTGTAAACATAGAAGTAGGTACATGATGGAATAAAATTCGGTGTACAGTCAGCAACAAAATTTGATAGTCCGGTTATTTGCCATGAGATTAAAAGTTATTTGTTAACTCACTGTGTGAATATATAGGCGTTATTGTAGATTTTGATTTTGTACGAACTACAAAGGTGCGTTTAAAATCGATATCTCTGAGATAATAATCGGTCTCAGTGCGTTCTCGAATTAAAGATTTTAAATAAATGAACCATTTCTTCTAATTATCACGAACATATACGCATTATGTACGGACGCGTTTATATAACGTAGAAAAACTGTTCTGTTATGTTATACCTAATGACGTAGTAAATAATTCTTGTTATTAAATTCACATTAGCTCGCACGTTTGTCGACATATTTTTGTATTGTAAGCATCCTGCCCCATCATTTGGTAGACGTAAGTGGCAATATAATAAAGAAATTATTCAGTAAACTAGAGGCAAATACATTAATTTAATGACAGGAAGGAATTTTTAATCTGTTTGGTGTTCTCATAGAGCTAATTACGTTCAATGGCCTCACATTTTATGATTCCATCAAATATTTCAAACAAACTTGAGCCTCTGATAGGAAAATTATTGTAAAAAACTCCGACGCAAAAATAAGTTAAAATAAAAACATAACTATGTGTAGTTCCCAATTATATGCGGTACATGATAATAGGCAGGTAGTGAAAGTTGTAGTAATTTGTCTGTTAGCATCAATGCAGATTTCAATCAATTTGAAAACTACCATTGATGATGTTACGTTTGCAATGCTGTGTATTTGTGTTTGGGTGAATTATAAGACTGTTTGTAAGTTTTCGTTTGGTCCAGTGTTTTTGTAGGAGTAGAAGCCATCCAGTAGGTTTGTTAGAAAACTTTGTAAGCTGAGATGAGGCACGTTTTACACATTCAATAAATGTATACATTCCCCCACAGTATTGGTATATGTTATAACTCAAAATCATTCATAATTATTAACTTATTTATCGCATCACACGTGTCCTGGCGCCATTTCGTCGTATATCTTATCCTTATATTACAGTGAGATAAGTATACTTACATAAATAAGTATATCGATACTAGTAGCAAGAATATCTGTCGACTACGTATTCGTAACATTTTCATACGAATTTATAGTTACACTTTTGGCCGCCGAAGCGCTTTCCATTATAATTATCCAAAATAGCCGAAAGCGGTACGCATGCGTAGTCGAAAGTGTTTCTTGCTAATGCTATTGGAGGGAGATATTAGTTTTGTTACGGTTTATTTTATTATATGAACATTACTATCCCCATTGCCTAAACGTTACATTATTTAGACAGGATATCGCACTTATATTTGTTTTATCTGTTTCTTTGTTATCTATATCAATTTATAAACAATGCGGTGTAGTTTTGAAATCCTTTAAAATTTCAAAGATTGTGGCAGACATTGTGACAAGAGTTTCATGTTTTGGAATTATCGTCTGATAACTTACGATATTGCAATCACATGCAATATATATCGGAAAATTCTTACTGCTCATACCAATTGTAAAGTGAAATAGAAGATGCGTGATATTTATGGCTTCGTTTGTACATGATTCGATTATACTCAAACTATCAGTATAATATGACTATTTGTCTGTTACATTCTTTTTAGTAAGCGCATGATTGACGCATCCACTCATTTATACTCCTTTTTGTGATAAGTTATCTGATAATTCTGAATTAAACGTTATTAGGTAACACGAGTGCGTTATGATTGTTGTTCTTAGATTGAATTTTAAATAAATGTTTACTTTCAATTTCATGTTTGTTTTGTTTGTAGGTTAATTGATATTATTATTCTCTCTAGTAATTTTGCTTTTTACATTACATGACTTTTTAATGATTAATAGAATTGTGAGCATTTATTTATTGGATATGTAAATTAATGTTTAAAATCATGATGTAATAATATTAATGATATAAATAAAGTTCATACAACACTGAATGTATATACGTTTATTTTTTTAAATATGTTTTACCTAACTAACCTATATTCCAAAAAAATACAAACGCTTGCCTGTATTTTATTCTGTGTTCATGTCATGATGTCATACTACGCTTCGTATGCATAAGAATGCTGGGGCGCTTGTGTCCCATGTCAGAGCGACTGAGTTCTTGACATCTGAGCGGCGGGCGATGTTAATGATTCCTGACATGGATACAAGCTGTTCAGCTAAAAAAATACCGATAATAATCGGCGACAAAGGCGTAGACTTATATAGTTTAGATTTTCACAAAATTACTATGTGCTTATTAAGTAGGTACAATAAGATGTAAATATGTGCTGTTGTTGGTTTAATAACATTGATAACCCGCTGCAATTTATGATACCTAAATTCTCTCGAGCAAATTTGAACCAGCATATTCGGTAATAGTTTGATTGAAGTATGATTATCACAAGATCATAGTAATGACAGTCCCACGTCTAAGGAATACAGTGGCGGATTTACCAGCAGGCTAAGTAGGGTGGAACCTAGGGCGGCAAATTTTAAGGGGCGGCAAATTTAGTTCATAAATTTATTATTTCGGTTTACAAATTTAAAAAATATATATTATACACACATAATACGAATTTCGAAAATTGGAGAGAAATTAAAATATTTAACAAAAATCGAAATATTCTCATATGCAGTGCTAATTAATAAATATTTCAACATCTGCATGAACAAATCCTAAACGCTATACTAATTATACATTAATGATTATGAACTTTTAGAATATCGCGATTCGATATTATAATCGAAATTTAGTAATTTTTACATATATTCTTCACTGATAACTGCTATAATTTTTTCTCCGTGTACCTAATAATTATGAGATCTGCTTACCCAATTCAATCGATATAATATCGATGGTCTAATAAAAATACTGACTAAAATTGACTAATTTTTATTAAATAAAAAACTAGTTCAATATCTTATAGAGATCATATTAATCAAATAACTGATAGTTGAACGACTGTGACTTGACAATAAAAAAAAACCCTCCACAAAATATGAAGTGAGACAATTTGCTCATTAGAAAATTGATACATTTTATCAGTTAATTATTTTATTTGCAGTAAGAAAAACTTTGGAAAATCCAAATGAGCAGGCCTTAAGCGCTCATGTCGTACACGAATTATTTAAATTAAATGTTTACATCAGTAGATTTGATAACTTTTTCGCAAAGCCAACTTTTTCAGAAAATGCCAATCGGAATGAATTAATTATAATAAGATTAAACAATACTCAGCTGCAATTTTTTATTCAACGGCTTCTCTCAAGTTAAACAAGTATATTAAAAAACGCTTTAGCTCTCTTGTGCATAGAGTCAGAGCTAATGTACAAGATTTCGTACGACGATATAATAAATGATTTTGCGAATTTAAAGTCTCGCAAAGAAGTATTGTAATGCTTTTATAATTTAACTTAAATCATAATGCTAACAAATAATAAAGAAAAGATATATTTATTATATTGTTTTTAAACTGTGAGTGTAATAATAAATGTTAATCAACGTTCGCCAAATGTATGTTTTTTACGTAAGCTTAGTTCATATTTCGTAAGTATTGTATAGTTTTAAGACATACCTTACGTTACTTTAAAAGTGGTATACGATTGAGATATATTTTTCCTTAAAATAATGTTTTTTGATAATTCTTTGCTGTAAAAATAATCAAGGATCTAACACGGTACCATAGTTCTCAATAATAATAACTATATGGGAAAAGTTGATGTAACGAGGATGATGGAGCACAAATTATAGAGTTGGAATTTTATTGATAGAAAATTGATATGATTGTGGACTAAGATATCAAAATTTAGAGGCGGCAAAAATTTAATAGTCTACGGGCGGCAAATCTATAAATCCGCCACTGAAGGAATAAGTAACCTACAAACAGCTCTAGCGTAGCGGTTGTATTCTCTTGGCAAACAGCATACCTATCTGCAACATTAGATAATATACTGAGTCTACAACAGCTAACATACTCATATACAAACCCTTGTCTAAATACCTAGAGCTAAATTATTGAGTAATTATGAGTTGCAGTTCTAACGCCAGGATAATTTGAGTATTTATGAGAGAGAACCTATTTATTAAATTAATAAACAGATTTAAATAACTGAGGTTGTAGTTTAAATTTTTCCTTTTTGTTTTCTATATCTATGGTTTTCATCTATGGTGAAAATAGACAACCTCACTTTTTAACCAATCAAACCGTAGTGAAGTCGAAATGAAATGAAAGTCCGCCACATGTCCGCCATATCTACTACATCTTCTTTCTAATAGTGACGTTCGTAATATTTTGTGTTATATAGCGCTGTTGTGTAGATATTTGTTGTATAATTTAATTAATTTTTAGTTTATCTAGGATACGGTGAGTAGTGTGCATTAAATACGTTTGACGTATTGATAGTATTTAATTTGGAACTTGTTTGGACGCACCGTGCTTTACGTATTGTCAAAATTGAAAAATCATAGTTTTCGAAATATTGTAGGCCGTAAAAGTGTAAATTCTTATCAAATACATGTAATAACACTGGTGACGTGTTGTACAACATTTATTTTGAGTACCTATTCTAGAACTTTGTGTCGGCTTTGGTACCTACACGGTGTTCCAATATTTCGCAGACCCTGGACGTCGGTTCACACCATGGAGTCCCCGCGGAAATTTAACGACTGCTATTTTTACTACTACTCCACATGCACGAAGGTAAGAACGCTGCAATTTATCATGTAACATACTCTTGATTAAAAGTAATGAAAATGATTAATGAAATCCCATGTGTGACTACTGAGAATGATAACATACGAGAAATGTGCTTTTAAATATCACATATGTTTCGTTTGAATTAGATAAAAAAACACATGACTGTTGGCTCTTGCGAATTTATTTATTTACTTAAACTAAAAGCAGTACAATTTGATCTTTAAAATATTAACTCATTTATATCACCAGTGTACACTACACTAATTTATAAATACCACTAAATAACATAACTCATTTCTATCACAACTTAAATTAGCCATAGTCCTAGTTTTTAACTTACAACTATGGAAAAGAAAAAATAAAATATTTCAAGATTCTTAATGACATTGCCAATACATTACCTTCATGCACAGCATGGTTATTTTATCAATCCTCCAAATGACCAGATTTTATTAGAACCTATTAAGCTGACAATTTGTAGGTAACATATTTCATTTGAATTCTATTGAATTTTGTCACACATTTTTTTATGTATAATCTTTAGCAAAGATTTCACCTTGTTTGCCATTTTAAACTGTATGTGGTATGTTTTCCCACCATTGCTATATACTTGAAGCCTTGTGGATCAATTTCTATCCCTCAGTCTAAGTTCTAAGTCCCTTTAGATATGAACTTAGCAGAATTTGTTCTTCTTTGAAAGGTACAGAATGTACCCTCATATAATATGCCCTCAATATTTTTTAACAATACTTAGTATAGTAACATTTAATAAAAATACAGAACTAAAAGTTTATTTTATTTTATTAATAGTTTTCTCAGATAGTTTGTATGTTACATCTATGTCTTAACTGTGGGAAGTATACAAGATTACCAACTTGAGGAGTTTCATGCTTCTGCGATTTGATAAGCTTTCTACAAAACATCCATTTGGTGGACTGAATTTCAGCTTACAAAAAATGTATGAATCCCATGAAGAGATTGCTCCTGTAATTTTCTTACTCCCCAAATAAATATCAAAAATTTCTATATGCAATTTTTGGTGCCCAAAAACATGACCACACCCCTATGATCCTAGAAAACTTGTCAGGCAGGACTTATTCCTTACCAGACTTCCATTTAGACAACCCAACTTTATGTGAAAACACGATATATTCTTTGCTAGTTTTACACAAAAGCATGCAATTTTAATTGAAACATGTAATCAGTCTTGTTGGTGAAATGCGTTTCTTATCAGCTTTGTAATAATATTACTGGCTGGACATTGGCAAGAGTTGCAGTATATGTACCGTATATATGTATATATAGCTTTAAAGAAATTTTAATACTTTAAAAAAATATGTCATTTTTATGTATGGATGGTATCCAAACATAAAATATTATATATCTATATTTTGGAAGGTTGCTTAGAATTGTCTTGCAATTGCAATTATGTATGAAAGGTACATGTAGATTCACACTTTTTTTATCATAGTAGCACAAGGTCCAAGACATGCCACAACTTCTGAGAGTTGAGTTTGATATGTCAGCACACATAAATCTCTTCATACATTCGTTCCAAGATCCCCTTAACAGCCTTGTCATATATTCCCTAAGTTCTTATAATTATGGACTTGATATGTATAGTTAAGTTATGTGTGATATGTTTCAGGGTGACAACTGTGTGTTCCGCCACGAACCATCTGCGCTGGGCTGCGAGACAATGTGCACAGCCTGGCAACAGGGCAAATGTCTCGACAAACGCTGTAAACTACGTCACATGGAGCTCAGGGTTAGCAGTTTTCACATCACTTTTTTATGTATGCTTATATTAGGTCCTTACATATGAAATTGGCGTTTTTCGTACTGGCCACTTTAATCACGAATTTCTCCTCTTTGGTAAGGAATTCCAAATTCAAATTTGTACAGCTATAGACTCATGTATTTGTGCTTCGATGATCGTCATTCATTTGTTTTTTTTCTTCTGTTTTTTTCTGTTTGCGTCACTCATTTCACAAAATGGAAAACCTTAAATATCGCATTATTTACGAGTACGAGTTCCGCCGTGGCACTAGTGCTGCGGAAACAACTCGAAGGGTGAATGATGTGTATGGCGGTCGTGTTGCAAAAGAAAACACAGTTCGTTTTTGGTTCCAACGTTTTCGTTCTGGAAATTTCGACCTGCAGAACAAGCCCCGTGGACGGCCTGAGACTCAAGTTGATAATGAAGAGTTGAAGGCTATTGTGGAAGCGGATCCATCGCAAACCACGTCCGAGTTAGCTGCAGGCTGCAATGTTAGTGATAAAACTGTTTTAATTCACTTGAAGCAAATTGGGAAGATTAAAAAGCTTGAAAGGTGGGTACCTCACGAATTGACTGAAACAAACCGGCAAACGCGCGTCGACTGCTGCGTTACATTACTAAACCGGCACAATAATGAAGGTATTTTAAACCGAATCATTACCTGTGATGAAAAATGGGTTCTTTACGATAATCGGAAGCGCTCAGCGCAATGGTTAGATCCTGGCCAGCCAGCCAAATCCTGCCCCAAGCGAAAATTAACCCCAAAAAAGTTACTTGTAAGCGTTTGGTGGACTAGTGCCGGTATTGTTCATTACAGTTTTTTCAAATCTGGCCAGACTATTACGGCTGATGTCTATTGTCAGGAATTGCAAACCATGATGGAAAAGCTAGCGGCTAAACAACCTAGGCTGGTCAATCGCTCCACGCCACTGCTGCTTCACGACAACGCTAGACCACACACTGCGCTACAGACGGCTACTAAATTAGAAGAGCTTCAATTGGAAAGTCTAAGACATCCTCCGTACTCCCCGGACCTTGCTCCAACAGATTACCATTTTTTTCGAAATTTGGATAACTTCTTGCAAGGGAAAAAATTCAACTCTGATGGGGCAGTCCAAATCGCCTTCAAAGATTTTATTGATTCCCGTCCGACTGGTTTTTTTAGTAAAGGGATCAATGAACTACCTATGAGATGGCAAAAGTGCATAGAAAATAATGGTTCATACTTTGATTAATTAAATATATTATATTAAAAAATATTCGACTTTTTGTTCCTCCCATACAAAACGCCAATTTCATATGTAAGGACCTAATATAAACCATCTTCATAAGGCCACAGTGAACAAGCAGTACTTAAGAAGCTGTCATAAGGTTCTATTGTTTCTTGTATTTTTTGTCTTACCGAGAATCACAACTTTATTAAAATTTTGCTAATTCAATATTCTAATTAAACAATATTTAGCTTTCTCATGTGATCTCTCAGGTTATAATTTCTTCTTGCATTGTGCTTGCAGAAAAACCGCAAGCAAATCCCATGCTATTGGGAAAACCAGCCAGGTGGATGTCGTAAGATGCACTGCCCCTTCATGCATAAGAACCCTGACGCACGCACCGACGGTATCGCGCCTAGCCAGCCCGCACCACCACTACCCGTATGTATACTAAATACTTGTTAGTTGGATTTGGGACCTTATTTTTCACACAGTGCCATCTGGCCCCAAACTTAACAAAGCTTGTACTATGGGAACCAGCAGCTGATAGAATACTCATTTACATATTTTTTTTTGTAAATATGTACATACTTATAATACATATCAAACACCTACACGCAAGGCAAACATGTTAGTCACGTAAATGTTTGCCCCGGCCCCCGGCGGGAATCGAACCCGCGACCCCTTGCATAGTAAGTACTACTAATACTAACCACTCGAGCAGCTGTCTCGTCAAATTTATTTAGTACCCTACCGCAGAGTTGAAGATAAGCTGTCACTTGTCAGTCCTTCAAGATCATTATGAAGAAGCTATTGTCCTTGTATTGATCTCTGAGTTTATTAGTTGCAGACATATAAACAAACAAATAATTGTACCTGTTCATAATATTAGTATAGATCAGATATTCTAATATTTTTCAATACTTAACGCATTGGTGTTAAATAAAACATGACATAAAATATGAGAAGTTGTTATTCAAATTAAATTAATATGAATCAGTCAGGAAATGGGGAATAACTGTGATTCTACTAACAATAAACTGATGTTCTCCCCACTATTAAATAGTTCTTAGAACTGTGGAAATTCCATGCCTTGTTTCTGTCGTGCCTGTTATCATTTTGTTTATATTGGAACAAATTCACAATGCACGATATTGAGATATTTATTATGTAAGCGTATTATGGAATTGAGGTGAATAATTAATTACTTTTATCAATTCGTATTGATTACATTTATTCGGGTTTATTTGAATTATACTATGAGAAGATATGGAAATGATAATTACATTTGTGTAAATATACATAGACTATGTATGGTGATCAAATGTTTTGTGAAAATTCTATGAGGAGCATCTTGGTTCTAATAGCTATAAAAAAATTTTGGTACTGTATGTATATACATACAGTTCAAAAAAATTTGTAAAAAAAATAAGGTGACCTCTTACCATCAGGCGGCTGGCACGTTTGCTTGTCAACTTTTTATAATATGAAAAGATATTATAATGATTTGGTAATGACAGTACCATCTGGTCCCAAGTTAAGCAGTCCTTGTACTATACTAGAACTGAATAACTAAGTGCTAAGTGCCACAAAGTGAGTTGACCTCCATTTATATACGACGAGACCGCTGGTCTAGTGGCTAGTATACCTGACTGCTAGGCTAGAGGTCGCGGGTTCGATTCCCGCCAGGGCAAACATTTATGTGACTAATATGTTTGCCTTGCGTCTGGGTGTTTGGTATGTATTATAAGTATGTATTTACATAAAAAAAAGTATATAAGTATTATAGCAGCTACTGGTTCCCATAGTACAAGCTTTGCTTAATTTGGGGCCAGATGGCGCTGTGTGATAATGACCAAACATTATTATTATTTTCTAATAATGATATTTGAAATGGCAGGCGGGCGGTGTGGGCGGAGTAGGAGTGGGTGTCGGTGGAGTGGGAGTGGGCGTGGGCGTAGGCGTGGGCGGAGTGGGCGTGGGCGTGGGCCCGGGCCACATGGGCGAGCCGCTGTGCGACCACCCGGCGCTGGGGCCGGCGCCCGCGCCTGCGCCCGTGCCGCTGCTGTGGCAGCAACAGAGACAAGGTATGTATTCACCTAGCTTTACACTATATTATACTGACGACGAGCAAAATTTGCCTTCGCGGATTAAACACGGCAATTCGAAGGACTACTACTAAGTATAAAACTAGAAAGTATATACTTTGATACCATATACCTATAAGTTGGTATGGACATCAAATATAAATTTTCTTTTGTTTTCTATCGAAAGGAGTTATGACTTATGACATCCATTACTTGGATGGGTAGACCCAGCCCCCATGTCCCCCCCTGGATCCGCCCTTGGCACTAGTTAGTGTAAATATGTTTGTATGTGTGTGTGCAGTGGTGCTGGAGTCGGGCATCCTGGGCGTGTTGCCGGGCAGCGAGCTGGTGGGGCGCCGCGTGGTGGCCGAGCCGGCGCCCTACCCGCTGCCCGTCGACCCTCTCGTCGTCAACTTCGAGGAAGGTATGCGCCTCTACTGAAACTACATGTACTAAGCCCCCGCCACACATCACCCCCCAACCCCACCTAGATAGACCCACACACATGGCCCGAACTAACCCAACACACACTAATCTTACTTCGGCCCGCAGGACTATGTTCGAGCGTGAATCGAGAATCCAGTACAGATTTTTCCAATGTAAATAAAATCTATGCTCGAGTCTCGATACACGCCTGATGACAGTTCTTGAATACGGGCCTAAAACTCTCTACCAGTTGGATTTATTGACGACTTGTTGTCCCCACGACTTAGTTTCGTACGCGTGGAATAATAACGGAACGGAAATGGATTTTGTTAACATTTTAGTGTTTTTTGTTTTGAGCTGTGCTCTAATTATTTTCTAATGAAAAGTAGTCTAAGTTACCTGTTATACGATCAATTATTTGCCAGTCAAAGTCCCATTAAAAACGGGCCAGCGTTTTGGAGGTTAGCCTGAACAAAGAGAGGCAGACAGACAATATATATAAATATTTCTTTTTTGGTATAAACTTTTATATACATTTAGTGAAACGCTGTTATTTTGAAATTACAAACAGTCTTTTAAATTTGATGTATTTGTATAGGTTGTCAACTTTATATGTGGCCCCTAGCAAAGCATTCATTGACAGCAAAAAATGATACAAAGTTGTTTTTGCTACCGCGCCACGTTTACAATGTAGGTGCGATTGTATTATAGAAGTGCAAATGCATTTGTTGTTAAATCCAACTGGAACAGGGTATATATTTCACCAGAAATCTGTTTTAGTGCAAGACGAACTTAACTATCTTCGGATCGATCGCAAGTGGCTACGATAACCGCTTATTATCAGGTTGCCTGTATACGTATTTGATACCCTTGTGCTATAAAACAAATGGCTACGGCAGCTACGGTATGTTTCCTTACTTTACTACCTTTGTAGTAAATAAAAAAAAACACTGCTAGTTAGTCCAGTTGCAAAGATATGTGAGACTAACTAGCTGGTAATGATCAGTTACTCTTGCGCTAACAGAATGTATTCTGAGTGAATTATTCGTGTGTTTAGTGCGAGCCGAACTTGAGGTGTCATGTTCGAACAGCACTAGGTTAGTCGAGGCTAGTGTACGTATGTAAGTGGGGCTGACTACTTGAATACTCAATTACTCTTGTGTCTACAAAATGTATAGGTCCGTGAGCCTTAGTACAAGACGAAGTTAAATTATATTTTAACGAGTTGTCAGACCAAACTTGCGTACACACGTGGGGAACTACTAAACGACATGCGAATATTCTGATATTTCTGTTTAAGTATTCAATTATACTTCGTGCCCTCTATTTTACTCTTATGTAATACATTGTAAGCCAATGACTTTAGGGAAATATATTTAGAGGGAGAAGAGAAACATATGAAAAGTATGATGAGATGGATAAGAAAGTGGGATGGGCTTACAAATGTGAACGGTTTTGAATATGTACTTTATCTCGTTTCAATTGAGTTTAGATAATATCTACCAGTCGATTGTACGAGGAATAAATGCGTGTTGTTTAGTACTAACAAATATTGTCACGGGGTATGAACACGGCACTGCAGTAATCGCTTGTAACTTTATTTGCAAGCGATTGTGTAGTGGACTGGTTCTCGGGTAGTATGGCAGGCGCTTAGTCTCGATTCGCTGCCAAACTTTTAAAATTCATTGAAAATATCCATTGGAATTGATCTTGCAGACAATTTGAGTATTTAGAATACGGAAATTATAAAGTTATATATTTTCAATGATTTTTAAAACCGACCAGCGAGTAGGGATCTCGTTGAATATTGTACGGATGTGAACAGAGTTTTCAATGCTGATGTTAGTTTGCATAGCACCTAAGATACTTCGTATATGTATTACGGTGTTACACATTTACACTCTTTAGCATTATAACTACTAATGTATCAAAGAGGCCGCTTGCGTAGTGCGCGTGCGTTGAAAACTCTGCATTCCACGATGACCCTCAGCGGGCGACGTGCATAGAGTAAGCATTAACGATTTTAGATACATTTCGAACGCTCACATTGATTTGTTCTGTATAACTATGCTTATAAGGAACTATATACCACTGGCGATTCCATTCTGTCTCGTACATTTAGCAAATTGAAACGTTCATGTTGAATTCGTTAATCCACAGTCGTTTTGTAGGCAGAATGTGGTCTCGTTAGCTTGGTGCCTACCGAAGAGAAAGGTTTTTGGTGTAACTCATTGAAAGATGTATTAGTTTTAAAAAAAAGTATTTATTTTATTCTCGTGTTATTAGTTAAGAATGTTTTACTTACAACAACGTTGCTTCGTTCGCGGACTGGGAATACTTATTTATACCTTATATTTTTATTTCTTGTCGCCGTTTTAATATTTAGTTAGTTAAATGTTGTTTTTTTAGAAAGAAAATACATTTGATTTTATTTCTCCCAGTTTGTGACGAGACAATTTAGAATGAGCCTTGTTTATTGAAGGTGAAAAGTATAGATTTTTTGTTTTTCTTTCTTTTTGTCATAGTCAATTACTATAGTATTTATTATATAGTGATAAATCGTATTCAGTTTCGACATGTACCCTGTCGTGGTATGCGGATGGGCCAGGGATATGTTTGGTTCAAGCGAATGGTACCAGCGAAACTGGATACTTATCTAAAAAGGAGATTTGTTTTTATTTAGATTTATATTTTCGGTGTGTGCCGAAAGAGGCGGCGGTTTGGTTCATTGTAACGAGCATAGACAATGTTAGTATTTTTTATTATACCATAGACACTGATAACTGGAACGAGTAACTGTTGTCGTTACACTCTCTTGTCCGGACATAAATGTATTATGGATATAGCGTCGGTATTTTTATATGTGCAATAAATTAGAGAATAATGTAATCTCTTTCATATCTTAGCTAATTAGATTGGTAAATATCTATCGCTTGGTCATTTACGGTTGTTTATGTCACTCATATTATGATGCGGTCGCGATTCTAGTCCAGTATAGACTGAATCGCAGTGTTAACGGCTGGTCACGTGTTTGGCTATGGATGCGGTAAAATGATGTAAAAAATATGAATTGTGATTCGATATTAATCATTAATAGGTTGTGTCAAATAAGTAATAAAAACAAACTTGATTTAACTCTCATAGCAATGGAGTTGTCTTTTGTAATATATATGAATTAATATCAATATTTTGTGACCATTTTAATGCGTCCATAGCCAATGTTTAAAAATAGATGTTGATACAATCTTTGTCTATGATAGAGAAGTACATAATAAATAGGTTTAATAACATATAAAATACAAATAAAAATATATATACACATATTGTAACTCATTAAATATAGGTGAAAAAAAAAGAAAAAAAAAAGCTTTATGCCTTTAAATTGTTTGTATGTTAGTATGTAGGATGTTAGGGGCTCGGGCGGTTTATAAAGGTACCCACCGCCGGAACCCCGTCAATATACTTTATATTCGCACCGTGAGAGTTAGATAGAGCTAATAAAAATGAAAAAAAAATATCATAGCTAAGGGGTCGCCCATAAAGCATGTCACGCTCTAGTCTTCCCAATCCCACAAAATGTAGCTTAATTCAAATTCCTGTTACCCGGTTTGCATTTATCTGCCTCCCATTTTTTCCCCTTGCCATATTACTGGCGTGGTTTATGGGCGACGCCTCAATGGAAACCACAGTGATATGACTGACGTTTACAAATATTGCTGTGTTTTCTATTACAACAAAAAAAAAGTGCTTAAGTTTAATATTACCAAGTTTAGAAGGTAAGCTAACGAAAAGAGCGTCAGGTTGTTTTGGTAATATTCGATAACGCTTCACAGTATCGTACAGTAATAATTGAAATTGTTAGATTTGGATACGAAACCTTTGGAAATAAAGACATTATAACATTTAGATACCTACCCATCTTTGCACTGAAAGTTGAAGTTCCTATATTTATTACAAAAACCAGCAAAACGCATGAACAGGATGAGGAAACAAAATAAATAAAATTGTCTATGGTCCATGGTACGCCTAGTCATTATTTATGTATAAAACTAATTATCAATACGTTAAAGGTTAAATAAAAACAGAATAGTCTCGATTGGTGGGGATTAGAAGTTACGGGTGGAGGTTTTATTTCTTATGCTCAGTAAATTTATATAACCTGTTTATTATTTATATAACGGTTCTCACTGAAATTAACGGAAAAGTGTAATGTACTGTCAATATACATAATTTAGATGTGAATTAGTACAAACGAATGTGGCGTCTTTAGTCCAAAGGCAGCCAGTAAATTGGTTTCGTTTACTAGTAATATTTATACATAGCGTAATGATGTAGCCTGCTCTTTTATTTATAGTCATATATTATTATAGTCATAATATTTATTTATCCCTAGTGTAGCTGTTGGAATGTTAAAGTTTTCTGTTTGTACCGGCGCTGTTTAGCGCTGTGCAATTATTTCTGTAATAAGCAATGCCGCCATCTTGGGATATGTCACTCACTTCAAATAAACCTGTTGAATGTTCGTTCGAAGGCTCGACTTCATCCCAATCGAATTTCTCAGCCGATTTTTTGGACGCGATTTTTTTTAATCTTTTCTCTAACATTTAATATTAAACTAACTCCTAGGCGGCTAAATCCACCGCGTCCAATGAATCGGTCGGGAATCGGCGTGCTTTTTATAATGTTTTGTAACTGTGGAAGGGAGATAGAATTATATGAAAAAGCAGCACTTTTGATACTTACACTTTGTATTCCATTAGGTTGGTTTACACTTGCAAGGTTCGTAGGGTCGAGGTGTATATTAATGATACAAGCGGTATTCATAGTGGGAGTTTTGTACGCGGAGCTAGCGGCCGCACGCCTCCATCGCAGCGTGGAGTTGTACCATGTGGCGGCCGCGCTAGTGAAGCAAGTTTATTGTTTGAAATAAAACGGGGTTGTTGTTATGTTAAACTTAGAATTATATTATGATAAGAATTTCAAAATATGTTTACTTATTATTAGTAAAGCGTGTGTTTAAGACCTTTCATTTAAGCTAATTAACATTGAAACTGATATAGGAACTCGTATTGGAACAGAAATTATACTTTGGCTTTGTTTAATCAAATTGTGTTTAATATACCAACGAGTAAATAAAAATGTTTCGTAATATGATTTTTGTAATTATTTTTGACCGCCCACCCCGAGTGAGTAGCTTTCAGATCGAGGCAAGAACACCGCGAGTATATCGTGACGGGTCGTATCAAAATTAATTACGAAAATCATGATATGCTAGTTTCGATTGTCGCGGTCGACTAAGCGGTTGCTCCGGTGTTCTTGCAGAGTCGGATAACGAAAGCGCTCCCTCCTCCACGCCAACTAAACACTCGCCCGAGGACACTGTCCGAGGAGCGCGCACCAAGTCTCAGGAGCTGCTGCTGCTGGAGAGGATCCAGGCCGAAGCCGCTGCGTTCTACAGCTACGACGCGCTGCCGCCGCCCGCCAAGTACGACCGTCTGTCCCTCGACGAGATCGCAGGTAAGGCCCCCGCCGATAGAAGGAACTCTCTAGACTTCAAAGTCCTCTCATTAGACGAAATACGAGCTCGAAAGAACACCGACACGGTCATACACGCCACGCCCATTACTATCAATCTAAGCAGGAAGAGAAAGTTGTCCACACATGAGACTTTAACCACCAGTGGCAATAAACTTCTCAAAGTAGTCAGGAGTAACTCCATTGTATACAAGAAGTTGGATCAGAATGCTCCTGCAGTGGTCACGCATACCAAACAAGATTTGAGACACAATGATAGTGATAGAAGGAAGCGCACATTATCAGAACAAAGCGACGTGTACGAAATGCAAGAGGACGAGCTAGTTGACAATTGTTACGAGTTCAAAAGAATCAAAATCGCTGAGCAAAGGAGTAAACCTAGGCTCATCAGGAACAGGCAGAGTATTAGTAATGTAAGCTGTGAGTCTAAAGATGATCTTGACTTAGACTGCAGCAATAAGACAGACAACGATTCAGATTCAGAAGTACAAATTGTTAGTGTAGAAATTAAACAGCATGTCGATTTAGATAATATACCAGATAATGAAATAATTGATGTAGAGTCCACTCGGATTTGTGAGCCGATTGACGTTGTAGACCTCAGTGATGAGCAAGAGGACAGCGATGACGTCACGATATCAGAGCTCGACATAGACCTAGGTAAGAACGTGCCAGATGTGGTAGCCAGTTGCCAAAGGAATACTAACAAAACTGACAACTCAGACAAAACCTTAATAAGTGATATAGATGCAATTTTAAACGAAGATTTATGATTCACATAGTTGATTAGTTTTAAGTGAATTTAACGTACAAAGTTGGCATCTGTGAAATTAGAATGTATTATTATTGAGATTTTCACGGTAGGTCCTGAATTTGTTTTAAGATGAAGTATAGCTAGCTACGTTATGTAGTAATGTTTTATACATAAGTGTGAGTTAAAGTTGTTTAGTGTGGCGTGTTAATGATTAGCGCACTGCTTCAGAATATTGAAAGCTTTAATTGAAATTACATTAACTTTATATCAACTTTTGTTTTAATACATCATTTTAGTGCCTTAAATAAAACGTCGAATACTTTGATCCAAAAGTGTATTTATATACCTAATGCTGTTTAATAAAACGTTTTATCGACATCACACGGTTATTCACAATTTCTTTATTACAATAACATTACTATACACATTATAAAACTAATTATAAATTCGAAATAAATACCCCAATTGAGGGTTTAGTTAGTCACACTAAACATTTTATACATATTTTATAAATTTATCATTCAATATGGATGCACTGACGATTTTAAATAAAACGATTTCTCAAATATTAAGTTAGGAACAAATAATATGGTTAATTTCCACCGTCAGTCAATAACAATGCATCTACGTAGGCATGTAATGCAAGATTTACAGCACATCATGAAAATAGGCTGTGTGGGCGCAGTTGCATTAATACCTACATCACTTTATTTATTGTGATAAAATCAAGCGAAATAACGCTATATATAGCTTGGCAAAAAGTCTAGTAACGGAACCAAATTTTTGGCTACTGGCAAGCTTTACAAAATGGATCTATGTTATGAATCGAATAATATATGGACCTTCGGGTCTACGACTTCTGGCCGACTGTCTTAAACCCATAAAAAGGCAAGAAAAATTCAACTGTGCGCTATGATAAAATTGAATTTTAACTGTTTTAGATTTATACAATAATTTTCATTCAGGGTCGGACACTATTTTCGTGAATTTTGTCCATATTCCTATTATTAGGTCGGTGTATACAATATAGATTTCACGAAGTCATTGTTACAAATTAATATTATTTCATACAATTCTGAGCTTATATTTGTATAATTCCTACAATGAGTACGAAGTTCACACTCATAGTCAACAATTTTAATAAACAATGAAATTTATACATGCATGTGAACTCACGAAGTTATTGTGAACTTATCGCTAACTAGCCCTGTTCTGATCGCACCAAAACGAACATCTCCATATATTAATAGGCAGAGACAAAATACCTAGTTAAAGACCATTTTCTCTTCTGTTGGTGAATCGTTTTTTTTATTAGCTTTTTGGTGAGTTTTAGTGTTACCAATATAATAAATTAAAAAGCTTTTTTGAAGTAGTTATTGTTTTCCACAGTGTAGCGTGGCCAGGTTTAACTAATTTAACAATCTTCCGTAATTGCATGAAAGATAGTCGGCAGGTACCTGCCAGTATATCTCATTTCGCGACCAGAATAGAATAGAACAGAACCGAACGGAACGGAATTTATAAGACGGCTCCGGTCAGAAAGCAACGGATGGAAGCGTAATTGATGGAAGGGTGCCAAATTAAATTACCATATTATATGGCAATGTAGCTTAGCTATTATGAATAATGTAGCGTGTCTTTTTGTACAACATACGGAATTTGTACGATTGATATGAAGTAATTTAACTAACAGGCAACTATCGAACTGTTACAAAACAAAAATAGTATGTAGAAATGATATTGCGATTCAATCCACTCTTAAAACTAGTTGAATTTGTTCTTACATTAAACATTTACAATAATTACACTGAGTCTGACACTACATAATCAAACTATATTATATTAATTAACTGAGCGACGCTACTCCCATTTTAGTAAAATAACATTTTATCGATAGTACATTAAATTATTTCATTCAAATTAACCTTACCGATTAAATAATACAATACAGCATTATATTATGTGCATCTTAAAACGTTTCAAACAACATTTTATTGATCGTTGAATGAAATATTCTAATGTTTACATTATTTTAAATACCTATACGTTTTGAGCCGAGTTTTGTGCTCATATTCCTGTTTTGTGGCTAATGGATATGTTAATTCTTTATACTATACGTGTTTAAGATAATACAAATTTATTATAAATATACGAAAACAATTTACTAAACTAAAGTCAATACGAAGGATTTGATATTTTTGTATAGTGGAGGTTGGACAAATCTCAAGCAAAACTCTTACTCCATAGTTTCTGACGAAATTGTTTAGGCTGGAGCATATTCTGACGAAAGTTAACGCAAACTTTGTTGTAAGCGTTTTGAATCGAAGCCGGGTGTAGTGTAGTTGTTGTGTGAAATATGAACTGAAATAGGTGTTAAAGAGGTGATGGTGAGCGAGGCTAGTTCCACCAGGGTCACTGGAGCCGGGACCAGTATTGCTGCGAGTCCTGGCCGGGCACCGCCAGGGGCACGGACACTCCTGCGCCGAGAAGACCTCCTAGTTCTGGAGGACAAGTTAATTTCACATTAATCATACTATCATTCTGAAAAGAGATTGACTAAACTAAACTAATGTAAAAGAAGCAACATAGTTGTGCAAGTCAATAGTAAAATGGCGCTCTATACTCTCTGCCTACCCTGTGAGGGACTAAGCCTATGTAACCTTCTGAAAAGTCTGTGTCATGAAGGCTCCTATTTAATTTTAGGAACAAGAAATTGGCGGATCTGTTCAACATGGTCGTTATCATCATCGAGGACAAGCGTACATAGAGGATACGGGAACCGCGTTCCATCAGGTTGGTTGTATCCATGTTTATCTGTGTTAGGTAAAACGATTAATCATATTAAGCAAAATAATTACTACTTTGTAAAATGAGTAGGTATGTCCCCAGATATTTGTTTGTTTGTTTTGGGTACAATATTGTTCGTGGAATGCGGCGCTCAATATAGCATATTATTATCTGCTCTGAGATATAGGTAAGTGGGTCACTATAGTGAGTGTGATAAATATTAAATTAATGTTATTAATGTTACTATGACAAATGAAAAAAATACCAGTTGGTGGTGAGGCAGGTTCGTGCTGGTAACCGTGATGGTTGACATAGGGGTGCGGGTGCTGCCTGTATCCCAGCTCGTAGCGAGGGTATCCTAGGAATCCCGTCTTGCATAGCTCAGAATCACTGCTCTCACAGACTGGCGACTCCGACACCATGCCGCCATAACCCATCGGCGTCAGGGAACTAAAACATATTGCGGACTCCATGTAGCTTCTGATTATGTATGATGTACTTTTATTGTTTCATTTCGGAAAGTTTGATCATTTTAAAGAGAGCTAACGTAATATTAGTAAGTCTTATTTTCAAGTTCTGCATGTTGAGGGCGAATATGATCCTAATTTATAAATGTTTTACTCATAATAATAACTGTAATCGAAGAGTTCCTGAGGGAGTTATTTTAGGCCCCAAACTATTAAAAGTGTGCAAGTATAACGTATAACATTTTCATATCTCTGGACTTTGTTGGAACCAATCAACAACTGGGTATTGGCGTAGTAGACGCTGGCAGTAAAGAATCGATATATGCTACTTGTAAAGAATTTAAGTCGTCTCAACAAAAGTGTTGACACACCTCTGCTATTCCAAGCGTCTATCTATATGCAACGGTAAAGGTACTTAGAAATCTCTTTTAAGACTGACAATGAATAAGATAAATTGAAGTGGGAGTGGGGTTTGTGATCGAAATTTATGTTAATTACCTGTAAGTATCCACGTTGAGCGGCGGTTGGTAGGGCTGGTGCGGAGCGTGCGCTGGGTGCGGCGCGTGCGCGGGGTGAGGCGCGTGCGCGGGCAGCGGCGGCGGCTGCGGCGCGGCCGCGAAGGCGCACTCAGGGCTCCGCCGTTGCGCGCGGATCTTCTCCTCACGCCGCCACTTCGCGCGACGATTCGAGAACCATACCTTCGCGTCGGGTTGGGTTAACACAAAGCGCGGAAGCTACGCGCTACCCACTTGCTACTAACTACTCTGATGCACTTTGTGAACATTTAATTTGATAAAGGTTTAACTGTTTAATTAGTCTCCCAATATAAGCTTGCGTGGTTGTTGTACGTTGTCTAATGTTCTTTACTTTTTCTATTTGAATTTGCGTCTTTGTGAGGACGGGGTTGGTCTGCCTCAACATGCCGTTCGTGCGATTCCCGCAGAACGAATTTGCTTAAATAATTAATCCTTGTGGAATCAAATGGGTCTTATCAAAATTTTATATTAAGTGTTCACAATGTGTAAACCTACATGTGTATGCATCTTTCTTTTCACAATTGATAATAATTGAAGATCTCGCTTACTTAAGTAAGTACATATGTGAATAATTAAACACAGGTGTCATTTACTTTGGTGGAAAATGGAAAGGCGACGTATATCATGTAGGTGCTTAGTTTGTTAAGTAATACTGCGGCTGCATATTTCTACTATAATTGCCATTGCTCACATACAATTTCCATGTTAAAAAGATGGTGAGACAAATAATTTTTATTCGAAACAAAAACGTGAATTCAAAACTTCCCTTGCAGCGCTGCCACTGAGTAAACACGAGCATATTGCCAGTCGCGGACTCGCACCCACTAGACGGATGTTAGGAAATGAGAACAGCTTAGAGACTCACCTGTATTCGAGCTTCAGGCAACCCTATCTTCGCTGCAAGTCTCTCGCGAGCGAACACATCTGGGTAGTGAGTTCTCTCGAATTCTGCAAACAATTATTATTTACCTAAGTGTGCAAGTAAACAGTAAGTTTTAGAGTAACCGCTTGATATGATGTGGTCCGGGTTCAAACCCCGGCGGCGTGTACCAATGAGTTTTAGTTGCTACAGTTATTGACAAGTGTAAAAAAGAGTGTACCTACTAAATGAAGGCGTAATTGGGTTTGTAAAATAAATTTAGGCGGCTAACACGCGAACCTTAATTCAAAATCCAATGCCGCTAGCACAGTGACTTTGTGTGTAAACGCGCTAGTGACACCTGTGACATTGCAAGCTATTTTAAGCTTCGGTGACCGCTTACCATCAAGTGGGTCATACGTCAAAACAGTAGATATACCTCTCTCTAAGCTATCAATCTGTTCATTGGTGAAGCTGGTCCTGTTTCGCTGCAGCTTGCGTTTCAGTCGAAGTCTCGCGGCGTCTTCATCAGCCCCGCTGGAGCCCGCATTTGAATTGTCTCCTGAACCCGTTTCGTCGGAGTGAAGCCCTTCTAGACCTTCTATGTGCTCTTCACCTGGGAAAAGATGGACTTTAAATTAGTACTAGAAAATATAATACCGGTTAGTACGCATAATAATAATAAGGTACCTACATCTTCACTAATAAGTACTATAAAGAGGATAGATTTGTATTCTGTTTGTAAAGCGTTAACAACCTAACCGATTTCAAAAATTCCTATGCCATTAAAAAGCTGCATTATCACTGAGTACATAGGCTATATATTATACTAGCGGCCCGCCCCGGCTTCGCACGGGTAGACATTGATATCAAATATTTTGTCTACCCGTGCAAAGCCGGGGCGGGCAGCTAGCCTATGTTACTCAGTGATAGTGTAGCTTTCTAACGGTGAAAGATTTTTTGAAATCGTTTCAGTAGTTTCGCAGCCTATAGACATTTATCAAATATTTTGTCTACCCGAGCGAAGCCGGGGCGGGCAGCTAGTAAAATATATAGCCTATGTTACTCAGTGATGATGTAGCTTTCTAATGAAAAGAGAATTATTAAAATCGGTCCAGTACTTTTTGAGTTTATTCGTTACATACAAAAATACAAATCTTTCCTCTTTATAATATTAGTGTAGATTGATACGCCGGAAAAGTCGCAGGGTAACAGCTAGTAAGAAATAAACGGTACTGTGAATAAAGACGTCACTAGTTTTGAAAATGTTTTCGCCGTACCAGTATATTATCTAATCTGAGGCCGTAGGTACCCTTAAAATTCGTAGGATGAAAATAAAACACAAACAAATTTAACCTTTAACCTTTATTAAAAAAGCCGTGGTGGCCTTGTGGTTGAAGCAACAGGCCTGTCATCTGATGGGCCCAGGTTCGAATCCCAGCCTGTACCAATGAGTTTTTCTAAACTTAAGTACAGTGATTAATCACACCATGAGCTTTTAAAAAGAGAGGTAGGGCGATTTGGGATATCTAGTGGGTTATCCCATTAAAATTGGAGGGCGGCTCCAATTTGGGGACTACTTGAGTAGTGTTGTGTTTCTGCGGTAAGTAAGGTTGCCAGTGCTCCACGAGGATACGCTGAGCTAGTAGTATTGCTGCTAGCACAGTGAGTCCTCATCAACAACATGGTTGGCACCCCGTTAGTGATACCCCTGGTATTGCTAGCGGCTATAGGCTACGGTGACTGCTTACCATCAGGTGGGCCGTATGCTTGTGTGCCACCTTAGTGGTATAAAAATAAAATAAAAATAAAAACCCCGTTAAAATCCTTTTTATCGGACTGGGTCCATATTGCTGGGGATAAGGCGACATAGAGGGAAATGTAGAGGCTTTTGTCCAGCAGTGGGACAGTATAGGCTAGAAAAAAAACAAACGGTACAGCCGTACAGGGTGAAACATAGAAATGGCATAAACTTATTATACTCCGTTCCGCAGCATGCCGATATTCCTAACTTTGAAAGGAGTTAGACTTATAGAATGTTCGCGGTAACTTTGGTAAGTTTGCGAACTCCCCGCCGCGAAGTGAACACGGCTACAATTAATTCTACAAACAGTCTCGATAGCGGTGAATTTATTCGAGTTTCCGATTTTAATCTTCGGTTCGTTTCGTTCCCGCCGCGGTGCGGAATCGCCTTATCCCCGCTTTACGCTGACTTAGGAGGGAATTCAATTATCAACTCTTCATTACAATTTTGGTGTGAATTATTGAAGTTAAGGCAGCGTTTTTAGAGGTGGTAGATAGTAGATATTAATTATTTTTGGTTTTATATAGCTCTAATCTCAGGCAGGTATATTTTATATTACATAGGTTGCGCACAAATATATAATACATAAAGTCCGCCTAAGGTTAAGCGGTTACTGTGGCCGTCTACTAGGTATCTGATTTTGAAAAGGTGATTCTATTTAAAAAGAGTCGGTTTGGATTTGTAAATCTGTGAGTTTCAAAGCGCAGGCGGACAAATATTTAAAGATAAGTTTTTCAATCAAATAAAGACACATCTAATGCGTATAAGATTCGGTTAGGATTCTATACGACTATATACAACACATACGAGCTACACTTTCAATGTTGTTATTCAGTGCCGGTCATAGGGCGAGAGGAGCGGTCGTTCTAGGCGCCATAATGTAATATTTTATGAAGAAACAGGCCTAAATGGCATTTAATAGTTATTAGAGCATCTTCTAATGGACTCCCGAAGACAATCTCGCTGTACCCTGATCATGGGCTAGGGCCGCCGCTGAGAATCCTTAGGATCCAGTAAATTGATAGAAAAACCATGCTGTTCTTTATATACACTCCGACCTTATAATGTTGGTACCAGAACAGTGTTCTCATACATTAAGAACTTCCAAATATGGGCAGGCCTATCTACTTACAGTAGTGATGATTCATAAAACTATTATGACTAGCGGCTAATGTGAATTCGACTTGAGAGGGCCCAGAAAAAGGCTTATAGAAAATATTTACCTCCCACCTATAGACCTAGGTATACTAAACCAACACTGAATAAATTATGCTCAAGTGTCAAAATGCCGCAGTCGGTGTCGCCGACAAGAGTGGGGGGCAGGGGAAGAGGGCCGTAACAGACGCGTTCATGCAGAAACTGACGATAACGCCGGCCTACCACGTAACCCTGCCGAGTGTGATACCGTTATCGCGGCCTTAAAAATGTATGGCCAATAATAGAGTAGCGTTTTCGGCAAGGTACACTTTAATTTTGTCGGGTTCGAGAGTATTGTACCAAAGATATAGTTCATTTTGATATAGATATAGAATTCAGTTAGTTTCAGGGAGCCTGAATTGTTTAGCGTTACGACTCTTAGGTTTCATACTGCTCGTTCCGCATTTGATTTGGCCATCGATAATTTTAGTTCCAAATTTAATTTATAATTACTTGTAATTTTAGGCTTTAGGTAATTTAATGGTTGATAGGAATGTTCTACATTGGAAATATTTATGGATATTTATTGAGAGTAAAAATCCATTAAAAACTGTTTGTAGATGTTATTCCCTGACCGGTAAAACAGGGGCTACAATATTGTATCGCAACCCGGCTTACTGGAGTAAGAAAATACGAGTAATTTTAAATATTAAAACTCTGGATAGATAACGCAGTGAAGACTAGGATTCATGATAGTTTGTTAATGAAAATATTAAGTAAAAGATTGCGGGGATAAATTATTGAATTTATCCCCGAATAAGAGTTTTTATTTTAGCCCGTACAAAGCCGACACAGGCATGTTATGCATTGAGCGTACTTTAGTAACTATTATTGCTAAGAATCGACATTATCTTTGCTTAAACAAGTTGCTAACTAAGAAAGCTCGTTAAATCACTTAGTACTTCGGCGGTATTCATCATGCCTGTGATTATAGAACTGTTAGAACAGAATTAAAATAATGATTACATAAACAACCGTTATTTATGTTATGTACGATGTACTGACATAGTACCTACTCGTTACTCACTCGAAAATGTAGGTAGATACTGAAACATAGTAAGTAGGTATTAAAATAATAATATCGACGTTATAACAGGGAATTTTATTTCCTGTGAGTTTGATATTGCCAAATTTCATTAAGATTAGTTTAGCCTCTTAGTCCTGAAGACGCAGCAAACAAACAGAGTTACTTTCGCATTAATAATATTAGTAGGTAAGGATATTCATATCACACCACATCTCTAAAGAAAATAGCGTTAGTGCGCTTTTATTCTGAGCAAATACAAACAAATATGACATTAAAATAGTCACAAAGATGTCAATAACACATAACGCCCGATAGCTCATCCATACCAGAATTGAATAAAGACGAAAATCGAATGAGGTCTCGTTGCGTTGACGGCAAATGTGATTTGGTATCGGAAGGCGAACTGTCAGCGAGTACATTAATGTTTCATGAAGATCCGTATCAAATAATAGATGTGTCTCTATTAACCGTCAGTCAATGATGCTGGGGCGCGTGGTACGGGAATCTATGTAATGTTACTCTAATAATAATAATAATAAGTTTATTGACACACCAAATAATTTAACATTACAGATTCACAATCCTAAACTAGGCTTAGCCTGTATTTATAGGTAATTGCTTCGAACCATGAATATATTAATGTGAGTGCGAATTGCCTACAAGGTATACACTATTAGTGTACCTAAGTACTGTGTTTGATTACAGGTATGACACATTAATAGCAAAAAAAAAACTGAAATGAGTATGTGTCACTCTATATTCTTATAATGAAGTTTGACAGAAACTTTGTATTAGTTTTATCGTTAAACCAATTTTATTGGCAAGGCTTTTAGTTAGTGGCCGGATTGATAAAGTAGGTAAAGTGAAGTGAAATAGCAGTTACTTAATACCAGGGGTATCAGTACCGCATTGCAAACTCTTTTGTTGTTGACGGCTCACTGTGCTAGCAGCATTACTGCTAGCGCAGCGTATCCTCATGGAGCACTGGCAACCTTACTAACAGCAGAAACGTAATACTAGGTACATTAAATATTTGACTTCGTTTTCTGTAAAACCCACGGGAGATCCCATTCCGCCCTAACACTATATAAGGCCGCCAGGGTTTGAACCTAGGCCCATCAGATGATAGGCAGACAAATTTTTTCCTAACTATGCTTTTGCATTGCAGTATGATAGTTAGATAAATACACAATTTCTACGAGAAATACATAGTAGTCTTATTAAATAAAAAAATCTTAGTAATGGTGAATGATGACATCACTATATTATTATTCGCATCTACTCCCCGCCGCCATTTTCCCGGCAAGATGGCGGGGTAGCCATAAACAAAATGCGACGGTGTTGCTTATCGCAAAAATGTCGCCTGTGACATGTATTCCATTCCACGATTCCCCAGTGGCTCGAGGGAGGCGCTGTTTTGTTCCCGCTGTCGGGGATATCTAGATCATTTTTGCTTGTATACCTACTTACTTGTAGAAGAGAGCGAGTATAATATAGTAATGGGTATTTTTCATTTGCAGGGATGTATTACTTCATGAAAGAGAAATAGAAAATCTTTATCAACACCAAATAACTATTTAATACGCCCGTTATTCGGAAATTCCTCGTCTAGAAATATTCAGTTAGATGGCAGTGAAATGGCTGTCTATACTCCCAGCCTACTCTGTGCGGGACTGGCTGTAATGATATGCTATGCAGGTATTAATTTATTTTTATTTAAATAACTTCCTGCAAAATCAATTTGCCAGGGAGGACCTAATGCCGTAGGCATTCCCTACCAGTCCAGAGATAAGCAAGGCAGGTGTGTTGATACAAATACATAAGAGAACTAATATGAAGTAATAATAGTAGGTATTTATGTAGCTTTTATGAAGCGTCCCGGAACTCCCGAATGATTTTACGTAGGTAGGATAATATTATGACAGACATACAAATAAACCTTAATTTTATTTAATGCTATTTTAAGATTGATTGACCACCAAATGATTTCACAATATTTAACAGATTTATGTAAATTGCAATCGCTTAAGAATCTATCACGTTTTTTTTACATGTAGTGCGTAGGCAAGGTAAAGTTTCATTGTAGGTGTAATCTACATCTACACTATCTACACTTCTACATCTACACTAATATAAAGAGAAAAGACTGTATTTTTGTGGGTTTGTATTGAATAGGCTCCGAAACCACAGGACCGATTTCAAAAATTCTTTCACCGTTTGTAAGCTAAATTATCACTGAGTAACATAGGCTATATATTAAACTAGCTGCCCGCCCCGGCTTCGCACGTATTTGATAAATGTCTACCCGTGCGAAGTCGGGGCGGGCCGCTAGTTGTTTATATATACACTGCAAGCACAGACTGTAAGGCGTAGTATTAACCAGCGTCTCTTCGTTGGTCGCAAAGTTTCATCTACCTTTTTGATTTGATCTGAGATGATATTAAATAAAACGAACATCTTAAGAAGAAACCATTAGACATTTATAAGAGCGAGTTAGTATGAATAAGGAGTGTTCCCGAGTCTAGTCACGCGTCGGCCATTTTGTACAAAACGGCGGGAAAGGGCGCGCGTCGCTCGAGCGCACACAGGTGTTAGTACTGATACCGACGCGACACGCATACTTATTGCATTTGAGATTTTTATTTCATTGAAATAAGCTCCGATCTATTAGGAAATAAGTATCTCCTATGCACGTATTTTAGATGGCATGTTAAGACACCGACTATTCTCTTAATCTCAATTTACAATATAATTTGACATCTTATCCCGCGACATTTTCATTCGAAGACCGCTAGTTTTGTGGTTACTAGTGTAACCTGACTGCTACCTTTGTTAGGTGTCGCGGATTTGATTCCCATCTGGGCAAATATTTGTTTTGCTTTGCGTCTGGGTGTTTTGTATGAATTAACAAATATATATTTAACTATTCTATCAGCTGCTGGTTCTCATAGCACAGGTACTTTGCTTAGTTATGGCGTTGTGTGATAATGTCCAAGCATTATATTATTATTATTAAATAGTTTTAATACTCTCCCAGAATATTTAATTCCATCAGCTGTTGGTTCTCATAGCACAGGTACTTTGCTTAGTTATGGCGTTGTGTGATAATGTCCAAGCTTTATATTATTATTATTAAATAGTTTTAATACTCTCCCAGAATATTTAATTCCATCAGCTGTTGGTTCTCATAGCACAGGTACTTTGCTTAGTTATGGCGTTGTGTGATAATGTCCAAGCATTATATTATTATTATTAAATAGTTTTAATACTCTCCCAGAATATTTAATTCTTGTAGGCTTCTACGGATGTCATGGTTAGTTAAGTTAATATGTGCCAAAACTTATAAATAAGTAGTATGTTTGAGGTAATCTATGGAACTACTGACCGAATATTTTTTTGACTGAAGAGTAATATTACGAGTGGCATTTTCTGTAGTATAATGATGATTGTCGCACAATTAAGCATTGCAATAATGCCAAAGCAGACAGTAATGACTATGTAGACAGACAGACCACAGTAACCGTGGTAAAGGTACCTTAAATAAACAAGAATTCTAGCTTGCGTAGAAGACTGTTATTTTAAAAACTGTGGCCTCTAATCACAAATACATAAAAGCTACGGTTAGTGAAAGAGGGGGAGAGAGGGGAGATCAACAAACAATTGAAGATTAATACCAGATAAAAAAGAAATGCGATCCTGACAGTTGTACGTAGTATATTATCTACTCTGAGCTTAAAGTATTACGCTTACGCTTACGCTTCAAATAGCGTGCGTTACCCCGACTTCCTGTAACGCACTTCCGTCCCTTTGGCCTTTACATGAAATCACTCCCACAGATTGTAGGAGATGAAAGATGCACATCAACAACTTCTGACTTAAAGTGTGAGCTGTGAGCTTATAATTCCAAGATAAAAAAGAAGACCGGGGATAGATTTTGGGCGATATTAATCCAATCCTATAGAATTTAATGTTAGAAAGCAATTGGGCAAGTACTACTTAAACAGGAAGATACGTATTTTTACTTATATACCTACTTATGTATCCTATAGTATACAATATCCGCAGCGTATGCAACATCTGACAACCAGCCCGACACATATCCTATCCCATACAATAATAATTATTATACGTTGTTTGCGTGGGAGGAGCATTGGGGCGGCACTAACGCGAGCGAGGAGCCCCGCCCATGCCACAACACTACCGCTTTTTATTTTATTTTACTGCGTTTTTTTTTACCATACTGCCTGTTTGTTTGCCGTAAGTTTCATAATTTGGTACTGTTCGAAATTCAGACTTTGAATTTGTTTTTGTGGGTTGGTATTTTGTTAATTGTGCGTGGTATTATACATACAAGTAATGTTAAAGACTTAGCTGTTGAACATGAGCTCGGATAAAATTTTCGATTCAGTATAATTAAGTTTTTTCTCTGCAGGCGCTTTTCCAAACCGATAGTAAAGTGCGGCATTCATAAGTGCCTTATTATTAGGGTGAATCTTTATTCAGCTTAGACCTAACAAGAAAACACTTATTCAATTCTTTAATTAATATTTTTATAATCGGTAAAATTTCGCCCTGTACTCTTTGCTTGTCGTACACCGAAAAAAAAACTCTATTCCTATACCCGGACTTCTGGTCAAGAATGAAGTCAATGAAGAAACTCATGTATTTCTGTGTAGGTTATATCTACCTACCTGCATATGTTTTTTTGGCAATTGTTAAAAATAGCTGCCCGCCCCAGCTTCGCACGGGTAGACAAAATATTGGATAAATGTCTACCCGTGCGAGTAGTATAATATATAGTCTTTGTTACTCAGTGATAATGTAGCTTTCCAACCGTGAAAGAATTTTTTGAAAGCGGTCCAGAAGTTCCGGAGCCTATTCAATACAAACATACACACGAAAATACAAATCATTCCTCTTTCTAATATTAGTATAGATATAGATGAAACAAATAATTCCGATCAATCAATAAAACTAAATATCAATATCAATATAACTAATAGTGACAGACAAATACCTTTTTTTAAAATTAACACAGCGTGGTTATGTATTTGAGCAATTATAAAAAAAAAGACTAAAAATGCCATAAAGTAACAGCAAAACTGAAAGACTGATTTGCAAACCTGGTAAGCGTAAACAGCATAACAAATTAACAGCTACGGTTTCATGCGAGGGGATAGAGGGTCCCTAACGGGCGTTTTCATGTTTTATAATCGTGTTTCATGCGTTATTGGCCCTCTAAACCCTTTGTGAGGGCATCGCAAAACACTGCGCTCACGTAATTAGTACCTTTGATGCGATTGTGGGACATTTGGGGTGCGTTTTACGTTCGTTTGTACATTTTAGCACTTAAATACATATGCTTGAGTGATGCCTCCGAAAGGAATACTTTTAGTTAGGCCTGTTAGTTTAGTAATATGGATGGATGTCCTACTTACATTTAACATAAAAATACCTTACACCTTTATATATGACGAGACCGCTGGTCTAGTGGTTGCCGGCAGCAGGAACATTGTCGACAACGTTTTCGTATCGCCTTCGACTATTTTTGTATTGGAAAACGAACAGCGCTGCGGCGGTGAAAAGTGGAACTAAAAATTTTTATGACTATTTTGACATTTCGCGAGTAGCGTTTTCGAATACGTTGTCGACAATGTTCCTGCTACCGGCACTGACTGCTACGCTAGAGTGCGACCTCTAGCGTAGCAGTCAGTGCGGTTCGATTCCCGCCGGGGCAAACATGTGACAAATATGTTTGTCTTTCGTCTGGGTGTTTGGTATGTATTATAAGTATATGTTTACAAAAAAAAGTATATAAGTATTATATCAGCTACTGGTTACCATAGTACAAGCTTTGCTTAGTGTGGGCCAAATGGCGTTGTGTGATAATGTCCAAACAATATATAAAATTCCAGTGAAGATTTACGGTGAAGGAAAACATCGTGAGGAAACCTGCATACGTCTGAGAAGAAATTCAAGGACGTATGTAGTGCCTAAGAGACGACGATCGACTCACCATCTGTCACGTTGCCACTAAATCGTCTTCTGTTGATTGTGGGTATTGGAGTTTCATCTCAATGTTGAAAAAAATAGAAATTGTTCTCGATGATTGCACAAAATTATATTATATTATACCTATATAAAAGTCTAAATGCAAAGAGAGTAATCTCCTATCAAGAGTTTCCTTAAAGCTAGAACAATTATGGTAGTTGCCGTAGTGATCGCCTTAAATTTATCAGAATTTTAAAAGAAACTTCTCTTTATTAATGTACGTGTTAGTTCATGCTAAGTATTAAATAACGACGGTTACAACAATACAGTATTACCATATTACGAATTAATCAAATATGAAAAATGGATTGTTCAATTTAGTTAAGGCCCTAGAAAGGCACTAAAGGAAGTCTACCAACTACAGTAGAATCCGTTTATAATGACATCAAAAGGAATTTACAAACACGTCATAGTAAGCGGACGTCATACAAAGCGTTTTATATGAAAACCAAACTTCGTAGTGTAATTACTTCATAATAATCGGTTGATCAATATAGGCGGAGTCATAATAAACGGATTCTACTATAAAAAAAACACTACAGCTTACAGTACATAATGTACACATAATCCAAATAAACCATTGAAACAAACACACGGCACGTATATACCCACATCTACGATCGTGGTATGTCGGCATGTTCAAAGCGTGGCGGGCGCGGCTGGAACCCTTTGATCTGCCGCTCATATGGTTAGATACAGTCTGTGCCTAAAGCCCTTCTATTTCGGTGCCGTCTTAGGGTCGGAGTCTGGTTTAAATTGTGCAGAATATAGTTGTGTTTACCTAATGAGTGTAACTAAGCTTACTAAATTAAGAATATTTGTTAAATTATAATTTTCGTAACGTGATATATTTTTTAGGTTGGTAGGGATATAGTAAGAAGATAGAGGAATATATATACCTATCTATATATCTGAAAGGGCAACACTGGCCAGACATGTCCAATATATAGGCTCCGTATTTTAAATTATTTTTTATTGTTATATTTGTAAGGATATAAACTATAAGTCAGTGAAATGTACTAATTAGTGTATAAATATAATCTATAAATGTTTGCGGAACTATTTGTGCAAGATTACTGACGCAAATTAAAATTAATCGACTTGTGTGAACTGTCAAGATTCAACGGACGTAATTTTGAACATTCATGGACCAACATTATCTAATCCCGGGGAGTATTGTGTTTATTTAATACTTTTATTAATATAAATGATTAAAACACAACAAAAATACTGTATCCAGTAGGTAAAACATAACATAGCTCATAACCTGTGAGCCACGTCCAATACACACCTGGCACTGTAAGTCTCTCTTTGCTTGACTATCTAGTGGAAGTAAAGTTGAGGACAAATACAACAATTGCGACACACAATACCTATACACTTACACTTTAGCTTTGAATCTTGCAACCATAATCCATAAAGAAATTCCATTTGATTCCATCTGTACAAAACAACAATAATCAGTTCAAACAATCCTGTTGATTTCATACTCTCACTAGTCTTGTGTGTCTTACAGTTTCTCCAACAATGAATAACATGATGACCCGTAAAGCCACAGCCTGGGATGTGGAGGAGAAACTTAGGAAGGCACTTCAAGAACTTCAATCTTCTAAAACCCTCTGTGACAAACTTCTACAGGAGAGGGAAGAGAGTGAAGAGGAAGTCAGTAAAATCATTAGGAAAAATAGTCAATTGAAGAAGGACATGGCCGAGTTACACAACAAATATACTGAAGTTGTGGATGAGCGGGATCAGTTACAACACATAGTCTCATCATTCAATGAGTGCAGTGATACACATGAGCAGGCCCTGACTCGCATCTCCCAGCTGGAGAGCCGCTTGAGTCTGGCCCACACTCAGGTGAACAAACTGGAAACGGAGCGGGACACCCACCAGTCCAACACAACACTCAGTCTCTACGATGAATTGATCAGTACTGATTCTGGAGCTGTGCCTACTGACCATCTAGTAACAATTGACTTAACCAATGATATGTCCTCAAATATACAGTTGGCTAGCCATAATAAGTTAAAAAAGTATATTAGGGTGCGTAGGTACATTAGGAAAACAAGAAAATTAATTAAATCTAACAAAAAGTTATATGACAGCATTAAGCTTTCAAAAGAGTGCATATCTTTGAGCCATACCATTTTTGATCTACCTATCCTAGTCGCGCATAATGTTTGATAAAGGTGCATATTGGTATAATTATACATATAACATTTAAATATAAAAAGTATAGGTTAGAATATTTTTGACTACGAAAATACCTATTTTATATTATGAAATTATTAAGTTTTTTTTTACAATTAATTAAGTGTCCTACTAAGCTGATATACCATTATATTCAAGGTATTAACTAAATTTATATTAATTGACCAAATACAAATGTTATAATAATCATGAGTCAAATTAAGACTTCAGCGGGAAATGTTTCCTATTCACTCACCAGTGGTTGCCTAAGCTAATGTCCGCTTCCGGAAAGGACAAACGCGTCACTGTATGTATATTATATATATATCCCACAAAAGCTGGCGACAATAGCCCCAAAAGGGGACCTAGAGAGCCCATAAGTCACGGCGCCTATAAATAAATATTCAACACGCATGCCATATATCTCACTAATTTAGTACCTCAACCATAATAACCATTTATCCAAGATCCCCGCGAATAAATATCTTGCGACATTTTTCTTCGCCTTATCTTGAGAGACCAGACGCTTCCCCGTCTCTCTTCCACTTATACGGAGCTGTATAAATCTGTCTCTCTCGTGGAGCATTTATCACTTCCCCCCTCTCTTTTATTCAGTACGTTTTATTTAGTTTTCACCCCTTAATGGTTTTATTCAGCGTTCTTTGACCTTGCTTCTCTATGGAGTGATTCTTCGGGCTTTATGTCGTGTTTGACCTCGACGATAGATTTTATCTTTGGGAAAGTGGTATTGGAGATAGAAATAGGTTAAGTTGATTTGGGCTGGCTATGTGAGATTTATGCGTTATCAGGATGTGTAGAGTCAAAAGTTTATGTTAATCCGATTATATTATTGTAGGAAATGGAATAAACTCTGTGGGCCGAGTGGAACACCATAATGGCAAATATCTACCTACTTCGAAAGTTTCTGAATATTTACTAAGTACTTAAAACCGAAAAGTCACTCATATTCGAGCAAACCAATCATAGTATTTTATTTGGATCAATATTGCACTATTGTTTTGTGAAAGCTGCATTCATATCACAAGTGATTTCGTGTGATACTCTAATTGTGAACTAAAAGGGAATTAACGTTCATAATAGCCAATTTTATCAAGCTTAGATCCAATTAGATCCAAGTTTAGATCCAATTGGAACTAAGTAGAGCAGCCATCAAATATATAATTTTGCAAGCCTCCGGAACAAATTAACTATTCAAAAAATTCTTGTAGCCGTTAGTTATTTATAAAAAAAAGTATGTTATCTGATATTTATTGAGGTCATAAAGACACAGAAATCACTGGTCATTATACCGCTAGACAACGTGTCATAAATAAGGCCACCCCAGAGGGGAAGTGAAAATAAAATTAGTTACACTGCTTATCACCGCGTTGGGCCCTTATTGCTTTACCGATACAGACCCCTGACTCGATTCTATTTGTTTTACTTACTCCTTGTTAGACGATCTTGTTATAAAGCTTAGTTTTGTTATAAAGCTTGAATTGTCGTAGTGTTTTTATGAGTGATGAAATACTGACAAAGAAAGATACATACATACAATGCGAATATGAGTGGACAAAGCCGTGGAAGGCCAAGGTATGAATTTCTAGATAAAATTACCAAAGGTACTCAGTGATGGTAAGGTAAAGAGTACTCGGAACCGGCGGGCATGTATGAAGATATTGATAAGTGCAGCAAAAGAGGTGTGCGAGTCAACAGTGAAATGGCTCTCTGCCTACCCTGTGAGCGACTTGGCGTGATGGTATGTACATTGAGTCACGTAAGTTGTGCGGTAAATGCCCGTACGTTAGTATGTATCAGTGTTATTTCATATTAACGTAATACAATATTCTTACGTTGTGCATATTATCCGTTCGGTATAAATAACAAATTTAGTTAAAAAAAATCGAAATATTCTCATCTACACTATCTACACACTATCTAAACTTCTACATCTACACTTCTATCTACACTTAATATTATATTATAAAGAGGAAAGATTTGTATTTTTGTATTTTTGTGGGTTTGTATTGAATAGACTCCGAAACTACTGGACCGATTCCAAAAATTCTTTCACCGTTAGAAAGCTAAATTATCACTGAGTAACATAGGCTATATATTATACTAGCTGCCCGCCCCGGCTTCACACGGGTGCACAAAATATTTGATAAATGTCTATGCTCCGAAACTAATGTCTATCCGTGCGAAGCCGGGGCGGGCAGCTAGTTTATTATAAAGATAATATAATTTTAATTATTTAAAATGTAGTAACAACAATATGGCGATGATTGTAAGTTAAAATTTTATCAAGAAGTTAATATTTTTCGCAACGCGTTGGTGATATTCCTGGTACCATGCTAGCGTCTATCTATAGATGGTGACCGCTTACCATGAGGAAATGTGGGCCGTACGCTTGTTTGCCACCTTAGTAGTAGTCGTTGTTTTTATTTGAGTTCGAAAATCTGAATATTCATACATTATTGTTCAAAATAGGAATTCAAATTGATCAAAACAAATGAAATGTCCAGTTTTGATTTCATAGTAAAAAATGCTCAGACGGACAAGCTCTAACAGAATATACAAAAATATTGCGATGGCCGGCACATTCAAATTTGGACCAAATCTCTATGAAACATGGATGATGTCCTTTGTTGATTTAAACCAATTGATCAAGATCATAAATCGCTTGGGTAAACACTGGTTTGTTTACAGTAAGCGTCAATGTCAAAACAGTTGTTGCCGCAGGGCGCACTTTGTTACTGTATACAGTGCAGTATCCCGTAAACCAATTACTGAACTTTTGCTGTCGCTACTGAGAAATTGGTAAGTAATTTATCCTCTAACACTAGTTTCCCAAAGCATACATTCTTTAAAAATATTAAATATTGTTTTCTATAAAATTACACGTAATAATTGGCTTGTTGGATAATAAGCGGCCTATGTAGTACTTGAGTACTACCCGCAAATTTTGAGAAAGAAAGAACTTTCTGCCAATTTTTCTCAGGTGTTTTTTTCTTAACGGGTGGTAGTAGCGAAGTAGACATCAATAAATGCCTTATTAAGGCCTAAAATGAATAAACTATTTCGGTGTTTGATTTTGAGATGAAGCAATGTGTGCATTAAGAACGAACAGTTTCAGATTTCCTGATCGGAGAGGTCCGAAACAATACCGCTGGAACTCAACTCTATATCATAGTAGTGATATGAAAACGTTAAATTAGAAATGTATAACACTTTAAAAATACGCTAACGTTTTGTCCTACATGGAGGTCAAAGAGATGGCGAACGATAGAACAGCTTAGTGATTGCTCCACTGCTAAGAGTATAATTATACTCTATTTTAATGATAATATTTGATAATGATGAATTTTCGATCAAAAATTTATCATTATTAAATTCATCATCAGATTAATTAAGTTCAAATGTATGTTTTATGATTTTTACGATTCAATAACGTGCTTGCTTTACTATTTTTTTATTCGTTTTGTAATATCAGCTAGATGCTACACGCGTCCTATTGTATAATCGACCAAATCGTCAGTGGCCAGTGAACCGCGCGTCTCGCCTTACAGATTTGCCGGCACTTTCACGCTCCGTAGGCGCGGCGTGCTCGATGATGCCGACTCATCATGACGGGCACACCTCTATCTCATTTAGTCGAGGTGTCTTTGAAAATCGAATCGTGACGTGTATTGGGCACTCTGTTTCATACCACATTGTAGAGTGTATGTCAAGAGTGAAATGGCGCTCTATACTGTTTGCCTACCCCGGGCCCGAGAGGGACCTGGCGTGTTTTATATATATGTGATGAGCAAGCCGTTTACTTATGGGGCTCACGACAATGCAACCGATTCATTTAAAATTATGTTTTAAAAATATAACTTATTTTTCATTATTGCATTCTGTCTTAAAACGAGTCCTAGTCAAGAGTTGAATTTTAATTAACAGTGCTGTTTTTATAAATGACGAATATATCTAATAATTTACTTACTAAGTTGTTAAAAAAGTACCTAATACCTACGTATACATGTGGTATAACTTCAGCTAGTTTCAGCGTGGAACGGTGGTATATTTTCGAAAATACTTCCTCGTTAAAAAAGGTTCAGTACTCTTCGGCGTTTCCTTTATGAAATTGTTAAGTAGGCAACAAATTTGTCTGAAGTCTTAAAAACAGGCGAACGGATCAAAATTAAAAAAGCCATATCTCCGAGCTCCTGTATAGGCATGTACCTAACAGAAAAATCCTCAAAGCCACCTAATTGGATACAGACCACTACAAAGGGGGATGTTTGAGATAAAAATGAAAATTAAATCTTCCACGCGGATGGGCAGAGTAATGTTTTTGACGGTACCGGAGGAGTCTCCCCAATGCGGGAGGGGCGCCCGCAAATCGACTATCAAAATGCTGGTGAAAAAAGTTTTGTTGCCATGTTGGCAGCAGTGTGACCGGGTGGTGTGGTTTTGTTGTCTATGCTTTTTTCTTTTTTGCGTTTAAATATGCAGTTTCATTCTGGCCTGTCCATGATTTCCAGCAGACGTTCATAAAATAACTTGCTATAATTTTTGGTATTAGTCAAGCACGCTTTAAAGGCACGCAGATAAATATACCAGCCAATATTGATTTAGATATCCAGGTGTGGTCGTTGTGTAATAATCTATTGGATATTCATACATACATAGAAGAAAAGCCGATAGTGACTGTGGATGTCTTTGACGATATACCTCTATCTTAGGTATATACCTCTTGGGTTCCAACTGAAAATCAGTAACTGACGCTGTCGAGCGCAGCTTCGGTTGTATGCTTAGTTGGGGGTTGGGTGGGACCTATTTCTGATCACACAATGTGCCAAGTCTTGTTGCGTGTAGTTTTTTACTTAATCCTTATTAACTATGTTTGTGCGATATATGTGTGTCAGGAATAAATGTACATATTTCATTTCATTATTTCATTGCCCTAAGAAATATTTTAGTGTCGATTATGTTGTTTAAAATTACTAAACTTAACTACGAGTAATTTGACAGGTCTAAAAGACTTGCTATCCCTTTCTCATATGCGGGGTTAAATAAGGATGGCAATACTTTTAGACCTGTCAATTAGTTCAGTTTAATGATACAACAGAATTGGCACCTTAATAACTGACCTTTTTTCATTCCTATCTCCGCACCGTTACAGCCAATCGCTTGCGGTCCTGGGCTGAGACTATGCAGTTGGTAAGGTGGTGTTCTGGCGTCGATCTGCGTCGGCCAGGGGGCCCGCGGCCATGCGGGGGCGGCCCCCGGGGTGCCGAGCAACCTGAGCCGTTCGTACACCGGGGTGTTGCACTCCGACTGGGGTTGTTGGTTGCTCGTCTTCTCCTTCTGCGCTGCTAGGTTGCGGAGCACCCGATTTATTGATGAAACCTGCGTGAAAGGGGTCTTTATAAAGTGGTTTACTTAGTATTGCTAGAAAGGGGCCGTTCAAGTATTACGTAAGCTGATTTATTACAAATATTTACCAGCCCCTCCCCCTTGTCAGCAAAAGTAAGCCAAGCTCTTACCATGCTTACGTAAGCATTGGTGGCATGGGAATCCCTGAGTATGTATTTCGTTTTCAAGCATAGACAATGTGTGGGTTGCCATATGTGTTAAAAAAGTAAATAACTACTCCTGACGTAATCACCATCTAGAACCCCTCACCCCCCATGTCATCAAAAATAAGCAAAGTATAGACCCCCCGCCCCCCTATAGTGATTACGTAATACTTGAACGGCCCCAAAGTCGTTGCTAAAACCAGTAATGCGGGAGCTAGATCTTAAATCTATATTGAGGCTGAGCTACTTCCTCAAGTGAGATTGTTTTAAATGGATATTGTGTTCTAGATGTTACGTCACTCCGGTCTTGTTCATAATGCACCCTATTTACTTGTCAAATGTAATTTAGTTCCTTTCATTAGTTTAGTTTGTGAAATATATGAAATGTAAATAGTCTAATCCGTTTTTGAATAATTGTATCTATTATGTAACACAACTTAAACTGTACCTACGTACCTTCGTAGGTACGTAGGTACATTATTACTTCGTAGTAATAATGTAAATGTGCCACTCACAAGCCCTAGAGGCTTAAGTGGCACTGTAAATATAATTAAAATGTTGATTATGTATCTTGGTAATTTAATAAAAACAAAACTAAATTCTTGAGGCAAGTAAAGCTTTTGTGAGATGTTACGTACGTCCAGCATAGCATGACACTGCACTTAACATTTCAACAAATCGGTTATTTCTTATGTCACATCCAACCAATTCACTAGATATTCGTATAAATAGAGCTTGAAACCAAAATACATGCCGGCAGAAACTTTGCAGCTATTTTTATGTGTAAGAGTTTAATTCATCGTGTTAAAAATTGTAAATCCGTTATTGACTGTAAATATTGTTTATCGGCATACACGTAAGTATACACTTAAGTTATCATGTAAGAGCTGTGGATTTTGTAACATAATAAAAAAAATGTACATTTTAATATAGTATAAAACAAAGTCGCTTCCCACCGTGAGTACGCTTGGATCTTTTAGACTACGCAACTGATATGAATGCGGTTTTCACTAAAAGACAGGGTTTGATGTATTCATTTACGTTTTGTGTAAACCCGTACGAAACTAGGGGTCTCTAGTTTTAATAACAATGTAACATATAAGGTCACAATGTAACGGGTAAGTAAAACCCAAGCAATTTTTCCCCGCTCTACCGGTCGCGTGACGTCAATGATGCTTCGAGTGCTCTTCGATAAAACATCGTATCATATCTCAACGAGTCCTTCAGACACGTATGTGTGGTGAAGTTACTATAGATAGGGTGGGCTATGCGTAAGTTTTATAGGTGGTTTGTAATTATGCCTCTTTTTGCTTGCACATTTATAAAATGAGCGAACATTTGTTATTTGAACCACTAAGCTGGCATATAAGCATTCGATTTAGGGTCGGCAGCGTCCATAGGCTGCGGTGTCCGCTTACCATCAGGTGGGTATTTTTGTGGTATAAAAAAAAATGGCCTGCCTAATGGTAGGCGGTTAACGTAGCCTATTGACGCTTGCAGCATCAGGGGCTTAAACCGCGCGTTGCTGATCATGCAGAAATCTCTTCACACCATTCTTGAGGAACTCCATGCTGCATTGTTTTGGGAAAACCACGGCGCGGAGAGCTCAGCCCACAAATTGTTCCTTACCATAAGGGTGGTAAGGAACAAATGAAAAAAACAAAGCATCTTGCGTCATCGGCTACCTATACTACGTAAACTGGAGTAGTGTTACATGCCCTAGTAAAGAATATAATTACAGGTGATATTAAATTTATTTTTAATAGCAGCAAAAATTCGCCACCCAAACAAGCCTGTACAATAGAACTCCGTTGTCGATCGTCCGCAGCGACTGTCCATAGATATAGCTGGTTATCTTATGCAACTGTCATCGTGGCGTATGACATCGTATCGGACGTTAGACGTAGGACAGGAGGTAAGACGAGGACGTAACGCGATACGCACGCGCGCGGTGGTCCGCCTCGCCCGCTGACTGGCATGTGTCAGAATGCCCGATGGACCGAGAAAGCGCGCCGCGTTCGAAATTCGAACGCAGAAAAAACGTATAAATCTTGTCTATGTTAGGGTGTTGACAGTACGGGACTTAAATTTGATATTTAGTTTTTTTTTATTTTGGTCAAATTATATTGGCAACAATTAAGCGGTTTATCTCAGTCCAAATATGATCACAAATGCATATCTATTTGAAAGTTATTTCAGAAACCTTATATTTCGACAATTCGTAAAATCTGAATATTAATGAACAAACTAAATTATTTTTTTTAGTCGAGAACGCAAGTTTCAAACTAGCCAACGAATGATTGTAAATATTTCAATGAAACTAAAATTAGATCAAAAATTCAATTTATATTTGATAACTTTTAATTGAAAAGGATTTATTCAATTAGAAAATTATAACAAGACGCACAATTAAAAGTCATCCGTCTCACGACAACTAATTGAAATGGCAGAAAAAATTGAAAAGTTATGGAAAGGGTTGAAGCTTAGATACAAAATGAAATGGAAATCTTTAACAAGCTATCCACAGGAGGTACCTACTGGGAATCAATGGTTCGCGCTAATTAAATGTTACTCTGTAATTATTTGATAATTAACCGTTTGTTTTCATTTCAAATAGAGTACGTTCATTTAGATTGCTACACAATAAAAAGTTTTCAGTACACTTTAATGTTTCATAGAGGTAAGGCGCAATTAAATTTCCCATGTAATAATTTAGCTTTTGTACTGATGCCAAGGTACTGGCATGGTAGGGCAACGCTTAACAAAAAGAAAAACATTATTAAAAACATAAGAATTGTAATGGAGTAGTTTTTGGCGGGAATCAGGCGGAGCGTTTGAGATTTTTTCCAGTGTCTCGTAAATTGTGTTATAGTGACCTTAATGTATATTTAGTGACTGATTTATAGTAACATTGGAAATAATGCCATAATACGACTTTTGGGTGAAGTGATTTATCAATTTGGTCAATTGGTTACCTCTGACCTAAAGGCGCGTTACGATCTGCTACTGCCGTGGATTGTCTCCAGAAACTCCACTAGGCATTAGAATGCATGACACTAGGCATTTTGATGCGGCAAAAACTTAAAATTTCTCTGACACTCGACACTGGCAAAAATAGTCTCTGAAGGGATTGATTGCCATACTTAGGAAGAAGAAGAGACAGGGAGTTGACATGACTCCTGGCAGGAAACAAAAAAAAAATTAATGAATTCTGAATAAATAGTGTTCAGAGCTATATGGCGTTTGATTCGACGTTACAGTAGGTACCTAGCTTATAGAAGATCATAATCAATGAACACTACTATGTTGTGTTGCTTCTGTACTGTGTCAGGTTTTCAGAGCTAGAGGAGACGTGTTGGCAGTAAGGATATGCTGTACAGTGAGTCCCCTTAACAATTACAATAGAGGATAAGGCAACGCGTTAATGATCCCCAGGAAATGGTGACTTACCATCAGGCAAGCCGTAAGCTTGCTGTCCGAATAAAAAAAAACGAATGACTTTTTTTTTTATTTAGGTTCTTTTGTATTATTATCTGATCATGATCTTCAGCGGATTACGGAATATTTATAGATATTTATTTGTAATAAAATAAGTGGGGGAATTATCCTACGTGTGTTGCCGTACAAGAACCAAAGATATAGCGGTAATTTATTTCTGCGTTGCTCTATATCAATCTGTATTCACATTCGTGTTGAGATCTGCCATATGACGCAACATCCATTACCATAAGTATAAATAAACGAACCGCGCGGGTGTGGCCATGTGTGAAAACCGTATATGCCTCTGTCCATTTGTAAAAAAATAAACTCCACGCAAAGTACGGACCTGTAAACAGTCCCTTAATTCGTATTTCACACACCGATTGACTGGTTTCCGCAATTGTATTCCACTAATACTCCAATTAATAAAAACCCTTTACTAAATTTTATTTATATGTGTTTACACGAATCATTTTTCCTTGAATGGAATGCACTTGGACAATATTCGATCGACAATGCGCGTTTCTCATACGATTACACTCCAATGCATTTTTTGTGGTTTTAAATTTTTGTTTACGGCGATTTAATCGAATAATTACTTTCGTGTTTGATTCGATACCGTTTTTACAACAGTAGCTGGGATGGCTTAATCACTTTTTGTGCAGATTATAGCGTCATTTTGAATTTGTTTCAATCTGTTTGGTAAAGTTGGGTAAGGTAAGGATTATTTCTGGAAGAGACAGAATACAGCGAACTTAAACTCCGAAATATTTTTGTACATAATTTTAATAATATGTATATTATTTTTAAACGTTAAATTAACTAAAAACATAAGAGCGGGATTTTATTAATTTGTAATCAATACAAATATTATAAAGAGGAAAGTTTTGTATTTTTGTGTGTATGTATGTTTGTGTTGAATAGGCTCCGAAACTACTGGACCGATTTCAAAAATTCTTTCACCGTTAGATAGCTACATTACCACTGAGTAACATAGGCTATTATATTGATACGCGGGCGAAGTCCCGGGGAAACGGCTAGTTTGTTTGTATATCTCGACATTTCAACCATGTTGCATCATCGTCCGTGTTCACATAGCTGACTCAGTTGATATTGCAAATGTTTTATAAATAGTAATGTTAATCATGCCCCTGGTTAATTATCTACATTAATAATAATATAAAAAAAGGAAATATTTGATTGTTTGTTTGTTTGTATTGAATAGGCTCCGAAACTACTGGACCGATTTAAAAAAATCTTTTACCATTAGAAGCTGACATTATCCCTGATGAACATAGACTACTATTTACCGGAAAAACGGGAAAACTGACAATAGTATACTATATTGGTATGCGGGCGACGTCGCGGGTAAAAAGCTATATCATATAAACTGTTACTTTTTAAATAAATTCCCGTACAGGAGCAACGTTCCGTTTCAAGCTAGAACACAGCAGTGGGGTGCGTTTTGAATACAAAACAAATTACATTAGACCGTTTTCGCAACATGTACCTACAGTCAAACGGCTCGGTAAAAGTATGAAAGGTGCCCCCTAAATACCGAGTGAGGTGAAGCGCAAAAATTATCTTATATTTGTTCAGACGCCGTGAACGTAGGGCGAGAATACTTTTCAATAAGCTTGCAGAGCGATTTTTTTATTTCGACCCATCTCGCGGAGCGCGGAGCGGAGTGTAAAACGCGCAAATAGAGGGGACTCCTATTGATCGATTCGATTTCCGCGATTTTATAGAGTTTACAGTAAAAAGGTACGTATTTCTAACGGTCTATTTAGCATACAACGTTTATATTGTAATGGCATATCCTTTCGAAAAAATACTCAAAACGTTATTGTAACCTTGTGATTAGATGGAATATGGTATTCTGTAGGAATTGAATGGCACATTCGTTATCAAACTATATGGTTGCGTTCGAATCAAGCTCTTATTAATTCCTAACTTGTGTTAAAACAAAGATCGAAACTAGTTTTTGTCGTAAATAAAAATAAAATAAACATAAATTGTAGTGAAGTTGTCAAACATGACTTTGACAGGTGTTAGTCAACTGGGTATCTTAAAATTTGTTATATTAGGTACATCGGTAACTCTTCCCTCTTCTTAGATAGGTACAATACGACATTAAGAATAAGTGTCCCAATAGTAAATTATTACATGTAATAAAAGTTCATATTTCACTCTGGAATTTGCACATCCTTCCTACTTCTTTTTACAATAATATGGAATACATAATTACCGCACAACTTTTTTGTTTCTGACAGAAAAGTGTTAAAACATACGTCCCAAATTGATTACTTAAGGTGAGCGCCAATTAGAGCGGAACTATTACCTTTCAAGATTCGCTTTCTATTGAAAAGAGAGCGAGATAAAAAGCAGTGCATTACCGCCATTGTCGCAGCGAAGGGCCCGTACAAAGGGCAACCTGCTGGGCCCATTGAGTCGGCACTTTGCGAGTCAATATTTTGGCGGAGTTCCGTGGAGTCAGCACAACTGCACACCTTACGTGGAGATCACGTGATGAATGGGAACTTTTGTTTCTTGCACTTTTTGTGCTCGTTGTTGATTGAAAAGCCGATCCGATGTTTGCTTAGCGCTAGCGAGGGCGTTCGCTTGGCATGGGGCAAGCTTCATCCACTTAGAACATATTTGTCAATCATAAGGCAAGGCATGGTTGTTTGCTATATCACAAAATTATGAACAAACCAAATCAAATCAAATCAAAAAATCGTTTATTCAGTTTGGGCCCTAGTAAGGCATAATAGCCAAAACGTATTGGCCAAAAACAAAATAAAAGAACATCAATGCAATACAATATTTTTTTTTGTTGTCAGCCAGTACTATGTTATGAGGTGTCTAAATAATATTTAAATAAATAAATAAAATGTATGCCCTGTAGGTGTACTAAGAGTGCCTTAAGATAAGGATTTTTCTTTCTTTTGTATGAACTTGTTTCTATAAAGAATAACAAGAAATGTACTTCTTTCAAAAGTTACGTTTACAAGAAATTCCGCTTCAAGATACATATTGTGGGCTCAAATTGCAATCGTAATTTCATAAATGAATCTCAATAGTGAAACGACAATAAATTAATCAATGAACAAAGGCCATCGTGAAGAACACAATTAACATAAGGTCACCACGCACCGCCCAGTTCCCGCGCCTAAAGAAAAAAAAACCCGCCCATAGGTAATGACAGCAGAAGTCAAAACTGCACTTAATTCGAGGCATTCCCACGATTCCATATTTGAATTTAATTGTCGATTTACTATTGTGCGATTGAAAGAAATAGGTCAATAAAGGTAGTTCATAAAATGTATTGTGCGATTGACTTATAGGCAGTTTGTCAATACAACGAGCTATGTGCCGCGCCGGGGGACTTCATACAAACTTAAGGTGTTTAGTCCATTCGGAATCACTTGAGAGTGAAATGATATGCAACCATTTATTGGGTGCTTTCTCATACGCGGGGTCTCAGTCTGAATGTATTGTACCAACGTCAATACGTTTGTTTGGTATTATTAAATGCGATCAATATTATTAAGATGTGTTGTAAGCAACTTGATTCGAAGTGGGTATTGTCAATTGAATCGGGTATTCGGTGTATGTAATGCCATTTAATTTTATCATCTCGTTAGAACACCTATTTCATCAATGAAGATAGGTAATCGACTCAATTTAACCAACCTTACGAACTATGAAGTAGGTTGCATTTCGAGCAAGGTTTTTTCTTAGTTACAGGCATTATCCAAACAGATGAACCAATAAACACATTATCTCTTCTTTACAATATATATCTGAGGGCGTCTGGTCAGGGAAACACCTGACCGAAATGCATTGCCTTTCAGCGTGGCAATGCTGCCAGTATTTTGGGAACGTTACCAACTGGCAGCGCTCTGTAAGATAAGTTTAGTGGTTACTTCAAGCGTCCATAACCTACGGTAACCGTTTACCATCAGGTGGGCCGTATGCTTTTTTGCCACCTTAGTGGAATAAAAAAAATGTTTTCGTGTAATTTCAATAGTACAACACAGAGTAAAATCTGTAGCTTTGTAAAGTATCAAGACTGATATCAACGTATGTATTAATTTTATAGACTTAAAAATAAAGATCATGGACTAGTCTGTAGGAGATCAGAATATCAAGGTAACAATTCAACGTTGCCACAGTGAATTGCATATGTTCTTGTCACAGATAATTTATACTAATCAAACCTGTCAATATTTAAAACGTAATTCTTAATCTTTAGTAATATAAATTGTTCTCATTATGACAATTATTATTATTTTGAAGCGCATGAGGTTATGTCATTAAGTTAAGTCTTTTTACCTTGAAGCCAATCGTTTGTGTTATTTCTATGCACAGTACAAACATTAAAAATGCATTTAATGAAGAATTATTTGATTTAACGCCTAATTTCGTCTTTACAAAGATTTATCTGACGCAACGTCCACAGACTAAGCATATGTCATCAGACATAGCAAATGATTTGTTTACCAGGTACCAAAATAAATATAGAAAGAGTAAATCCAAGATGAAACATTTATCAAGTGCTCCGGCACGCTCAGTGAGCATCCGCTCGACCATACGAAACTCCTTGTTACGTCCCTAAATAAATAAATAAGTGCGAGTTTCCCGCCTTCCCGCGCGATCGGCGGCAGGACGCCATTTTCCGCTAGATGTGTTGCCAGAATAATAAAATCCCGACAAATATACTTCGGACCGAACGGGCTGGCGTAAAATTGATTATGGATTTATTTTGTACGTTTATATTATTATTTATTATAGGTAGCTGATAGGGTCGCTGTAGCGCGTGACGCGTGAGTGGTAAGAAATAATGGGAACAGACGTGTGACGAAACAATTATACGATCATAAAATTTCGATTTATCTTAATATAGAAAGATAGAGTATCTACTTTATTATCTATCTACCAATAAATTTGTAGGTATTTGAATAAACAATAAAGAATTTGGTTATAGAAATATTTTCGGGTAGAAATCAGTAAAAGGCAACCATTACTGACTGATCAATACACAGCTCAAACCACTGAACGGATTGCGCTGAAATATGGCACGCAAATACTAATTATGACATAGACATCCACCAAGAAACGATTTTCCAAATTTCACCCCTAAGGGGGTGAAACGGGGGCCCAAATTTTGTATGGAGAAACAAGATTAGATAGATTTTATAATTCAATCTTCACAGAAGTACTTCTGTGAATAAATAAGTAAGTACGTATTTCTGGCTGTTTTTAAATGTAACCCTTAAAGGCGTAAAATGAGTTAATAACTTCTGAATATAATTATCCCGAATTTAACGAGAGCGAAATCACTGACAAAACCTAGTTCGTAAATAAAGATCTTGTAGGCTTTTTACTACGCCCATCATAAATAACCAAAGGCACGGTGTTTTCTTACATGTCAGATTATTATAACACAGTTACCCTAAAATATGTTTCATGAAAGGTTGTAAAACACACGTAGGGCAAACATAATTAAATACGGCATCTTTGAGAGTCACCCAAATGGCAAAAGTCAATTGTGTTTAGTTTCTGGACCGGTTTCGCCGTCCGTCAATAATAATGATTTTATTTTAATGGCAATACTGAGTACTATAAATAATAATGGGGAATTATTACAAACGGCACGGGGATGAACGCTCGAATGACTCAGAATGACAACTTTTCAACGGATTTTTTTACGTTTCTCTTTTGTTTAATATTTTGTTGCCATTGTTGTGTTAAAATCTTTGAAATAAGTACAGAGACGTACTATTTTTGGGGTTCTAAATTAGGTTTGAGCAATGCAATATGAAATATCACAAGAAGTTTACATTGAACATATGCGCTTTTGGCGCAATAAGTATACAATTAAGAAACAAATTAATGCAACAATTTAATTCTAAATACATTCTGAGCTGACAACCGCATTTGTGACGACAATAACAGAACTATAATTACATACAACTGACACCCTACAATCATCGAATTAAATCTATCGATGTCGTTGAAAAAACACATTAGTATTCAAAAGAGTCGCGCCGATGTCTCGATGGCACTGTTATTACATTTAATACACCCTAACAACAAAACCCATGAGGACATCGTTTAGGAGACAAAAGCTGCAGTGTGGACGCCGCATAAAATTATAATAAATACAGAGTGAGTGAGATAGATGTATGTGTAACGAGAGAGACGCACATAAGTAATTCCCGATGCAGTGGGTCCGTGTTTATGCATAGGGATGTCACGAGTATAGTTTTGCATATCCCATGTGCCTGTCAGTTGTAGAGTAATATGATGGCATATGATTGTAGCCGAGATAAAGTTTGCTGCGGGGTTGGCTAATGGTTTAGCAAACATGATTACCTTATGTAAACAGTGCACACGTGTACTAAGGTGTCTTCTTTATTATAAACAACAACAAAACAAGCGGCCCGCCGCGGCTTCGCACGGGTAGACATTTATCAAATATTTTGTCTACCCGTTTTTTTCCTCTCCGTAAGAACCATCTTCGTACTTCAAGGAATATTCTAAAACTGATGTAAAACTTTTAATTTTAGATCAATTATCGCCAGAGATTTACACAAACTAGACCGCATGAAAAGATCAGAAGGAAATGTCTAATCAGCATGAACACATAATTTAACATTTGACAGCCCTGAATGTCAGTGTTACCACATTCGTAAATCGTCAAGGTGACAATACATCGACACGTCATTTGACCGACGGGGGCTATTAGATGTCCCACACTGTAGGGTACCATTGTGCCCCATGTAATATCTCATAACTCATGAGCTAACTCGAGTGGGGTACTTAATAATGACTATGAATTCTGATTTAGGTGAAACCTATTATTACCGGATGGGTGACGATTTTGCGCTGTCAGCTCACTGTTTTGTGGGGTGACTTTGACATCTGTGAAATTATTTTAAAATGCCTTGAAATTTTATAAATTTACTCTGCGTTCGAGTTTGATCAGATTGGGAGCACGTGATATTTGTCAACGTTTTGTTTTCTCGAGTACAGTTCAGAAACGTGGATGTTCTAAATTCGATTGTTTTTAATATCTTCTCGCCTTCCCCACAAGGGTCCCCGAAGAGGTAGGCGGATGATTACAATATCCATTTTTCATCGAAGAGAATTTCGTGCCAACGAGTCGTGATATATGTTTTTTCAGACAGTTATGTATGTACCTATATGTGTAGTAGGTATGAGTGCTACCAACTTGACCAAGCCCCTAAATAATTAGATAACATAGTTCCATATATGGAACAGCGTTTCTTTAATTTGATTTACACTTTAAAGTTTATTTTCTAATTTTTGATAATTTATGTTTTTTTAAAAATATACGTTAATTATGGTTATTATTATATTAACTGTGATATCAATTTGGTCCCTGTCTTTGTCTCACATACAAATTTTAATCGTATGAGATCAACGGCAACCGTGACATCACGTTGCGTAGAAACTACACTAAAACAGTACACGGCCGAGAACGATTTACTAAGTCATTAAACTTGGTTGCTACGTTAACTCGTAGCCGGCTGCTACGCCGTAGCTCCGTAGTAAACAATCTTAGAAACGATGAATGATTTGCGGGGTTCAAACCGTTAAGAAAACGACATCTGTATTAGTGTCCGAGTTTCATACATACAAAATATGAATTCCAAAGAGAGTTTAAACTAAATACTTGAATATGTAAGTAGTATGCCGTTGTCATTGTCAGTATATTTTCATAAATTTTAATAAGTTCATATTTTTTCTGAAAGGAGTATTTTTTAATCAGAATTAGTTTCTTCTTCTCATTTAAGAGTGAGTTGAGACTCAGTCACAGATATTATGGCAAATATTTTCTGTTAACAATATTTTTGATGAATGGTTGGTGAATTTAAATGAAGCTAAAAACGTGTGTAAGTCACGATAGAAATGGCGGTTTATACTCTGCTTACTCGTGAGGGACTCGGTCTAATCATATTATGTGTGTATGTACCTATATTCATATTATATTTACATTTTTATAAATAAATAAACAAATAACTGAATACGATTGGCTTAACATCCACATTCCCACAACTGTTACACTTAATTGGCTTATGAAAAGGAATGCAATCCGCGAATAGTTACCGATATTGGACGTAATAACATGGACGATGGACGGCGAATAGGCGGTATTGCTCGCTTTGCGGCAGACACATACCCCTGTACGATGTTGTATTGTACAACAAATATCTGTCATTTAGTAAAGGGAAACTATATGTAGAGAAAAAAATAAATATACCCTAATTAAGAATAATTTAAATGAATCATGATTGTGCGCACTTTTTGCAACGGCATGACAAAGTTGACTACATAGGTTCAAATATTAATAGGGTCCCAAGTTCGAAACAGCACTGACCAAAATCAAATTAACATAGGATTCTTCTGAAAATAATGTTGTCTATAAAGTACATACATACTCGTCCCTCACGGGGTAGGCAGAGAGTATAGAGCGCCATTTCACTCGTGACTGGCACACCTCTTTTTGCTTATTTTTCATTAAACGATCTTTTTAGATTTTAGATTTTAGATAGACGAGACCGCTGGTCTAGTGGTTAGTATACCTGACTGCTGCGCTAGGGGTCGCGGGTTCGATTCCCGCCGGGGCAAACATTTATGTGACAAATATGTTTGCCTTGCGTCTGGGTGTTTGGTATGTATTATAAGTATGTATTTACAAACAAAAAGTATATAAGTATTATATCAGCTGCTGGTTCCCATAGTACAAGCTTTGCTTAGTTTGGGGCCAGATGGCGCTGTGTGATAATGTCCAAGCATTATTATTATTATTATTATTTTAATACGGGCATGTATACCATATGCCGAGTTTAGAGTACTTACTTAATTTGTTCTAAAAAGTAAAACTTTGGCCTTCCAGATACATAAATTACTAGCCTTTTCCCCGCGACTTCGCCCGCGTAGCAATATAGTATACTATTACGCGTTTTCCCGTAGGAATGAAGCATTTTCTCGCAGTATAAAGTAGCCTATGTTCATCAGGGATAATGTCGGCTTCTAATGGTAAAAGATTTTTTTTAATCGATCCAGTACTTTCGGAGCCTATTCAATACAAACACTCAAATCTTTCCGCTTTGTTATATTAGTGTAGACTACAGTCTCTTAACAATAAAATTGATTGGCAACGCACCAGTGATACCCTTGTTAATGTAACTATCATCAATCATCAGGATACGGTGACCGTTTACCATCAGATGAGCGTTTTTTACCTAAAACATAAAAGCTAAATAATGCACATTTATAATCTTGGTAACTTCAAACTGATTGTTAACATTAACCTCGACATAAATGTTCGCATATTTAAGGGGAAGCTTAAAATGCGTCAAACGCGCGACATATGCGCCTTGCGAAACCACCCCACCGTGTCCAAATGAGATTGGAGCTAAACAAATGCACTTGTCTGCTGGCTTGTTTGCTAATAATCCGTTTTGATGCAGTATTTAAATCTACACAGCTAGATTTCAATGCCCTGGCGTTTGTGTGGTTGAGTGATTGCCCCGTTCTCTAATTACAGGTGGGCTGGGATCAAACCCAAGTCTATATTGATATTGTAATAAAAACCTTTTAATATAAAATAAAACCGACTTCAAGAGCAACAAAAAGATACCTACGAAAAAACGTAAAAAAATACTATGAATTGCAATGTGACAATTGCTGTCAACACCTGGTACCTATAATTTTTAATTAATATTATTGAAAGCCCTATTCACTGATCTATTTGAAGTCGGTGCCACAAAACATATAGTATTGCAAAACATACAGTCGAATTGAGAACCTCCTCCTTTTTTTGAAGTCGGTTGAAAACTAAAGCTTCGTGTTTCATCACACTACCGAGCTACTCAGCGAAGCCAAGTATTGTATGAAAACAAAAGGGATATTATATTACAATCAAACATCACACGCAATCTTCATTCTGTTTTAGAAAAGTTACGTCAACTTATATACGAAATGTTTAGAGATGTGAAAAATCGAAGAGACTTAATTGTATATATTTACAATCGACAAATATGATGTATGTTATTAGTTTTCAATTATAATAACTAAGCCTTAAGTATCGTGTTGTTATACATATTTATCTATTTTCATTCTTTGATTATATTTCAAAGATACGATTATCACTTTGTATTAATTTAATTTCAAATCATTTTACCTTATAAGGCTCTCGCTAGAAGTATCTACCTATTTCTTTTCTAGTAATAATTACATAATCGTCAGATTTCCAAAAAAAATCTGGATTCGATTCAAATTGTCACAACACTTTTCCAAACAGTTTGATAACTGTCATTCTAAGCAAGCTACATTTATACCAAGTTTATACCGTATACGTGACGTGAGTGTCAGTGGTGTCGATTCTGTTGTTCAAAATTACTAAACTTAACTAAAGACAGGTCTAAAACTCTTGCTATCCCTTTCTCATGTGTGGGGTTAAATAAAGATGGCAATACATTTAGACCTATCAAATTAGTTATGTATAGTAATTTTGAACAACAGAATAAAATAATCAACCAAGTATTAGTAAGTAATTATTAATTAATTAATTAGTTAAATAAATTACTTATTTATTAACCATATGTAAGTAAGTAAGTAACTGCTTCTATAACAACGTTAAGTTAGGACAAGTGAAACAAATTAAATTCTCCAAGACGTTAATGTTATCAAAGAAGGCCTACGTCTGATTATGACTGCTAGGGCCGTTTGAAGTCCACTCAACCGAGAGGGCCTTAAGAATGCCTTGTGGGTCCGACAGTGTCTTAACATTCAAATAAATTTACTTTAAATATTGTTTACGTAAACTATGGAGTCGTTACAAATACAAACTGGGTATGTTTTAGCTGTTCTGTGAAACGGAGAGGTATTGAATTGTTTAAGATTTCTTTATAGTTGATTTAAATAGACATGAAAAACGAATTATTTGTATGGGGAATATTTTAATATCTGATTCTACGTACATAATAAAAATACCTTTATGTGTATGCAACTGTTTCTTGTTTTAAAAATAAACTAGTGGTGACAATGATTAAAAAATATTTATTTTTATTTCGATCGAATTACATTAATTTAGTCATATTCCCTCCAATAGCTTTATTGAATACATAATATTATTATTCTAAGCGTTACAAGACAAATACGAAAATATTGCACAGTTTCATTCAGACTCTTCACTACATAGTATAAAACAAAGTCGCTTCCCGCTGTCTGTCTGTCCCTTCGTTTGCTTTGATCTTTAAAACTACGCAACGCTAATTTTGATGCAGTTTTTTAATAGATAGAGTGATTCAAGAATACTTTTTATGTATAATTAATTTGTGTTTTGTAGGTATTTAACTTATATGGCTAGCCGTGCGAAGCCGGGCGGGTCGCTAGTTTCAGAATATAAGGTTTCTAAGTCGGTAATAAATGTTGTGTGCTTATATCGGCTTCCTAGTATTTTAATTATGTCGTAAAAAAAAAGATAAAGAATGGCCAATTTGAAATTACGAATTAAGACATTCTAAAATGTAATTTTTCTAAAGAATGTTTTTTACTTGACCCGAAATACCCTTGGTAGGGTGGGTAGAAGAGGTTCCACCATACTTCCTTCTTGATGTAAACCATTTAATTGGACAAGTACCCCATATGTTGGGATATGTTATCTACTATTTGATGGTATCGGTGCTTAATATTGTTCCGGGCTGAGGGGACGATACAGACAGCAGCGCAAGCACTTCAATTTATAAGATTTTAAAATAATAATTATTATTTATAAAAAAAACAGGCCAAGTGTGAGTCGGACTCGCGCCCCGAGGGTTACATACCACTTCACTTGTAAGTAAGATTAAAAGTAGGCGAAATTCAAATGAGGTCATTATTCGTCGGTGACTGTCAATAGCGCGTTTCAGGAATATTTTTTAGTAAAATCGCATTTAAAAAATAACATAAGAAATTAACGGGAAGTACCCTATAAGTTTTGATTCCCTTGTGAAGTCGCAAAATATGCGAAAATTTGCGACGTAAACGTTCATATCTTTTCTTCATATTGACTTAATAGGTTTGATTATATTACAGTCGAAAGGGACCATAGTACCGGGTATACCATATTAATTTCAACTTGAAAACTCCACGCGTTCTTGAGATAAAAATTCTTGACAGACATCAGATAGACAGACGGACAACAAAGTGATCCTATAAGGGTTCCTTTTTTCCTTTTAAGGAACGGAACCCTAAAAACATATCGATCAAAATCAAAAATCGTTTATTCAGTTTAGGCTCTAATAGGGCATTTATGTAGGTCTACTATCTCAGTACCATAGGTGTAGTTGCGGGAAAAATCTAGTTTAAAATATTAGTAGTAGGATTGTTGTATATTATTCCTGTTGTTCCAACCATACCGTGGGACTCGGTCCAATGGGTAGCCGTCGTTTCGGCAGGGGCGGCGGAGCGTTGGGATTAACCGTTAATATACGCAATCTGTTATTAGACTACTCAATATACCTACTGCTCGCTACCTATACCTACCACGCTAGAAATATATAAGGATACTGGAACAATACTAACTCACTCGGAACGAAATCTCAGCAAGTATGAAACTTTACATTAAGAAAGGCAGCTAACTTCGTTATTATTATTTGTCCACAAAGAAAGGGTTTTAGTGCTATTTTGTATTTTGCTAGCTGTTTCCCGACGACTTAACCCGCGTATCAATTTAATATATAGCCTATGCTACTTAGTGATAATGTAGCATTCTAATGGTGAAAGAATTTTTGAAATCGGTCCATTAGTTTCGGAGCCTATTCAATACAAACATACACCCACACAAAAATACAAATCTTTCCCCTTTATAATATTAGTTTAGAAAGGCAACATTTAGCTGAAGTACAAACTGTATTCGTTGTGTTATATGGTCTACATCACCTGTATAATTATATTTTTACTTTTTAATTTTCTAAAACCATATTGAAAATTCTGAAATAAGCAACACTACACGTGTTGCATAAGAGGAGTATTCAAGCTATGTAAACGCAACATCTCTTATGAGTCTAATATTATTTATTACCACTTATTATAACTCACTAACACCTGAGATCAATTTTAATTATTCATTCCAAATAATCCCCGCTTTTACAGAGCTAAGCCCAGCTCAAAACTGTGTAATATTTAAAGAGTAATAAAACACTCAATGAGGTATTTATTGTCGATAATAATAAGAGGAGTATAATATAAAAATTGCATATCCCGGCTTAGCGCGCACGTGGCTGCTAGGCGATGCTTATCTCGCTCCGCTTGCCACCCCTCGCACCTCAGGCACAAGCGACTAAATTACGAAGCCGACTGTGCCCGAATCTTTTGACTACAAACTACGCTAAAATAAAATTGACGTTTCAATTTTTCAGGATTATAATCAATCTCAGTTTGAATTGTTGTGCGAGTGAATTACGAAGCGGACCGTTAACTAATATTTTGGGTATCGACCAAACTACAGTAAAATATAATTGTTTTTTTAATCCTTCAGGGTCATAACAACGAGCTATGTTGAATATTTATTATATGAAATAGTTACCGACGTTACCCAGAACTATATGTTGTTCGTACATATGACTATAAATTATCAGTCGGTCTTTCAATTGCAAGCAAAGTTGAAACTCTGAAGCCTTACCCGCTCCAGGAATACATCACTATATCAGAGTAGTCATTTGACTGTTTTGCCTCTTCATTCTAGACTCTCGTCTCCTTCAAACATGCTTTTAGATTATATTATTGTATTGACTTTAGTGATTAGATATGTACAGTCACTTTTTTGGACCTTACTTACGTATATGCTTTTACAAATTAGTATATGGAAGTGATTACTCTTTCTGTGCCACTAATGAGTTCACACGTGCATATCACCAGCCTGGGACCTCAGAACGCTAGACTGAGAACTCTATGGTAAGAATGGCATGGGGCTACTTATTACGCATTTGTTTAAGTTGCCTTCCCTATCAAAAGTGCGTGCAAGTGACAACAGCATGACAGTGGAATTGTAACAATTTTATATAGTTATTTACTCTTCCGATTAAGCACTCGACATCGATGTAAGCCTTCATCCTTAGAATTGTGGTATTAATTTCCCTCCAACACTTCTTAGTTTTGAGTAACTTTTATCGTTTAATACTCCAAACAAAATGGAACCGAAAAGTTTTTCAATAGAAACTATTATTGCATGTCAGCGAGTATGACTTTCATGAAAGGTTGCAAGCAAGTGACTTTGTGCTTTGTAGTGAGGGTGTAAGGTTCTTTTTTGTTGAAAGAGATGCAGTGGGGTGATTGTTACCATCATCGGTCACATGCCCGTCACGTGCGCGCCACGCGCCATCTCCGATAATCTTCTTTACTGGAGTCCTTTGTTACAATTTGTTGCTGCGCCGATATAGCGCGACCCTACCAGATCCAAATCTCAGATATGACGTAATGATATTTTAAATCTGTGTTTTGAACGAGTTATTTGTTTAGTTATTACGCGGTACCTATATAAATAATTTAAGTTCAAGTGTCTGTGCTTTCGAATGGTTTAGCTTTGTAGTTTTGGTTTGGTTTTCACGTTACCTAAAAGAGCGTATTTTTAATCTGTTTCTTTTTGCTCACGCTTATAAGTATTAAGCCAAAAAGCCTATGTTATTCAGTGATAATATAGCGTTCTACTGATGAAAGATTTAAAATCGTATCAGTAATTGTTTTGTTCATTACAAACCAAAATACAAAACTTCTCTCTTTATAAAAAAGGAAAAACATAGTTGACAATTATAACCTTGACTGTATACAAAAATAATTCTTGGAGCGAAATAGAAAATTTATTATGTTTATTATACATATTATATCAAGCGTTCTCTGCAAAATATATTATTAGTTATATGTCGACATTAAAAAATAAAAGTAATTCTCTAACACTCGACACAGGCTAAAATAGTCCCTGAAGGGATTGATTGACATAATTAGGAAGAAGACGAAGAAAGGTTAAAAGGAAAGACAATTAGAAAATAGTTTGCCATTATTAAAAACAACAAGTGAATTGAAGACATCTGTCTCTTAAACCTAACTAAGTTAACCAACTATTTACAATTGGAATATTTAACGTCATCCAAACGAAAAGTCAATAGCATTGAAAAAAAAGCAACGCTCCCGTCACTGTCGCTAAAGTGACAAGAAAATATCGCGATACAATGAAATGAAGTTGTCATCCCCAGTAAGAGCTGGGGAGCGTGCTAAATGCATTAATTTGGCCTGGATTTAGTGGCCCGGAAGTGATTTGCTACGGGAACCCATGTTCGAACGCGATATGACCCTATGACAATTGACCCTCTCACCACACATTTTGACAACCGATCAAAACTAGTCTTTAACTCTTTATCGGTAAATACAATTTGCTTTAATAAACTAACCATTTAGGGCTGTTTGAATAGTCAACAGGGCTTATCGTTATTTTTTTTATAAGTAGTTAAGAGTTGTTACGCTGTAGTTGTCGCGGTAATAGGTTTAATCTCGTTGCAGTATTTTTTTATTAATGAGTCTTATCTCATTTAAACCTACTACGTTTGAATACCAAAATCATGTCAGAGTGAGTTTATGCTATCTGAAAATGTAGCTAGTCTTTGCCTTGCTGCGCTGAAAAAACTGTGATTACACTCAATATTCAAAATAAAGTTGTTATTGAAATCAATATCACTGACTAGTGATACCTCGGTATTACAAGCGTATACGCGCTTCGGTGACTGTTTGCCATCAAGCGGGCCGTACGCTTCACCGTTTTTGTAGTGAAAAAAATGCTTCTACACTATTAGTCTTTAGTTTTTATTTGGCGTATTGTAGCTTGACTTGCTAAATAAGTTTTTTTGGACCACTAATGTGGCACACAAGCATACGGCCCATCTGATGGTAAGCAGTCACCGCAGCCTATAGCCGCTAGCAATACCAGGGATATCAATAACGAGTTGCCAACCCTGTTGTTGTTTAGAAGTCACTGTATCCTCGTGGAACACTGGCAACCTTACTCACCGCAGAAACAACACTACATCAAAGTATGTAGTGTTATTTCACTGCGGTCTTCTGTAAGGTGGAGATACAGTCCCCAGTCGGGCGTCTTCAATATTAATGGGAATACCCACGGGATATCCCAACTGGCCCTACCTCTCTTTATTTTTTAGCTGCACTGTACTTAAGCTTAGAAAAACTCATTGATACAGGCCGGGATTTGAACCTGGGCCCATTAGACGACAGGCTGTCGCTTCAACCACAATGCCACCACGGCTTTTAAAAGTATTATATAAGTCCTTTTACCTGACGAAACGATAATTTATGAAATAAATTCACCCACATATTACGCCCCTTGATATCAAACTTAATAAAACGAGACGAGCCTAAATCGATCCCGACGCTAATATATTCAGCTAAGCGCCCTCAAACAATCCGCGTAAACACAATATAACCCGATATTCGATAATACGTACACACACATCAAACGCTGTCTATAAAGTTACGTTAACGTTGCGTTAACGTTACAGGTGCTTGTTAACGTATATATAGGTAACCACCCCTTAGCCGTACCCTCCGACTGATAACTTAAAGACTTTAAAAAATTCCAGTACAAGGGGTACTGGAATTTTTACGGTAACAAAAGCCTTCATATTTTCTTTATTCATGCCGTGTCAAGATCGGACGGTCTCCCCCTTTCCAGACGCCGAAAAAAGAGATAGCGACCCAACTCTTTCGCGCTCATTAAAATCGTATAACTCCGTCCCGCTTTCCAGTTTTCCCTCTGTTTCGATTTTTATGTTTTTCTCGATATTCCTTAAAGAGTACTTAATGCGCCGTTTTTTTTTCTCGAAACCGTCACCAACAGGGTGATGGCGCGAATTTCTTAATTAATTTATGTTAAGTATTTTGGGAGGGTGACATTTCCCGTAAAAGGGTGTTCTAGAAAACTCGTAAAATGACGTATATTTTGAGACTTAAGCGTTATTACTGTATCTTTTGCGGAACGTTAACTTTTACGGCTTTTTCATTGAGTTTCAGATAAATATTTCATCGCAACGAGAGTGCTGAAAACGACAATAAGTGTTCTCATTTATGATAGTTTGCATGAAATTGTTCATAGATAAAGCTCTCTTCGGACTAAACATATCATAGTGCTGCCAATTCTCAAGTAATTTGACAGTTCTAAAGGTATTGCTATTCTTATTTAACCCCGCACATGAGATAGGGATAGCAAGACTTTAAGAACTGTCAAATTAGTTTAGTTTAGAAATGTTGTACAACAGCGTTGGCACCAGTGTCGTGGTTAAATACATTTAAATACCTTTATATTTTATTCACTCATTAGTTTACTCACTGAGTTACTATATCTATTACTAGCAGCCCGCCCCGGCTTCGCACGGGTAGACATTGATATCAAATATTTTGTCTACCCGTGCAAAGCCGGGGCGGGCAGCTAGCCTATGTTACTCAGTGATAGTGTAGCTTTCTAACGGTGAAAGATTTTTTGAAATCGGTTCAGTAGTTTCGGAGCCTATAGACATTTATCAAATATTTTGTCTACCCGAGCGAAGCCGGGGCAGGCAGCTAGTATAATATATAGCCTATGTTACTCAGTGATGATGTAGCTTTCTAATGAAAAAAGATTTATTAAAATCGGTCCAGTACTTTTTCAGTTTATTTGTTACATACAAAAATACAAATCTTTCCTCTTTATAATATTAGTGTAGATTACTCTTCATAACAGCATAATATGCATCTTCAGTTCAAATATTTGCATGGTTTATGGAACCTCATCGATTATTTCACAACTTAGAGCAACATTATTGAATATGAAGTTTTCCATGCCACAAATATTTAGGAGTCTACGTTTAAGGATGTTCCGAAGGGAGCCGGCTGTATTCCAAAAAGGGAAAAAATGTAGAAAAAAGTCATATTATAACGTCATATTGTTTTGCCGAAGGGAGGGCCGAGGGAGAAAAGGGGAGTCCTGTATAGTGCCGGGGAAAAGATAAGGCGTTATGGCACCCTGTATATACCTCTGTATAGAAGACCATTGTGTTTAACGACAGTCCTTTCTTATTTTCATACTCTTAAAGGCGCTTCGACAAAGTATTTCGTTGGCGACGTGACGTGTGAAAAGATGAATTTTATTTAGTTCAATCCGTTTTATTTAAACTACCTTTTACACTGCGATTTCACTCGCGTAGCGATATAATATAAAGCCTATGTCGTTAAAGAATAATATATATTCTACTGGGGAAAGAATTTTCAAAATCGGTTCGGTAGTTCAAGAGATTACGTCCTAGGAACAAACTCACTTTATTGATTAAAATATTTTTTATTAGTTTTGAGTATTTTGTAAAAATATTTGATTTTTCGGGCTTCTTTCTTGTTATTTATATTTATATAGATATATGTATCGAATATTTACTAAATTCGTCTTGATAACTGGCACATATATTATGTTATTTCCATAGTTTATCTTATTGGATCATTATAAGCGAACTCAGTTCTTTGTGAGTAATAAAGTGTTTACTTTCAACCTCAACTGTTAAGCAGTTGAAGAAAGTTATCTTAAAAAGTTGAATAGAAAATAAATTTTAAGGGGACTTACACTAGGTATATTATCAGAAGTACAGACGCCCTCACTTAGCAGGCGGTCCCGGATCTCCCAGGCGAAGATGGAAGGGCATTCCCTCTTGTACTGGGCTATTTTGTTGACCACCTCCGCGGTGGCCACCCGGGGCTTCGAGCCGCCGATAGCCCGTGGCCTGATCGACCCCGTCTCGTAGTACCTGTGGGGGACATACTGTTACTACTTACTTTGATAATCAGTTTGGGGAAGTTAAGCAATTTAAAAAAACCATACATATGTGCATATACTCATATCTAGTCCCCTTTGGGTCACTAATGTGATATGTAAAGAGGTATTCATGGTAGCTACATGATTGGTATTCATTTGCGAAGGTATTACAGTATTGAGAGCATAAACTTCCTTCGACTAGCTTTCGAAAGTATAACGCACAAAATGTTCATAGTAATTTTAAGTTCCACTTTTTGCCGCAAAGGCGCTGTTAATTTCTCATACAAAAGAGACGAGAGCAAGACGAATACGCTGACGAAAGCATTTCAATAGTCTTCCTGCTAAGGCTACAGATGTGGTTAGCTGTCTGCAATGTTCCTGTGGAATGGATGTACCTACTTATTTTTTACATACTACAATTTTACAATTGGTAACATTGATAACCACTAGACCAAAGGTAACCAAACTTTTTTTCTTGTAGACCCCTTTCAAAATTTTACTGGAACCAGTCGAACCACACGGAGTCCCCGTGTTGCTACATTGTTACCATATTCCCAAAAAACGAAATAAATGTGAAGATTTGATCTAACGGTGGAAATTTTGTACTTCATAATTGAAATCAGATACATTTTCGTGGACCCCCACTTAGAACTAGTGAACACCCCCATTTATTTTTCACGCCAACGTAGACCCCATCTAGACTCCCGTGGACCCCCAGGGGTCGACTAGACCAACGGTGAGGTTAAAATGAGGCCGTTCTTTCTCTAGATTTTAATTAGAAATCTGTTAAGGAATAGTCAATCTATTGTTATTTATATTATGACTGCAATTTCCTCAAGAAACTTGACCTACCGATCAGCAACAAACTGTCAGCAGTATGGTCTGCCAGTGTGTGGGGTCGAGTGCCGGTGTCCGGTTACCTTGCGGATAGTATCGGGTTCGACACCCGGGTGGGTGCTTTTTACTCGTTTTATAACACAGCTGACGCCTGGTTTTAGCTTTAACTTGAAATAATATTTTTGGATATTTTTGCAAAATACGGACTTCCTTTTTCGGGTTTTTTGACCCAAAACTTGATGTTGTTGGGCTTTGTTTTATATGATACTTAGACTTGTCCCGAGAATTATAATAAAAATAAGCTTTAAGATAAAATATGCTGACTATGTTAGTCGACGATAGTGCTGTTGTGTGTGTTTTTTTTTAAATCGGTTCCGTACTCCAGAAATGACTCCATACATACAATACAACCAAACATGACAAAAATATTTTCCTGTTTATAATATTAGTATAGATCAGGTATGGATTCAAGTCAATTACACAAATTCCATTGGAATTGGAAGCCGCTTTGAATATCCAAATACTTCATCAGGATTGCCTCCAATTAAAAAAGAAGTACCTACCTAACTAATTGGTAATTTCATAGTCTTTTCCATACATAGATCATCAAAATAAAAAAAAAACAGTTTAGGCCCTAACAAGGCACTAATGTAGGTCTAAATTACCTCCGGTTCAGGAATAAAAGCCATCTGAGAAGAACCGGTAAGAAACTCAATGCTCTGGCAATGATATAACAATGTTTAACAGTCAAAAATCATCATCATAGGTCAAGGTATCTTGCTAGATAATTGTAGCAGTGATTGCGTGTAGTGTGACAGGAATAACAAGGACGTATTTATCACGAGCTGGTGCAGCTTCTTTTGTGACTAGCAGATCGAGTCCTCTTGCCATCAGTCGCAAATAAACATACACACAGTTATGTAATGTTATATTGTTTTTTAAACTTTCGCGATTTAAACACATAAGACCCGTTTTCATGTCAACTTTGTAATGTTATGTTTATCAAAAGTTTATCTATACATGTAACTTTAGGTAAGTGACAAATACTGGACGCAATAAATGGTAAACTTACTTTATCTTAAGCACTTACTTGATCTGCAATAAGCGAAGTGAATGTACTTGATCTAATATTAGAATTATTTTAATGAAATAACCTGTTTATTTATAGTTATATTTATAATATTTCTGCAACCACAATCGATAGCCAACCGCAAAATAGTCACTCAAAAAATAAATTGACATTTCTTGCGCCCATAAAAACATTACTTCTCAAATTACAAGAGTTGGCTGGCATCATATCAGTGGTTATTTAAGTATCTATATGTGTATTACAATAGCTATCTTTAGAATAAAAGTTTCCACTACGTTTTTTCTATCGTTTTAATTCTCTTTACTCCCGTGTCTACGCCAAATACAGATCTCCTAACTTCACTTAAGACGAAAATCCTCCAAAGCCCAATATTTTGCGCTATCGCAGACGACTATCTCTTTAGCGAGTTATTTTGTCTATTCTCTACTACAGAAGCTTCAATGTATTTTTAATTAGGACATTTTAAATGTGCCCTCACAATTCGCAACAACTAAAGCAGAAGTCTCAATAGAGGACTACAATTTTGAATATTTTTTTAAAAACAAATATACAATATACGTAGTACTCTTAGACAATATTTACATCACGCCAAAGTCTCTCACGCCAGAGATTTATAGAGCGCCATTCACTCATGACTTGCACGCTAAAACGGAATTTATATATCGACTAATTTACAAAGTCGTGGCAATTTCTACACTCCAAGCCCATGAATAAGTAGATAGATGTATTGCTAGAAAGTACTCGAGTTGTTTGGAACAAGTCGAGTTGCGGTTGACGACGGAACACCTATGATCCTGCGGTCGGCGCTAGTTCGAACACGTATTTGTTACAACTGCATTTTTGGAATGACTGCGGTGTACAGTTGATACGGTCGTCTGTTAGGTACGTTTCTACTGAATTAGTTGCGGCTTTTCTTTAAACTATTTGGGTTAGTGTGACCACGATTGGGCGTATTGAGGGTTAAAATTTAAATGGAATTCGCTATTGTTAAGGTCAGGACGGTGGTAATTTAGACCTTCATAAGTGCCTTATTAGGGCTTAAACTAAATAAATGATTTTGATCTTGATTTTGATTTTGATTTTGGTAATTTTTAGAGATTGGTTTTTGGAGATTTCTTAGTTTTTCGGGGTAATTTTTTTCTATGATTTACTTACGACTTGAATAAGATGCCTTTTAAAACACAAAATACTTACGTCATATCTTGAAAATGCCGCGTCGACTCCCACATTGCGCCGAGCTGGATGAAGCAACATTCGCGTATTGAAGAGCATGCAACCAACTGACCTGCCCAGTATCTTGGAGACGCAGCCGTTGGAGACCTGTAGGATGCGGCTGATGTCGCAGGGGCGCGCGCCCGAGTGCGCCAGCTCGACTATCTTCTGCCGCGTCGAATCCGGCAGCGGTCGGCCGTTGACGTACACGCCGCCGAGCCGGTTGAAGCAACATTCGTGTATTGCAGAGCATGCAACCAACTGACCTGCCGAGTATCTTGGAGACGCAGCCGTTGGAGACCTGCAGGATGCGGCTGATGTCGCAGGGGCGCGCGCCCGAGTGCGCCAGCTCGACTATCTTCTGCCGCGTCGAGTCCGGCAGCGGTCGGCCTCCTACAAACACGCCGCCGAGCTGGTTAACACCGCTGTGACCTGCCGCACCATAAGTCTGCTTACTCCAATTAATCATTTCATTCACAACAGTAGTAGACTTATGTAGGTTATGCAACAGGTTGTGCGTAAGGCCTTTATGATAAATGGTTTCTTATGTCAGATACGCTATTGTTAGCAAGCCCGTAGCTAGAAATAGCATAGTTGAATTAATCTTAATCACGTTGTTGCGTGGAGGATATATGTACTTACATAACCATGTAAGTAACATATATGCCTACATGGAAGTCTCAATTATATAATTGAACACGTGTGATTTTATTTTTATCTTCAAGACACCGAAGATTATATACTGATGCTTGAACAAATTGGAAAATAATACGGACATAAGGTAATTGTAATATGGGAAAAAATCTAATGAGAAAACCGTTATTTCTGCTGAAATCTGCTGCTTGTCTAGGAGTAAGTATCTGGTGCTTCTCTTTAAGAATAAGTATATATATAGAGGTGGTAGTAATGAAATGGCAATCACCATTACCTTTACCTTTGTGGGCGAGGTCGTCCATTCGATCGAGCAGGTTGGCGTCAGGAGGCCACGGGCTGATCGGTGCGAGCTGCTGCGCCGGCAGCATCGTGTACACCCCGTAGTCTTCTATTGTGGAAACCTGTCCAATACATAGCACTTTAAAACTAGAAAAGGGATATGGTAGAACAGTGCCGGTAGCAGGAACATTTTCGACTACGTATTCGAAAACGTAACACGTGAAATGTCAAAATTGTCATACTCATTTTAAGTTCAACTTTTCACCTGATTGTAAAGAAAACAAGGTTAGGCTAACATGTGCCCAATTACAAAAGTTTATGGACAGATTTTTTCATGCAGAGAAATATCTCTTTTTGTATATTGACGCTCTAATTTTATAATTTTATCCTAGTATCCTGACTAGGATCATCAGAAGATAATCAGGATAAATATATTTGGAAGAGTGTTTTTGTTTAATATCATGAACTAGTAATTTATTTATTTTAAATGATACAAAACAGATTAAACTATTTACAAAAACATATCTTAACCTACCTACTTATAGATAAAAGATCTGACCCAAACCGGAATCATGCGGTAGTGTGCCAAGAATGCTGGCAGCATTGCCACGCTGGCTAGCAATGCTGATTCTCTGAGCGAGATATAATTTATTTAAATTTGTTACACGAGTTGCATTTTTTTTTATAAGTTGGTAAAATTTGTAGCAAGAAAATGTTAAACCTCAGGGTGCGCTGGGATAGGGGCAGAGAGAGAACTAAAATAGGTGGACAGTGTAAGGTACGATATGGAAGTGTGGAGTAACAGCTGATATGGCTGCAGAAAGACAGATGTAGTGTCAAAAGGCATTTAGAACCGATCTCAAATAATTGGTACATAGGCCAGGGAGATAATGACACGAGTTGCATTAGGTGGACTCTCCTGATGGTAAGCGACCATTACCTATATATATTTTGCTGGCTATTAATAATAGCATTTTACCTCATAGAAAAAAAAAATGGCCAAGTGCGAGTCCAACTCGCACACCGAGGGCTCCGGACTGTTTGTGATAGTAAAAATTCGCTCCATTTAAATTATAGCAATTCAGATTCTGTAAAAATTACAATTGTCTGCCTATTACCATTATTAAGATAGAGCAAAAAAAACACGTTTCTAGTGGGGGACCCCTTTTGTTTTTGTATTTGTTGTTATAGCCTCAACAGAAAAACACATTCTGTAAAAGTTTCAACAATCTTCCTATTACGGATCATGAGATACAGCCCGCTGACACACAGACGGACGGACAGCGAATTCTTAGTAATAGGGTTTCCGTTAGTTACCCTTCGGGTACGGAACCCTAAAAAAGTTATCTTAACGTAGTATAAAACAAAGTAGCTTTCCACCTTCTGTACTCTCTTTGAGTTCTTTTAAACTACGCAACGGATTTTAATGCCGAATTCAAATAGACACGCATACTGAGGAACGTTTTGATGTAGGCATAATGGACCTGTGCGAAGCCGGGGCGGGTCGCTTAATATTATATAAATTTCTCTTCAACTTGAGGCATAAGTTGTTTTTTTTGTATAAAATTTGCCTCACAATTTGAACGAGAATTAATTTTCACTGGAGCGTTCATGCACATAGCTCGTTAATCCGACAACCACCGCGCCTGCTTGTATTTTGAAACATGCAAACACAAATATGTACGTTTATTCACCATTTTATAGTAACTATATTATCACCACTTTTATAATATCGTATCACTGTTTATTAATTTTTGGTGATAATGGCATACCGGGTGATGTGATGTCCGATTTATACACGATGTATAAAGATGCTGTAAATGGTAAGTGATAATATAGTTCCCTAAGCTTGTACGATACGGGTTTTATGTGTACCATCTTTTTATTTAATGCTTGTTACGCAATAAATGAACTTTGAATGATGAATATTGGTTCTAGCCCGCTTGATAGAGTTTTTACTATGATTTATTTTATTAATACAAGTTTATATTTTGTACCAAACACTTCAGACTTAAGAACCAATTTTCATCTTTGCCTAAAACTATTGTTTTGTTGTGGGGAACGTACTCACGACACCTGGCGTAAAAGTCAGGTTACCAAGCACTAAGCCTGTCGATACTATCGCATCTACCTATATAACAGCTTCATTAGTTTAGAGTGAAATGGCGCTCATTACTCTGTGCCTACCCCGTGCGAGAGTGACTCGACGTGTTTTTAAGATAATGTTTTTTTTTTAAATTAAGCCTAAGCTAACTTCAATTTCCGTAAAATTCTGTAATTTGTCAATAGTATCATTTAGGTATTCCACGTATAAAACGTTTTTTCAAAGACACTAATTGAATAAAATACTTAATATTATCTGCTCTTTAGAAAACAGTTCAGTAGCATCACGTCGTTTATTCAAACATAACAAAGAATATAATTTACACGTTCGGAAACTGAAAGAAGTAAGTGGTTACAAACATCACAACTTGGTGATAAAAGAAGTTGAATTGGCTCGCGAGCCAATAATTTATATAAACAATCCCGTAGAATCCCATATACCCAACGCTTATTTAGCTCCACAAGAATTTAAGGAATTACTTAACAATAGAGGTAAAAAACAAAGAGCAGAGTTTGAAATGAGTAGAACGACCAAATTGGTTACGTATAATAACAAACCTATTGGTCATACAAACGTTCTAATAAATACTGCAAGTGATACATTGGAACCAAATACATCTTATGAAGCTAAAGAAGCTAAAACTTTTATAAGAACGATAACAGATAAAATGCACACTACAATAATTGAACAAAGAGTGTTAATAAGCAGTCCAAAATATAATAAATCGATTGTCACTACTGAAACAGTCCCCTTGGAACTAAAAATATCGAATGAAGATGAAGAATCTAAAACTATTATAAGAGCTATAGCAGATAAAAAAGACACTACATCAATTGGGCCAAGAGAATCGATAAGCAGCCCAGAATATAATCAATCAAGTGTTAATACTGAAACAGTATCACCGCGTACAATTGATATTACTATTAGAGAAAATACTACTGAGTTATTTAATACACCGACTGCTAATACAGCTGAAAATATTAGTGAAGAAGAAGATGAATATTCTCCTATTAGTGTAACGGATGAGATAACGACACCTGACACTACCGCTAAAACGACTAGTAGGAGATCTACATTAGGAGTAAGTTTCAGTCATTTATAACTTTTATTCATAATTTAAGAATGTGAATCAAGAACTAATATTAAATTTAGAACTATTTTATTACATAATGGTGTAACAATTACTATCATCCTATAGCGCCGGTTAGATCAGTTCCATGAAGGTTTTTTTTTTAATACTGACGTTTATAATCGTCCCAAATATCCAGTTTTGTACATCGAGAGCATAATTATCCAAAAATTATGGAATGCTTGGTCTTTTTTCGAAGGTAGGATTACTATGACTGAGATAACAGTTATTCTCGTCTAATGCTTTTCAATTGTAAGTATTTTATTCTACGATATAAATACATCAAGTTTTATGAACCATGCCGTGCTCTCGATGTGTTTGAGAGTTACAAGTCTTTTCATAAACATGTTGCGGTCTGTATCGAAAACGTGCCTCTCGTCGAAACCTAACTATTTGGTCTAGTTCAAGGATAAGACGGCAATAGTTGGATATTGAATACTTTACCTTCGACATACTTTTAAAGTGGTAATTTAGACCTTCATAAGTGCAATATTAGGGCCTAAACTGAATAAATGATTTTTGCTTTTGATGTTACGCATAGCCTTGTTGGCAACGGTTTTCGAATGATGAAAACAGCGGTGTAGTAAACAGTTATCAAAATATTCTGTCACTAAATAATCAACATAAAATTCTGTAATTATTTTCATTGTCATTAATTTGGCTCAGTGTCAGTCAGGGCTTTGCCTACTCGCACTTTCCTCGGTTATATTATTTTATCGAACTATCGACTTGTTTGGAAATTAATATTCTTTTTGTTTTACTTTTCAGAGACCTATTGTATATATGGGATAGGTGAATACTATTACTATGGTGCCGCCTTGCATGAGAATTGTACCTCAAATTTTGAATAGGTCCTGCCTATAAGAGGCTCCATTTTTTAAAATAATAAGAAGATAAACAAATACTAGAGGAAGAAGAAGGTATTACCTATTTTTGTATTTGCTCAGTTACCAACCTCAAAAATAAGTGCCTACCTACGTAATACAATATAGTTCAGTTTTTTTGTGTCTGGTGTTGTTTATGGTTACATACGTTTAGTGAAAACCTTATCGAGTAAAGATTCGCACTAGAAAGATTTTATTGCAGTTATTCGTTAAAGAATTATTTTTTTTTCCACAAAAACACTTTTTTTTTTCAAAATTATAATGGCAACGTTTTAGAGCTACTCCACTCCTATCGAATTAAAAAGAGTTAATAAAAAACGCCAGATGATTTTTTTTGTCAGTGTATAATTAAGATGTTTGTGTTCATGTCTAAATTATAATTGATATTGAGACTTAATTTTAAATATGTTTTACATAAGAAACTGGCCAGCAAGAAAAAGGTAAAGAATTTGTTATTTCATTTAAGAATCGATAGTCTTTCGTTTTTGCACACATTGCATATTGACCGATCATTGAAGATGTAATATAATTTGATTGCTATCGATTTTAAAGTATTAATAATGTTTAGTGACAGTCGGGTGTTTTATTGTTGTTGTTTAAAACGGTTGCACAATATAATATAATCTAGTGGAGTGTTCGATAGCCCAGGATAGCGCCCATGTCGGTTATAATAAAACTCTGATAGGAAAGATATGCGATCCGCTTTAATTTATGCCCTTTTATTACATTATTCAAATACATTTTTTTCTTGTTGACTGGTTGTTATGACTACTGTCATAATACTCCTAAACATGGAGCAAACAAGAAGCTAAGGAGTTTAGTTATTATTGTATGTACTTACAAGCACCAGGACTTGTACAGTTCAAAAAGAATTTATTTAATTTGATGTCTAAGGAATTGGTAAAAGTAGTAAGTACCTAGACCTACCTAGATTCAGGTTATTATAAATAGCTAAAAAAATACCTGAGACAATTGAAAGCACATAGATATCTGTTATTTTCTTGGTAAAAGGCATTTAAAAAGGCTCTCATATGATTTCGATTCGGTCTGTCACTTCACTTATCTCGAGAACTACTTATATTATATAAGCTATCGACTTGTTTTATTTTGCCTTTTTCAGTACAGTAAACATTTTTAATGACACTGGGGTGCGAAGATAGGGATTTAAATATAAAAGTGAAGCAAACTAGTGAAAAATATATGAGGAATATAAATAGTATATCCTATTATTATCATGATAATTATGTTGAAAGGGTATACTTTTTTTTTTGCTAATGCATGAAAATTTCACCTAGGTACATACATTTTTTTTTTTATTTGAATTTAATTGAGTATCTCTGTAGTTGGAAAAGATATACTTATGTTTAAGTAATTTATACTCTTCTTGTAGATCTTTGAAAGTATTACACGAAAAAAAAAACGTATTATGTCCAGCCAGAAGTAACATAGTTTTAAGAAATTATCAAAACTTATTCACAAGAGAAATTTTGACGAAAGAAAAACATACTTCATGGAAATTAGGGACGTTCAAGGGACGGATCCCTCGGCGCACGAGTTGAAATCACTTTTTCACTTTAATCATATTTGTAGGTATATATTTAAGCACGACATTAGAAACTTTCTTACCTTAAACTAACTGTCTAGAAAATAAATCCAAGTTATTGCCAAAGCAATAACTGAAACAATCTTCAACTGGCCGCCTCGGACATCACTGAAGATATTGTTTTAATTCTTAAAAAGAGTTCACAATAACTGTCCACGATAAAAAAAACCCGCCAAACTAATCGTCAGATGTCAAACGCGGGAACATTGCGCCTCTTCTGATTCTGAATAAAGGCGCCACTTCACTGATTACAAAATACAACTTCACGTGGACTTTGCTGTCTATACCTTTATAACTATGAAGGGCTGCTAGCGAGATAGCTGTAGCTACCCAGATCCGAGAGAAAACGAGACGACAACAGTGTCAACACCCATTGTAAGCCGCTTACGGCATTTAGGACTGCTCATTTGTGAAAGGGAGACGCATAGATTTTTATTGTGCCGGCTTAACTCACGCCCCGCCCACCCCTCATTTAACCCCCACGGTGGTGGGGTGAACTTGGCCAGTTTTAAATTATCTATTATAATAAAATTATTTCGCAAAATAAGGGGTTGGTTTTGGTAATGATGTGTTTAATTTATGTCGTTACCATTTTATTGTTTGGACGATAAGGATTAGATGGCAATCCTTAATAAAGTTTTGCTGATACGTGTAAGAACCTACCTACAGACAAACATATACACCTATATTTTACAGTTACACTAATATTAATTTAATGAAAAATATATTTTTCATACAAAAAACGTGTTTAGAAAGAATTGTTTGTTTATGAAAAGTGGAGAAATAAAATTACATTAGCATACAATGCTTATCTAAATTCATTTCTAGAAGCATATACAGGACCGAACTTAATTTTTAATGAAGTGTGTGTGTGTGTGTGTGTGTAAATAATAATACGGCGCAATGCGTTAAATTTTTATTTTTTTATTTTTATACCACTAAGGTGGCAAACAAGCATACGGCCCGCCTGATGGTAAGCGGTTACCGCAGCCTATGGACGCTTGCAACACCAGGGGTATCGCTCGCGCGTTGCCGACCCTATAAATAAAATAAAATGATAAATATTGGTTTATTTTGTACGAGACACACCTACTAAACATATTTTCTATACAAAAAGTGAAATATGTACTATATATTCCAAAATAATAATAAATTTCATAAATTATTGGTAACTGACTGACATATCAACGCACAGCCTAAATGGCTGGGGTTAGACACTTGAAATTTTGACAGTAGGTACCTCTTACGACGTAGGCTTCCACTAAGGAACGGTTATTGGAAATTTCACAGCTAAGGTGGTAAAATAGGGGATGAAAGTTTGTATGAAAACCATTCATTTAAAAAATAAATAAATTCATCTTTAACGCATTAAAATTGGTATTTGGCCATTCAGTTGAAAATAAAAAGCTAGTATCTATAATATAATACTCTGTTATTTTTGTAAAATCTTAATAATGTATGCCAAAGACTCGAGGCGAACGTAAACTAACCATCGCATAAAGTACGGGGATCGAACCCACGACACTTGGCGTAACGGTCATTTTTACTAACCAGTAGACCATCGGTGTTGTCAAATTGCACTATAAAAAAACTTACATTAAAAAGACTAACGTAATAAGTAGTTTTTTACCAATATTTTTTGATTTTGTATCTAAGTACTACAGTGAGGTAGGACCAAATATTTTACCTGCCTAGCAAACCATTGATTGAGGCCTCCGGTGACAAGAAGGCTGGAACATATTTTGCGCAAAGGATCAGCATTGCCATACAGCGGGGCAATGCTGCCAGCCTTCTTGGCACCCTCCCGCGTGACAGAAATTTGGGAATTTATATCGTAACATAAATATTGAAATAAATTCATTAAATGCCACATATTTTTTAAGCCCACAGATGCAACCTTTTATAGGTTGTGCTGTCTCTTTCCCTCATAGCACAATAAGGCTATTACATCATATTCCTGTCCCGTTTCCTCCTACACTCGTCATAACAACCATAGAGAGCTTGTGATATGAGTGTGCTATTCGATAATAGAAAAATATTCTTTCAGCTCGGGAGGGTAAAGTTCTTTTTTGAATGAACAGCTTTGTTAGCCTTGTCAACATTTGCGGTCGAGTTTAGGTTTATCTCCCCCGCACGAAGTTGTTAGTCACACAAACATTATCTTTGACCAATGGTACGAAACTCAGCCTTTTTGGGCCAATCAATGGCTGCACATTTTGAATTTCGCACGGTTCCACGTTAGAATTTTCTTTTGTTTCGTTTTTGAACTTTTTTCTGTTTTCTTTTTGTATTTGTGACACATAGGTCTTATTACGATTTCTATCAGTAAACATGTCAGCAAAAATATAGAAGTAGGTAATTCAAAATAAAAGAAATATAGTTAGATTCCTTATTGGACCAATTAGAATAAGAACTGCTCATTGTTTTTTATATAAAAAAAAATGTGAACGAATTTCAATTATTCTTAGCCTACATTTGCATGAAATGATAATAAAATGTATGAATTAACCTTTGATTATATACTTGAATTGACTAGTACTTAATATCTGATTTTGTTTCTGATATTATTGTGGTAAAATATTTTCGTAGAAGTATTTATAAAGTATTCGATATCCAAAAGTACCGAATACTTGCACGTCCTCTTTAGCGCTCAATTTGACGAAGTATCACTAAGAACTGCTGGCATAAAGTGGAAGCGGACTTACTTGATGGATAGTTTTCCTTACGCCTCCCGCCTTCCCGAATACCCGAAGGACCACTCCTTCGGGTATTCGGGAAGGCGCGAGGCGCGATGTCCACACATGGTTCAGTCTACAACTGTTTATATACACATAAAGTTTTATAGTGGAACACTTTAATGTTTTAAAAATAACTTATTTTTTGTATTAAAAAACGTAAAAATATGTTTTATTGGAGCATGGTCCAGCCGCCTTAGTGGTGATGAAACATACTAAATTCTTAACATAAAAGCATTTTAAAATACGGAAGATGTGATGTCATTTCGCAAGACTAAAATTGTCCTCCTGACATCATTTGACGAGACCTCTGGTCTAGTGGTTAGTATACCTAACTGCTGCGCTAGGGGTCGCGGGTTCGATTCCCGCCGGGGCAAACATTTATGTGACAAATATGTTTGCCTTGCGTCTGGGTGTTTTGTATGTATTATAAGTATGTATTTACAAACAAAAAGTATATAAGTATTATATCAGCTGCTGGTTCCCTTAGTACAAACTTTGCTTAGTTTGGGGCTAGATGACGTTGTGTGTAAAAAATAAATAAAAAATAATATCTCTTATTAACCTTTTATTACTGATAATATACTGGCAGTAGGCTTTTTTAATAAAATACTAAACCGTTTTAAGAATATTGGTATTTGACTAATGGAAATCTGTACTAGTAACAAAGCTATATTTTATCTCATGGAAGTGAAAACGCGGGCGAAGCTAATACCTAATTGTCTAAATATAATTAAGGTAGGTCTCCCTACTTGTCCAGCCAGCTGTGACCACCGTAGTGTGCGATGCACATCAATAGAGCTCCGGTCGCGCCGCAAACCCGGCTTTACATCCGACACGCTTCGCGCTTCTCGTGTGTTCATAATATTTACTTTACACTTTACTCCTTACCCAATTACCTATGATATTAACTATGGTACCGCTTTGGGAGTCTCTGCCTACCTTATGCGAAACAGAAGCGTTCAGGAAAGAATGATCAATGTCAGGAAAGAATTTCGTTACTCCATCTCTCTAAAATACCTGAACAGAGTTTGTTAATATTTGTATAGTAAAGAACATACAGTCGAATTGAGAACCTTTTTTTAAGTCGGTTGAAAATAGTTTTCATTTAAAAAAAAAAACGCGCATGTTGAATACACAGTAGCTAATATAATTTTCTTATTTATTTTTTCATCCTTAATTTTTTAGTAGCTATTGACGAGCATATGTTACCAAAAAAAAAACAGTTCCTATTTCCCTTTGCCCTTTAAGAAGAACACGAATGCAGTCGTGAGGGGCAGTCATTAAATAAACAATTGCTTAAAATTAAGCGTCTAATGTGCCACGGTGTTCATTAGTGGTTGCGCCGGTCCTGCGTCACTTAAGCGTCATAATAGGTTTACATTACAACCCTTTGTTAACCACTCGCATTTACTGTATCGTTGCTCAACTGCTCGGCTTGTTTGTGGCAACACCAGCGGTTTGGCCGTTTAATTATTCTGAGTAATTGTCAACTGAAAAGCTTATTTTTTGTAACGAAGTTCCTTAATGAGGCTTGCGATAGGAGTTGACTGGCCGAAACTTCACGTAACGAAAATCCAAAACATGCAAAATTTGACAGCCGATGTCCATTTGACAGGTTGATATAGTTATACAGTTTCCTTATAGCCTGAATAATACAATGTTCATAAGCTATCCTACTAATATTATAAATGCGGACGTTTGTGAGTATGGATGGATGGATATTTGTTACTCTTTCACGCAAAAACGACTCAACGGATTTGGAACACAGATAAATTTATAACCTGGATTAACACATCCTGGGAAAATTTTAGGTTCCTCTGAGATTCTAAGCTCAACGCGGACGTAGTTGCGGGCAGAAGCCAGTTTGTCATAATTGCATGAACATAAGCTTCTCAACAATCACCAAAACATAGCTATGTCGATACTTTACATACTGTGTGCTTAAAATAACTATAGTGATCGAAATTCGACCACCACAATTTGAAAAATAAACAAATTTTGGAAATAATTATACAATTTCAAATATAAACAAACTACTTGACTGAATTCAAAAATTCTTTCACCGTTCGAAAGCTACATTATCACTGAGTAACATAGGCTATATATTATATTGGTACGCGGGTGAAGTCGTGGGGAAACAGCCAGTATAATATAATGTGATAGATAAGTAAGTGACCCATACCTCTGTCGGTATATATATGTATACACTAAGCAGTCACGAGTGGCCGCGAACAGCAAGCGAACATCCGGTACAAGCCCCTGCAATTATTATGCAAAGCACCAACACGAGATAAACACTGCGTATAAATATTTAAATGCATTCTATTTGTGTAAGTCGGATGACTTTTGTAAAGGGAATATTTAAAAAAAGGGCTGATTTTATGGGATTTTCAAGACCATTCTGCTAACTGCTTCATTTTCCTTATTATTATATTTTATAAAATATCAGTAATAGGACTGCAGTTGTTTGATTTTGCAGTGAGCTTCTAGATGAAAACAATAGATATTTACATTTTCAGTCTGATTACAAAATTATGTCAAGTGTGCTAACTTTTGTATATTTTCCCAAACATATTTTGTACCTAATTTTTTATAGCTAAGGTTATTTCGATAATACACGCATAAATATTAAGGTTTAATAGTATGTGTAATGAAATGAATAATAAGAAGACTCTCGCCGCGGTTCCCAAAGGACTACAGCATGGAATCCTGCAAGTGAGTGTGAAGAGGTTTCTGTAGGGTAGGCAACGTGCCAGTGATACCCCTATGTCTTGCAAGCGTCCGTAGGTTATGGTAACCGCTTACTATCAAGCGGGCCATATGCTTGTTTGACACGTTCGTGGTATAAATAAGACTACCTGAATGGTATAATATAAATTCCTTTTCCTGTTTTGTGTGGAAACCTGAAACCTGTGCCGGTAGCAGGAACATTGTCGACAACGTATGAAATGTCAAAATTGTCATACTAATTTTTAGTTCCACTTTTCACCGCCGCAGCGCTGTTCATTTTCCAATACAAAAATAGTCGAAGGCGATACGAAAACGTTGTCGACAATGTTCCTGCTACCGGCACTGAAAAATGTTTATTAGGTATATAGCTTGGCACAAAGTCTAGAAACGGAACAACATTTTTGGCTACTGGCAACCTTGATAAAACTGAATCCATGTTAAGACGTTAACTGTAAACAAACCAATCAAGACGGTTGATGCTCTATACGAGCTGCAGCGGGCTGCCATACAAACGGCACAGAGGCGCCACTATTATCTTCTATTTTTTTTGCCAGACCGTAGCTTTAATTTTGCGATGTAATCGCCATCTATGCATTGCATTCTAAGAAACATGTTTTCACAACCCCTTCTCAGATGGCGTTAGTAGTACCTTACGTGCTAGTGCAGTTCGTAATACTTCAAACAGATGGCAGGACTAGATGTATTGTGATGCTGATTGTATTTCTAAATACCAATTGGTGCACCTAAGTTCCGAAAGATGGTTCTTGTTAAACAAAATAATTAAGAGGAAAACTTAGCTGTTCTTGTTTGACATAATTTGTCATATACTTGATTCTCAACTTGAGCTTAAGTTATAACGTAGTATGTACGTAGTATATTATCTACTCTGAGGTAGTAAGTATACAGGTTATAATTGAGTGCCTTTTTTATTTATTTTAATTTGTAACGTTTTTTAGGTTAAATATTGTAAGCTGAACTAAAACCACTTCCACATTCATCCTAAGGCGTTTTTACAGTCGGTTCAGTTTCGAGAGCTCCAGGTAATGGAACTCTTCAACGGCCAATAGCACAGACAACATTTTGCTTCGATACGCATTTTATTATGATGTTTTACCATGACATGGTTGCTGCACCCAGGAATGCGCCCTGACTAGGGAACTCCTCAATGGTTAGCAGCACATCATGAAATGCTGCACAAGCTTATTATTAAAATTGTTTTTAACTATTAACTTTTTTATTATGTTGTCATTAATTCAATAAGAAGGATACATAAATCGTGGTAGAGTGTTGAAAACTTTTAAGAGAGGTAGGGCGAATTGGGATCTCCTGTGGGTTTTCCTATTAATATTGGAGTCGCCCGACTGGGGACTGTACCTCCGCCTTACAGAAGACCGCAGTGAAATAACACTACTTTGATGTAGTGTTGTGTTTCTGGGGTAAGTAAGGTTGCCAGTGGTCCACGAGGACACACTGGGCTAGTAGTAATGCTGCTAGCACAGTAAGTCCTCATCAACAACATGGTTGGCAACTCGTTAGTGATACCCCTGCTATTGCTAGCGGCTATAGGCTACGGTAACTGCTTACCATCAGGTGGGCCGTATGCTTGTGCAACCTTAGTTGTATAAAAAAAAACCTACCTACATTCTAAACGTCATACTGCGACAAAGTAAATTAATTTAATCAATATAGGAAAGTAACAACTAATCAGAATTCTAATCGCACACTTATTTGCAAACTGGATCGCTTAGCCATAGTTATTTTGTGATCATCTAGGTAATGGTTATTACTTAGTTGTACTTAATTGAAAACAAGTGAAATATAAAGTAGTTTACGTTAATCAATATCTCTAATAAGACGCTGGAGCCTACATATTGGTATATGTACTCTTGTTGATTTTTTCAATGGATTTTCTCGGTTAAATTGGAGCTGCTTGCCTGGGGCAGTACCTCTAATTTACAGAAATCACAGCATTAATCTAACCTTCCCAACCTATTTTGTGTAAAACACTCACTCCTGGGCTAGACAAATTTTTAACTCACTAAGCCTTTATACTATGATATTATTAAAATTTCAAGACGACACAATCGTACCAATGCGAAAATATTTACATACTCTTTAGCAAAATATGCAAATACAGCATTCATGTAGGTCGACACAGTATGAATCTTCGTTTCTTCACAAAAATGTCTCTAAAGAAACGATGTGATGTAGCAGCGTCTCGTAGTCTTGATACAAGTGCATTTTAAATATTTATTTAGTACTTCAACTGTTTGCCTATCTGGGCGATGCATTTAGATTAAGTAAGTGTGGAACGTCTGCATGTCTGAAAACCGATAAATACTCACATCTACAATCACATTGATTTCTTTGTTAAGTAGAACAAATTGTATTCTATAAAATTACGGATTGAAATTCTGTGACATTGAATACATGAAGATGCGATGTTTTAAAACATATTTCCTATAATATGCTTGTGCTAAATAATTCATCACAGTATTAAACATATCATCATAGTAATGTGCTTGACTTCCAATCTTACTAATGCCCTTAAAGGTTGCAATATTAGTAATATAATACAAATTTAAAAATGAAATTGAATTAATCCTATTAATCCAATAATAAAAAAAACATGAATTAATGAGTTATCATCAGCTTTGCAGTGCATCATCGCTGCTGTACAACATGAGAACCTCAAACGCCGCAAATATGTGTGCCTCGGAAGGGGCTACATATTGTGTTTGCGGTGGAGACCCTGGGGCCATGGGGTCCAGAGGCTCATCTGCTGTACAAGGAGGTCTCGCGACGATTGATTGAGGCCTCCGGTGACAAGAAGGCTGGAACATATTTGGCGCAAAGGATCAGCGTTGCCATACAGCGGGGCAATGCTGCCAGCCTTCTTGGCACCCTCCCGCGTGACAACGATTTGGGACAAGTGTTTTATTTTTTTATATTAGGTTAGTTTTTTTTTCTTTTAGTTTTAGATTGTCCCATATATATCTTATTCTACTTCTTTAATTTAATTCCAAATAAATAATTAATTCATGGAAACAAAAGACGAATTTTGTCCTTTGCAGTGAATATATAATCAAAAAACACAACAAAGTAACTAATAACATCCAAAATATTACAACGGATAGCCGTCTGAAAATTTGTAATTTCATGAAAAACTAAGTTACTCTATACGACCAAGTATCAAAACCTTGCGTGCGGCACATGAATTCCTACTTAATATGATCTGGGTTACATCCTGCACTCAGTCTCAATTTGAGAGAGGATAAGCAAGACTACTAAATAATTTATTGACAGAATAATCCGAAGGAAAACTAAACACGCTCGCATAATGGCGTCTCTTAAAGGAATGGTTAATCATTTGAAGGGCACGACGCCTATTTTTCTTGAAATAAGTGAAAACGAATTATTCTTAATCCTCCTTTTTTTTCTTTTTATCCTTCTAGAATCAAGACAGAATTTTGTCGTATAATAGCTGACACATTTTTTTATAGCAGGACACCTCAAATCATAAAATAAATATATATTACTATATTACAGTTACTAGACGGCTTATGTGATATTTTTGTTATAAAATTTTGTATAAAGTACACTGTGCCTAAGCACGTTAGGGTCGGCAACGAGCGAATTGCAAGCGTAGTCCTTAGGTGATGGTAACCGTTTACAATCAGACCGTATGCTTGTTGGTTTGAAAATCTACGAAAAGGATTTTTTATCTATATCATCTCATTAAAAAGGTAACGTCTGGGGTCTATAGGTACAACTATAACTTCAAAAACATACTATTGAATAAAAACAAGTAGGTCCTTAATGTAATTTAATTATTACTAAACACGGGATGAAATTTACTTTAAAATAACCTCAAGTCACTCTAAGCCAATCCTTTTTCAAACTCTTCGAGAGAAAAGAAACCAATCTTAATTATGTATAACTGAGTTAGCATAATTCTAATTGACTCTTATGTATTCTAATCACGAAGGCGAAATTAACTCCGGTTTTTTATTTGATTACGTTTTGGTAAAATATACCTATTACTCAGTCTTAATACTTATTGTTTAAGCATCATTCATCCCTGTCTTTTGGGTGCAGCGAATGCAATAACACCCAGATTCAGAACAAATACTAGTGTGTCACACATATTTTGTTCCATGTGAGACATTCATTCGCGATCGGCCGGAAGGCTCAAAATGAAACGAAAAGAAATGAAAATGAAATGAAATGAAATGATCTTTAAACAGTAATATATGGTATTAATTAATCAACGTTGGTACACTTTACCTCATACGCTTATGTAAAAAGCGTCCCAGTGTTGGAAAAAAATTTTTTTATACCGCTAAGGTGGCACCTTTGATTATATACGTGTCTATAATCAAAGGGTGGTACACAAGTATACGGCCCACATGATGGTAAGCAGTCACAGTTCAATTTTTTTAATAAATATCATCTTATAACTATTGGCTGTGGCAATCTTCAAACAAGTTTAAATTTTTCATTGTCCAACATCACACATGACCAGGCTCTGCTTCCATACAGCCTCCTCAAAAGATCTCGTGCTTACCATCCACTTACAGCATACTATACTATACATAATTATTGAATCATATAGTATTTATTATAGCTCACTAGTTGCTAAACATGAGACCTTTAATAAACACGGAAAGTTTTCTTGACAACGAAAAGAGCACTTTTATTAAAAGCTTTTCAGAAACGATATTATACCCTTGTTTGACATCCCATCAAATGAAGGCACAGGAAGTACTAAATTGCAATCAGGTTTTCTGCAGTAGAACTTTGTGCTATTCACTGAAAGGGCGCAACGGAAGCACTAATTCACTTTTGCCTGTAACATTACCTTGCTATACACACGTGCTGTAACTTCGGTTGATAATACGGACTTGTCTAACTACGGAACATATCCTCTTTAGTGTTTAGCATATATTTATCGTAATAATATTATAAATGCGATAGTTTGTGAGTATGGATGGATGGATGGATAGCAAACACTTGAAAGTACTTGTTGGTAGTTGGTACATCTACACTAATATTGCAAAGAGGAAAGATTTGATTGTTTGTTTTTATGGAAAAGGCTCCGAAAATACTGGACCGTGTTGAAAAAATCTTTTACCATCAGAAGCCGACATTATCCCTGCTGAACCTACTTTTTACTGAGGGAAAATGCTTCATTCCTACGGGAAAACGGGTAATAGTATACTATATTTCACCGCGAGCGTAGTCGCGGGGAAAAAGCTAGTTCTTTATAAAAGTATACTCAATAATAACAATCAATAAATAACATTATTATTAATTATCGGTCAAACAGTGACGTAAATGTTAATGGAGATCCTTTAAAAAGCCCCGACTCGATGCGAGCTAAGGTAGGAGTCGAGGGTGACTGGTAAATGAATTATCCTTAAACAGCGGACGTGATTCCTCTACCACAGTCTACGGAGGTACTCAAACTGTGGGACAATATTATGACTTTTTATTGAAACAATAGCTTTTCATCTCGACTTCGCCCGCGTAGCAATATAGTATATTACCCGTTTTCCCGTAGGAATGAAGCATATTCCCGCGGCAAAAAGTAGCAGGGTAATTTTTTCAAATCGATGCAGTATTTTAGTAGTAAAACAATATTTAGCTTAGTAAAATAATTTGTGATACTCATTGGTAATAAAACATACCTACTTTCAGTTTTTTACCATAAATATAAATCTTCTCTTTATGAAGTATACGTACATTAAAACTAAACCAAACATTTACTTACAGAGAAATTCAATTAATGTGCTTATTCTTTTTTTTATACCAAGCATACGGCCCACCTGATGGTAAGCAGTCACCGTAGCCTATAGTCGCTAGAAATACCAGGGATGTCACTAACGAGTTGCCTCGTTGGTACAGACGGGTTTGAACATGGGCCCATCAGATGACAGGCCGTTGCTTCAATCACAAGGCCACCTCGGCTTCCTACTGTATTTTACTATATCCGTTGGCTGGCTCATGGTTCTTGTGATCCTCCAGCCATATCTATCCTCTATATTGCGGTACAGAAACTAACACTCAGGGTGTGCTATTTACTACCTACATTCCTTTAGCAAGCAAGACAGCTGCGCTGGAAAACTATACCAGTTGATTTTTACTAACTTTTACTCGCTGCTTCGAACACATGGTTCTACTATCCCTCGGAAACCACTCAACCTTCCGGGATAAAAAATAATCCTACATGTTAATCCAGCTTATAAGCTAGGACGTTCTGAAGAAGGTAGGAGAAAAAAGAACGATTATAAGTACGATTGAAAATAGGAGGGGCAACATGATGGGCCATTTGTTACGACATGACGCATTTATACGAAATATCATAGAGGGAAAGATCGAAGGAAAGCGTGGCAGAGGAAGGCCAAGGATAAGTTACCTGCAACAGATAAAGACGAAGCCTAACGTTATGTCGTACCAAGAGGTCAAAGAGATGGCTAACGATAGAACGGCTTGGCGATTGCTCCACCGACAAGAGCCTAGCTCTTAAATATATGATGATGATGATAAGCTACCTCCATTCCAAACTCATTCATGCAAATCCATTCAGCCGTTGAGGCGTGAAGAGGGTACTAACACACACACACAACTTTCACATTTATAATATTTATGTGATTCCGTGTGATACAAACAGAATAACACAATGTGCGGTAAATGTCATAAATTGTATGTTTCTATCTATATATATATATATATATTACATATAGTATAGTCTATTTAAAAGTATCGTATAGTTGTTTAAAAATGCATTAGCTATTCTATTGACATCGAGCCTACATTGATAACGTGGCACGGCAGCAAGAACAATACAATACAAATATACTTTATTGCACACCATGAAGTTGTACATTAAAATAACAATACCAATATTAAAATTATACGTGTTAACAAAAGGCGGCCTTATCGCTAGTGCGATCTCCTCCAGGCAACCTTTGGGTACAGAGAAACGAAGAGCAAGCGAGAAGAAGGGTAGGTAGTTCTCTGAAAATTCGGAGCGGGTGAATGTCGTAGGTAAGAAATTCAAAGCGTTTCTTTAGTACTTTCAAATCTAGAGATTCAGAATCTACTACCGGATTCAGAAGGTCGTTTTTTGCTGAGAAGAATTCGGTAAGAAACTCAGCAATTACTCTTTTCAAATAAAATACATAATTTACAATTAAATTACTTACATGACAAGAATATATCATAAAAGTTATCAATCTGCTACTACTCATTATAATGCACTGTGTTTTACCAGAACTACTAATATATTATTGTATTCTGCCGCATTTCTTCGGAAATCTATGAATTTGGGCTCCAAAAAAGTCCTAATTGTTTGTAAGTGTATATGCCAAATATATATGATGTATAAATTTTAGGAAAGCTTAATTAGAATTAGGGATTAATGACAACGGATTACTAATGGGTTTTGCTCATTAAAATTGGAACCGTCTAACTGAGGACCTACATATTACACGTAGTACTCTATCTACTCTGAGATATTACATAAGATAGGAATCGATCTCAGAACCTCCACGTCTCATGCCCATTTCAATATCACTGAGCTATGAAGGCGATGCTTTTAATGAAGAAATCAATTACCATTAAAATACTATAAAATTCTGAGTGAAACAGTTTGAGCTTCACAGTCGGTGAAGCCGCCCGTCCTATATAAAGTCGGGTACAGACCGGAGCACAGCATTCGTGCAACAGGTGCTGAGCATAGGTGAGTACAATACTTACATTGTTCTGGGCTTACCTTCTTATTGTAAACATACTAACTCTCTTACTATCACTTTCGAAAAAAAAAATCTTCATACCAAAATTAAAATATATTTTTTATTATTTCAAATGATAAAAATATCTTAGTTGGATAGACTCCTCAGAGTCTCATTTCTCAAAATATACCACTTTTTTTAATAATACAATAAAAATATATTTCGTTAATCATCGTTAATAATTTTATCTAAACATTAAAGCCTTAATTTATTTTAAAAAATATCTTTGATTCGGTTGGGGATATACTGTCATTAATTTTGCCTCAGTTTGGGCGAGTTAGTCATTATCCTGAGGCAGGCTTTATATTTCGTCAACAGCTCATTTCTTAAAAAAATGCTGTTCCCTATTAAAAGTTATTAAAATCTACTTTCATAATACTTCATGAATAAATTATACATCTTAACCACTCACGATGTGTTCCGCCTTCTAAGGTTAAGTCGGATTACGTAAAGGAAGCAATTAACTCAATATTAATAACGAAATATATTGGTACCGATGAGATATGCGTAATTTCGCATTTCCTACGCGAAATGGCAGAACTAATCCTGTACCCATGTGGGTCTTGATACAATTATATGAGCTTGTAATTACAGGAATACGAGATTAGAGCCAAACTTAGCCATCTGTGGTTATAAATAGATTCGAGATTTTTTTTTATTTTTCTTCATTAAGCATAACGGTAACACAAACGTTGAACTATTGCTTACGACTTTCTAAATTAGTTTTTATGTTTTTTTAAAATTAATATTACAAGATATTCTTACTCTTTTAAAATTTTACTCAGTTTTTTTGTAACTATTATGAATATACAGGCAGTGTCAGTTAATTAATAAAATAATTTTGAAGATTGTATAGAATTACTGTATGAAAGAGAATTACTGTTTTCAAAGAGAGGTAGGGCGAATTGGGAACTCCCGTGGGTTTTCCCATTAATATTGGAGCCGCCCGACTGGGGACTGTACCTTCGCCTTACAGAAGACCGCAGTGAAATAACACCTACTTTCATGTAGTGTTGTGTTTCTGCGGTAAGTAAGGTTGCCAGTGCTCCACGTGGATACGCTGGGCTAGTAGTATAGCTGCTAGCACAGTGAGTCCTCATCAACAACATGGTTGGCACCCCGTTAGTGATACCCCTGGTATTGCTAGCGGCTATAGGCTACGGTGACTGCTTACCATCAGGTGGGCCGTATGCTTGTGTGCCACCTTAGTGGTATAAAAATATAAAAAAATATATGAAATCATCGGTCAACGGATATAAAAAAAAACCGCCGAAATTGATTTGATCGTATCTGTATCAAGGATTAGAAATAAATTGTAGCAATATTCTTAAGACCATTTTACACAGCCTCCTTTAATAAATAAAATGGTCTGTTAAACCTGTATTAATAATATCAAAATAATATCTTTGTAATAACAAAATATCCAGCCTTTAAGAAATTATCGCTACGACGGCGTAGCTTGCTACGAAATTCTTCGTTTACCCTCAAAAGTAAGACTGGTGTGACAGTAGTAGGCGGCAGATCTTAAAGAAAAAATCCTCGCGATGTAGGTATTAATCATACAAATTAGAAGCATTAGTGTATGTATACAAATGTATGTTGCCATTTGCATTATGCATTTGTCATAAGAGCGCCAGGGTGATAGCGAATGTAAATGTCTGGAAAGTATAAATTGTTATGTAGTAGCTTGCACTGCAGGTGCTCTAATGGGTAGGCTAATTGAGGCTATAATTTAGCAAGAAGTTTGGAGGTTTGTTGCTCTATTTAAATGTATAAAGAGAGCGAGCCTTCCACTCACTTCTACTAGTCGGAAATGAAGTATAATATCTGACATCTGAAGGCCAACTGTACCTCCACGCGCGCTCATTGGTCATCAAATTAAATAGCGCGCATTTCCTCGGCAGTCAAATTGTAGTTCCTTTTCACGAAATCACACATATATTTTTTATACCACTAATGTGGCACACAAGCATACGGCCCACCTGATGGTCAGCGATCACCGTAGCCTATAGCCGCTAGCAATACCAGGGGTATCACTAACGGGGTGCCAACCCTGTTGTTGATGAGGAGTCACTGTGCTAGCAACATTACTACTAGCCCAGCGTATCGTGGAGCACTGGCAACCTTAATTACCGCAGAAACACAACACTACATCAAAATAGTGTTATTTCACTGCGGTCTGAGATGTTACACATAAAAAATCTTGTTAAGTTAGTTGTCACTCCTCGATCAATTTTGTGGAGAAAATTTCGTAGTCAGCAACATTATTATGTTTGGCTAAAGCTCCTTACTTGATCTATAGAGTATTGTACAGAGAAGTTGTTTTGTTACGCTACGTTAGCTATGCAGCGTAGCTTTTTGCTACGAGCCGAGCGTAACGTGGCAGTGCTACGTTACGTTACAATTGATATTTTCATAAATTACTAATCTAAAAAGTCTTTGCTAAAAATAGCTCTCGCACTTAGTAAAAGTTGTTCTTGAAATTAAAATAAAGAATCCCCGCATAAGTAATGTTCGTATAAAAACGTCACAAGCTCCTGGCAGTACGTTTACAGTGAACCCTCCCGCTGGAATCAAATATTCCAATGTGAAAACTTCTTTCTAATTCCCAAACCAAATACACGCGTAATTTTCCTCTTGTTCACTTTGCGCTCTGCATTTTTTATTCACTGCAGGTACTTGCAAAATTTGTTCCCAACATTTTGACAAATATTTAAATACTGACTTTTGTTTGAATCGTGCAGAAAGATTTTTTTTTTTGAGAATTTGCTATTACATTTATTTTATATACCCACTATAACAAATTTTAGGATCGTTGAGAGCAGGCAGCGCTCTGTTAAATTAAGCTTAGTAGTGATTACTACTAACGTAGGTATGTTTAGGTTTTTAAGCTGTCTATATTTTTAGTACTTTTAATATGAAGGTGTAATTACTAACGCAAAGTAAGTGCGAGCATACATCTGTAAGCTAACAATTTAAGTAGAATCCTATACGTCGACATGCGTAACAGAATAAGTTATGAACATAATCCCACAAAGTTAAATGTGGAGATGTAGATAGGCTCCACGCGTACAAGTACCTTAATGACTAAGTACTTGCGAATTATTAAGTTTATATCAAGATTGGTACTACTTATTTGAATTCAAATGTTCTCCGTGTATCTTAATGTATGTCCTCTAAAGTCTAATTTATATTAGAATAATGCTGTAAATAATCTATACTAATAATAATATTATAAAGAGGACAGATTTGTATTTTTGTATGTTTGTATTGAATGAGCTCCGAAATTACTGGACCGATTTCAAACATTCTTTCTCCGTTAGAAAGCTACATTATCACTAAGTAATATAGGCTATATATTACTACCCGAGTACCCGTGCGAAGCCGGGGCGGGCCGCTAGTACGTAATATAATTCTTTGTAGAGAATATGTAGTAGTAGGCTAATAGAATGAGAATCATATATTTTTTTTACGAATTTATCGAGACTTACGACTGGCTCTCCCCACTTTCTCTCTCAACCTTATAAAACGAATGTTGAATGTAAAAGAAGCAAAAGTGGTGTGTTAGTTAAGAGTGAAATGGCGCTCTATACCCTTTGCAACCCCATGAGGGCCGGCGTGATGCTATGTATATGAAAGTGTTTATATAATTATGAATTGATTTGTCCCACAGACATAATGCAGCCGATTACAAGATTCATCGCGTCCTTCTGTCTACTGACGCTAGTCCTTGGGAGCTCCTATCGTAAGTTAAACCTAGGTAGCTTCCAGAGGTATACTTAAGGTCACAGCTCATTAGAGCCACTCGGCACCCAACCCGCATCGCCTCGTCGCTCGGCGTCCACTCATTGTCAGCTGATGGTTCACGGGTGGAGGCATGGGTTCTCACCAGTAAACGATGCGCGTTTCACTCGGGACGTGTGCGTTTGCAATACGCAGCAATGCAAGGCAAGCATTCGACCAGCGAGTTGTCACCGAGTGGTCAACTCGACATCCGCACTTGAACGGCACACGCCCGATGCGATCCGGTGACGCTACGGAGCTGTTGATATATATATGACATACTTGTATGCCGCTCACTACGAGTGACATACACGTTCATATAAAGAATACTAACCGCATGAGGCAAGGTGAGGGTCCAATGCCGGGTGGCTCTTATGAGCTGTGGACCTTAAAGGTCCACAGCTCAGGCACGGGTTCAATCCCACACGGAACATAATTGGATGTCATGTATTTTCCAAATGCACCAAGGCTATTAATCTCATCGTGTTATCATAACATTCATAAATATAAATAAAAAAAATTGATGTAGTAAATTCTTGGTAGCTATGAGCAGCTAGCAAGAAAAGCTACTAGCTAATATTCACTATTTAACTAATAATAACACGAAACCCCAAGCAATCTTTCTACAAACATACCGAAGACGCTTAAATCTGATTACATAAATTATATTGTCGCTTAGTATGTAGTCAAGTAATCCTCGGCCCTTGTCATTGGCTGAGTTTTTTGTATGAAACAAATGAATAAATATGGAGCGTGTGAATACTGTCTTGCTTAAAAAAACTATGACTGACAGATGGGAAATAATAATTAAGGGATACACAATTTACAGTGAATAGTGACAGAACTAGTGAAGTTGGTACAAGTATGCGCGGCTCAATATTGTATGCATAGATGTGTGTATGTATTTTATGTACACTGGAAAATCATTTTCCTAATTAATATCTCCGCAAGGGTGCGAGGCCTAAAATAGCGGACACGAATTAATTGCATAAAAGTATTTCGTTGTTCCAAAACAACCGAAATATTTTTACATAAACCTTTTTTCATAAAATATTAAGTCGATTTTTGCATTCCAAGTTAATATTTGACTTGTGTGTGGATTAAGTGTGAGGTTTATTTAGATTTAAAGCAAACAAAGGATGGGATGTGCAAAGCGGTTTAAGGATAACATATTTACATATATAGGCTACTGACTAGTAATAAAACCATTTTAAATACGTTATTTATAATTCGACATACCACGTCAAGCACGTCAAGAACTTGTTTTAAAAGTAGAACTTGTTTTTTGGTATAGTATGCAGTGCTTGCATTCTTTGGTTTCACTCGCAGTTATCTTTAAGTGTCACAAGATCATTGCAAAATTATGTTCACATGCACAACATGACCAATTTTAGTTCAAATTCTCTCTCAAATAGCTGTTTGGCAAACAAACAAAACTTTGTTTTTACTATGTTAGAAGAAAAAAATAAATGAAATTAAAAGCAGAATATTTTAATAGTAACGATCTCTTCATTCATGACATTTCCATCACTACCTTTTTTAATTTGATCTAGAATATTGGATCGTGAGTTTTAATTGACGGTGTTTTCATTCTGTACTGTTGCTTTTTTTTTTAAATTACATCTTATAAGTTCTTATAACACAATATTACTACCTACATATTCATAATTACTTGAGGTAACGAGATGCTCGAGACATTCTGAAGTTAAACCTCTTGGGCGTAGAAGAATAAAAGTTACATTATGTACTTAGTTGAAGCTAAAAGATTCAAAAGCTCCTGAGTATAGCGTAATAAACGGTATCTTATGTTGATATTACTTTATAGTCTTGTATAGAAACAATGTGACCAAGAATAACGTCAGACTCAAGAGGGGCTTCGTCGTTGGACATTTCAGTCAATGGGCGTGGTTAAGCAACCGTAACTATGGTCAGTAATTAGATTGGTGACCGTAATGCTATCAAGGGTCCCTTCCTTCCATTCTATGTTTGGAAATTGATAAGGTCTATCTAGCAGAAAGTCTTACAAGTAGCTCAGGTAACTCATTATACAGGGATGGTCCTTGTGAAATGGGCGCGAAAGTTTGATGGCAGTCGCCTTGTTTTTTTTTATATTCCACATCTTAGGTTTGGTGCCAAACGCGTCATTTTTAAGCAGAAAGCCAGGAACAATCTTTGTTCCACATCGAAGTGGTTGCTCGCTTTAAGGCAGAGGTCATGAGTTCGAATTCCACGTGGACTTAAAAATGTATGCTTGCTTAGAATATTAAACACAAAAAATACGAATTGAAAACCTAATCCTTTTAGAGTTAATATTTTAACACTAGTTTAATTTTGTCATACATTATTACGGGTCGCGACCCGTGCACCCACTGGCCAAACCCACCGTAGTAGGTGTCAGAACTTTTTCGTTCGTTCGTTGGTTCTTCGTAGGTGTGTATATGTTAGCTGCTCCAGCTGGCTAAGACGAGGTGCGATTACACCTAGTCTTAGCCAGCTGGAGCTAGATGCAGGAATATTTTTTCTTCATCATACCGGGTAGAAGCAATTATTTATTGACATCGCTCACTCACTCACTCACTCGACATGACAATAGCTCGGCTTCATCTAGCTCCATTAAATTTACATCCTACCTTACTACATATATAAATAAATATACAAGGTGGGTATAATAATTGAGTATTACAGTTAAACATGATGAAGAAAGTTTATCCCTATAAGGGTAATTAGCTTCAAAGGATAGCTATTTGCGGTCAATTATACTCAGTGGCAAGTTCAATGAGAATAGTTTTCACTAATTTGACTTAATTGTTACTTACTTGACTCTTGTCAACGTGTACCATGAATTGATATAGTTATTAATTAAATTATAACTTTACTTATGACTATGAAACATACAAAAATACTTTAGCTCAGCGTAGTTGAGCTTAATATAATATAATTTATTACGTTCCTTTTGAGAAATAAATTCCTCAAGCCTTACAATAACTATGTAGAATGTATCTCGTAGTGTCATTCTACAAAATTCGCTTGTGATTGTGTCTGATCTATTAATAGACGCCGATATTTTATTAATTAAGCATTTATTTCTTACGTAGTTCTTATTTTATACTTGCTGACTTGTAATGACAAAATGCTCTGCTTACAAATGTTAGTTTTTTATACCGATCTAGGTTGTTTATGGAACAAACAGTTTTGACAGATAAGCTAAATGACGGAACGCAGATGCGCGATCGGAGAGGTATAGGTGAAGCGTAGCGGCTGTATCAAAGACTACAATACTAATCTTTCTCTCTATCCATACGACTTGGATGGATAGAGAGAAAGATTATTTATTATAATTATAAAGATAAAGATAAGTGTATGAATATGTTGTAACACTGTTCTAAAACATTTATAAACAGTAATTGAGAGAATCGTCTGACATAAATAGTACCGAAATTAGCTTTCCCGTTATATAAATGTAATATCTGCAATCAGCTGCAATCTTATGACATGCATTTTGACTTCCATTTTTTTTTCTTACACAGCATAAAAAAAGACTCGTCAAAAAACATTTCAAGCTGAAGAAGTCCTTAATCTTGAAAGTTGAATTACACAAATATTTTTTCATATTGCGCACGAAATATAAGACTGCAAATGAAGAAAATTCTGTGGAGTGAACGACGCATAATAATCCGGAAATTAACGGTTATAATCCATCCGTGGTATTCATTTTTAAAGACTTCAAAATTATCAGGAAAAGCAATCACGAGAACTGGTAAATACTCTTCACTCAGAACTTTTCCTCATTGCTGTTGTAGCTATTTTTATAGCTCGTGTAATCCTATTGACTTTGTCGTATATTTTGCAAGATGCATATAACAAACAGATATCCTATATAACAAATAAAAAAAAAACAACATGAAACGCATCATTTTATAGGTTTTTTATACCACTAAAGTGGCACACAAGCATACGGCCCATCTGATGGTAAACAGTCACCATAGCTTATAGCCGCTAGCAAAATCAGGGATATCACATATATCGCTCAGATCGAATAAAAAAGGTAAATGAAATTTACCAAACAACAAAGTGACGCTGGTTTTATAAGCATATAGTGTATGGGCAAGGCGTAGTTTCATTGTATTTGTTGTAGGTATGTGTGTGAAACTGTGTTTATGTTCTATGTACACTGCATAGTGTAGTTTTAACCGGCGTCACTTCGTGATTCGCTAAGTTTCATTTACCTTTTTTATGAGGTGTATAGTAAAAACATGTTTTCAATATGTCTGGTTACTGGTACAAGCGGTATATTATCTAATCTAGGGTTGTACATTCATATGATCATACAGTAGTAGAAATTCCCGAAAATATGATTGAATTTGTTTGTAGCAACTTGTATAGAGCGTAATCGTCTTGGGTGGAAAACTTAGATTGAAATCGATAGCAGTGGCTCAGCCCTGTTTATTTATAGTTTTTGCTGAGCACTCCCCATTCGTCAGTCAATTTGCGAGACCGTAGCATTTGTAGTCAAAAATCACCCGTTCTTAATTAATTTTGCGATGACTTAGGATAGGAAAATATTTGTGCAGTATATACTGAGTATATATCTTAATCTTGCGAAGGTTGTGAGTTAATTAAGAAGCCATTTTTAATTATGTCAAATGTCTATTTGGTTCGTAAGTGCTACTACAACCTTTTTAATTCCGGTTCCTTTTTGAAGTATATCAATATTCTTTCTATAAGTTTTTTTTTGTAGTGACCACCTTTATCTCTTAGGGTATTAAAAATGTAGGTCCTATTTTCAGGCCCACAGAATATACGCAAAAAACATAAAAATCGGTAAAGCCGTTTCGGAGGAGTTTGGCTACAAACACTGTGACACCAAAAATTATCATCTTTTTTTTATACTACTAGGGTGGCAAACAAGCATACGGCCCACCTGATGGTAAGCAGTCACCTTAGCCTATAGCCGCTTGCAATACCAGGGGCATCACTAACGGGATGCCAACCATGTTGTTGATGAGGACTCACTGTGCTAGCAGCAATACTACTAGCCCAGCGTATCCTCGCGGAGCACTGGCAACCTTACTTACCGCAGAAACACAACACTACATCAAGTAGTGTTATTTCACTGCGGTCTTCTGTAAGACGGAGGTACAGTCCCCAGTCGGGCGCCACGGGACATCCCAAATCGCCCTACCTCTCTTAATATTACGCCATATGTTTGATATTTCGTGACCGCGCCCGCCAACGCGCCCGCGAGTCAACGTGAACAAGCACTAAGAGTTAGGTGTCAATAAAATGTGTTGGTCCTCAGACAGCAGCACTAAGCTTCGTCGGGATGGGGTACTCAACTTGTACCCATTCCCTAGGGTGGGGCGAGCCTCGCACCGCACGTGGCAGGTGCCCATCGACGACTTGTACTATGGTAAGCCATGGAAAACACTTTGAGTTTGTGAGTACGGATGGATGGATGGATGTTTGTTACTCTTTCACGCAAAAACTACGCAACGGATTAGGATGAAATTTGGAACACAAATAATTTATAGCCTGGATTAACACATATGATACTTTTTATCCCCAGAAAATGTTTTTATCGCGGGCAAATGTTTTTATCCCGGGAAAATTCAAGGTTCCTCTGAGATTCTAAGCTAAATGCAGTCGTAGTCACGTGAAGAAGCTAGTATTGATATATACTGGCTGGGTAGGTACCACCGCAGTACCAGGTGGCAAGTTCCCTTATCGCAAAAGGACGGCTATTACCTTGTTCCACAATTTCATAGCGATTGCCAAATTTATTTGCGGTCCAGAAAGATGCCACCAATAGACTGCGAAAGCAACGCGCCAGCAAAACCAACTTGGTAATACAGCGTTGATTCAAAATCAAAAACCATTCATTCGGTTTAGGCCCTAATAAGGCACTTATGAAAGTCTAAATTACTACCTTTGCTGATCGATTGATTATACTGCTGCGCCACGCTCACAATGCACGATGTGATATTAAGGCTCAAATTCGTTTGTAGTTTGTAGGTACTAGAACGATGGGCTTACTAAGTGGGTCCCACCGCAGTACCAGTTGGTATTTCTTTTATTGCAAGAGGCCGGCTGTGTGGGTCCCGCTGAGTGGTAGATATTCTGCCGCTATAAGTAGAAGTGTATATGCATTACTGTGCTCCGGTTTGAAGAGCACTGTAGCTAGTGAATTCACTGTCCTAAAAAGGTTTCGGACCGCTTACCACACAGGTTGTAGGTTGCACGTGACTGTTCTAGCGAACTTCTTAACATTTTCTAGATTTCCCGATAGAAAAGCGGCAATTATACGCGTTCCCGCGCGTGGGACGCGGCGAGTCGCTGGGAGAGGAGCGGCCAGACGGCCCCATGGCCATCCGTCGAGCCGACAGCCCGGGTATGTGGTTCGGTCCACGGCTTGGCCGCTCGCTCAAACAAGAACAAGATGGTAACTCATGCTCTACAAGTTTTTATATAAAGATATATGTATTTATTAAAGACGAGTACGCTGGTCTAGTAACCTGATTGCTACGCTAGGGGTCGCGGGTTTGATTCCCGCCGGGGCAAACATTCATGTGACAAACATGTTTGCCTAGCGTCTGGGAACAGACAGTCTTAGTATATAAATACTAGCTGTGCCCGCGACTTCGTAGGCCTGAAATCGGAGTTTGTTCACAATTTCATGGGATTTAATTTTCGGAACACACTGACCTAGTAAGCGGAACTTTATTTTTAGTATATAAGTATTTTATCAGCAACTGTTTTCCATAGTACAAGCTTTTCTTAGTTTTGGACCAGATGTCGTTGTGTGATAATGTCCAAGCATTATTACTGTTATTATTAACTTTTTCAGAATTTCGAAAATTCACCATAGAACATATTCAACCGGACACTCTTCAAGGAGAGAGGAAGTAAGAAAAATGTAGCTAATGTAACTACTATACACAGACCTGCCAATCCAAAATCAGTCATAAAAAAACACGATCAGAGTTGAAAGTTATATAAAATAGATGTGGTTTCACCAGCTAGTATCATTGTATGAATTTAATATTTGACAACTGTTCTGCAAAAAAAAAGAAAAAAAACTTGTTGTAAAAGCAATTATTATTTAAGGTTGTAAGAATTTATAATAAAGTGAATTCGTAGGCTTAAGTATATTCTGCTAACATTATTTCTAGGCTGGGTGGGTTCCGTGCAATCCAGGAAATAATTGTAGCACTATATTTTAGGATAACACTATTACGATTACAATATTAATAATAACTTTATTTATATTGTTCTTAATTATTACAATAAAATGACTTACAGATCGATCGATCTGTGTTTTATTTAACGATAGCTCCTTTATTATCATGTTTCTACGAGACCGCTGGTCTAGAGGTTAGCATGCCTGACTGCTACGACAGAGGTCGCAGGTTCGATTCCCGCCGGGGCAATTTTACAAACATGCTTGCCTTGCGTCTGGATGTTTGGTATGTATTATAAGTATGTATATACAAAAAACGTATATAAGTTTTGTATTAGCTGCTGGTTCCCATAGTACAAGCTTTGCTTAGTTTGAGGCCAGATGGCGCTGTGAGATATGATGTGAGATAATGTCCAAGCATTATTATAATTTTTACAAAGAGTAGCCTAAAAACATAATATATGTTGTTAAATAAAAGCCTTGCCAAGGTATGAGGTATAATTTTTAAATAGAAAAAAAACGTTGGGCACTGCCTCGAAAAGTGGTAACATAAAATACTATGTGTGTTTTTTTTATGATTTCTACTATACCCAATGTCCCAAAATTAGTCGCGACCAACAAACAGACATCATTGTCAAAAATAGCTTTGGACAGCCAGTTCTCAAAATTACAGGCATCTATACTATGATTTTAATTTAAAAAATCCCCACCGTGTAGGTAAAATGTAAACATGTAATATTTACCGCAAGCCAGTAATGTGAAAACATAACAAAATTTTACCGTGAGTAACTAAAAATAACAAAACGTGGACCAAGTAAAAACATCCTGCTAAGAATGCGGTTTGATTAATTTATTAAAATACAGAATTATCGAGTTCCAGTCAACAGATGATCCTGCCGGCGGCTTGGGCGCAAATTAAATTATCTACCGTCGCGCTTCCCACACTAAGATCTAAACGTACCTGAGTTGAAAATTTAAAGCTACGTTTAAACCAGAGCGTTCAACCTGCGTCCAGTCGCGCATACGTTCTTACTCCATCAAAGTCGCACTCCATGCTGAATAATTCTGATTTCTTGTATGTATCTAGAACACCAAAGCCATATTTAAAAATTACCCGGCGCCTCCACCAAATGTAAGAGCATATGGCGTGAGCGCCGGGATTTATTATAAAGAAAACTGTTTTTATATTATTTATAGTTTATAATGCGACCCAAGAGAATACAACCGCTACGCTAGATATGCGACTGTCTTATATAATCAATCCGACTGTCTGTCGCCGAATGAATGCAACTCTGATGTCTCAAAAACAAAACACACTACCATGTTCCTAACAGATTTAAATTACATTACCTTTTTAAATTACAAATGATATGTACTGTATCGAAATAGGTTAAAGCCTTACAGTAGAAACTATCTATAATTTGAGCTGCAGGCTTAGCAGTGTTGACTATCTATAATCGTTAACGCTATAGAAAACGAAGGAAATGTATAAATTAAATTCTTTTACGTTATTGTCACGTGGTCAAGTTTTTAATTTCCATACAATTCTTTCGTCTAAAGCGTTAATGATTATCGATGGTAAACACGGTTAACGGTACTGCTTTAGAAGACTAGTGGCCACTAAGGAGGTTTATCTTAGCTTTAGTATTCAATATTACTACAAGCTTAAGACAGGTATGACGTACGAGGATTTACATAGCATTGAAATCCATTTGGAGCTTCCCAACTTTACTTCCACCTTACAGAATATTACAGTTACAGGATTTAATGATGTGCGGTTAGCAAGGTTTCTAGAACTCTTTGAGAATACGCGCTGGCAGTAAGGTTATATGCTAGTTGCACAATGAGTCCTCTAAATAATAACTTTTTTATATACTACTAAGGTGGTACACAAACATACGGCCCACTTGATGGTAAGCATGACTGCTTAGCCTATAGCCGCTAGCAATACCAGGGATATCATTAAAGAGTTATCCTTGTTGTTGATGAGGACTCACTATGCTAGCAGCATTACTAGACAAGCGTATCCTCGTGGAGCATCCGCAACCTTACTTAGGCCAGATACCGGAGGTTGCCGGATATCCGTTTCATCTCTATCCAATACCATAGTCCAACTTTTGTATATTGTAGAAACATATGAATGTTTTTGGTCCTTCATAACTTAGGCACTTGTTTAATTTAACCTTAGAATGGGAAGAAAATGAGGATTAACAGCAGGTACCCGGCACTATTATTTTATTTAGTTGTATATATGAATGTTGTTTATTTATTATACGAAATATCATAGAGGGAAAGATGGAAGGAAAGCGTCGTAGAGGAAGGCCAAGGATAAGTTACCTGCAACAGATAAAGACGAAGGCTAACGTTATGTCGTACCAAGAGGTCAAAGAGATGGCTAACGATAGAACGGCTTGGCGATTGCTCCACCGACAAGAGCCTAGCTCTTAAATAGATGATGATGACGAATGTTACTTTTTTTTTGTAGCCTTTATTCCATTTTTTACTTTTCATAAAAATGGAAAAAAACTTGATATCTTGTTTTAGTGAAATTAACAGTAAATTCCATAACAGTAAAGATATTAAGTCGAGTGTTGATATAATTTTAATCGGGCCAATTTCCACGATATTCTATTGCAAATGGAGATCAGTTGGCCAATAGGTAGGTACACGTATTGACAGTAATGATGGTATTTAAACAGCCCGTGTCGAGGAGTATTTGCTAAGCTTAACACCGTTGCTGGACGCAGTGGAGCCACATCATTAGCGGACAAACAATTATACGGTACATATTTAATGTTCGGGCCTCCGAACACGCTCCAGGTGGTACACACAATGTGATAAACGTCAACTCACTGGCGCCAAACGGTCGCTGTCATTTTTACGTCAAGACAAGCAAGCGGCAAAAACACTCCCACTCATCCTCTCCTTCAACTTCAAGCCACCCAAGCCGGCCGGCTCCTTACTTAGCTCGGCGGCAAAACATATATACATTGTATAACATAATAAACTACTACTGCAAATACAGAGGTTTTCTTCTCGGCTCCGACATTTACGTTTGAAGAATAACGCAGTCACAGTATATGACTAGCTTCTGCCAGCCACTACGACCGCGTTGAGCTTAGAATCTCCGAGGAACCAATTTTTTTCCGGGATAAAAACAATTTCCCGGGATTAAAACATTTTCCCGCGATAAAATATATCCTATGTGTTAATCCAGGTTATAAATTGTCTGTGTTCCAAATTTCATCCAAATCCGTTGAGTAGTTTTTGCGTGAAAGAGTAACAAACATCCATCCATCCATCCTTTATTTGTTTTTGTTGTATTTGAAATCTGCTGCGTCCAATTCCGTTGAAGCACCAGAAAAGTAGAAACCAAAGTTTTTTTATTCTAATTTAAACGCAAGTAAGCAGTCACCGTGGCCTATAGACGATTGAACTAAGGGTATCACTAGCGCATTGCTTCCTTATGGTCATAGATAACACACTTACATAGGAGAGTCGTCGCCTCAGTCTTACGCCTATCACATCCAGATTCGACCAGCGATTTTGATTACGTCGTGTGCCCATATAGCAGTTGCTTTTTTTTAAATATCATGCGCCTCTATGCTCTCGTACATTTCATAATATTTTTATTGCAGACCGCCAAGCGGAGGGTAGAACATCGCTGAGCTTCCCGCTCCGCTAGCGCTACCGCTATCTCGTTACCATTGAGACCACACACCGACCTTTATAACTGTAAGTAACGATCAAACATCATGCCGTGTGCGCGGTTCTCTGCTGAGGATTTGCATTCGCACCAGCAGGCTTCAATTCAATCGCTACGAACATTACTGATGATTGTTTAAAAAAAACATAGTGGCCTTGTGGTTGAAGCAACGGCCTCCCGTGGGTATTCCCATTTTTTTTTTTTTAAGAACTAGCTGTTTCCCCGCGTATCAATATAAAATATAGCCTTAGTTTACTCAGTGATAATGTAGCTTTCTTTCTAACGTGAAAGAATTTTTGAAATCGGTACTGTAGCTTCGGAGCCAATTCAATACAAACTTACACACTCACAAAAATACAAATCTTTCCTCTGTATGATATTAGTATAGATATAATATTAGACCATCCAACATATTTTAGAATTGGGTATACAGATGCCTAGACGATACACAAACGTAAGCTTCCATATGCTTTTGGAAGTTATCCAACCACCCAGTAGGATGATGTACTTACCAAAATTTGAGGGAAATAAATGCAAAATTGAATTCGTGAAACTAAAGTCGTGGTCGTCACACTAAGTTTCATTAATTAATTAAGTTAATTACATACTTCACTTAACTTTGGTTCTAAGTTTAGACATCAATTAATTTTACAGTAGTACAACAATACGTAAACAATACAATTCACATAATTACATTATATTGGAGCCGCCCGACTGGGGACTGTACCTACACGTTACAGAAGACCGCAGTCAAATAACTTCAATTGTTTTTCGTATACATGCATGCAAGACAGTATGGTCACTTTAAACTATAGAATTATCAAAACTGTTTATAAAAACACGGAAAAGAACTCAAGCGTGGAAATTTGTTTTAATTATCAAAACTACCGGTAAAAGTACAAGATGGCGGTAAGGAGGAGAAACAAGCCGGTAGCGACGGCCGGGTTGACATGATCAGCGCTGTTGCAGTGGTCCTCAAAGCACTGGCATACGGTCTCTAAGTGATCGCGGTTGTCAGCGCGGTAGCACGGCTTCTCACTCTGTACCCACCCGCAGCCACGTGTCACCCGGACCTCAGACTCCCGGTGGACGTGATAAACTGAAAAAAAGCCGGAGTAATAATACTTGTACGTAGTATATTATCTACTCTGAGATAATACCAGTATATAAAATAGAGAGAGATATATAGAAGCGGTGCCTGCTGCTATTCTAGCGACGCTAGTTCCAATCCCACGATTCTGTACCAATAAGTTTTTCATTTTTTTTTTGCTTTTTCTATTCTAATTACACCCTGAGCTTTATGGTTAAGTTTTCCTTAGAAAACATCGAGATGAAACCCGTACAAGCTAATAGTACAGCAGGCTTACCATCAGGTAGGTCGTACGGTTGCTTGCCGCCTTTAACGTTAAACAACATAAACATTTGGTGTTTAGTTTCTGTTTATAACAAACCCGACCGAGCTCTTGCTCGGTTGTTCGAATCTCGATACTCGCACACACACACACACGTGATATAACAGAGAGCGACAGAGAAAGTTGCACGGGGAAGGCATAACGCTTCTTCGTTACGTGACGATTCCTACAAGTCAACTCCTAACGCAAGCCGCGTTAAGGAACTGCGTTCCAAAACGACATATTTATTATGCTATGTACTATAATATAGTATGACTTACTGGTCTGAATAATCTTCCTGCAAAAGAACCTCACATTGTCAGGATTCTGAATAGCAGTCTCGCAGTGCACTACCGGGATGCTCCCACGGATTTCATTGTCATTCAGCTTCACATCCAAACACGCGGAGTTTTCTGCACTGTTGCAATAGAAGCAGTTTATTGCAGACGCTGAAAGATATTTGTTGAAAACAGTGTTTCAGTTAAACGGGGTTTCGCGTAATTGTATTTATATTGTTCGAGATGAATTTATTGAATAATTATTTGCGTGATTAACACCACGAGCTTCACGGTGGAAGAAAACATCGTGAAGAAACCTGCATACGTATGAGAAGAGATTCAAGGAAGGCTGCCAACCTGCTAGGGATACAGCTAACGGTTGCCATGGCAACTGTCTAAGGCTAAGGTAACTGCTTACCATCAGTAAAACCAGACTTAAATTAAATACCTGTAACACGCATGATGTGGCAGCCTTTAATAGAAATTTATATTTTGCATGAACATTTGTCGTTGTTAATCCTATGTATGATTCAATGTAATTTTCACTGGCAGTCCTAATAAATAAATAAATAAAAATAGGGACTCGTATGGCAAGCGTATAAGGCAGTGATTCCCAAAGTAATCCAGGTGGATCCCCAAGGGTCAACGGGAGACTCGAAGGGGGTCTATGTTAGCGTGAAATATAAATGGGGGTTCACAAAATGTAAGTGTATCTGGTTTTGATAGTGAAGAACAAGAAGGTTGGCTTAGCTTTACCTATCAATGTAGAGGTTAATGATTGCTATTGTATAAACTTTGATAGTTTATTAAGCTTAACTTGAAAATCCGAATTTAGGGTTGGAAAAATTAGAACTCCGCCGCGACGCTAATTTCCATCGCAAGATCTAATCGTCACATTTATGACGAGTTTTGACTTAGTGACAAAATACAAATGTGGTGGGGGATCCACCTAAAGCAGTTAAATTTTTAAAGTGGTCTTAGAGGGAAAAAAATTGGGAATCTCTGGTCTAATGTGACGGTAACTACCACCATGAAAGCCATACGCTAACTTGCGTCCGTGATATAGTAAAATACAGATATAATTAATGCTTAACTATATATAATGGCTTAGTCTACTAACAATGCTATGAGTGATAATATTTGAATTCTTACATTTATAAATTAACGATAGAAATATCGTGAAGCCAAATATTAATCTTCTGTTCGGGGTCATGATCTCTGCAAACAAGAAAATACACAAATATTCAAATAAAACTTTGCACACGTCAAATAAATTTGTTAAGTATGAATAGAATTTAAAATACTAAGTCAAAAAATATAATCAATGAGGAAAATTTAAGACTAAATTCATGGTAATTATAAAACGAAGTAGCTTCCCGCTGTCTGCCTGTTCCTATGTATGCTTAGATCGTTAAAACTACGCAACGGATTTTGATGCGGTTTTTTTAAATAGATAGGATGATTCAAGAGGACGGTTTTTATGCAGTGGGCGGGTGAGTGGGTCTAGTTATTTATAATATCGGTCTATTTATGTTCCTTTTCTATTGAGATTTATAATGACATAATAGATAAATGTGCCTCAGTCCAAGTCACAAAACTAATACATTGCGTTGTCATATTTTTTATTCGAATCTATATAAAAGTACGCCTTACCGTATCTAATTTAAAATTAAAAATAAAAATCGAAATTATTTTCGGTGCTATCACTTTATAAAGTCACTCTCACTTGATCACTGACAATCGTAAAATGTGAGTGATGTAATTGATCTTAGAATAACATTTACTGAAACACAGCCGGTCTTCGTTCAATATTGATGATAACTAAAGATATTGGTACTTAGCTATAATGTGTTCTAGTGCGATATGCGTGGACAGATAGTACGCGACAGTATTACGTATTTATGCGGAGTAAACAGTCTTGATACGGCCATTAAATATAAATAGTTGAAAAACAAATGAAGCGATATTTGGCCAATTGTTCAGCAGAGTTACTCAAAGTTAAAAATTTATATAAAATAATTATGTCATTTTTATTTATAATGTTTTTATTATTTTATTTTGTGAGCTTCCGATTGGTTTCTTACATATCGATAGAGAATCCAAAACTTTATCAAACGCGAATCAAATCAAATATCTTTATTAACTAGATTGCTTAGTAGATATTACAAGATTAACATTGGCACACCTAGGCGAACTGTTTAAGACTCATTTTAAACCAAAGTGGTGTAGCATTTGTTTTTTCTTTCTTCCGTCGATATAATAAATATCATTTTATAGAACCCTCTGGCACACACATCGTTATCGACCATTTGGTCAACGGACTATCGGACGACCCCTGACTTGGTACAATCTCTCACACAAAACAGACAGATATTTGTCTAGTTGTATAACCGTAAAAACACGGCGGAAGCTGTACATTTCATATTTGAGATATAAGTGATTGCTACTTGTGTTATAAACCATACAGTTTGTTTGTCTATTTCTATGACGGAAGTTCTTGCTAAAGAACTGAAGGGATTTAGTTTCTATTTTCAGTTATATAATCCAATTTATGAAGTATTAATATTTATGTGGCCAAGGGTATAGGCTATTCAATTTGGAAGAAAAGAGTTGAAAATAATAGGGGTGCCACTATGCAGTTAGTATGGCAACCCGCCGCAGCTCGTATAGAACATCAACCGTTTTAGTTGTTTACAGTAAACGTCATAACATGGATTCCATTTGGTAAAGGTTGCCAGTAGCCAAAAATTTTGATCTGTTTCTAGTCTTTTGTCAAGCTATATGTGTTGTTATGCTCAATATTTAAGGCAATAACCAATATCTATAGATATTCTAAGGTAGCAAACTGTTTATCTATTCCTACTTTAATCTAGCTTTGACGAGTGCAAGACTCAATATGCACGCGTGAACTCATTAGTAACTCGAAGGATTTCAACATGTAACCAATTTTTATTTACTCAAAATTAAAAACTACTAAAATGAATGTGAAAGTTTAGTTGTCATATAAAAATATACCTTATTCACTTTAGTATAGTGAGAGAACTCGCGTGAATTATGTGTGAAACGCTAAAGTACATTAAAAGTTTTAAAAGTTGCAAATTAATCATTTGCATAATCCGTCCATGCACTGTACAGTGGAGTACAGTCGCGATCACTGAAACGTGAACATTTTCAGAAGAAGCAGCTTTTTTGTGTCAACATATTGCCAGTAATTTTCGCAGCATGCAGGTTTATTGAGGAATTTAAATCGGGAAATATGCAGAGCTTAAATCTCATTAGGTACTCAAACGGTATTCAAACGTCGAAGGCGTCTGTTTAATGCGTCTTTAAAATAAAATTTCGCATGTAAAATCGGAGGTCACTCATTTTTTTTTATACCACTAAGGTGACACACAAGCATACGGCCCCCTGATGGTAAGCAGTCATCGTAGCCTATAGCCGCTAGCAATACCAGGGGTATCACTAACGGGTTGCGAACCATGTTGTTGATGAGGACTCACTGTGCTAGCAGCATTATTGTTAGCCCAGCGTATCCTCGTGGAGAACTGGCAGCCTTACTTACCGCAGAAACACAACACTACATCAAGTAGTGTTATTTCACTGCGGTCTTCTGTAAGGTGGAGGTACAGTCCCCAGTCGGGCGGCTCCAATTTAAATGGGATAACCCACGGAAAATCCCAAATCGCCCTACCTCTCTTTGTATGGCATCAGATTTGACTGACATTTCAGTATAGGGCAGTGGTTTTTGGGCATTATTAAGGAGTGTTTCCAAACTACTTTATTCAGGTTTCCATGAATAAAACGTGATATAATTACATTTTCTTGCTCGTTACTATACCTCTTATACATTGCTGTAATCATATAACTTATTGTACTTCACAATCCTTTAACAGTGAAATGCGATCCTTGCCAACATGCATATGGCTTCAGGACTTTCAGTAGTTTCATTCTTGATACTTTATTTTTTTATGTAAGCGGTTACCGTAGATTGCAACACTAAGGGTGTCAATTCCTAACTATAAAAGATAGCCTAGTGTTGCAAGCGTCTATAGTGTTCAGTAACCGCTTACCACCAGGCGGACCGTATGCCTGTTTGCCACGTTAGTGGTCTAAGCAAAGTATTAAACCTATGTTGAATGCCAAAGGCATAAGCTTTAGAATGACTACCTAGGAGAATAGCTACGTTTCTAAGTAGTTCTTCTAAGGCATGCGCTTTATTTCCATATTCGGTGTTTGTAGACAAAAAAGTGACAAGTTTTTATAAGGTGCTGTTTGATTTATCAAAATATTTTGGACGCGTCTCAACTCCAGCCACTTGTATTTCTTTAAAAAATATTTTTTTATTTGGTCACTATCGTGTAAAACTAATTAAATCCGCTTGGCATTATGTTGTCCGGACCAAATAGCCGGCAGCGTCATCCTCACATTTCTTTACGTTCTCATTTCTCTATACGCATATTCTTTGTAAAAATGTGTCGTAAAATTGCCAATATATAAGATAATATTTTGTCAAAGAACACCAACAAAAGTATCTGGCGAGCCACAACAATATATCAACAATAACCCACTCGATCGGAAACCTGTAAGTTTTTGCATATTCTGATGAATAACAAATGCCACCAGACTTATTTAATGGGTTTTCTCTGAAAGATATATTTGCGGCTCTTCCATGGAAAACAATTTTCCCATCTATTCCGTTTTATTGTTGATTATTCTGTGTTCTGCGAAAGCGTTGTGGCTTAGTTTATATCCAGAACTATTATTGCAGTTAATTTTTATAATGTTGTTGTCCTATTTTAATTAAAAATAAAAAGCATAGATAAAATAAAAAACTCGAAATATTATAGCCAGGATCACAAAATTAAGTCACCATTCAAACAAAAAACTAAATAAAAATCGGTTCATCCGTTTAGGAGCTAGATACCTTACCTTCTCTTTTAGTGTGGTGTTGAAAATGTTTGGGCCTTCTGTCTGTTATATAAATGATCAAAAAGCTCGTTTAATGCTCGATTAATTCTACGTTATTTAATAGTTTCATTTATCACTGGCATCAGTGAAATATCGGCAATATGGCTAAGTGCATTCCATGGTGGAATTGAACGACAGTTTTATGACCTCGATACACTCGGAATGCAACAAGGCTTCGCACCAGACTTCTATTGAATCAAGGGTCGGATGCAGAAGGCAGGATCCAGAGAAGACAGATACCACTTAGGTGGCACCGAAGCATACGGCCCAGCTGATGGTAAGCATGCAGTATAAATGGCTCAAGAATTTTTGGTAAGAATAAATTGATGATTATATGTAGATATATATTATGTTAAATTATCTTCATAAGTGGGTGTTGTAACACCTCTGCCTTCTTTTTCAGGGACCCTTGTGGGAAGACGTGAAGACATTATTATTACGAAGACAATAACTCGGAATTAAAATTATAGTATAACACATACATGTTATCGTGATAATTTCTTTTGATACAAACAGACACGCTGAAAAACTACTATTATGTACAAACATCTACTCCAATTAAGACAAGTGTTGCACATTTTGAACTAAGCCATACAGTTGCTGGATCCGATACAGCTTAGTAACTATCTTCCCCTTTACCGCTGACATCACAATGTTCGTGACTTCAAAGAACAAAGTTCACGAAATGAATCTTCCAAAAGATATGTCAATAGAAGATAACATAGCCAGTAACCTATATCTAAGAGATTATTATATAAAAGACTTCAAATACCTAAGTCCTCAAACAATAGAAGTTGGTAAAACGTCAAAAAATATGAAGCACACGGCCTCTTGTGACAGTTTGATAGAAATGTGGGCTCGAGAACTAATGCGCGGCTTGAAGCAGTTCTTCTATGAAGGATCGTTGCATGGAGTCAAGTTAGTAGTTAATTTATTTACTAAAGCAAGCACAATTAAATTAAACTATTGTGTACGTAGTAAAACTACTTCAGTAGGCTTATGCTATCCATCGAAAAGATCTATTCAGTAATGGATTTTATGTCCACTTTAACCTTGATTGACAATTTTAAGATTGCTTTGTTTTATACTGTTATATACTAGGATGGCAAACAAGCATACGGCCCGCCTGATGGTAAGCGGTTACCGTCTCTGCAACAATCATTCACGCGTTGCCGTCCCTGCAAAACTCTCTTCACACCCTTCTCAAAGAACCTCATGCTATACGCCTTTTGTAAATATCATGATATTTGCGATTTATGACTTTTCTACACTCATCAGTCTTGTCTCCTACTTGAACTTTCTTTACACAAGTCCAATTCAAGTATGTCTCATCATCATTATCCTGCCCTTATCCCATATTATTTGTGGTCGGCGCAATATATCTTTAATCCTTCTCTATCAGACGTCATCTCTATATTCTCTTTATTTCTGGCCATGTCATCTTTTACACAGTCCATCAATATTTTTTTAGGTGTAGATCGATCCCTGTACCCATCCACATGCAAACATAAAATTTGGGTTTGTGTACTAATCTTATCATAGGTACATCTTCGAGCCCAGCTTCGGGAGTAAGGAGAAAGCCACCTGGATCATCATCATGGTGGTCAGCATAGCCATCTGCGCCGTCAACATTATCCAGCTGGTCTCTAAGTGGACATCGACTCCTTTCGTCAACGTCATCGACTCAGTGCCTACCCCTATATGGGCAGTGCCCTTTCCGACTGTAGTTTTATGCCCTCACCTGCATTTGAAATTATCTTTTGCTAAAGTTTCTGAATTGAATGAGTGAGTATCGCCATGTTGTATTTTTTCTAGCTTTGGAGTTTATACATGTATATCTGTTAGCTTATCATGAATTAGGCTTCGTTAATAAAATTATATATAGATATTTGAAATAATTCGTTGAGTATCCTTAAAATCCCCATTTAAATTGCGTCTATAATGATAAATATTATTCCTAAACTAGCTGTGCCCACGACTTACAATTTCATGGGTTGAATAGTTTTTGCGCTGCTTTTTCTAAAATATATAAAAGTAGTCTAAGATACGCCTTATAGCATCGGCTATCTGCCAGTCCCGTTTAAATCGGTCTAGCCGGTCGGATTAATTCGTTTTGATGTCTTTTAAATCGGCATTATGTTCATCAGAAAGTCAGTATACATTTATCAATCGAATGATAAAAATTCGTTTATAGTAAGACGATTTAATAATCGTTTTAATTTGTTTGTTTTAGAATGGAACAATTTTTCGCGTCATTAGTTTGTCCCAGTTTGTTTAATAAAAACAAAACTATGGGCCACAGATTGGACGATGAGCAGATCACTTTGCTGCAACAATTTATCGTCAACGTATGTATTATATCAATGTTTTATTTACTAAATATGTCTCATAGACTCCTCCATAAGCCATAACATTTATATCTATACTTTCATACTTGTATTATAAATGTGAAAGTAGCTCTGTTTGTTTGTATGTTTGTTACATTTTCAGGACTAAACGACTGAACAGATCGTAATACAATTTTACAAGGAGATAGATTATATCCTGGGTAAGGACATAGACTAAATTCGCATTAAAAATGCAGACAATAGGGTATCAGCTAGTTAAGTAGCTAGCAGTATTAAGAAACTGAATCCAACAAAAGAATAAACTTCCAATAACGTAAATAAATAAAGCATAAAGCGCTTAGCGACTTCCACAACGTTGGTTGTTGAAATAGTTGTACTTGATGGCTATCTATCCAATAATTCGTAGTGGATGGATAGAGGGTATGATGCTAATCAGCTAATGTGTGCAGGGATCGTTAAAGTGCAAGGACGTAGTGAAGTCTTGCAACTGGCCGGTGAAGCACGACACTAGATGGCAGACGGATTCGTGTTGTGATCTCTTCCAACCGGTCTTCACCAACTATGGACTGTGTTTCGCTTTTAACAGCCTGCCCTTGAATGGAATGTGAGTTTAAAATTTACAATTGTTTATAATAGGGCGAAGATAAAAAGTGACTTTTGACAGGATGTTTATATTTTTATTACTCGTGTTGTTGGTTTACGTAATTTTTATTAGCTGTCAAAAAGTAACTTATTATAGGTACTCTGAGCTATTATGCTGGCCCTACTATAGTCGACTTCTTACACATATAATATCATTGGCTATAGTATAGTTCATTTGTTTTTAATTCGTCTGCGTTAAACAAAGTTATTGCTCTGTCTTTTTTAATGTAACAATGTTAAACAAATATTGTATCCCACAGGACTAACGACACTTTATCCTGGCAAAAGAGTTTCAACCCCCGCGCAACCCCGGCTTCCCTCGAGTGGGGGCTGGACATCGGATACCCGAAGGTATTCCCTCCAGACCTGCACATGCAGCCACTCAGGGTCATGGCTTCTGGGGAGATGAACGGCCTGGGGGTTGAGCTGTACTTGAACATCACTGAGCATCAATTCGGTTGTGATGGGAATAGCTTAGGGTTCACTGTAAGTTTCAATTCAATGAACAATAAAAAAGAAACGACATTTTATGCCAAGTTAGTGATATCCCTGGTATTGCTAGCAGTTATAGACACGGTGACTGCTTACTATCAGTGGGGCCGTATGCTTGTGTGTCACCTCAGTGATATAAAAAAATAAACGAAGGTGGCACGCAAGCGTGCGGCGGTGACGGTAAGCTGTCACTTGTCTTAGTCTGCCCATGGACGTCACCAATATATTCCAAACTTACATAATATACTACGTCTACTAGCCCAGCGTATCCTCGTGGAGCACTGGCAACCTTACTCACCGCAGAAACCAGAAACACAACACTACATCAATGTAGTGTTATATGACTGCGGTCTTCTGTAAGGCGAAGGTACAGTCCCCAGTCGGACGGCTGCAATTTTAATACTTCTCTTAAGTGCGTATTATTATAGATCAAAATACATACACTACGGCACTTCCCTCCTTACAGGTTTTGATTAGCTCCCCAACAGACCACGTGTACACAAGCACGGTACTCCGGCTGCCAATGAACAAGATGACGACTATTGAAGTGTCCCCGATCACGTACAAAACTGACCCCTCCCTTCGGGCCCTCAGGCCGGACCAGAGGCAATGCCTCTTCCAGAATGAGAAGCGACTTGATTCCTATGAGTTCTACACTGACAGTAATTGTAAGCACGATCTTTTCGTCAAAGAGTCCCGAAGAGTGTGCAACTGTCATCATCATATATTTAAGAGCTAGGCTCTTGTCGGTGGAGCAATCGCCAAGCCGTTCTATCGATAGCCATCTCTTTGACCTCTTGGTACGACATAACGTTAGCCTTCGTCTTTATCTGTTGCAGGTAACTTATCCTTGGCCTTCCTCTGCCACGCTTTCCTTCGATCTTTCCCTCTATGATATTTCGTATAAATGCGTCATGTCGTAACAAATGGCCCATCATTTTGCCCCTCCTATTTTCAATCGTACTTATAATCGTTCTTTTTTCTCCTACCTTCTTCAGAACGTCCTTTGTTGTTACCATTTCTGTCCAACTTATTCTCTCCATTCTCCTCCAGCACCACATTTCAAATGCTTCCAACCTTTCTCTGTCTCTTTGCGTCAGTGTCCACGTTTCACATCCATACAGTACGATACTCCATACGTATGTCTTGATAAGCCTTTTTTTAACTTTTCTATTCATACCAGATCCAAAAAGCCTTTTTTTATTATTAAAAGCTTGTTTTGCTATTGCAATTCTGGCTTTAATATCGTGACTACATCTGGAATCACTGCTAATAATACTACCTAAATATTTAAAGTTATTTACTTGTTCTATTGCATTATTGTTAAGTTTGATAGGTGTATGTCTGTAAGGTATTTTGGATGTCGTTAGTGTTTTGGTTTTATTTATATTTATTTTTAAGTGAAATTCTTTAAATATCGTATCCATGATGCCCATAAATTTTCCTAGTTTTTCCCTGTTTTCTGCGAATGCCGCAATGTCGTCTGCAAATCTTATAAAGTGTATTCTTTTACCGTTAATTTTTATACCTCCCTGTTCTGATTCTGTTATCTTCCTTATTGCTAACTCTATAAATAAATTGAATATTAATGGTGAAAGTGGACACCCCTGTCTTACGCCTTGTCTTATCTTTGCTTTTCTTTTTTCTTCTCCTAACTCTATCACAGTTTCTTGTTCTCTATAAAGCTCATATATGATTCTCCTTTCTCTGTAATCCACACCAGCTGTCTTTAGAGCTTTCATCATTATTTTCCAGTTGACTTTGTCAAATGCTTTTTCTAGGTCTATAAAAGCAATGTGAGTGTTAAGTCCTAGTTCCAGACGTCTGTCAGTTATCATACGCAGTGCCAGAATTGCCTCTCTTGTGCCTTTGTCTTTTCGGAATCCATACTGATCGTCGCTCAAACATTCTTCTATTTTTTGACGAATTCTATTTTGTATAATTTTGAGTAATATCTTAGATGCCTGTGATATGAGACTTAAGGTTCTATGCTCTTCACATTTCAATGAGTTAGGTTTTTTGGGTAATGTTATTGTTTTGGTTGTTTTGAAATCCATTGGTATCTTTCCTGTCCTGTACATATCCCTTGTTAAATTAAATAGTTCTGTTAATAACTGTTCACATTCTGCATATTTAATCATTTCTATATATATACCATCGTCCCCTGCGGCTTTTCCATTTTGTATGTTTTGTAATGCTTTGTCAAATTCTAACCTCAAAATGTCTGGTCCCAACTCACATTCCTCTACTTCGTATTCTTTTTCCATGTCATTTTCATCTAATCCTTCTCCTTCATAAAGTCCTTCTATATACCTTTTCCAGCGCTCCACTATACTTTTGTTGTCTATTAGTAATTTACCTTGTTCATTTAAAATGGTTGTGCTTTTTGATTTGTGTTTGTTGTCTAATTTCTTGATAATTTTATATGCTACATCGGTTTTTCCCTTTTTCATTAAGCAGTCTATTAAGTTACAGTCGTTTTCTATGTCTTTTGCTTTCTTTTCTCTACATTTTAAAGTTATTTTGTTAGTTAAGATTTTATATTTTCTTATGCTTTCATTATCGGTTTTGTTCCTGATTTTTCGTCTCTCTATTATTAAATCAATTATTTCAGCGTCTAACCATTTCTTTCTAGCTGCAACTTTTTCATGTTTTATACATTCATTCACACTGCTCTTCAATATATCTCTTATGGTGTTCCACTTATTATCTATATTATTTTGTATACAACTATTCTCTTTAATATAATTTGTGTTATTTATTTTTAACTTGTTTCTTATTTTATTACTATATTGCACACTATATTGACTTTCCTTATTTCTTAAAATATTGAGATCTATATTCTTTGGTTTGTTTTTCCTTTTAATTTTTTCTACTTCAAATCTATGTTTACTTATAAGCAAGTTATGGTCCGTATTTAAATCAGCGCCTGGTAATGTCTTGCATGTGGTGACTTGATGTTTATCTTTTCGCTTTACTATAATGTAGTCTAACTGTGCAACTGTGTGCACTTTAATTGGCCCAGTAAGTATGTATTTTTAAGGATAAAGACGGACTTTCATTCAATCTGTTAAAAGGCTCGGGTTTTAGGGTCAGCAACGTGCGATTGATACCCCTGGTGGTGCTAGCGTCCATAGGCTATTGTAATGTTATAATTAGGCGGGATGTACGCTTTTTGGCACCTTAGTGGTACAAAAACAGTTCGCAACCAGAGGCCATGAAGATGAAAATAATTGTACCTAAAATATCTAAATGCATGTGTGTAATTGTTTAACATTTCGCTCATGTTTTTTTTTCGTACTTTAAAAAAAGTAATATTATTCATGAATACACTTTCATCAAAATGAATGCTACCCAATTGTTTTTTTATCCTGATTTCAGACTGAATAAAATAATCACTAGTTCATACCTGTTTCAGGAAAACATAGCTCAGACCCGGTCTGTACTACTGCGAAGGATTTTCACTGTATCAATGATGTTAAAGGTAGGTCTAATCATCTAAGAAGTCACAGTAAATAAATGACATATTTTAATATATTTTATTTTGTTTATTGCGATGGCTTCGAACAAGTAAATATCGCTTTGTATTTCTTTAAACTTCCTTGGTTTAGTTTCCCTCCCTCACTTTGACTACTTAAAACAAATGACTTAATTTATAACAAGCTTATTTCTTTTAACAGTCAATACAGCTATTTTATTCATACGCAGTCGAAGTTCTTTCCAATTATTTCATTAAATTGTTTTAAGGAAATACTTATTATATTAACCAATTTATATTTACTTGCAAAAGCGAAAGTTGAGGAGCAATTAATATACGCATATTACGCAGAGTGTGACGAGCACACCAAGCCATCTGAGGCTACATCGTGCCATCCCGCTTGCAATGACGTCATATACGTCAGCCAAGTCTTCTACTCTGACTTCACCAAGGACCTTGGCAGCGGTAGGCACTGGGGAGACCCAGCACCGTAAGTACTGACCTGTTTACTAGAGTTTAAGCTTCTTTACTAATAGCTGAGCTAATATGTTCTCTGTGCAAGTCAAGAGTGAAATGGCGCTGTTTACCTACCCCGGAAGGAATTTGTCGTGATTATATGTATATGTACATACAAACACACAGTATATACCTGCTATGTTATTGCGTACCAGTTTTTGCCTGCGAAATCACCTGCGTAGCGATAGGATAGATTGTTTTTCGCTAATAGCTCAGAGTAGATATTACACTTGCTTATAGTGTAGTTTTTCATTTGTTTTTAAATCAGTACAATAGTTCAAGAGAATACTCCTCAACAAACAAACCAGTTTATAATGTTACTAGCGACCTGCACCAGCTTCGCACGGGTATAGTTTAATTTGAAACTTTGGTGGATGAACATTTTCTTTCATACAAACCGCTGAAATATCGAACACTACAAAAAAATCAGCAATAGCGGTCGAGCCGTATTCACGTGGCCGTGGCATCTTTCAAATGTGCAGCAGCTATTTAAATTTTGATACGAATATGACCATAAAAAGAGAAATATTGTTTTACCTGTGGAATGTTAATTGTCTATAATATAAAAATGAATCGCTGAATGTGATGCTAAGCGTAAATCTCGAGAGCAGCTGACCCGATTTCACAAATTTTTAGAATATTCCTTGAAGTACGAGGATAAAAAGGACCGTCTTTAGACTTTTAAAAACGGGTAGACAAAATATTTAATAAATGTCAAATATCCGTGCGAAGCCGGGGTGGGTCGCTAGTTATTAATATAAATAAGTATAATAAAATTATATTCCAGAGGCGAAGTGACTCAAATCAACGTCCATTTCTACGACGATATATTCTTGGGTCAGCACCGTCATGCGCAGTACGACGATTATTATTTCGTTGGTAAGATTATTTGTAAGATTCAACTCATCTACATTTTGAATACTTTTTTTTATACAAAGGTGTGACCATACCCTATTACGTTAGTTACTTCTCGTGTCTATACTAATATTATAAAGCTGAAGAGTTTGTTTGTTTGAACGCGCTAATCACAGGAAATACTGGTTTGAATTGAAAAATTTTTTTATCGCAAGATGACCATTTATAATTTCCACATTAACCGCTATTAAGTAAATGGGTATTAAATGAAAAGCCTAGAATAAAAGCTTGTTTAATCAAAATCTCTATCAGGCTCTAGCGCCATCAGGTCCCAAATTAAGATCAAAACAGAACGTAACGTCATCTGCTACTTGAATGAAAATGAAAATTATTTTCCTAATTTAGGTCTGATGAGCCACTTACGAATGTCTATGTGTGTGTACAGATGCTTTATTTCGCGAAGTCCGCTCAGCCATGGTTGTAGTAGTGAAGTAATGAAGAGTACCGACATTATTGGAGCTCATATATATTTTTTATTTATTGTTTTTTTTTTTACATTTTCGTATGGCACTAGAGGCCGCCGTCCCATCACGCCGCCCTAACGCCGGTACTGTCTGTAAACCATTCCAGGTGCCATTGGTGGTCTTCTCAGCTTATTCCTCGGCTTCTCCATCATCAGCGTCGCGGAGTTTGTGTACTTCGTGACTCTTCGACCAGGATATATTGTGCTGAAGGAAGCTTACTCTAGATCTCATTAACTAATTAAAAATATACACTTGTGTCGATTATGTTGTAAAAAACACTAAAATAATTTGACAGGACTAAAAAGTCTTGCTATCCCTTTCTCATGTGCTTGGTTAAATAAGGAAGGCAAGTTTAGTTTAATGATTTCGAACGACATAATTGGCAACACTGTTATTATCAGTTTTAAACCCCCGACGTAATAAGGGGGTGTAAACTTTAACTTGTGTAAACTTTAGTTAAACGTGTGTATGGGTGTCTGTTCGTGGCATTGTAGCTACAAAACGGATAAACCGAATTTAATTTAGTTTTTTTTTATTTAAAAAGTGACTTAATCGAGTGTTCTTAGCTATGATTTGTAGAGGATTTTGAGTCGGGGGTGACTTAAATTTGTAATTTGAGTTGGTATAACTGTTGTTACTTAAGATTGTGCGGGTTCTCTTCCGAATAAAAAGTTCATTGCTTTACGTCATGTGTAAGCCTTGTTTCAGTTTACTTAACTATTACAATTTTAAATGTCCCTTAATAATACATTCACGCCTACTATTTACGCGTGCCACGGCTGGAAAGACAAGTTTGTATTACCTACTAATCCGGTTTTGGTTGCTACGTTGCTTTCGTAGCCTAACTAGATAGGTCAAACATTTTTATAAAGAATTCTTATATTCGGACATGTATGTGAAATGAGATCAGTGCCGGTAGCAGGAACATTTCTCGACTACGTAAGCGAAAACAAAACTCGCGAAATGTCATACTAATTTTTAATTCCACTTTTCACCGCCGCAGCGCTGTTCATTTTTTAATACAAAAATAGTCGAAGGCGATACGAAAACGTTGTCGCAACTTATTCACGCTCGCGCTACTGAAAGGATTCACTTACAACCTACCACAGAGTACATAACCACTACGTTTTACAACCTACCTAATACCTCAGAGTAGATTATATACCTAATACTTTCGCTACAGATTATAAAGTTTACAATTTATTGCATGTCAATACGATGTCAACCGTACGCCTACCAAGCGGGAAAAATCCTAGGTCTGTGGCCTACCGACTAGCGTAGCGGATGAATTCTCTTGGGCCTACCGTCCCCAACCGTAGACTGCGTAGACCGTAGAGGGACTAACTCCCTCTACGGCCTAGAGAATACAACCGCTACGCTAGACTCTACGGCGTAGACCCAAGAGAATACAACCGCTAGCGTAGACTGAATACGTCTACGTTCTACACGTCATAATATAGACATAGATTCGTCATAATTCACCTGACACTGACAAACATAAAGGCAGCATACCACAAACTTTGGATAGAACTTTACACGTAAATTTTAAGGCGACCATGTCCAACGAATACCTCGGTTGCCCCTGTGGGCTGGACAGCCTGAGGTCAATGAACGATAGGCTCAATGTCCAGGTGATAGAACAGGTCAATGACACCCAAGAACTGGTGATGATGAACAACTTTGCACACGAGGTCAACGAGTTCCAGTTCAAGAAGAGTTTGCAGGATAGGTGAGTTTAGAAATAGCCTGCGTGATCCTATAAGTCTTTTCCGTTAGTTTTCTTTTGTAGTGAGAAAAAACCATTCGTGGTGGTAGGCATGTGGATTACAATAAGTGTAGTAGCAGATGATATGTAATAAACTGGTGAAGTGTGAGTTGGACTTACGAACCAAGGGTTCCGTACCCAACATAACATATTTGCATTATGTATTTTATTACCTAAGACTTTTTCGTTTAACTCATGCTCAGTACAGGATTACTTAGCGCCAGTCCGATTCACTCATCACTCATTCAGTATTTCTTAAGTCTACTTTAGTTATCACAATCATACAATGTGCTGTTTTTACAATAGCTATAAAGAGCTAATTTAAAATAGTTGTAAAGCACATTCTTGTAATGGACACTTTAATTTTGTAACTTTGACATAATATGAATGTACTCATATGTCATTAGGCTTACTTCCGAAGCAAAAAGTGAAGTCACTCCTTATTCAAATCGGCCACCAGACATCGCAACGTTACGGTGCAGAGTTTCCTATATTATACTAGATTATGCCTGTGGCTTCGCTCACGTGGTTCTAGATAAAGATAGCCTATGTTCTACCCCAGATTATAGTCTATACCATTGCCAGATTTCCTTAAGATCCGTTCAGTCGTGAAATGGTAGCTAACAAAAAAGGTAGCTAACAAAAAACTTGCGCGCCGGTACGCATACTTTAGGTATCACACGGTAGTTTAATAATGTTTTTAGTGACTTGTACCTTGCACCTTGCATCTTTCTCCGCGACAAAGGACTTGACTCACTATTAGTGTTGAAATTAATAAATAAGTATTCTTTACACATATGATAATACATAAAAATCTAGAATTTCAGATATAGCATCCTGGCGCTGGGTGTTAGAAGACCTGTCGAAGCGTCTCGACGAAGCCATCGAGTCTCTCCGCTACGAGCACAATGCACTCAGGGTCGTTATCCAGAGAGTGCAGGAGGAGATCGACGTGCATTCCCGAGACGGGACCAAGCCTGGAGCTTTAAGTCCTATGACTGATAGTGTTGAGGAAGCAATCATTCAGGTACATACTTAAATACGGAGCCGTGGAGGCCTGTTATCCCAGCGACGCAAGTTCGAATCCCACCGGTCTGTACCAATGAATGTTTTCTAACTTAGATGCAGGGATTAGTCGCACCACGAACTTTACGGTAAAGAAAAGATCATGAAGGAACCTGCATACGTTTGAGGAGATATTTGTGCCTAAGAGACGGCGACGGACTCACCGTCTGTCACGTTGCTTGGCACGTGTCACTTTTCACGTCGGTGTTGTAGCACCTCTGCCTACCTCTTCGGAGACCCTTGTGGGAAGGCGTGAAGATATATTAAATTCATACATACATACCATCACGTGAAGTCCGAGAGCAAAAGCAGAGGATGCAGAGCGCAATTTCACTCTTGACTTTTTGCATCTTCTACATTCATAAATCTCCTCATTTATGCCTGCCGAGTACTCTTTACCTTTCCGTTATTGAGTACCTTAATTTTCTTTTCAGGAGTTCAACTTTTTACGAGAACAGAAGAAGAAATTTGAATCGATGATCTTAGAATTGGACAAACAAATAAAAATTATAGAGAAAACCAATAAGAAAATTAGCACAGACGTTCTGAACAAGCAACATGCATTGTCGATAGAAGAGGCATGTGCCAATATCAACTTGAACTCTTTAAGTCAAGTCGAAGTTGGAAAGAAGAAGAAAAAACGGTGCGTAAACAGCATTAAGCGCTTAAGACTGAATGGATTTCGAAAATCACACATCCCGATTTATTTTCAGACTCGCACCCATATCAAAATGGGAGAATCGATGTTTGTCATTAAAAAGGATTGGATTGAAGGCGTTGAGCAACGCAGTTATTACAAGACAACAGGTTAGCGTTTATTTTTGTATGACTGAAGACAGAGCTATTTTCATGCCGGTTCTACCCTGGTGGCAAAGTAGTACCGACGACATTCGTAAATGCCTTATTAGGGCCTAAGCTGAAAAAATATATATTACAGTTCATTTTCATTACAAAGGTAATTGAATCATATTTATTACGTGAAGTTACAGAACCCTCTTTAAACTCGTTTATTTAGTAGTAGTAGGTAGCCGCTCGCTCACTATGGGTAGTTAGGCAGGGACGGACGTAGGTATATCCTTAGCAGCTTTTGAAGTTGAGCAATTCTGAGAGACAGATACAGGTTCTTGAATACTATGCCTTAGGTACGAGGAGCTAGGGTCCATCTGTCGATAGCAGCACAGGCTTACGCATCACGAGTGGACGCCGCGCTTCGGCGCCGGGCTCACTCCAATAAGGTCAAGCTGCAAGACCTGAGTTGGCAGAAGGAAGAGGTTGGTATGGTGAAATTTCAATACGAAGTTTTTTGTCCATGTGTTTCTGATTTGTAATTGTAATAGAGCTGTGTCGAATCCGCAACTCATAAATGACACAGATGTCACATCCAATCACTCCTTGATAGAAATATCTAACTTTGTTATAAAAATTGTCCTACCATTACCTAATGGTAGAACAAATGAAATCACGGTTTCTGCTAGAGGCAATACGATGTTTAAAAAAACAACTGCTAACTTGTAAACTAATTTTTCTAAGAACACAATCATATAATTGTTTGATTAAGTGACCTAATACAGTATCGCATATCACACACTGCTAACTTAAATTCACAATGTACCTACAGGCAATGCGAGACCTGAAATCATTACAAGATGAGCTGACAAGCACAGAACAGAACATAATGGAGACCATGGAGCAGCAACGGATAGTAGAAGCGAGGATTGCAGACCGAACCTTCAGGCCGGCAGGGGAGCTGACGAGGGACGACGTGGACAGAAAGCTGAGGGACGAGCTCGCGCGACTGAAATGCTTTGGCAAGCAGTTGAGGAGCAACCATCAGAGAATTCTGTGGGATATCCAAGTTTATAATAACAACAGGCTTTTACTCACGGCTTCGCCCGCATGGTTCTATAATGATATTATCTACTCTGAGATAATGATATCCTATGTCTTTCCCCAGGTTATAATCTGTCTCATTGCCAAATTTCATTACGATCCGTTCAGCCGTTTAATCGTGAAAAGGTACCAAACAAACAAACAAAGTTACTTTCGCATTTGTAATATTTATATGGATTTGTAAACAGAGCCGTGCGTGGTGACCCGAATGTTTTACTAGCCGCTTTTCATTTGAAGTAACCGTGGTGCAAACCCAGTACAGATTATATACTTAACAAGTATATGTTTAATGAAAGGTTTTAATAAATATTTGTAAGACCCGGTACAGGTAGGTACAAATAAATAAATAATGCTTGGACATTATCACACAGCGCCATCTGGTCCCAAACTAAGCAAAGCTTGTACTATGGGAACCAGTAGCTGATACAATACGTATATACTTTTTTTTTGTAAATACATATATATAATACATACCAAACACCCAAACGCAAGGCAAACATGTTTGTCACATAAATGTTTGCCCTGGCGGGAATCGAACCCGCGACCTCTAGCGTAGCAGTCAGATATACTAACCACTAGACCAGCGGTCTCGTCAAATATTTATTAATAATAGTTCACCAGCTTTGGGTGAAAGAAATCTTAGTGAGGGGACCGTTAACACTTCAGAGAATAAATTCTACAAAGTTGAAGACCTCTAATCCCTGGGCCCGCGAGCAATAGGTATATCTAATTGTCAACAGCAACCTGGCTAGTCTCCCAAACAAAATAGTTCAGGTTGGCAATCGTTCTAACCCAACGTGGCTAGTTGCCAGATGCACAACCAGTACCTAGGAACATAAATAGGTAGCTTATAGGTATATTTCTGTCTTCTATACCTCGCTCGTTGGCAGCACTCAACACTCTTGGATTCAAGTGTTGATTTGTTTGTGGAAGGATGGAAGAACTTTCGTTGGCATGTTTGAAGTTTGCTGAGAGGAAATGAATGTTTGGTTTCTGGATTAGTATAATTGGCTCTGCCGTTCTAATTATTTTTTTATTTTACAGTTCCCTACAGAGTGAATTATCGGATTCTATAGCAAGGCTCGACTGCTGTTCCGAAGACATCAGGAGGGTGATTCAGCTCGACGATGACAGAATAAGGACACGTACGGGAGAAGAGCCACAGGTACAAAATACTGGTGTGGAGACTGTGGTAGCTACTGTGTTGCCAGAGCAAACCCCGCCAGTCAGGGCCGATGCTCCTCTTACATGCATCTTGGAGGAAGACGAAGAAGACGATTATCCTTTCGACACTTGACATTTTGTAGTGATCTTCCATCTCTGTCTGATTAGTTTTTAAACAGATCAGTAATTAAAATTGTTGTGGTCGATACTTTCGCTTAGCTATTATTTCACGCATTATTGCCATATTCTTAATAATGGAAAGAAATTGGCCAAGTCCGAGTTGGACTGGCAAACCGAGGGTTCTGTACTAAAAAACAAACAAATAAAAAATGAAACAAGCATAGCACACCCATTTGGCCCACGTGGTAAAACGGTTACCGTAGCCTGTGCGCGTTTGCAATGGATAAATTTGCAATAGGGGATTTGTGGTTCCAATTAATAATATATCCCTAGGCTATTGCACCAACTGCAAGTAATAAGTTTGCAATACTACGGAACCCTAAAAATTAAGTGTAGTCTCCCCATGTACCTCCGTGATATTATTTTATAGTCTAACTACATAACAGACTACACAATCACGGAATTAAGAATACATTAAATTCATCTCAATAATGAGTATAGATAGCACTGTAATGTAACAACCACATATTTGTTTTAAGATAATGTTTATTTCGGAAACGTTAGTTAACTAACCATCATAACAATATCACAAGCAGTTCAAATAATTGGTCCAATCCTGAAACAATATTGTTTTTTTCAATTATGTAAGATTCTGCATTAATTTTTAGAACTATTATTACAAGGATTACCAGAGTAAAATAAAAGTAATCCTGTTAATGGCTTGTATTTATCAGAATTGGATTTCTTAACACATAGCAAAATAAATAGTAACATTTATAGATACAGTGACATACATGTAAAAAGTACCTAAACATAATGTGCTTTAAATTAATCAATTATTTGTATAACACACAAAACAATCATTTCTCTTTTTATACAACATTTTTTTTAATGGAGATATAAAAATTCTGTTGCTGGTTACATGTCCTCTTAATAAATAGTTTGATTACATTAAATTTGATATATGTAGGTATGTAACTTATGCAGACCAATATTTTGTTTACAAATAATTTTCAATACAATACATATTATGACATATAGACATATTACGTGCTTTTAACCACAAATTACCGAAAGGGCAATGTATGTGAGTATTTTATGTAGTTTTCTAATCAATTGGTACAAATATCACCAATATAATTATTGTTTCAATTCCATTATTATATAAAAATCACATGCAACATTAAACCAAAATAAAATTGTTTACTTTAATAATTTAACAGTCAAATTTGAACAAACTAAAAGGTAAAAAACCTACTTTACTTTAAATATTACAATCAATTGATATAAACAAGACAAAGTGAAAATGTGACTGGAACCATAAATGCAAGTTACTATAAATCCCAATAGTAACACAAATTTCAGTAATAGGTGAATTTTAGATATGAAATTGATAAACCTAATCAGGCTTAGAAAATAACAGTTATTGTCTTCTGCTTTACAACAGAAACTATAAACTAAACTGATTTAAATGTGAGATGCTATTAACATGTTCCTCTATGTACTGTGCAGTGCATGCAATGGGGGTGTGGCATTTGTTGCAGAATGCATTGATCTCATGCTCATTAGCTAAGTAGGCCTCCAGCGATATATCCTGGTTGTCGATCAAGTCCTCCATCTCACTAAACCACTCGACATGCTGTTCATCATCATCTATATGATCTAGGATGCTCTGGATAGTGTTTTCTATATAAACATCACAGATCTTGCACCAGACTTCATCATCATTGTCAACAGAGAATATACCATTGAGTGGTTTTAACCGTTCAGTTATCTTGGCTCTATGGGTGAGGCTGTTCACGTGATTCTCTATACTTTGTAGGGAGCATGTGATGTTGCTGCTACATACCTCACAGAACACGTCGTCACTCTCCGACGAGAGGTACCCGTCGAGGATTATGAACTCACCGTCGATTAAATCGTCCATAGCTGCGATCCAGTTCGCGTGGTCCTCACTATCGATGTGCAGGGAGACTGACTCCTCCTCGGGCAAGTGCCGGTTACAAGGCTTGCAGTACAACACCTCGTTGTTGAAACTAATTCCATTTTCTCTCATCAGCTCTATGTTCTCCTTGTGTTTCGTTCCGTTTGTGTGCTGTTCTATACATTTGTTCGCTTTCGGTATGTATACTCCGCAAAATACACAACGTACTCGTGTTTTCGAGTTTGCGACTATTCCGTACAGTAGCCCAGTTTTCATGGTATCGACTTTTTTATATAATATAAGTATAATATAAGTTGACTATTGTTCAAAATTACTTAAAATTTCGCGAAATTTCCTAAGATTGGTGTGATTTGATTGATTGACAGTTATGTACCTAACATTATTAACATTATTTATTTATTTAATGGCAACACAAAAAAGTACATTTCGTATTTTGCCAATGTCAAGTAGATAATAGAGAGGATCCTCTTGGCAACGTCGTACGGTGGGATAACCACCAAGAAGGTTGGCAACGTCCTTCCTGACAGTCTATGGACTTCATTTCACCAATCACCAGAGAAAAATCTTCATTTTGATAATTCACAATATTATTTGATTTACTTTTGTTGAACACGTCGTGGAATATTTATCACATTATACGTTGCCTATTTAACAAAATAAACATCACTGTATCTCACATAATACATTAAACAATATCAAGACAAGATCAAGACAACATTTTCCTTTGATTGTCAAAATTGAAGTCGTTATGTACCTATTTTCTTTTGGGTTTGATTGAATTTGACAGTTGTTATTTATTTGTTCGTTCTTTTTTTTTCCTGCAGCAATCAATGGTTTTTAAAATTTGTATGTGGCAACTAAAGTACATTCAGACTTACATTCTCACATAAACCTATGAACTTCTCAAAATAAAAAAACATATTCAATTTGTAAATATTTTAAGTACATACACGAACAACAACAGCTTGCTTTTTATACCATTACCTATTGCTTTACACTTCTTTACGGTACCTAATGGTAGAATCTGTAAGGGTTGTAATTTTCATAGTTTTAAAGTAAGTGTTTACCTTAATAGCTCTTTACTTTGAAAACGAATGCCTGTATTTAAAAAAAAACGTTAATGCACGGGGATTCCCGTGTGTATACAATGTAAATTAACGCAAACAATTTAATTGGGTGCATTATTATATTTTTATTTCAAGTAATGTACAAGAATTAGTTAGGTTCCAGATAAGGATTAGATTAGATTGCATTCAGTAGACTAGTATTACCTACTAGCAGATAGTAGACTAGCTACTACTTTATTTCATTGCTGAAAAGTTTAAATGTCTGTAAACACTGAAATCATATAATAAACACGTTATGGTTCTGTATTAATAGGTATATTTAAGCTTTATTATGTTTTTTGCCTTCAATATGCCGCCCCAGATTGTCAACATTGCAACCAACTACTATAGAGCATTTGAGACATGATGCCTTATCCTCCTTTGGATCTGTTAAATATTTTTCAATTGTTATATTCTGGCCATTGATTAATCTCAAAATTTTTCCAAGTTCTTTCTTATGATTGGGGTCACTATCAACATGTTCCAAGATTATCTCCACATAGTTCTCAAAGTAAACTTGGCATATTTTACACCATAGGTGATCATTGCTACCTTCAACAGAAAATATGCCATTAAGGGGTTGAACAACAATTGAACGGGCCCCCTTATGTGTGTTGGAGTCTATGTGATGGTGAATTGTTTCCAAATCAAATTTGATGAAACTGTTACATATCAAGCAGTGGGCCTTACAAGCATCATCAGTTAATAGTTCAGGCAAAACAATCAAGGTCCCATCATTTTCAGTTTTTACTTTTATTGAATTTATAATCTTTGTATGCAATGAACTTTGTATGTGCTCCAATAAATAGTCCATATTGTTTATAGCATCTTTACAAATATTGCAGTGTAGTCTCTCTTGTTTGAATACTATTCCATTTTGAATCATGAGTCTTCTTACAAATAACACTTTATGGTTCCTTTGATTAATGTGGTTTTCTATGCTGTTAACATTGTCAGGGACTTGTGCATTACACAAAATGCAACTGGTTTTACTTGTAGCATCTATTACAATATCTTCGTAATATGCCATCATTGAAATTGAGCTGCAGTTTCACGATTATTGACAAAAAATAACTAGGCACATCACATGTAACTACCATGTACAACCAAAATATAAAGCTTTCAGTTGTTTTCTTCAAGACCCCTTACCAGCAAATGTTTACTGAAAGAATAAAACAATTTATCACTTTTATAATATTTAAGAAAGCTTATAGAAAGCTGCTTGTCATCAAGCCTTTTTTGATTAACTACTAGCTTACATCTTAATTTCAAGCGTTATATACTTGTCTATGAGTTAATATTATTTTTTAGTGTTATCAATTGTTTTTTATATATTATTTTGCGAAATAGGTATCCATGTTAAGTTAGTATTTGAAATGTAAGCTTTATTTAATTCTTTTGCTTTTAAAAGAGTGATTGCTGAGTTTCTTGCCAGATTCTCCTCAGCAAAACCGACCTTCTGAATCCGGTGGTAGATTCTGACGATTTGAAAGTGCTTGTCTGTAAAGTCTAGTCAAATAAAGATCTTTATGAATTTGAATTTATATCTATACTTAAATTATAATATTATAAAGAGGAAAGTTTTGTATTTTTGTGGGTTTGTATTGAATAGGCTCCGAAACTACTGGACCGATTTCAAAAAATATTTCACAGTTAGAAAGCTACATTATCACTGAGTAACATAGGCTACCTATATATTATACTAGCTGCCCGCCCCGGCGTCGCACGGGTAGACAAAATAAGAAATAAGAAAATAAGAATAAGAAGCCGGGGCGGGCCGCTAGTACAACATAAAGAATTACTTAAAAAAATAATTACCTTGGCTTTGTGACGAGATATTTTCCGAATGGCACACTTTTGCAGTATAATCCTCACTTTTTATAGTTTTTTGATGGTCTAGCAAGCCAGAAAACTTGTTTTCTTCATGTTTTGATTTGTTTGTAAAGTGTAAACTGAGATAGGTACATAACTTTATTTAGTAAAAGAAAATATAAAGTTTGTTGTTGTAGATAGGTAGTTTTTTTTTTTAATTTATTTATTCATGACATGGAAACCAGTCCTTCAGTCGCATACTTATTACAGATAGGTAGTTCTTGCTCGTTCTCACAGAGTACGTATCTAGCGTAGCGGCTGTATTTAGTGGTTATGTACTCTGTGGTTGTATTTTCTTGGAGTACGTAACTTCTATGGTTTTGTGATGTTTTGTCTTCTTCTTCTTCTTCTTCCTAAGTATGGCAATCAATCCCTTCAGGGACTATTTTTGCCAGTGTCGAGTGTTAGAGAATTTTCATGTTGCAAAATTTCTCGTGTTTGCCGCATTAAAAAGCCTAGTGTCATGCATTCTAACGCCCAAAGGAGTTTCTGGAGACAACCCACGGCAGTAGCAGATCGTAACACGCCTTTGGATTAGAGGTAACCTATTGACCAAAATGATAAATCACTTAACCCAAAAGTCGTATTATGGCATTATTTCCAATGCTCCTATAAATCAGTCACTAAATGAAACTTTACTGCACATATCGACACCGAAAATACACATTAAAGATCACTATAACACAATTTACGACACACTGGAAAAAATCTCAACTGCTCCGCCCGATTCCCGCCAAAAACTCTGATGTTTTGTCATTCATACCCATTAGACCATTTATTTTTCTACCTTACTTAATGTCTATGGTTGGATTTGTTGGTGCGGGTTGGTGTAACGTGGGTTTTGATTTTTATTACAGTTAAACAGAGTACATAACCACAACGTTGGGAGTTTTTGGCGGGAATCAGGCGGAGCGGTTGAGATTTTTTCAGTGTGTCGTAAATTGTGTTATAGTGATCTTTAATGTGTATTTTTGGTGTCGATATGTGCAGTAAAGTTTCATTTAGTGACTGATTTATAGGAGCATTGGAAATAATGCTATAATACGACTTTTGGGTTAAGTGATTTATCATTTTGGTCAATAGGTTACCTCTAATCTAAAGGCGTGTTACGATCTGCTACTGCCGTGGGTTGTCGCCAGAAACTCCATTGGGCGTTAGAATGCATGACACTAGGCATTTTAATGCGGCAAACACGAGAAATTTTGCAACATGAAAATTCTCTAACACTCGACACTGGCAAAAATAGTCCCTGAAGGGATTGATTGCCATACTTAGGAAGAAGAAGAAGAAGAAGAACCACAACGTTTATACTTTAGTTATGTCATGCAAATAGCGTAGCTTGCGTACAGGAGCTTGTATTCTCTTGATGTAAGACCATAGATAATAAATCTATGTGCGAGATTGTCTATTGTGAAAATTATTAGTCACTGTCAGAACTAAAAAACCTACCTTCAAGCTTCCTTCAAGTAGTTTTGACATTGGCGAAATTGTGGCAACCCCGCAGAAGCCAATCATTAAAAGCTCGTCGCATTAACTTAAAGAAGAAGAAGAAGAAGATAAAGTTGAAGTTGAACTTGACACTTATCTGTGTGTTGTATTGGTTTTCTTTTCTTGTTTGACCATTTGTTGTTATAACAAGAAAGAACCTAATGAAATTTGTTTCAAAAGACGAATAATTTTATTTCTAAGTGAAAATTAATACGGAAATTTCGATTTAATATGTCGGCAGACTCCGACATTGAATCGGATACTTTGGAAGATGTTGCCGAAGTTATGGATGGACTGTCGGTAAGTAAAAACCATTTATTTCTTATAAAAAACGTTCTTAGATCGAAGAATTTTATATAATGCATCATTGCATTATCGTCTTAATTTAAGCTGGTCACGTTACCGTATTTATAGCCATTATATTTATTTCCTAACCTATTTGCAGAAGGATCTCCGAGAGTTATATTCATTCAGGGATCTATTTTTCGAGAACCATCCCCTTGAACTGGCTACTGAGAAGAACAAGTTGGTGGAAGAAAAAAAGAATATTCTAGTCTCAAAATTTGAATCCATAGATGGTAATTTTTTTCCCTGTATTTAAATTCCCTTCATCTTCAGTGAGGATATAAGGATGATGCTTGGCACCTATACATTACCTGTATAGGTAACATAGGTAAATTCGGCCTATAAAATGACAATGTTCCATACAAATATTTTAAATGCCTGAGTTAGTCGATTTTTATGCTAAAATACAAATAAGTCATCATTATGTGATTAAACTCAAGGAAGTATTTTCACTCACTTCGAAACAACACAGGTTGTTTCTCTGTGAAGAATCTGACAAGAAACATTAATTACTCTTAAGACACTGAACCTATATGCCTAGAAAACTAGCTCCTTTTAATTTTAATATTTACTTTTCTTTTCAGTGGACACGCAAATACCATTCACTCTACGTGCACAGTTCCTTTACATGAAAGGCCGGTGCTACAACATAAATCCAACATATGATGCCCGAGCTACCCAGTGTCTCAGTAAAGCTGTAAAACTGAATCCGCACTTAGTTGATGCATGGAATGAACTCGGTGAATGTTATTGGAAGAATATGAATGTTAAAGATGCAAAGGCCAGTTTTGAAGGGGCTCTGAAACATGTAAGTATGTACAAAAGTTACATTTAGAACGAATACTGTGTAGAAATCAGCTAGGCTCTATGTAAAAAGTTTTTTTTAATTAGTGGCAGAATTTTAAGGCTTCTTTACTTTTGGTTTGTTTATTATAAGTTAAGTAGTCACATCAATAGGTTTTATTTTATCTCTAAATAAGAATACTGTTCCTATATTTTCTTGTAATAAAAGAATGAAATTAATTAATAACTATATTTCTTATAGGAACGAAACTGTCTCTCTCTTCGTTGTCTGTCCATCATACTGAGACAAGATAGTGGATCTAAGAAAAGATCAGATGCAACTACGGCCATTTTGAAAAGCGTGGAATTGGCTAAGGAGGCAGTATCTCAGGATATAAAAGATGGAGTGTCTTGGACTGTGCTAGGGAATGCATATTTGTGTCAATTCTTCACTGTAGCTCAAGATCCCGCTACATTAAAGCTGTGTATGAGTGCGTACAAGCAAGCTTGGCTAGACCCCATTGCTAAAGGACAGCCGGACTTGTATTATAATGAAGGGATTGTAAGTTTGATAATATTATTATTAGTTTGTAATAAAATAAAAAAACAATGGTAGCTTTTACTTCTACCATATTGCAGTTGTGGATTAACACATTTCCCGAGTGTAGGCTGTTAAATTCTTCTAAACTATATAAATTTGTGGGTTCAAAAAAATCTTTTATAATCAATTTTGGTTGAAATTTAACATATTATATATAAATTTTTTTGGTATATTTATGAACTAATTACTACTACTGAGTAAGCCTGCTTCTATTCCGTGCTATGCTTTGTTTATGCTTACGATAAACAATTACAATTGAACAATGTACTAATAAAATTGTTGGTTAAACCAGGCATTGAAATACGAAGAATTCTATTCTGAAGCGCTAGAGAAGTTCTCGTACGCTTGTCGGTTGGATCCTCCATGGGAGCCGCCGCGAACTGAGCTGGCCCGTCTGAAGCAGTACCTCGCCAGTACTGACGAACTCGTGCGCACGCGGGGGAAGATCAAGACTAAGAAACTAGCGCAGATGGTTCAGGTTGGTATTTGGGAAAGAAAGAAAGAATATTTATTTGCGGAAATAAGGGTTGCAAACGCGCGTGTGATACCCCTGGTGTGGCAAGCGTCCATAAGCTGCGCTAACCGTATACCATCAGGCGGGCCGTATGCTTCTTTGCCACTTTAGTGGTATAAAAAAAATCGGTTACATTGCTTGGTCTGGACAAGGCTTTAACAAAGAAAATATAACATAATCTATTTATGGCATAAATATAGTATAGATAGTCTAGAAATAAATCTACCATATCTAAGAGAAACATATTATCTTGAGGATCTGTAGCTTCAACTTAAAGCAGATGTAGTGACGGAAAAGCTAGTATATTATATTTAAAACCAAAAATTTGATTTGTTTGTTCATTATTTTCTTTTACTATTTAAGGACATCATCCATTTTGGTCCAAATCTGAAAGCCGGCCAACGCATTTTTTACGTATATTCTGTTAGAGCTTGCCGTCTGAATATTTTTTAACTACACAAAAAAAATCTCTATGAAACATGGATGATGTCCTTTGAGATGTGTTTGTGTGAATGTTGTTTGCATAAAAATAACAACGGCCTTTTCTAAGAATGACATCCGTGATAGTTTAACGTACAATACAATTATTTGTTTGTTAACCATATTTATAGTGACAAATAATTCTTGTCAGTCGATAGATGAGAAAATGCTGGGTGTGTACGCTTCAGGCAGTTTGAATACGTTCGGCAGCCGTCGTGACGTGTCCTTGGAGGTGGCGAGGATCGACGCCTTGTCAGAGGGCGCCAATGAGGGAAAGCTTCTCTTAGGGAGGGTGGTCGGCTCCATACACAACGAGAATGCTGTACCCTTGTGAGTATTTTTATTTTATACCACAATGTGGCACACAAGCATATGGCCTATCTGATGGTAAGCAGTCACCGTAGCCTATAGCCGCTAGCAATACTAGGGGTATCACTAATGGGTTGCCAACCATGTTTGTTGATGAGGACTCACTGTGCTAGCAGCATTACTACTAGCCCAGCGTATCCACGTGGAGTACTGGCAACCTTACTTACCACAGAAACACAACACTACATCAAGTAGTGTTATTTCACTGCGGTCTTCTGTAAGGTGGAGGTACAGTCCCCAGTTAGAAACTACCAATTTAGCGATCTTTTCGCTAGAAGTGACGACTTTTGTTTAAGTCTTAGTGGCAAAAAAAAACCGGCCAAGTACCGCCCGGCAAGCGACTGTACTTCCACCTTACAGAGGACCGCAGTCAAATAACACTCTTTGGTGTTGTAATATTGTGTTTCTCCAGTGAGTAAGGTTGCCAGTGGTGACTATCAACATCACTTTCTATTTCACGCGGTACCTCCGTCTATTAGTTACGTACTCTACGACCTGTGCCGGTAACAGCAACATTTTTGACTACGCAAGCGAAAACGTAACTCGCGAAATGTCAAAATTGTCATACAAATTTTTAGTTCCACTTTTCACCGCCGCAGCGCTGTTCATTTTTCAATACGAAAATAGTCGAAGGCGAAACGAAAACGTTGTCGCAAATTATTCATGCTCGCGTTACTGATTGAAACGTAATAGGCCTTACCAACGACTTTACTAGTTATTTTTTAAATTTGCAGCACATTCGCATTGGTGGACGACAGTATGCAGTGTGTCTGTGTGACTGTTTACAACTGGGCTGATGGAAGGGGCGCTATTATCGGGGACTGCGTCGCCCTGCCCGAGCCTCACCTCTCTGTACATCGCCTCGACTGCACCTTAGCTGTAAGTACGACACGCTACACACATGGAATTCACCTCTCTGTACATCGCCTCGACTGCACCTTAGCCGTAAGTACGACACGCTACACACATGGAATTCACCTCTCTGTACATCGCCTCGACTGCACCTTAGCTGTAAGTACGACACGCTACACACATAGAATTCACCTCTCTGTACATCGCCTCGACTGCACCTTAGCTGTAAGTACGACACGCTACACACATGGAATTCACCTCTCTGTACATCGCCTCGACTGCACCTTAGCTGTAAGTACGACACGCTACACACATGGAATTCACCTCTCTGTACATCGCCTCGACTGCACCTTAGCTGTAAGTACGACACGCTACACACATGGAATTCACCTCTCTGTACATCGCCTCGACTGCACCTTAGCCGTAAGTACGACACGCTACACACATGGAATTCACCTCTCTGTACATCGCCTCGACTGCACCTTAGCCGTAAGTACGACACGCTACACACATGGAATTCACCTCTCTGTACATCGCCTCGACTGCACCTTAGCTGTAAGTACGACACGCTACACACATAGAATTCACCTCTCTGTACATCGCCTCGACTGCACCTTAGCTGTAAGTACGACACGCTACACACATGGAATTCACCTCTCTGTACATCGCCTCGACTGCACCTTAGCTGTAAGTACGACACGCTACACACATGGAATTCACCTCTCTGTACATCGCTTCGACTGCACCTTAGCTGTAAGTACGACACGCTACACACATGGAATTCACCTCTCAGTACATCGCCTCGACTGCACCTTAGCCGTAAGTACGACGCGCTACACACATGGAATTCACCTCTCTGTACATCGCCTCGACTGCACCTTAGCCGTAAGTACGACGCGCTACACACATGGAATTCACCTCTCTGTACATCGCCTCGACTGCACCTTAGCTGTAAGTACGACACGCTACACACATGGAATTCACCTCTCTGTACATCGCCTCGACTGCACCTTAGCTGTAAGTACGACACGCTACACACATGGAATTCACCTCTCAGTACATCGCCTCGACTGCACCTTAGCTGTAAGTACGACACGCTACACACATGGAATTCACCTCTCTGTACATCGCCTCGACTGCACCTTAGCCGTAAGTACGACGCGCTACACACATGGAATTCACCTCTCTGTACATCGCCTCGACTGCACCTTAGCCGTAAGTACGACGCGCTACACACATGGAATTCACCTCTCTGTACATCGCCTCGACTGCACCTTAGCTGTAAGTACGACACGCTACACACATGGAATTCACCTCTCTGTACATCGCCTCGACTGTACCTTAGCTGTAAGTACGACACGCTACACACATGGAATTCACCTCTCTGTACATCGCCTCGACTGCACCTTAGCTGTAAGTACGAACCGCTACACACATGGAATTCACCTCTCTGTACATCGCCTCGCCTGCACCTTAGCTGTAAGTACGACACGCTACACACATGGAATTCACCTCTCTGTACATCGCCTCGACTGCACCTTAGCCGTAAGTACGACGCGCTACACACATGGAATTCACCTCTCTGTACATCGCCTCGACTGCACCTTAGCTGTAAGTACGACACGCTACACACATGGAATTCACCTCTCTGTACATCGCCTCGACTGCACCTTAGCCGTAAGTACGACGCGCTACACACATGGAATTCACCTCTCTGTATATCGCCTCGACTGCACCTTAGCCGTAAGTACGACACGCTTCACACATGGAATTCACCTCTCTGTACATCGCCTCGACTGCACCTTAGCTGTAAGTACGACACGCTACACACATGGAATTCACCTCTCAGTACATCGCCTCGACTGCACCTTAGCTGTAAGTACGACACGCTACACACATGGAATTCACCTCTCTGTACATCGCCTCGACTGCACCTTAGCCGTAAGTACGACGCGCTACACACATGGAATTCACCTCTCTGTACATCGCCTCGACTGCACCTTAGCCGTAAGTACGACGCGCTACACACATGGAATTCACCTCTCTGTACATCGCCTCGACTGCACCTTAGCTGTAAGTACGACACGCTACACACATGGAATTCACCTCTCTGTACATCGCCTCGACTGCACCTTAGCCGTAAGTACGACGCGCTACACACATGGAATTCACCTCTCTGTATATCGCCTCGACTGCACCTTAGCCGTAAGTACGACACGCTACACACATGGAATTCACCTCTCTGTACATCGCCTCGACTGCACCTTAGCTGTAAGTACGACACGCTACACACATGGAATTCACCTCTCTGTACATCGCCTCGACTGCACCTTAGCCGTAAGTACGACGCGCTACACACATGGAATTCACCTCTCTGTACATCGCCTCGACTGCACCTTAGCTGTAAGTACGACACGCTACACACATGGAATTCACCTCTCTGTACATCGCCTCGACTGCACCTTAGCCGTAAGTACGACGCGCTACACACATGGAATTCACCTCTCTGTATATCGCCTCGACTGCACCTTAGCCGTAAGTACGACACGCTACACACATGGAATTCACCTCTCTGTACATCGCCTCGACTGCACCTTAGCTGTAAGTACGACACGCTACACACATGGAATTCACCTCTCTGTACATCGCCTCGACTGCACCTTAGCCGTAAGTACGACACGCTACACACATGGAATTCACCTCTCTGTACATCGCCTCGACTGCACCTTAGCTGTAAGTACGACACGCTACACACATGGAATTCACCTCTCTGTACATCGCCTCGACTGCACCTTAGCTGTAAGTACGACACGCTACACACATGGAATTCACCTCTCTGTACATCGCCTCGACTGCACCTTAGCTGTAAGTACGACACGCTACACACATGGAATATTGTATTTGACTAGCTTCTGCCCGCGACTTCGTCTGCGTTGACCTTCAAATCCCAGAGGAACCCGGGATACAAGTATCCTATATGTTAATCCAGGTTATAAACTATATGTGTACCGAATTACATACAAATCCGTTGAGCCGTTTTCATGTGATTAAGCAACATACATTCATACGTACATTACAAATTTTCACATTTATAATATTAGTAGGATACTGGCGCCATCGTCGGGGACTGCGTATTGGATAAATTGTAGTAAAATTACTGAAAATACATACATATAATCATCAACCTTGAAATAAAGCTTATTATTATTATTATTATTATTATTATTATTATTATGTCCCTCACGGGGTAGGCAGACAGTATAGAGCCTCATTTCACTCGTGACTTACACGCCTCTTTTTCTTCTTTGCCACCTTAGTGGTATATAAAAAAATGCATTGTCATCGATCTCGAATACGTGTATATTTTCAAAATTATCTTGTTTTCAAGTCGGTGAAAATGACGTTGTAAGATTCCGTCACATTGATAAATCATACATACTTAAGGTCAAGCTAATAAAAGCGTTCAAAAATCACACTTATCTTCACAGAAATACGACTTCAAATCGATACGTGTGAACAATCCGATGATGCTGCTGATCAACGGTAAGCGTGTAGGACGCAACCAGATCGCGTCCACTCGCGTCTCCAGTACGTACGAGATACACTGACACATGTAGGATGGGTTTGTATGTCTGTGTATTGTTTATAAGCAAGGACCTAATAATAAATAGACTTCTATAACTACTACTAAAACACTACAAAATTCATATACAATACAATTACGACGAGACCCCTGGTCTAGTGGTTAGTATACCTGACTGCTGCGCTAGGGGTCGCGGGTTCGATTCCCGCCGGGGCTAACATTTATGTGACAAATATGTTTGCCTTGCGTCTGGGTGTTTGGTATGTATTATAAGTATGTATTTACCAAAAAAGTATATATGCATTATATCAGCTGCTGATGGTTCCCATAGTACAAGCTTTGCTTAGTTTGGGGCCAGATGGCGCTGTGTGATAATGTCCAAGCATTATTATTATTATTATAATTGCGCGACAGTTTCCGTCTTAAGCCGATAAACTGGTACAAGCAAAATTAAGCTGTGCGGAAATGAGATATGACTTACTTTTGAGTGTATCCAAGTTCAAAGGGGAGTTTCAGACAGTTTTTTCAATGTTATTTTAGACCCGATGTCAATTTATTGTTCGGTCAGTGCTTGTACAAAACGTAGTCGATTAACGGGAAGGAGCTATTCGTTAACTAATTAACTTGATTCTAATGATTTTTAGGAGAAAATATTATCTATATTTTGAAGTATGGAAGTTATCCATCCATTACTTCTCAGCTTGTGCATTTATTATGTTATATGTTTTATATTTGTGTCTGATTGTAATTTTAATGTATCTTTTAAAACCGCAAGGGATTACTTTTACCTACGTCCTTACTGAATAATTTTGTAAATTTATATCTTCACGCCTACAAGGGTCCCTAAGCAGGTAAGCATAGGTGTTACAACATCAATTTTCCACCGAAGATAATTTGGTGCCAACGTGACAGATGGTGAGTCCGTCGCCGTCTCTTAGGCACTACATACGTCCTTGAATTTCTTCTCAGACGTGTGCAGGTTTCCTCACGATGTTTTCCTTTACCGTAAAGCTCGTGGTGTGCTTTATCACTGCACTTAAGTTATAAAAACATTGGGATTCGCGAACTTGGTAAATAATATGTGTTTTGAAACTTATGAAAATGAAAACATACATGCTTGCATTGCATTTATCCTCCCAAATAAACTTATTTATTGATCTTGAAACATGACATTGCAAATTGGACTTTACTAGCATGTAATAAGTGTAGTTGTTGTGTCTTCGTAAACGTTATGTATCCGTTACATAGTTTTGGTCTCACAAACTTTTACCATTAAGAGTTAGTATTAAAACGAAAGGCATAATAAAGTATATATTAGGTCCTTACATATGAAATTGGCGTTTTTCGTACTGGCCACTTTAATCACGAATTTCTCCTCTTTGGTAAGGAATTCCAAATTCAAATTTGTACAGCTATAGACTCATGTATTTGTGCTTCGATGATCGTCATTCATTTGTTTTTTTTCTTCTGTTTTTTTCTGTTTGCGTCACTCATTTTACAAAATGGAAAACCTTAAATATCGCATTATTTACGAGTACGAGTTCCGCCGTGGCACTAGTGCTGCGGAAACAACTCGAAGGGTGAATGATGTGTATGGCGGTCGTGTTGCAAAAGAAAACACAGTTCGTTTTTGGTTCCAACGTTTTCGTTCTGGAAATTTCGACCTGCAGAACAAGCCCCGTGGACGGCCTGAGACTCAAGTTGATAATGAAGAGTTGAAGGCTATTGTGGAAGCGGATCCATCGCAAACCACGTCCGAGTTAGCTGCAGGCTGCAATGTTAGTGATAAAACTGTTTTAATTCACTTGAAGCAAATTGGGAAGATTAAAAAGCTTGAAAGGTGGGTACCTCACGAATTGACTGAAACAAACCGGCAAACGCGCGTCGACTGCTGCGTTACATTACTAAACCGGCACAATAATGAAGGTATTTTAAACCGAATCATTACCTGTGATGAAAAATGGGTTCTTTACGATAATCGGAAGCGCTCAGCGCAATGGTTAGATCCTGGCCAGCCAGCCAAATCCTGCCCCAAGCGAAAATTAACCCCAAAAAAGTTACTTGTAAGCGTTTGGTGGACTAGTGCCGGTATTGTTCATTACAGTTTTTTCAAATCTGGCCAGACTATTACGGCTGATGTCTATTGTCAGGAATTGCAAACCATGATGGAAAAGCTAGCGGCTAAACAACCTAGGCTGGTCAATCGCTCCACGCCACTGCTGCTTCACGACAACGCTAGACCACACACTGCGCTACAGACGGCTACTAAATTAGAAGAACTTCAATTGGAAAGTCTAAGACATCCTCCGTACTCCCCGGACCTTGCTCCAACAGATTACAATTTTTTTCGAAATTTGGATAACTTCTTGCAAGGGAAAAAATTCAACTCCGATGGGGCAGTCCAAATCGCCTTCAAAGATTTTATTGATTCCCGTCCGACTGGTTTTTTTAGTAAAGGGATCAATGAACTACCTATGAGATGGCAAAAGTGCATAGAAAATAATGGTTCATACTTTGATTAATTAAATATATTATATTATAAAATATTCGACTTTTTGTTCCTCCCATACAAAACGCCAATTTCATATGTAAGGACCTAATACTAATTGATTATCGGTATCATTAGGTAGCCCACAAGCATACGGCCCATCTGATGGTAAGCAGTCACCGTAGCCTATATCGGCTAGCAATACTAGGGGTATCACTAACGGGTTGCCAACCATGCTGTTGAATACTTTGGCTGACATTTCGGTGCTAAGAGACATAATATATATATATATGTATATATATGTCACCGGAAGATAATAAGAACCGCAAATGTATAAATTTCCTAGGAAATGTATCAACCTTCGTAGGATTCTAAACGAGAGATTAATTGTATTAATTTACGCCCACATTTTCGCAAATTAATAAACTTACCGAACAAAAAAAACAACCAACGTCTTAGCCTTCTAACCTATCACGGCCATGTCGGACTACAATGTTACAAACGGTGAACGTAAATTAATACAATTAATCTCTCGTTTAGAATCCTACGAAGGTTGATAAATTTCCTAGGAAATTTATACATTTGCGGTTCTTGTTATCTTCCGGTGACATATATATATATATAAGCCCCAAGTATAACTTACGAAGCGATGTGAATTAAGTTAATAAAACATTAAATAATATACTTTGATCTTGGTTTTATTTGTAATATTTTATTATCATAATCATGGAGCTAATATTTTTAATGGCAGCATTTGGTACTTAGTTTTCTACATAGTAATTACTAGGCCTTAAATCTTAGGGGATAAAGATCAAAATAGACTAAGTTGGTAAGAAAGTTTACGATTCTGGTTTGGATTAAAATATACATGTATAAAATTAATAGTGTATTTGCTTAACAATGTTTTCTTAGCTATACTACAGTGGTGACAATCGTAGTAAGTATTAAATACTTGTATCAGGCATTCACTGCTCACCTATTTTGTTTTACATTTAAAATATTTAATGCAAATTACATGAATATTATAAAAAAAAAACTATGTAGATGTTTTTATTAAAATTGAATGAAATTAATTTTACTTAAATTATATAATATTAAATGCATATTAACTTAAAATTGACAATACCGTGTCAAAGGAATTTGCCGTTACGTTTACATAAATTTTCATGTACAATCTGAATTTGACACGTTTGAATATTACTTTCTGGCCTATAAATTAATCGCATGTGCTATCCTCTTCTCTGTTAATGGTCTAAGTGAGACAGAATGTGTACCTTCTTATTTAATTATCGCTATGTGTCAATCTTAATATATCGATACTGTTGTAATGTCGAGAAATGTTGTGTTCCAGAGAAGGATAAACGTATTTTGGTCGACTATGGTTGCAAATTGGTTGCAAATGATTGGTCATGATTGATGATTGGCCATTTGTTACGACGTGACGCATTTATACGAAATATCATAGAGGGAAAGATGGAAGGAAAGCGTCGTAGAGGAAGGCCAAGGATAAGTTACCTGCAACAGATAAAGACGAAGGCTAACGTTATGTCGTACCAAGAGGTCAAAGAGATGGCTAACGATAGAACGGCTTGTCGATTGCTCCACCGACAAGAGACTAGCTCTTAAATATATGATGATGATGATGGTTGCAAATAAATATTTATTTTGTTAACATTTTATAGGACACATCGACCTGTTTAATGTTTCAGGTTTTACTAGTAAGGAAACAGTCCGTCTTTCCTTCCATCTTCCTTATTTAATATGTTATCCAAGCCTAACTTATTCTTGGAGGTAGTTTTACATCAGTGAAAGATTATTTTAAAGTCGGTTCCGTAATTCTAGGGATTACCGCAGCATTATTTTAATTTATAATATTAGCTCTTTATGATATAACAATAATTTTATATAATTATATTTGTAGTATCAATAATTCGAAAGAGTTAAATTAAATAATCTTTATAAGTTATTTAAAAAAAAAGAACAATTGTATATTGGTATATGAGCTGTTTAAGGGTTTCGTACACGAAGGGTGACCAACGAGACTATATTATTACAAGCCTCCACGGTCCATCCGTCCGTCTGTCTGTCTGTCTATTAGCGGGCTGTATCTCATGATCCTGTAATAGGTAGACAGTTGATTCATAAACAGTATTTCTGTTGCCACTATAACAATAAAAACTAAAGGGCTGGTCTATTCCCACTACTTCAGTTGTCCAGTTCAGTTAAACGAACTAGTGTGGTTTTGTTCTCGGTTGTTCAGTTAAAAAATAAACAAGCGATTGAACCTGATTTCATTTATATCTATTCGAACGCCTATTAGCCGAAGCCCTCGCGAGTCCATCTCGCACTTGGCCGGTTTTTACGCATTAACCTCCCAAAGTTGCAAGTCATTCTCGACAATTTCAGCGAACGTGTGTCCTTTGTGCTTGTCCCTAAATAAAGGCCTTAGAGTCTTGAGGCCGAGGCCTAACAGAGCTCCGTTGTCCAACAAATCGTTCAGCTTGTACACTAGTATAGGGTTGTAATGCAAGCGGAGCAGGCTGGGCCGGGAGTATAAGTACTGGCTGTCTCTTAGGTTGCGTTTCGCCCATGTCTCCACCGTTTTATTGCCGCTTGCTATCTGGAATTAAAAAATAAAATAATAATAATGCGGTCTTGGTGTTGTTGCTTTTTTAAATGAAAACTATTCTTAAGGAATTGAAGTCACACTTTGAATATGTATCAGAATTCATCCTGAGCTATGGTTACAGTTTTTTTTTTGGTTGTCACTCAGTCATTGTGACGTCACTCTTATGACACTACCGAACATTATTTATACATTTCGTTGAAGCCTTAATGTATGTATGACATTTTATGCGAACACACAATGGTGCCAATTCTGTTGTTAAAAATTACTAAACTTAACTAATTTGACATGCCATTGCCAAAATATTGCCATCCTTATTTAACCCCGCACATGAGAAAGGGATAGCAAGACTTTTAGACCTGTCAAATTAGTTAAGTTTAGTAATTTTGAACAACAGAATTGGCACCAATCTCGTTTCTATATACGAATACGTATTATAATTTACAGATATTATTCAAATTGACGTCTCGTCAACATTGTCAAGACTTATGGAGTGTTCTTTGTAGTTTCTCCATATAATCGAGTTCTTTCCTTTCCGTCACTGAATACTCTTAAACTTAATCTTACACTCTTCAAACAAATTGTGCCTTTTCTATGTAGATTATCAAATGTTATTTTAGCCCGAGCATGATTGAATTGCCACTACGTATTCGTATCGCCTTCGACAATTTTAGTATGGAAAGATTAACAGCGCTGCGGCGGTGAAAAGTGGAACTAAAAGTTAGTATGACAATTTTGACGTTTCGCGAGTTACGTTTTCGAATAGTTGGTACACATACCCTGATTTCCCCAACTTGCTTGAGGAAGTACGATGAGAAGTAGAAACGTAAGTTGTCAGGCGCCGTCTTTCGACTGTTGCGGACGTTGATGTAGGACCGTAGCATGTTGTAGCCTGTCCTTTTGTACTTGAACACCTGCAATGTTGAAAAAATAAATTTAATTTAATAGAATAGCAAAATTCGTCCTTATAATTAAAGCTGGGTCAATTTAATTTAATAGAATAGCAAAATTTTTCTTTATCTACACTAATCTACATCTACACTTCTACACTCATACTATGAAGAGGAAAGATTTGTATGCAATGAATAAAATTAAAAACTACTGGACGGATTGAAAAAAAAACTTGCCTTTAGTAAGCTAGGTACATTTTCACTGAGTAACATAGGCTATAAAATATTTTCCACTCCTCATGCTCAAAAAGTCCGTCTTTGTAGCGTAAAAAGAGGGGAAATTGATTATCCTGTTCTAGGGGAAAAAGTTTTAATTTTTGTCTGTCATCTGGTACTACATTTAACTTATTATTGTTTATTTTTTATGACATGGATACAAGTCCTTTAGTCGCATACTTAGCTAGTAGTGATACATTAATTATCACTAGGACGTACCCGAACCAAAACATTGCTGATACAAAATATGTTTAATTTATTCGTTGAAGATTAACAGCATCTTAACACTGGTATTGTGTTAGTGTACGACAGAAACTCACCTGATAAATGAAGTTGCCCGTGACATAGGAGTCAATATAATGTGTGCCGTAACTTCTCATGAAGGACCTAATGTGCCCAGTATCGCTTACGTTGAGTCCGTCTATAGCTCTTGTCACGTAGTCTTTCACAGTCACACCTCTTATGTCGTTCAGCTTGACGGTTTTGTGTTTCTTTGTCAGCTTAACCAGGACGTAACAACAGTTGTCTGGCCTCATGTCGTATTCTATGCCAAACGTTCGCATAATTTCGTCGTTTATCCAGTCCCCCATGAACGCTTTCCATGGTTTATCTGCTCTGTAAAAAAATGAGCTTTACGGGGTTATGTAAATTAAAAAGATCTTTTGCTCAAAAATATTATGAACGTTGCCATTTCACTGTGACTTCGCCCGTGTAACAATTCTACTAATATTATAAATGCGAAAGTTCGTGAGTATGGATGGATGGATGTTTGTTACTCTTTCACGCAAAAACTACTCAACGGATTTGGATGAACACAGACAGTTTAAAGCCTGGATTAACACATAGGATACTTTTTTATCCCGGGAAAATTTAAGGTTCCTCTGAGATTCTAAGCTCAACGCGGACGTAGTCGCGGGCAGAAGCTAGTATTCAATAATGTAGCCTGCGTTACTCGGTTATAATATAGCATTCAACAGTTGTTTTTATCGGTTCAGTAGTTTTAGAAATAATTCTTTGAAATCAAAAATCCCCTCTTGCAAACTTACACAATGCAAACGCGCACAGGCTACGGTTACCACTTTTACCACGTGGGCCAAATAGGTGTGCCCTTTGATTATATACAAGTATATAATATGTTTATACATATACAAGTATATTATCAAAGGGGTGTGCCGTATAAGCTTAGATCAAATAAAAAAGGTAGATGTAACTTTGCGAACAACGAAAAGAAGCCGGTTTTTGAAACTTTGTAGTGCGTGGGCAAGGCGTATTTATTTGTATTCGTTGTAGATGTGTGCGTGTAATTGTGTATATGTACACTGCAAGGCGTAATTTCAACCGGCGTCACTGTGTTGTTCGCAAAGTTCCCTCTAGTTTTAATTAAATAAAAAACCTTACTCACCCTTCAATCTTGAAATTTTGAAAGTACACGTTCATTAGATCGTCGAACGTCTCGCACAGTAACACATCCATGTCGGTAATGCCTTGTCCATAGTCCACCCGACTGGTGACATTCACGAACACCCTTATGTTCTTCTCGCTGAACGGGACTATGGATTCGGACTCGTCATCGTAGTCCGCTGACACCACTTGTGTTACTTGAGATAAGTCGCCGTAGCTAGAGTATTGAGAATCAGTTTTAATATTTATAAGTGGTGTCAGCTTCACGCCTTACCAAAAGGGTCCCCGAAGGGGTAGGCAGAAGTGTTACATTACAACACCCACTTTCCACTGAAGATAATTTGGTGCCAACGTGACAGATGGTGAGTCCATCGCCGTCTATTAGACACTACATACGTCCTTGAATTTCTTCTCAGGCGTATGCAGGTTTCCTCATGATGTTTTCCTTCACCGTAAAGCTCGTGGTGTGACTAATCACTGCACTTAAGTTAGAAAAACTCATTGGTACAGACCGGTGGGATTCGAACTTGCGTCGCTAGTATAGCAGGCAACGCATCATACCACAAGGCCACCGTGGCTCCTAAGTAGTCTTGTTGTACTAGTGACAATTACTGTACTACATATACATAGTATGAACCTCCATTTGTTAAGATTCTACCGATATTACAAAAAAAAAACGATAGTATTGCATCTCATTTATATCTATAAACACCAAGTAAATAATTGTATTTTCCAAAGAAACTTAATTGATTTTATTGTCAGTAGGTATTGCGAGGCACTTAATTGCTTATCATAAGTTGATTTTATAGTTCTTAGTAACATACTGATATTAATAATAATTGATTTATCTGTCGTTCAACAGGGTATTCATACAGGGTAGGTATTTGATATTAAAAAACATTAGCAATAGTCATTTATTTATGTATAATGTCTCCTTTACTATCATTGTTTTGGGTTTTTTTGCGTTGCGTTGATAATGGCTTCTAATAATATTTTACAGTTTACCAGTTACATTTTTATTATATGTATTGATGATGATAAAATAATCTGAGTTTGAAGTAAGTAGCTTTAAATTAAATACTATACCTAAACGATTTATTTTGTGCTCTAAAATCAATCTACAAAAATGTAATATCCCGATAGTAAAACGGCCTTTTATCACATAACTTTAATGTTTTAGTAAAAATCTAATTTGTATACTAACTTCGCAAAAACATCTATCGCATTCCCTATATTTAGACCGTAGCCCAAATCGCCGTCTTCGCTGTTGCACACACCGACACACAATGTCACAGTCAATAACAAAATAAACATGATTTATTTACCCTGTGTTTTAGCACGCAACTTATGTTATATAGTTAGCTGCGTGGACGCAGCGTATGAACTGAGATTTTTTAAACGATTTGCTAATGTTAAGCGGAGTATGTATATCGTATGAACTTGACCTAACAGATTATTTTGTAGGTATATATCGCTTTATATTATTCCTCGCTCTTATTTGGGTGGCGTTTGTTTTATATTATTAATAACTGTATCTATCATTCGCCCGCGACTTTGCCCGCGTAGCAATAGAATATATGACCGATAATTTTATGACAGTTTATCTTTAAGTTTGTGTAATAGAAATAAATACAATTTGCAATAAATTAAATATTTCGATTATTCGGTTAAAAATTAAGAAATATGGTGCTCAGGGTTTTTAGAAAATATAACTTTACAGGCTGGCTGTATCTGTAAGATTACAGGATAATACTAGACTAGTAATAATCTAGGAAATTATTATTTTTAATATTATTTACTAGACGTGCAATGCGTGTCAGCTAATAAGTATTATAAAATACACAATATCAATCAATCACTTATCACGAGATGTCAGAATCTCCCTTTCCTTAATGTGTACGTATTCAAGTGGCCGAAAATTTACAGACTTTCCCGCGATACGTTTGTGTTATGGCTAGTATTTGAAAATATACAAATCGCGCTCTATAAGAAGTTACATGGCGACGTTGCTCTAATTTCAACTGAGTCTGGGAACAATATTCAAGGTCCCTCCAAACTCAGCCCATTCAAGAGGCACGTTTTCAGATAACCTCAGTGTGAATTGCACTTATCGACTTTAATTGACGCCACTACGTATCTATTATTTGGTTCGCTATATTATATACGTACTCAAACGAAATTGCTTCGTCGCAGAGTGTCTTTGCAAAATATAACAATCTAGAAAAATGGGGTCGTTCCCAGACCTCTAAATCCCATTGTCCTCGAAAAAAATCCTTTCATATATTAGTTACCCCGACCTCCACGATAGTTTAAATTAAAATGTCTCTTTCGCAGAATGTACCCCTGATGAATGTAAAAGAGGTATATGAGGTGTGGTAGTCTAGAGTGAAATGGCGCTCTATTCGCTCTGCCTACCCCGTGAGGGACTTGGCGTGATGATATATATGTAATTGTTTATTTATCTAGCTGATTGGTATAGCCCGGGGTTGAATAGTCTGTTGAAATGTTTGTTTCTTAGTTTTTAAAACTAATAAACAGACATTCAAATTAACTAGGTACCTACATACATGTAAAAACTGTGAACAACGCCGATGCCCAAAAATCACAGTCGAGATGTTCTTGAGGTTATCAAATAAAACGACCAAGACTGAGGAACGAATCACTGCTATATATGTACAGAGAACTATATAACTCTATGTGCAGAGATAGCGGATTGCAAATGGTACGAAAAGATCACATATTCTCGTTAGACTATATTAAACGTTAACACCACCTGTCATGTGAGTTGTAGAATGCAAACAGTGACATCTAGTGCCAGCAAAGTAAAGCCTGAACAAACTGTTAATCCGGGATATGCTTTGAGTGTCCTGGTACATATATGCAGGTTTGAAAGAAACAAAACCTATGTTATGTTTGTTTAGTTTGTAAACAAATTTTCCCACGAACGTAAGGAAGTTACGAAAACACGAAATTCATCAACCCAAATCAAAATACAGTACACTCTAATTTGAACTTAATGTGGTACCTTTTACGGTATGAAATGAACTATGTTTTTTATTTGTGCAAGTGACAAGCAAGATCGATTGTTCTTTCAGAGGTCTTTGCACTTTTCCTAGGAATTATGAAAAGTTGAATGACACTGTATCTCGTACATATTTGCTTTAGCTGATTTTACCGACCTCAATCGGTCTCGTAGATAAGAATTAAGAGCTTAGATATAAGGTCAGTTGTACACCGTCGAATGCACAATTTGATTGAAATTTAATTAATTGTCGCATAAAATGCTCATTTTGCGAAGCACTGAGTTCCTCGACATTCAGTACTGAACACTGAGTGTTTGCAAGTAGGTATTTCTATCAAATCGAAGTTTCAACGATCTTCCGATAGATGGCGTTTTTTTTGGTTTCTTAGAAATTGTAGGTACCATAACGATACCTATCTATGATGTGGATAACCTATCAACACGTGCTTAGCTTTTCACGTTTACAAAATAATTGTTTAGACACACACAGAACAAATAAAAGTACTTACTAAACAAACAATGATACGGTTATGGGCGTTAATTAACAGCATCTTTATTTGGTTCGATAAAAATACAATATTTATTACTTATTAAGTTATTATTACAATTTAATTTTTAATTAATATGTTTTTAATTTAATCATTTTTTTTCGGAAAATTGTCAATCCATGGAATTTGTTAGGAACAACGTTTACAAACTATTTTAATACACACATTTGTGTCGATTCTGTATTCTGTTCAAAATTACTAAACTAAATTAATTTAAGAGGTCTAAGAGTCTTGCCATCCCTTTCTCATGGGCGATGTTAAATAAGGATGGCAATGCTTTTTAGACCTGTCAAATTATTTAAGTTTAATAATTTCGTACAACGGAATTGGCATTATCAGGACAATGATCAACTACGGATAGCTGGTCGTAGCGCCGCATACTACCCGTAATGTAATGAAATGCCTCATGTTTATTTTTAAGCCGCGCTTGTGATAGATTGTGAATTCAACTTGTAGTATCGATTGCACGATATGAATTGAATTTGAGGGAACATCTCAAAGGAAAGTATGTTGGTTCCTGTCATAAATCATGTTTATTTCATCATTAATACATACAAAATATTTACATACTGCTTTCTTCACCGCTGCCATTATTATTTTTCAATATTTTTCTATGGAAGGGCGAATTCAGACTAAGGCAATACAATTAACCTATCTAATCTAATTATAAAATAAATCGTGGGCGGTATTTGGAAAAATATTGCAATCATTCTGACGAATTTAATCGTATATTTTTGTCTAAATTATTGCAATATTAATACAAAATAGGGTCCCATATCTCAATAAAACTTTTGGACCATGATTTCTTTTCTATATTTTGACTATCACAGTTGAAATTGTAGAAAAACCAAGATACATTTAATAATAACACTGTATTAGTTTTCGTACCATTTTTCTAATATAACTTACAACGATACTCAACTTTTAAAATAAGGTATACAAATGCATTATCACATTTGATTTTAAAATTAATTTTTATTATAAAATCTGGCTCAAACTATTAGTATGAAAAAAGAATGTAATTTAACAACATTTTATATTGAGGTGCTGTATAAAATCTATAGACAAGGCCGTCTTTGGGCAGGCCGGGGCCCTGGGGCATAGTAGTACATTTGGGCCCCCTTGGGAAAAAAAAAACGTTTACGCAGTCGCCGTGCTGGGCCTAGTATCCTGGGATTTATTTTTTTGGAAAAAAATATGGAAAAAATGCGTATTGAGCTTTCTGGGGCCCTCGTGAGGTCGGGGGTCCTGGGCACAGGCCCCGTGTACCTTTATGGTAAAAACGACACTGTCTATAGAACCATCGCACCGTAATACAATATTTAGAATGGACATCGAAACATATTATGTTAAATCTCTTTGACAAATTACCCATACAAATTGTAGAAGTTAAGAATTTTACACAACATGTTTGAGTTTTATGAGTGAACAGAAAGGGTAATACTTTGTGTAAAAAATACATAATATGCTTTTTATATTGAAATGACTTACATTTTGACCGTATACATATTTTTATTAGCTGTCTGCTTCTACATTTTAGTTTAGATATTTTAGTACCCACAATAATGCGGTCATTACTAGAATGGAATTCTTGATTTAAGTTTGTTTATAACGTCTTTTCACTTAGACATTTTATATACATATAAAAATAAATTAGTATTGCACTTATATATTATATTGAAAGTTGCCAGGAACTCTCGATAGATGGCCCTGTTTCATATTTGAATTAAAAAGACAATACCTCAGAGTAGATAATCTACTAACAATCAAATGGGGATGTATTGATAAATCGTTCTCTTTAAAAGGCACTTTATATCATTACTATGAAAGTACAAAAATATATTTTATTTCTATGTAGTTTTATCTCTATTTAAGTAGATACTATTTTCACTGTGCGTCGTTTACTTGGCCCTGTTGCCAGAATAGCTTTTGCCCGCGACTTCGTCCGCATTTTTTTACATTTGTCATTTATGCTCCGTTCCTATTGGTCGTAGTGATGTTATGTAGCATAAAAAATAAATGGAGCATCAAACAAAAAAAAAATTAATTCCAACCCGTATTTCTTGAGAGTAGCGCGTTCAACCAGACAAACTCTTCAGCTATATAATATTATAGTACGGATTGTGTTTATGTTGAGCTCTTTTCCGGGCGTAATTGTACTTAAACCTATATAGGTATATTTCTGATCTAAGTTAAGTGTCTTTTTGTTATACATAGTCAAATCGCATGGCATTTAATCGATAATACTAAATATCTTATATTCTTCTCAAAGAAGTAATCTTCTAGACATCTCTAAAACAATATCTAACTATTATTTATTGTCTTACGAATAATTTACGTTCTATTTTGTAGCTTTAAATGCAGGAGTGCGTTTTGGACAAACTTATTCGTATATGTATACTTATTTGCTCATGGCCTCAGTATTGAAATATCTTCGAGAAAAAGGGCATGTTTCAGGTAACTTACTCACAGAAATATAGTTTGAATACCCATAGTAATAAAATACTCAAGTATGTTAGAGATTCCTTCTGATTCTTGATGAACTTTGAACTCTAAATAAAAAGAGATAAGGTTCTTCATTCGGAGAATTGATTAGGGGCATAAGCTTCAAGAACATTTGACTTTAAGCTTAACTAAGTAAAAAATACAGTTTTAATTTAAACTAAAATATTATCTACCATCACATATTACTTTCCCATAATTTTAAATAATTGTCTATAACTTCTTCAAACCATTTTTTCTTTTTAGGGTCTTTGAAGGCGGGCGATAATGTTTTTAATTCTAATTGTAATAAGGCTTCATTTCCTAGTAAGTTATCGAGGTTTCTAAGTAGTGTTGGCTCTCCGTGCAATTTCAGGAGACTTGGATAGGAGAAGATGTAGTAGTGTACCCTGAGTCGCTTCATTGCCCAGCTTTCTACTGTTTTATTGCCACTTGCCACCTGTGAAAAATAAATAAAATAATCAAGTGTTGAAAAAGGTAATAAAAATGTATCCGAATTAATGTTTATGAAAGAAAAATGTTAGGAGATCTGTGGCCTTATTACCTATGACAGTTGCGAACATTTTGACGTGACAGAAAGAACAAATTACAATTGCCGCTTTTTCTTATGTTCGTAACTGTCAAAGGAAATAAACCCTCTGATGGATGTCGAATGATTTTGAAATCAGAATGATAAATGCAAATGTTATGATATAAATTCTATGTTTTTTTCTTGACTGGGCTTTATGCAATCTTCAATTCTACTTCGAACTCATTACAGTATATATTACCTTTATCTGGCCTATGTGTTTGGCGTGCCATGGGGAAAAGTAACCTTCCAACTCCTTGGCAGTGATGTCGGCTACGCCTTTGCTTTTAAGTCTCTCTTTGATCATTGAGTATGCGGTTCTAGAGAACACAAATACCTGTGAGAGCAGAGGCAAGGTTCACCATTTTGTTTCTTTTTTTTTTTTTACTGTTTTTGGGCAAGATATCCGAGCGTGTACTCGAGTATTTTGGCGCAAAAGTTTGGACTGTCAAAAACTTCTTTTGGGTAGTAAATGTTTTTTGATTTTGCATTCTGGCGGCTTTTGTGTACTTTTATATCTTTTTTTCTTTCATCATCTCTCGATTGCAAGTAATCAATTTGTAACTTGCAATAAATTTTATCTGTTTTTTTTTATTTTTTATTCTGGAGTCCTCAACCTTCTTTTCTTTTCTTTTGTATGATCTGTACACGGAGTTTGTATGGTCAGTGTTTAAACATAGGATGTCTCGTAAACCGCTGTTCGGTTTCTCGTAATAAGTCTAGATAAAATCGATGTAAGCAGGGCATGAAAATGGCCTCTTCAAAGATCAAATGCATTTTTACCCGACTACAGCGAAGTCAAAAGGAAGGGCTACAATTATATCAGTCTATGTATGTCTGTTTGTATTTATGTGTGTTCCTCCGTACCGCCTAAACTATTCATCCGATTTTGATGAATAGGTGTCAATCGATTTGTTATTATGGCCCGGGTAACATAGGCTTTAGACGTTGATTTGGCATTTTTATCTTCGATTTTAACCGATTTTAATTATTTTTTTCGAAGTCGGGTTACAGTTTTAAACCTATTACCTATAAGGTACTTACTTGTAAACCTGTGATATAAGTATTTTATGATGGCATTAAAAATGTAATGTGATGCAAAGATACGTTTGGAAATGCAGTGATGTTGGTGTTAGGATGTTTTAGAAAAGAAGTTTTTGATGAAATGCATATGAATTATAATGATTATGATGATTCATATGCTAGTTGGCCTGTTTTTGTATTTGGTATCAAAGATTATTCTTTGCAATCTAATCAACATTACTATCTTTCAAAAATGTGTTGCTTAGACATCTAGCAAAAAAAAAAAACGAAAAGAAATTCATTTTTTATTTATCGTTTTCTATATCTATTTTTGAGAAATTGATCAATACAATTCTTTGACAATACATATATTATGGAAAAAAGATAGCAATAATTGTTTTTCTTTTTTAACAAAACCAGGCCAACATTTCAAACAGTCCAAACCTTGATCGCGCCGACATGCTCGGCGATGAACGGTGAGAAGAAATTGTTCATCTCCGAGGGAGGGATCTCCGAGACCCCTCGGGACTTAACCCGCTCCTTGATCCGCGAGTACACGTTACGACTGAACACGAATACCTACACATTCAACACAACAATACATCATTAATGACATACATATCATCACGGCACAGGCTACGCAGAGTAAAGAGAGGGCGAATTGAGATCTGCCGTGAGTTTTCCCATTAAAATTGGAGAAGACTGCAGACCACCTTTAAGTAGACTGCAGTAAAATAACACTCTTTTGAGGTAGTGTTGTGTGTCTGTGGTGAGCAAGGTTGCCAGTGCTTCATGAGGGTACGCTACGTAGGTAGCATGGCAATCGTACAGGAGTAAACTACAGTCATTCGTCGGATCCGTAGAGGGAGTAACTAATACAGGCAATAACATCTTTTGCTGTCCTCACACACAGAGAGAAGGCATTACCGCGTCACGTTTAATGTTTTGTAAAATACTTTGTTTACCTTAATCTATCTTTTGGTTCAGCTAAGCGGAAGAAGTCACTTGTGCGCAGCACTTTACGCACACAGATGCCTTGTCTATTAGTTACTCAGCCTACGGTCGGAACTCACACACAGACTGTTCTATATTGTCATCAAGGTTCTCACCTGATAAAGCGAATTCCCTGTAATATAGGAGGCGATGTAATGCGAACCGTATTTCCTAATAAAGTCGGCAATAGATGCCGTATCTCCTATAGGAGATTCTCTGATAGCATCGAATACCACGTCCTCGACTCCAATGTTCGTCGGCAAGTCGCTCAACTTGGCTGTCTCACGGAATCTGGAACGAAGTTAAAAGGACCAAGTCAAACTAAATCTTATTAATATTTTTATTCTTTCTATTTATTTTTAAAATGCGTGCAGATGCCCCCCGTGTTTTGATGACACTCGGATATGGAGTGGTAATGGTAGTGAATAATAAGTTTTTTTATGTTGACACGACAGCTCTTTCGAGTTGGCAACGAGCGAGTGATACCCCTGATGTTGCAAGCGCTTACCATCAGGCAGGCCGTATACTTCTTTGCCACCTTAGTGGTAAAAAAAAGGTAATTTGAAGAACATACATCGAAGATTTGCGAGTAATATTTTCCTGCAAGCCCTGTTGCTAATGGTACGATGATTGCCACTTCAGTGGTTTAAACTAAGTGTAGTCAGATGTAAGGATACTAATGGTTGTACGTAGTACTCTGAGCTAATGGTAATTCTATGATATGCCTAAACATGAGGCAAGTGTCGTACGCTTAAAAAATAACACTAGATGGCGCTATTAGAATTATCACTTGAGCGTTCTTTTGTTTTTATTTTCAATCAATTTAGACGGTAGTACAACATAAATCTTAGTGGTTTTCTTAAGCTTCCTTTAACCCTGTGTCTTTTATAAATAAATATGGGTTTAAAGCTTTGTTTATAAATTAAACTAGCGACCCGCCCCAGCTTCGCAAGGGTTACAGAAAACGTAAATGAATAATACAATATACATAAACCTTGAATGACTCTTATCTATTGCTGAAAATTGCCAAGTTGAGTCGATTAAAAGATCTAAGCGAACAGGCGGAAGCGACTTCATTTTATAATATGTAAAGATTAATGTATGAGAAACGTATGTATGACCTGGAGACACGAACGAGCACGTAGCAGTGGTCGCCATTGATGAATGAGGAATTGATGCCGAGGTTCCGCGCCATGATGTCTGTCGGCCAGCCTGCTGTGAACGCACGCCACGGACGCTCCAACCTGTAAGTTACCATACATTTATCATGAGATACCAAGATACTCCGAATTGCGTTTTTTGGCGAGGCTTTCTTGGCATTCGTTAAGTGATATGGACATTAGACATTATCACAGGATACCTACATCTAAAGAGATGGCAACGGCAAGCATTTATGATAGAGAAAGAGAAAGCTCTTTCTCTATCATAAATGCTTGCCGTTGGGAATACTGTCGGAATACTCGTGCAATACTGTAGCTTTACAATAGTTATTATGATTTAAGGAGTTTTTTTTATCATAACTTGTGATTTTACTACTACCTCAAAGTAGAGTATATACTGCGTACGTAATACATATTATCCACTCTGAGGTAATACTAGACTAGTAGCGTCTAGTATACAGCACAGAAGACAAGACATACATAGGTCCAATAGATGGCGCTAGTCGCGTACTGACACCAGTTTGTATGGTGCATTTAAAAATCTTAACCAGCTTACGGTTGTACCAGCTGTATTTGAAACAGTTAGAGTTTGCATACACACTAAACATAATAATTATATTCGGTAATAATTACACCACAGCAAAGCGATATGGAAATCGTCACGAAAAACCCCTGTATTTATTTACTAGTTTCAGGATAATTAAAGTTAAATTTAATCCTCACCTCTCAAAAGTAAAGTCTCTAAAGTAAGCCTGGAGCAGTTGCTTCAGGTTATCGCAGAACTCCATGTGGAAGTCTCCGTCGAAGAGTGTCTTCGGCTGGCGCACGCGCGGCGCCACTGCGAGCCGCTCGACGTCACGGAACACGGACACCGTCGGCTCCCGGAACACCCAGCCTTCTGTGTCGTTGCGAGGCACCACACGCATGCATATGCTGAGGTAGCCATATCTACGGATGAGGTTTTGTGCTATTAGCAGGCCAATCATTAAGACGCTAAGTTAAAGCTAAAAAACAAACAGTTCCTAGTGTTTCTTTTATTTTATACTTATTTATCTACACTAATATTCTAAAGAGGAAAGATTTCATTGTTTGTTTGTATGTTTGAATAGGCTCAGAAAGTACAGGACTGATTTAAAAAAATCTTTTACCATTAGTAGCCAACATTATCCCCGATGACCATACGCTACTTTTTACTGAGGGAAAATGCTTAATTCCTACGGGAAAACGGGTAATAGTATACTATATTGCTATCCGGCCGAAGTCGCGGGGAAAAAGCTAGTCAGTAATATATTGCCATCAATCACACCTCTATCTTTCGAGTAAGGTGTCCAAGGATTTTGAATTAATTATGTAGAAAACAAATTATATCTATTCTGCAACTACTGCAAGCTACTGAGCTTATTCTCTGAACTCAACTCATAAGCTTGGCAAGCAACGTGCTAGTGATATCCCTGGTACCTAATGTAAGTGGGTATAAGCTACGGTGAGCGATTATCTTCAGGGCGTACGATTGCATGCTACCTCCGTACACGCTATTCAATGTTGAATTTCGTAATGAATGTCCTCCTCTACCTGTGCAGACCTTGTCATGCAGATATTCTAAATGCGTGACATAATTACAATTCCAAACATTTATTTATAGCCATTGAGGTAGGTTCGTTTGTACAATTTCAAGGTATTTAGCGTGTGCTGCTTGCTCTAGGTATTTGTAGACAGTCGTTCATCAAAATGTACACAAGGATAAGCAGGCCCGGATCTAGGATTTTCTAACCAGGGCAGAAACTTGGAGATAGGCCCCTCCGAGATTAATTACCTACTTAAAAACTCACATAGTTGGTATTTTTGGTGAACGGGACCATAAGAACCCTTTAATTAATAAGCACTTTGCTTACTACTAGGCGCTTTGTGAAGTATTTTTATTTATTTTCAGCCTATCTATTATGTAAAAAAATATCGCTGAATGTGTTGCTAAGCGCAAATCTCGAGAGCAGCAGAACCGATTTCGCTATTATTTTGTTAGCATATTCGTTGAAGTACAAGGATGGTTCTAACGGAGATAAAAAAAAAAGCGTGAAAAAAAAAAATGGGTAGACAAAATATTTGATAAATGTCTACCCGTGCGAAAGCGGGAGTTATACCTATATATAATTATTTTGGTGCCCTCTGAAACTAGCGCCCGGGGTGGCCCGGTTTGACCCCTAGATCCGGCCCTGGATATAAACCGAAAATAAAGCCGATACCTCATAAAAATGTTGATCGCCTTGCCAACGCCGAGCTCCGAGTCCAGTGTGGTGGCGGCGCGGCACAGTGCTACCGCCAGCAGCAACACTGAGTGCACCTTCACCATCACAATGACACTGCCGACCTGAGACAAAACAAAAACACTGACCCTCTGTAACAAGAACACTAACACTGTTCCTCTTTTTCCTAACTATGGCAATCAATCCACTTGAATTTTTAATGTGTTATGACGAAGCATGTCGCTGATTTTCTGTTTGTTAAAGTGTGTGTTTGCTTTTTGTTTGTTAAAGTTAACGCATTGACGAAACCTGAGGTGAATTCTAACCATGTTCATTGGACGAAGCCTGCGCCGTGGATATAAATCTGTCCTTATCTATAGTTTGTTCTCAATAAAAATTCCATCCACTTGAAGGACTATTTTTGCTAGTGCCGAGTTTCAGAGAAATTTCGAATTTCTCAATATATTTGTGTTCCATTAGAATGCCCAGTATCATGCATTCAAATGCTTATTGGAGTTCCTGGAGAAAATCTACGGTAGTAGCAGATCGTAATGCGCCTTTAGGTCACATGTAAGCTAATGACTAAAATGATATCATAAATTTAAATTTGCTAAAAATAGATTTAATTATTCACATTCCTTAGTTTATCCTGAATGTATCCTGTACTGGTTCATCCTCATGTGTACCTACTACTGGTTCATCCCCATGACACCAGAATACTCCCACAATACATTATTCAGTTAGTTTGTTACCATTCAGTTAGGTGGTTACGATTGTGGTTATTTCTTGAGTATTGTTCTGACTTAGTCAAATTTCAAAGAATGACACATTTCTCAATATATTCTGGTTGATTTATTGAACGATTGCACTATGTCACGATTAGGTACCTATATATAATGCAATTTAAATAAAACGTGTCTATAAATGTAGTCAATAAAAAAAAATTGAGATAGCTATTTATGATTGATTAGAAATAATATAATAAAATATTCACACAATTTTTTTATAATGAAATAAGAACTAAAAAACAGTATAAAAAGTCTGTCAGAAGTGGGATTCGAACCCACGCCCTCAGAGAGGACCAGAATAACTCAGACCTGTAGCACAGGCAAGGGGAACCTTGAGTCTGGCGCCTTAGACCGCTCGGCCATCCTGACACATGAAGAGATTGACGAAATAAGCGTACAAATGCTGTAGCATATTGTTTTCAAACATTTGCGATAGGTGGCGCTATATTACACTAACGGAAATGAAATCACACCGTACACTGATTAAAAGTTATATCAGTTATATTTGTACGTTAGTATATTATTTACTCTGAGGTTATATGTAGTATATAAATATTATTTTAATTTTATGGCAGAATTATGTAAAATCTTGAGACGTTTTTATTGCAATAAAATACCGCTAGGATGATAAAGTTTTTTTGAAATAATATTACTTGCTTGAATTCTGAGAATACCGTTATTACCGTTATTTTTCGGCGATTTGCAAGTTTTTGCATGTAGATGCTTTTTAATTGCTACTACTTGTGAGATCGTATGGACTATATCAATCCTTGCGTCCGGTCACCAAGCAACCGTTAGGGTAGTGCATTCGATACATACGGAATATGATTATGCCCTCATGGATACGCCGTGCTAGCAGTAAGGAGACTATAATATCAGCGATCTTAGAACCACATCCACTAAGTAATACTCTTTAACTAACATATTAAAAGTGTCAATAGAAAAACAAAATTATTGACTTGTGAGAGATAAAGTTCAATTTAATAAAGCAAATGATAAGCAAACAGACCGAGGATACAAAACTAAAATATTATTATGGATAAACGTTGTATATTCTATCTAGCCTAAAAGACCCCTAAACTCTTATCTAAAACAAACTAAAACTGGTTCTTTACTCAATCCTTGACCCACAAACACATTAGACGGTTGAATTATACCAATTGCGTTCAAGAAATTGCATTAACCTGCGTTATGGTCGGAAGATGTTGTGACAATGCCTCCAAGCACGATATCTTCACGTATTAAATGTCTATTGACTGATTGAAATTGTACTTTACTACTATCTGTATTCAGTCGGTTCTTGAGCGCTAAGAAATCTCTAACTGAACTCTACCTAATCTAATCTTCTTGAAATGTAATGCCCTAGGTAAAACCGTATATCTATCTACTCTGAACCAACGACAGTACATAAATAGTTGAAATACCTGTCTTAGCTATGAATTCATATGTCAAATAGATACACCATAGAAAATAGGACGATAAGTTAATCCCTAAACTAAAAATGGTCCGGTTGTTTTTTTTTAATGTTTCATCTCATCAGAAACCTTTCAAAAAAAGAATTATTGCAATCGGTCTAGCCGTTCACGCGTGACCAAGTGAAATAGGCATTCATTTCACGATATTATAGATATGCCTAAAAATCCCGCGATAGATAACAATGAAGTGAATAAGGTTGATGCTAGCAATACCGTCAATGTTAACTTCGGTAATAGAAATATAAGCAAACCAAACCAAATAGAAACGCAAGTAAGTACTGGTGCATTTAAGATTGATCTTCTTGACATAGCCTTGCCCCATACTTGCCCGCTCGGATCAGTGTCAATGCAAATTGAATGAGAGCTGCCCATTGATACTCACGCAATCTTAACGGTAGGTCAGTATATAGCTTGAGATTCATTCAAGCTTAAGTTATGAATAGGCATTGTAACTTAAATATTATCTTCTTCTCCTTCATCTATTTTATTTAACTTTATTTTAAAAGGCATAATAGCTTACAATAAGGTCTTTATTATAATAATGTCTATGGAGTACCCTAAGCTCTATAGCAAGGTGTTAAGTAACGATTGTCTGACGATAACGGCTGTTTTTTTTAAATAGATCATAAATTAATATATACTGTAATATCTGGAAAAATTAATGTTGTTTAGTGCAGTGCAACAGAGCTGATTAGCACATTTTACGTAACATAAAAGAGTCAGTGATTCATACGAGTTGAAGGTTAGAAGAAAAATTAACTTCCTACGTATCTGAGACATAAATATTTAACAAATGTCATTGATCTCTCACCTTATAAGATCGTTAACAGAGGGATTTGCCCTTTATCTTAGAATGTAAACAATACATTCAAAACTACGGTCAGAATATGCAATGAAATTGTAACAAGCTAATACCTAAATTATAATAAGGATGCTTTACGAATGGAAATATGTGACCTAAAATCAAACGAAGCTAGAAAATACTTATAACAAACGAATTAAAAAGACTAAAAATATTGTTTAAGATTACGAAGCATTTGAAACCTTGCGTTACGTACGCAAGGTTTCAAATGATTCGTGTGTATTGCAGAAACACAGCAGGATACGAAGAGAACAAAGGGTAACCTGCAAATATAAACTTCAGCGAACATAAGCAATACAAGCCTTATGCAATCCTGACGGCTAATAAAGAACACTTTTAGAAATAGCACTAAAATAGCTACCACTAAAACTACAAAGTTTTAATACTGTCATTAGCCTTAATAATTCTCAAGGAGCTCTTGAACCGTACTCGAATCGCAGATATGTTGCAATTAGAACATCAAACAATTCAAACCATAGTACATAACGGGGAGCGCATTAAGATGATTGCAACTCCATTAATAATTAGCAGCCAGCTATTTATAATTATGCATAACTATGCGCTGTATTTGCTGTATATTGTGTAAATTCTGCTTATCACGATAACGTAAGTACATAGTGTTGCAGCGATTTTATAGAACTATTAACAAACCAATAAAATTGCACTTAGTTTAATTCGCTACACCGTCATGGTTAGTTTATGCATATGATAGGTTTTAGGTTCATTATTGTTACCCTGTGGGACACCCTCGAGATCGTGATGTCTATGTAGTTAAGAAATTGCACACGAATATAATATTTTTCGAATAATATTCGAAATATTTGCAAAAAATATTTTTAAATTTATCATTACGTTCCAATATTAAACAACCAACAAAACTTTCATCAAAGATGTATTATTACACTGTCGAAGGTCAAACCCAAATCGAATGATAAAACAGTCGAAGTATGTGCAGTAGATCATCCTCGTACAAATGTCGACACGTTTACATTCTTGCGACGGGTGGTGCAGTATTTATAGAAACGACAACAAACTCCACTTATGCGCATTTGTGTAGGGTCAGCAATAGCTGCTTGGAGATTTGTATTATTGATATATCATTATGACGTGTTGTCTAAAAATATTATAGCAGAAACAATGTAAAATACATCGTAACTCTGTTTTTAAGGCCAACTAAGTTTTTTGCACGTTTGAAAATGATTCTCGGCTGTTGTTCTTCTTAATATTGAATCATAAAAAAGTTTCCTGTCTCTTAAGTAACCTTGTTCAAAGACTTCTTACAAAAACAGTGACCTTGCCAGATATGTTTTATAACAGACCTAAATAATTTGATCATACAGAAGATAGCACAGCTATGTAACGTCAAAGCAATATTTTGCTGAAATCGCAACGATTATGTAACATCGACAGATGTATAATTGAAATAACGGCACAAAGATTTCTTTGAGACTTTAATGCTCTTGGGTTCGTATCTTTTGATGTATATCTTAATCACGGACCAAAAACCGTAAACAAAGGAATCAATTATTCAAATAATTGCCTAATATTTTGGTATTCGCGGGTACAATTCACTACGTAACTGCTTACAACTACATACGTTTTACGTCCTTGTCTCAAAATTAAAAGGCTATAGTTTCATCCTCTATCTGCTTAAAACAGCAAGGGATGAAAAGACTCTCAAGTAATGTGCTCATACGTGTTTAGAAATTTGTGGTTTCGAATATAAATGTACTAGCTACTGCCCGCGACTACGTCCGCATTGAGCTTAGAATCTCTGAGGTACCTATAATTTTCCCGGGATAAAAGCATTTGCCTGGGATAAAAAGTGTATCGGTGAATCCTGTGTTAATCCAGGTTATATATTATTTGTGTTCCAAATTTCGTCCAAATCCGTTGAGTAGTTATTGCGTGAAAGTGTATCAAACATCCATCCATCCATACTCACAAACTTTCGCATTTATAATATAAGCAGGATAGGTTTGATACCGTTTGACCACATAACCACCATATTAAACGTAAAATCTACTTGTAATACCATTGATAGCCGTGGTTGTAGCTTCAACTTCGTTAACGTCTGAGTTACCACCACAACCTAAGATAATGTAAACTTCACATACTTTTTTCATTCACACCTCATTCTATAAGTTATCTTTTAATGTATTCGTTTAATATTAGCTTATTGATTTGGTGATGCTACATCAAGTTCGTCTACCGGATTTGAGGTGTTGGCATTTGACTCCTAATTGGATTGAATGTAAACATTGGTATCTTCAAAGGCGATATAAATATGTACCGTCTCTCTCGCTGGCCTATTAAGAAATAAATGTCTACCAACTGTGTCGGTGTGACGCACAATATGCTAGGATATCCGTTCCCTATCTATTGTTTGATTGCTTTACAACCTTGTGCTTTTAAAATTTCGTAATCGGTATTACGTCTGTTCTCAATTTGATATCCTAATCCTGATAATTTTCTTTTCTCCTTATTTTATCTTCTGTTGGTACTTTAAAATTGTTTCTGCTGTACCTTAATGTTGCCTGGAGAACGCACTTGCTAAAGGTCTTCTTATTTTAACACATTTTATCTATAGATTTATGTAATTCGTAACATATCGTCATATCTATATGATGTGCAATAAAATGTATGTGATTTAATTTAATTTAAGTAATCTGCTACTGATAAGGAGATGAAAGTAATCAGTAATCACACTTTATCGTCGTTAGCGTGATTAGATAGCACATCACTAATTTAAATTTGATTTTAGTTTATTTAGTTCGAAACACTTTCACTTATAACGTTATAACGAACACATAATTCCAATTTCATGCCATAGTGCTGTTTATCTGCAGTCTCCGAAGTATCTCCTAGGCGATTGCTACGTAGGTATATAATGGTATTCATGCAGTAGGTATAATTTCAACCAACTTATTGTGATCTCTCTACATCTACAAGTAGTTAATATCGATTGCTTCTGTCTTCCACCTGTCATGGCAATGTTGTGTAGGACAAACACCATTTTGATTACCTTAGAAATTATGTCTCTTGTATTGTAAGTACACAAAGCTCTTTGATACCTAGAAACAGTTTCTTAAACTTACACCTGTATTGGTAACTGGGGTCTCTTCGATCGCCTATTTGTAGAATAAAACCTGTTTGCTCAAGGGTCATGATTGGATAAGGATAAGGTAGGTATACGACCACTCTCATCGCTAGTGATAGCACTAGTCCAATCTAGCAATCATGTATACGTTGTTGGTTCGACGATTCCGTTACCTTTAGACTTGGATTCAAGATACTTACGTTAAATGTAGACCTTAATCTATGGGTTAGTTGAAATGAAACTAGCAAAGTTACGTTATTCAACTATGAAGTAAGCTTGAAAGTTGAAATTGCTAAAGCATTGGAAACAAACAACACAGATGCTGATAGAATTGTGCGATTGCATTCAGTCCTTATACCTATTCAATATGCAACAACAACCTATCTTGAACTAGTAGATACAGAACTAGTAGATATAACGATCATAACTCTCGTATCCAATATGGAACTATAATTAAGAATGTAAAAGGATGGTTTCGCAATGAAAACGTGTAGAATTGCAACCGCCGTGGAACATGTAGATCGAGTCCGCGTACAATTAGATTCCATGTGATTTTCTCCGTATCGAATGTCTTACCGCTAATTGCTACCGTAAACGACACAAGTGAGAACTGTTCAAACGTGATTGTGCGTCTGTTTAATCTATTGTGCCTATACGATACGGACTATAAAGAAAAATATATACATGGATAATATGATGTTTATTTGATGCTTCAGTAACCTACACAGATATATACGTAAGATAAGAAAATAATAATCAGGACATCTTACACAATAATAGTCGACCCCAAACTAGGTAGAGCCTGAAATATGTGTATTGATATCGATATTTGAGGTGAATTGATAAAAAAAAAATTAACACCCACAACATTAGCATTAGCTAATCATAAATGTTTTTTTTTAATGTGGAACCAAAATGTGATCATCGGCACTTCTGTGGCAGGTCTGCCATGATTATTGCTCATACGGTCTTTAATACATTGTTGTCTGTCTGCTGAGCCGCCTCTCTGATTTTTCACGATGATCTCCTAAACGCCTGAACGGATTATTACTTATCTATCAGAAAATAAATCTAGGCCACTATTCCGAAAAAAAACCAGCGGATTCCCATGGGATTTAAGAAAAGAATTATTACAATTCCACGTGGAAGATATTGTAGGCTAACAAATTTGGAAACACAACAATATAAAAAAGGTAAAATCTTCTGCATGTCACGAACGCTCCTATTGAGTTTGCATGAGCATGTTGTCTGTCGTGGACCGGACAGCGCAAGACTGAGTACCGCGTTGAAAAGTATGGTGATAAACTAAGGTTTGATAAACACATTTCGCACACACGTTCTAACGCTGAACCGTCAAGTCTGAAAAATAAAGGTGGTATTCTAAGCTAATACAAAACAGTACAGGCTCTCATTAGCTGGATCTACTTACACTTCAACTTTTTTATGAATGGCTTCTGCGGAGTTGCCACAATCTTGTTGACCTATATTTGTACGTAGTATATTATGTACTCTGAGCCTATATTAAGCCATTGTGTTCGCTCAATGTATTCTTCGCTACCAAAAAGGGCCCAACCAAAATTGGCATCTGTCACTTCATGAGAGAAATCATGTGCAAGGCTTGCGCCATTACTCGGGGACTTGACGTTTTCGTTCACAGTACATTAAACCATATATGGGACCCCTCGAAATATACCTACGATTTACCAGCTGTTAATCCTGTTTTTTTTTTTTTTTTTTTTTGGATGAAATTGGATGAAACGTGTTTAAAATAGACAAACTCTCTCGTCATTTAGTTCGATAAAAGGTTTATGAGATCAACATATTTATACATGTAAATTTAAGGGCCTTCAAGACCATAAAAATATAATTAGTTACAGAAACTTTGTTTATGTTAAGTATCAAATAACTAAAAAATTTGAGGTGATTTCATTTTATTATTAAATGGATAAGGTTAGCTTTATTAGATTCAAACAATGTAAAATTATCTGTAACCTTAGAAATTAAAATAAAACGTACAATGAAAGACTTGAAATGTAGTATGACTTGATGATCATCGTTTATTTTGTTTGGTAAAATAAATATGATAATTGTTCTCCTATTATATTTAAATAATCTATTGGTAGTGTTGATAAAATAGCAGGCATTGGTATATAAATGGAAACCAAAATAATTTCCAAAATGTTAACAGTCTTTAAAAATATAGGTAACTTTTTTGAACAAACCCATGGTATGCAATATCGAGAAAATTATTTAGGTAAAGCACTAAGATGAATATCAATAGGTATAGCAAAGTAATAATATGCAAATAGATTATTAACGCTCGAGAGACCAAGCAGAGTAATTATGAAGAGTCAGATGAAGATGACGCATTTGAATATGTAAAACTCAACCTCGACAAACAACAATACACGTTGGAGGTATAATATCTTCACATAATAAAAATATTAACTGCTAACTGAATCTTTATATAAATCTGATCTTTTGAGAGGTAGGGCGATTTGGGATTTCCCGTGGGTTATTGTACGTGGGGACTGTACCTCCGCCTTACGGAAGACCGCAGTGAAATAACAGTACTTGATGTAGTGTTTTGTTTCTGCGGTAAGTAAGGTTGCCAGTGCTCCACGAGGATACGCTGGGCTAGTAGTATTTCTGCTAGCACAGTGAGTCCTCATCAGCAACATGGTTGGCACCCCGTAGTGATACCCCTGGTATTGCTAGCGGCTATAGGCTACGGTGACTGCTTACCATCAGGTGGGCCGTATGCTTGTGTGCCATCTTAGTGGTATATCTCTTTTCTAAAGATTGGGACACTCCCTGTCTATTATAAAACATATAAAATAATTATAATACATGTACCTACTTGACTGCTTGTGCCAAGAAAAGAGTTTTACCATTCAAAGATAGCATCGATTTTATATGTATTTTTTTCGCAGGCAAAGACGATTATAATCAGTGAAAATAGTTCTTTGGGATTTTCTGTAATGATAGTAATAGATAGAAGTAAATCTAAGACACTGTTTCATTTATTCACCCTACAGTGAACTCTCAACATAATTATGTCAAATAAATAAATAAATTCAATTCATATTAATTTAAACAAAATCAATTCGACCGATAGTCACTAAATCTAAAATTGTTAATATGTGCTTAATCTACATCTACACTAATATTATAGGGAGGAAAGATTTGATTGTTTGTATTGAGTAAGCTACGAAACAAATCCGAAAAAAATTGGACCGATTTGAAAAAATATTTTACCATTAGAAACCGACATTATCCCTGATGAACATACCATACCAACATTACCGCGGGAAAACGGGTTATAGTATACTATATTGCTACGTGGATGAAGTCGCGGGGAAAAAGCTAGTTATATATGGTGAGTACGATATTAGTTTATCGATCTCACTTATTAGTGGGTGTGAAAATGTAGCCAGTCAATAATTCCAAAGATTTAAGTAACACATAATAATCCTACATGACCGTAGTCGTCTATACTAGGTATATTCACGCTTAGAATTATATAGGTAATAAATATAACATCGAAATTGAAATACTTTAAAACCGTCAGAATCTACCGCTAATCGAATTTATTACTAACCGTAGTACGCCTGGTTTAACTTCCACTCAACTGGAATTTCCAGAGGTTAGAAAGATCATAAATTACTCAATAGAGAAGTAAATATTCAAAAGTTATAGTTTAATGCGAAATCCGCTCAAAAACATTAGTATGAAAGGATAATTTGAAGTCTCGAAGCGTGCGATGAGTCACAGCAGTTTCCTGCTAGGATGTTTGCATTAAATTATTATCATAAAGATACTCGTAGGTTTGGAAACCGGCTTACTGGAATTATTGTTTATTTCTTGCTGAGCCGTTAGCTAGAAACTATATGTATTTATTTATTTACGTACACCAACAATATATAGATAAAACATTTACAAAAAGTGGTTCAAGGTCTTCATCTAATGTAAATGTCTATTATTAACATTGCAGGTCAGCTGATTGTTAATCCTTATGCAGTCTTCTTCTTCAATATAATGTAGAATACCTCTTAACTTTGGTACTGCTTCATTTATTAGCCTAATAAATTAAGATAATATTTTAACAATAAAATTACAATATAAAATGTCTAAAGGAATTTAAGTAATTAAATTTATTCCTGTATTAAATCATTATCATCTTCAACCCACGTTCACCCACTGCTGTGATTAGGCCTCCCCTATATTACTATGTATTCAATATTTGCATATTTTTACTGGTATACCTATATATTAGGTCCTTACATATGAAATTGGCGTTTTGTATGGGAGGAACAAAAAGTCGAATATTTTTTAATATAATATATTTAATTAATCAAAGTATGAACCATTATTTTCTATGCACTTTTGCCATCTCATAGGTAGTTCATTGATCCCTTTACTAAAAAAACCAGTCGGACGGGAATCAATAAAATCTTTGAAGGCGATTTGGACTGCCCCATCGGAGTTGAATTTTTTCCCTTGCAAGAAGTTATCCAAATTTCGAAAAAAATGGTAATCTGTTGGAGCAAGGTCCGGGGAGTACGGAGGATGTCTTAGACTTTCCAATTGAAGCTCTTCTAATTTAGTAGCCGTCTGTAGCGCAGTGTGTGGTCTAGCGTTGTCGTGAAACAGCAGTGGCGTGGAGCGATTGACCAGCCTAGGTTGTTTAGCCGCTAGCTTTTCCATCATGGTTTGCAATTCCTGACAATAGACATCAGCCGTAATAGTCTGGCCAGATTTGAAAAAACTGTAATGAACAATACCGGCACTAGTCCACCAAACGCTTACAAGTAACTTTTTTGGGGTTAATTTTCGCTTGGGGCAGGATTTGGCTGGCTGGCCAGGATCTAACCATTGCGCTGAGCGCTTCCGATTATCGTAAAGAACCCATTTTTCATCACAGGTAATGATTCGGTTTAAAATACCTTCATTATTGTGCCGGTTTAGTAATGTAACGCAGCAGTCGACGCGCGTTTGCCGGTTTGTTTCAGTCAATTCGTGAGGTACCCACCTTTCAAGCTTTTTAATCTTCCCAATTTGCTTCAAGTGAATTAAAACAGTTTTATCACTAACATTGCAGCCTGCAGCTAACTCGGACGTGGTTTGCGATGGATCCGCTTCCACAATAGCCTTCAACTCTTCATTATCAACTTGAGTCTCAGGCCGTCCACGGGGCTTGTTCTGCAGGTCGAAATTTCCAGAACGAAAACGTTGGAACCAAAAACGAACTGTGTTTTCTTTTGCAACACGACCGCCATACACATCATTCACCCTTCGAGTTGTTTCCGCAGCACTAGTGCCACGGCGGAACTCGTACTCGTAAATAATGCGATATTTAAGGTTTTCCATTTTGTAAAATGAGTGACGCAAACAGAAAAAAACAGAAGAAAAAAAACAAATGAATGACGATCATCGAAGCACAAATACATGAGTCTATAGCTGTACAAATTTGAATTTGGAATTCCTTACCAAAGAGGAGAAATTCGTGATTAAAGTGGCCAGTACGAAAAACGCCAATTTCATATGTAAGGACCTAATATTTCAGGTTTTATTTTCTAACAAACACAATTTGCAAACGGATTTGGAGATCCAAATTTGCCCTACTTCTCTTTTAAAAATATTCTTCCAATTGCTTATTCATGGATCGGAAAATTCGCAACGTCAATTGACGAAAAGAAAGTACGTTATGATACATAGTTGTTTAATTCAATTTGTAACAAATCGCGAACACCTAAGAAATCATTACATATGTACGGAATGTTTTTTTGCGGTCCGCGACACCACGACTAACACGTGTTTGTGCCCCCCATGAGAAAAAGGTTGAGTACCGCTGAACTGGAGCCTCTAATGGATTCGATCCAGTTGCCAATTTAATATCGTGCTGCAATCGTAAAAAGTCTGTCAAGTTGAAAGTCCGACAGCTAAATCCAACTCCCGAAACCTATATTTTCTGTAGCGAAGGTCAGTAGCCATAGAACAACTTTCGACATCTGAAGTATTCTAAAATGTTACTGTCAAAATTTTCAAACGATATTTTAGTTCCACTGTGCGCCGGCGCAGCGCTATTCGTTTTCCCATATAAAATAGTCGAAGGCGATACGAATACGTAGTCGAAAGTTATTATGTCTACAGTGCCGGTAGCAGGAACATTGTCGACAACGTATTCGAAAACGTAACTCGCGAAATGTCATAATTGTCATACTAATTTTTAGTTCCACTTTTCACCGCCGCAGCGCTGTTCATTTTTCAATACAAAAACAGTCGACGGCGACACGAAAACGTTGTCCAAAAAGTTCATGCTACCGGCACAGATGGCAGTCGTTTCGGGTATACATTTGTCAATCAGTCATATTTAATTAGTGATGATTAAATTCATCGTGTTTATATAACTAAACAGCTCATAACAAGGATTCCCAAGGAACTTCCCACGAAAATGGAGATCCACTAGCAATTGTTGATAAAACATATGACTCGGAGGGGGAAAGTACGTGTTAATGATACAAACTCAAACCTCACTCTAGGACTTGTAACGTGACGCGTTTACAAATGGGTGAACATAATAATATTATCCACTGGGGATTTACTATCACCTAAAAAATAGTATGATATTGACATTACGCTAGTTACGTTTTCGAATGTCGGCACTGAACCTTATTTGGGGAAATGCATGTTATCCACCTTCATACACGTTCATATTACGAGCGTAAAGATGTAAATGAATATATATTGCATTGTATAAATTAATTTTAAGCGGATTTCATCAGAATTTGAGTTTCCAAGTAATAATTTTATTATTATCAATGTCAAATAAAGAAACCGGTCCAAGACTTAAAGATTTTCATAGCATTTAAGATGTTATTGGTATTATTTATTGATACTGGTCTAGATACTTCTCTATAACTACTGATCAACTCAAACTCAAACTCAAAATCATCTTTATTTGACTAGACTTCACAAGTACTTTCAAATCGTCAGAATCTACCACCGCATTCGGAAAGTCGTTTTTGCTGAGAAGAATCCGGTACTAAGAAACTCAGCAATTACTCTTTTCAGATGAAATACAAAATTTGCATTTAAATTAATTTCTTACATGATTAGAATAATACACAAAAAATTATCACATAAACAAGGATATTATGCTTGAATCACAAATCTAAGCTAGTAGTTAATAAATCAAAAGTAAAAAGGCTTGATGACCAGCCTCCACAAACACACACAGGTGCAAAATTTATGTATTAATAATATGCACTTGAGTAATTTAGTTTAGAATTATAATAAGGGCTCCGCGCAAAAAAAAAATACCTTATGAAAAATATTCATTCCACGCGTACGAAGTCGCTGGCAATATATCGTTCTTGGCTCAGCGGCTATGCGATGAATTATAGTTTTTTTACTGTATGACCTGTATGTTTATTTGGCACGATTTGTTCCTAGAACGGAGCTGAATTTTTGCGCATGAGAAGTCGCTAGAATCGTCCTAATTGTGGGAATGACAGAGTACATTTTAATTTGGCGTACATTTTTCTTACACAGTAAGATTGTTATATTTTTCTTTATACATATATTAACATGTTCGAAAACTTATAAATTGATTGTACCTGACTGTACTCAAGAGTGTTAAGTTCATTGCCCTTAACAATAGCTGGTTTTTGATATCCTTAGCAGTGAAGTCACGGTTATCGCGTGTGCTATTGCCGGTACGAATCGTCGATGAGGATATTAACATACTAGTTGTTACCCGCAACTTCATCTGCATTTGTTTAAAGATAAAAGTAGCCTTTATCCTTCCCCGGGATATAATCTATCTCCTTGCCAAATTTTATAACGATCCGTTCAGCCGTTCAGTCCTGAACATACAAACAGAGTTACTTACGCATTTATAATATTAGTATGGACAAATAACTTTAAACTAAAAAAAAAACATTAAGAATTCAACTTTCACCTTGACAGTTGATCGTTATGTTATCATCTATTGCCATACTTATACGCAATGCTGTAAGTAAGTATGACTGAAGTCTATTCTGTTGTAAAAATCATTAAACTATGTATGTATGTTCTTCAGGCTCATTATGTACATACCAATCCCATGCTATATCTTGAAGTGACACCACCTTCTACAAAATTTTAAGTCCACTCATAACTTCACTCGGACGTTAATCACGCGTCGCGTGGGCAATTATTCATTTAAAATTCTAGGTCAATATCGAATCGAATAACTTTGGACGGAAACTTGCACAAGAATTCCATAAACATGAATTTATTATGCAGTTCATCTTCGCATAGCAATGCTACGAGTTTGACAAGCCAACTGCAAGTAATGGATGCACAAAGCTCGTGACTGTGACTGTTATTGATTACCTACTTGACCTTTGCCTTTGAAATATTACAGTCTGCGTACCTGTATGTAGGTAACTGTGTGGTTTCAAGAGTGTTTTCTTCTGTGGACGTGAAATAGAATGCTCTCGCTACTCCAAGTGAGTACAACATAGTTCTCCAAGAAGGGTGTGAAGAGATAAGTTGGCTGCAGATGGTTTTGAAATAAAGTCTCAACGATGTTTTTCCCAAGGGAGTATAGCATTAGCATGGTTCGTCAAGAAGGGTGTGAAGAGATTAGTTGCCTGCAGATGGTTGTGAAATGAATTCTCAACGGTGGTTTTCCTAGTGTAGTAGAGCAAGGTTCTGCAAGAGGGGTTTGAAGAGAGTAGTTGTTTGCAGATGGTTGTGAAAAAAGTCTCAACGGTGTTTTTCCAACGGGTGTATAGCATGGTTCTTCAAGAAGGGTGTGAAGAGATTAGTTCGCTTGCAGATGGTTGTGAAATAAAGACTCAACGGTGGTTTTCTCAGGGGATTACAGCATGGTTCTTATGACGGGTGTGAAGAGGTTTGATGTAGGGTAGCTAACATGCGAATGATACCCTCCGTGTTGTAAGCTGCATAACTTCGCTACAACCTATATAGCCCACCGGAGCACATAGGCATGCCAAGTAGGCTAGGAGCTTTGACTAGGAGCAACGCTGGATAGCAATGCTGATTGATTTTCATAGATGAAAATACCTAGGTATTTTTATATAGTGATCTACTTTGTTACTTAATTGTACTACGTTTTTACAATTAAGGCACACACGTTTTTTCATGCGGACAATGTGCAAAAACGTTCTTCTTATTTCTTAGTAACCAAATACATGTTACTGCCCATATTCAGAACTGATTAAAAAAATTTATCAATTGAGAAATACTCAATTCATAAAATTAAAATTGGGAAATTATGAATTTATATGCACTTATTTATACATACATCCTTTTAACATAAAAAAATATTTCAATAAATTATCAATAAAATTGGATAGATTTCGTTATAAATATTTAAATATTCCCATGTTTAAGATCAAAGTCAAAGAAGTTACGACAGTTGAACTTTTACGGTCATCAGTGGTCAGGGTTACCAGAGCAGAATACATTGGAATCTCATGATTTCAAGGTTAAAACACTTCTTTTTAACCTTGAATCTAAGCCTTGGATACATAAACATTCATATTTCACAAATATGAATAATGTGATCAATTTTGACGCTGTTTAAATATACGTGGTAATTGTTGATTAAGACCATTGAAAATGGATTTGATTTGCATTTTTTATTTCTTATTTCTTCGTGTTAAGATTCAAGGTCGAATAATGTGTGTCAAGACTGTCTAAGTATTAAATATTTATATATTTTCTCTTAGCACTTTTGCTAAGTAATAATTCATGACTTGAAATGAGGTGGTAAAATTGAGATTCATAAGTGCCTTACTGGCGCCTAAACCAGCAAATTATTTTTGTTAAGATTTTGTTGGATCTTCAAAAAGTAATAATAAAAATGCTTGGAAATCATCACACCGCGCCAACGGGCCCTTAACTAAGCAAAGCTTGTAATATAGGGACCAGCAACTGATAGAATACTTTTTTATAAATATATACTTATTACAATATAAAATGGAGCTCAAATGGTAAAGTGGTAAAGTCCTTCATAAGCTTCAGAAGAGGCTTAACAAAATATTTTGATTGAATACATACCAAACATCCAGACGCAAATGTTTATCCAAATTTGTTCTTTATTCAAATTTCTTAAATATCTGTCATTAAACTGTCACTTATAATAAAATATTTCAAGACCTTTATAGATCCAAAGTTCAAAATATACGCTTATATACGTTTTGATTTTCAATTAACTACACCTTCTCTCATCTTTACACAGATGAGTGACCGTCCATTTCAAAAACTCAGTCCGCTCCTCGTCTCTGAGAGCTCGCTTTGATTATATACTTGTCTATATATAAATCAAAGAGAGCACGTTAAACTTTTGATCACGGTTGTCAAATTAATAATACCTTTGAAATCATCAGATTTTTCTCAGAAGCAGAATGTCTGGCCATTATTGCCTTAACCCAACCGAGGTTTTTAATTTTCCCTGTATAATATGTTACGAAGTCACTTTCTGTGAAAACCTTATGGCGAAATAAGTCATTAAACTAAACTAATTTGACAGGACTTAGTATTGTTATCCTTATTTAACCTCGTACTTGAGAAAGGGATAGCAAGACTGTTTAGTCCTGTCAAATTAGTTACGTTTAGTAATTTTGTACAACAGAATCGACACCAATATTTGCTTGTAAATTCATTTATATGTATCTACTTATGTCCTAATGTTAAATCTGGTACAAATCAAAATCTAGACAGTACAGTCACGCACAAAATCACAAACAGATTGCATTGAGATATTAATCTGCGTCACTGAAATGTAGATCCGAACGAAATATCATCGCGAACAAAGATGACCTTTACCGGTCATGCGCACGATTGTACGCGCGTGCGCTTGCGCCTAACGAAACTAGTATCGACATAGTACATTTTTGAACAGTAGGTTAATGTGATATGAGTGCATATCGAAGTAATTATATATGTCGGTACAATTCAGACCTGAGCAATGTAGGCGCATTACTTTGGGAATGCTATGTTCTGTAAGCTACCTACCTATATAAGAAGTATGATGTGATACCTGTTGTGATATAGGAAAGTTAACGGCTTTTCCGTTAACTTCACCGTTAATTTATTAATATCCGAAAATTGACGTGAATTGTATCTTGGTCAACACTAACTTGCCACGTTAAAATAATATTTGAATATAGAACCTATTTTTTTTTTAAATAACTAAAATAATAGGAATATGAATGTCTCTAGATCGTTTACAAGCTTTTAAATATTACATATCAACAAAATATACGTGTTATTAATTGAATAAATTGATCTGCCATTTTTATTTTTTCGACTTATAACTAAAGTGAATACAAATTATTATAGTGTGCTTCAATGCTTTTTTTAAGCTAAGCTAATTGTTGTACTGTCTTCAAATGAGTTGTGTAAACCTTACACTGGTGTTGTGTGATCATGACATTTTGTATAATAGCCGTAACTAAATTAGCAGTAACTATTATCTATTTCGTACCAACGGACACAAGTAAAGCTTAACTAAGGTAGGTACCAAATAGATATTTTATATATTTTGCTTCTTGGCTAGATCAAGATATGCACCATTTTTTTATATCTTACTTGCTCGTGACTTCGACCGTGTGGAAACAGGGCCCAAAAACTGGAATTAAAATTGCAAATACAATACTTACTTTCAATGCTTAGATATTTATTACTAAGTTAGGTTAAATAGTTCGGTTAAATACTTCTTCTACTTCCTAACTATGGCAATCGATCCGCATCAAGGACTATTTTTGCGAGTGCGAGTGTAAACCAAAAAATCGAGTACCTCAATATTGTCGTGTTGAGTTAAAATGCTTGGTGTTATGCATTCTAATGCTTATTGGAGTTTCTGGAGACAATCTACGGCAGTAGTAAATTAGTCACTAAATGTAACTTCACTGCACATAATCACACCGAAAATACACAATAAAGATCAATATAACACAATTTACGAGACATTGGAAAAAATCTCACTCCCGATTCCCACAAAAATCCGGTTAAAATGTACCTAGTCTAAATAAAAGTGATCGAGTAACCTCCTCTTTTTTGCTGTTGGTAAAATAATTGGTACGTTGGTTGGCCTGTACAAGCGCTAAGTGTAAAATCACGTTGTACATTACTTGAACTTTACTCTGAGAGATATAAAAAAAGCTTGTTTGTACTCAATATTAATCATCGTTGAAACAAAAACTTAATGGCACTTAGAATTAATTTGAAGACGCTGTGGCCTTGCTCTTCTTAGAATTTTTTTCTTTTTCTACTGTCTTTGTACTTCTTTTTTTACTGTCGTGATTGGATGCTACGCGTTATTTCCTTTTTTAGAATTCTGAAAAATATATTTTGATCATGTAAAATCATTAATTTAAAAGTAAAAGTTGAACTTATACATATTTAATGATAAAGTAAAAATTCCGTGTATTATATGATCCACGAATATCTAATAAATAAATAAAATAATAAATCGAATATATTTCTATTCTATTCTATTAGTGTCTAAGAGACCGATTCAGATTCGAAAATTGGGTGTTGTAACACCTCTGTCTTCCTCTTCGGGACCAGAATAGTAGGTGCAAAAATACTTTTGCTCACAGCTTAGCTATGTTCCGTGAAGACCTAAAGTAAGCAATACTGTTGTAACTGCGAGTGGATTATATTTGCATAAGACATTTTCAAATACTCAGAATAGCATACTTCCTTTGTTGAGTAGTTGATGCGAGTCCTACTATCAATTCTCACCTTGGGACTAAACAAACACTTTAAGACGGTGTTTTTAAGTTTGTCTCGAAGAGCGGAATTGGGTTCGTCATGAAATTGTGGATTTATGATAAGGAAGGAAGATCAATTTTAAAATGTATCTTTGGTTGACTTGTGATAAATTGTATTCGTAGTAATTTTTGGTCACCACGCAGTTTAAGGTTATTTATGAAGAAGTTTTTAAATATCGGCTCGTTGCCTGATACAAATTTAAATAAAATATCTTCTAATATATAAAATTCTCGTGTCACAGTTTTCGTTGCCATACTCCTCCGAAACGGCTTGACCGATTTTGATGAAATTTTTTGTGCTTATCCGGTATCTATGAGAATCGGCCAACATCTATTTTTCATCCCCCTAAATGTTAGGGGTAGTCCACCCCTAAATTTTATTTTTATTTTTTAGACCGATTTCAAAAATTCTTTCACCGTTAGAAAGCTACACTATTACTGATTAACATAGGCTACCTGCCCGCCCCGGCTTTGCACGGGTAGACAAAATATTTGATATAAAAGTCTACCCGTGCGAAGCCGGGGCGGGCCGCTAGTATATATATATAAGTTAAATATATAATAACTTAAGCTTTTAAAATATATTTCACTAATGTAACATGTAGGTATCTTAATTCTACGCGCGAAGTGTCGTTGTATTGGGTCGAAAAGCCATTATAATCATTACGGCTTTTTATACATGTTACTTTTTATCTAAGGAATGTGTATTTTTATTATGTTTGAGTTTCATATACTCGAAGATTATGGTCAGTTCCGTGAGTAAAGCTGACGTCATTTTAATTTTGAACATTAATGATTGGTCGAAGCACGGCGGCATTGAATTATCTGATTGACTGTACTTTTACTGTCGTGTGTACGTTGACGTCCTTATTTCGATAAATAAAATTAGGCACAATGAAACGGTCACATTTATTTTCAAATTTGGAATGTAAATTGAAACTTTTAATTTGAAATACAGTTCTTTTTACGTCATAATAAACGGCGTGCTTTATTTTTTATACCATATTCCGAATAATTTTGAAAAAAGGCACTTATCTACACTCCACTCTACTGACGCTTCAAATAAGATCCCATGAACGTAGTAGGACATTATGAAGTCTTCTCTATGCTATCCTTAAGGTACAAGTTGACAGAAATGTATAGGTTATTTCCCAGAACGGACTATATTTCGGTACAGGTCGCGGCACGAAACTCTAGCGCTGAGCGAAACGTGGAGGGGATAGCTGCGCATGGGTACCATCGCGCACGCAATACAAATTAGTAATTTAATTGCTTAGTTAAAAACAGCAAAATAATGTTTTAATGTAAAGTCAAATAGTAAGTCTAGCGGTGAACAAAATGTGGAACTTAACTGCGTATGGGTACTGTCACGCACGCAAATATTACTTCATGTTACCTACAATATAATTTTTAACAAGTTTATGGGGAGTAGAAAAATAAATACACTATCGGATTTGTAAATTTTTATATTAAATACCAAATAATAAAAAAAATTATATTAAGTCCGAATTACATAAGAACCTACTGAAGTTTCTTCTCAGGATAGAAGAAACCTGCGAGTTCGGCAGGGTGTGGACATCAGACACCGCATTCTCCTTTCCGATATCTAGTCCGAATCAGACAATGGTCTTACACCTTCAATAGTATCCCAACAGGGCCTTTTGCTTACTGAGGGCCCCGGCTCAGGGCTGCTTCGGTCGTCGGCACTAACAGCGTCATCGTCATCAGACTCACCAAGGCTATCCTCTGAACTGTCACCATCAACGCGAATGATGAATTCTTCTGTAACCAAATCCACGACATGGTCACTCTTGACATATTGCTCTTCTATGTCCTTTACCTTTTGGCATAACTTTCCCCAATCCCAAGCACCCATCAGCAAAACTTTTTCTTGAATTAGTTCTATACATTTAGCAACACTCCACTTCACATTTTTACTGCCTACATATTGCTTTATGTCAGACCATGCCATTTCGATTGGATTTAGATCTGGGTGGTATGGTGGCAGTCTTAGCACTTGATGTCCTTGCTCTGCTAGTATCCTGTCAATTGAAAATGTTTTAAATCTATCTTTGTTAGCCCGTATTAAATTGTATAGTTGAGGTTTTAGTAGAGTTTCCTCATATTGTATGCCCTTTTCAGTAAGCCAACCCTGCATGTCAGCTTTTTTGGAATTAGAAGTGGGTGCAAGGTCCCATTGTTTATTATGGTATGATGCGTTGTCGACTACCACGACAGAATTAGGCGGTAAGTTCGGCAATAACTGTGTCCTCAGCCATTTTTCGTAGTTGTCGTAGTTCATATTGTCGTGGTAGTCGCCTGATTTCGCACCAGCTTTAAAAGTTAACAGTGCGTTCGGTATGAACCCAGCCTCTGATCCTGCGTGGACAATGACCACCCGCTGTCCTTTGGAGATAGGTTTTTTGAGACCTTTTGTAGTACCATCGGTCCAGGCTTTTGGAGCAGAGTGCGATGAATCTACGTAAGATTCATCTGTATATACGATGGGCCTTCCCTCTTGGCGATATTGTTTTATTTTGCGTAAGTATTCGATACGTAGTAAACGTATATTTGAACTTTCAATCAGTACTTTTCGATTGTTTTCAGTATTTTTCCACCGAAACCCTAAACTCTTAATTATTCGTCGAAGACTTCGTTCTGAGCCTTTGAAATTTATATCTTCCTCTAGCTTCTTTCTCAACTTTCCGACGGTGGGAAGTTCATTATTTGTCCTATGAAAGTTATGTATGCACCTCTTTATTAATCCTTGATCAAAGTTATCAATATCTGTGACCGGTTTTGATCTGGAGCGTTTTTTGCCTGGTGTTCTAAATACTGATAATAAGTCGGAATTATTGGCTTCAGTGGAGATTTTCCTTACCGTTGCTATGGACGTCTTTGTAGATTCAGCTGTCCTTTTCTGAATTTTCTGTAAGTCACTAATTATACTATTTAATTTTATATTTCCCGCCTGAATAACTTCTGCAGTTTGTTTTATTTCACTTATATCTACAGTGCTGCGGTCAGAATCGAGTAAAATACTCGCAGCTTCGCCAATTTCACTTTGAATTTGTTTCAGGGAATTAATGAAATCATTCGATTCCCTTTTCAGAAAACAATGCACGTCAAACACCATTTTCCGTGCCTGTCTTTTCAAAACAGTATTCCTTCTCGGCCTCGGCATTTTCACTGTTTAAAAACTGTTCAAACTTAATCAAACAGTGAATAAACTAACAAACACAACAAACAAATCAACAAAACAAACTTAACAAAAAACAACAACAAAAATTAACGATGACAACAAAACAATTCAGAACGCGACTGTACACTGGAAGTGCGCGGAGCGTCGTATCGGCACGGGGGACGGAGTACGACTGGAGAGCCAATCGGCGCAACGCACGCTCGCCCTTCACCCCTGTACCCCGCCAAGACACCTTATTTTTTACTTCTGCGCAATAACGGTCAGCGCTAGAGTTTCGTGCCGCGACCTATATGCAGTCAATTTTTATAATAACGAATATGCATAACACATTTGGAAGCAGGTACCAGGCCTACCAAGGCCGGCTTTGTTATATGGTATGGTAATTCAATATTTACTCACGAATGAGGAAATATAATCTAAGACGATTGACATAGCATACCGGCCATATTGGTTTGATTGAAGAAACGTAGCCATTCGCAACATGCAGTTAGTTTGATTCTAAATTCAAATTATAATTTTTTGTATGTAACATTTTTGGTATTTTTTAATTTATGTCAAATTTCATTAGAAACTTAATTATTTTTTATTTCATACCTTAAAAACATTCGATTCTTAAAATAAATTAATTTAACAATACATGAAATAAAGATATATTCATTTCCTATTCGTACCTACGAACTTATTTTTACTAAAGCTTAATGAATTTTTTTTAATACCATGACGTCCAAGTTTATATCAAAAACTGCCTTGAAAGAATCAAGCCGAATTATCTGGCGGACGCATTGAAGCACATCCTCACAAAATAAAACGAATGCCCTTTATAAAATGTTATAAAAGTGTCACACTTTTAGAGAACTATTAGAACAGTGTATTTATGTAATCATGCGGTAGTCGGTTGTAACACAAGTTGTAATTGCGGTGGTAATGCCCTCGGTACCAAAACATTGGGCAAGTAACGTGATAGTGAAAGGACAAGATGAAATCGAACCCATTGACTCGCTGTTCAATACAAAGCCGGTAGCGACAAGCGAAGTTTCGTAGCACTCAATATGTAAACATAATATTTCCATTTCACCAGCATGCATGTATACATGAATGTACGTTGCCAGTATCTTCGGAACCTTGCCTAAAGGGACTCCTTTTAATAATTATATTATACTAGCGGCCCGCCCCGGCTTCGCACGGGTAGACTTTTATATCAAATATTTTGTCTACCCGTGCAAAGCCGGGGCGGGAAGCTAGTATAATATATAGCCTATGTTACTCAGTGATGATGTAGCTTTCTAACGGTGAAAGAATTTTTGAAATCGGTCTAAAAAATAAAAATAAAAATTTAGGGGTGGACTACCCCTAACATTTAGGGGGATGAAAAATAGATGTTGGCCGATTCTCATAGATACCGGATAAGCACAAAAAATTTCATCAAAATCGGTCAAGCCGTTTCGGAGGAGTATTGCAACGAAAACTGTGACACGAGAATTTTATATATTAGATTTTTAAGGTCTTTAGTTTTTAATTGAAATAAATATTATTGTATGCAAGTAGGTATGTATGTATGTTTGTATGCATGTATATAAAGTATGCGACAATGTTTGATTTGGTTTTTGCCAATCCACTATGTTAAAAAAATTGCGTTTGTGTCGAGCAAGCTCATAATTTTTACCATGAATTAATTCTGAACTTTTACATGCAAGTTGCTGACCCGGCAAACGTTTTTTTGCCATCTACATTATTTCTATTTTATTTGAGTCCAAAATCTTTTTTTTGGGACCAGTTTATCACTTAGGGGTATGAATAATAGTCTACGTCTATTCTCAAATTTACCGAATATACACATCAAGTGACGTTTCAGAGGAGTTTTGTTACAAACACTGTGACACGAGAATTTTATATTTTAGATTAACTTACACACAAATTGTATTGTCAATTGGTTCACAATTTAATTGGAATAATAAATAAAAAAGCAGTTCTCTAAGCACCTCGGGCCTGGTATTTTGCAACTGTTCTGTTAGCTGGCAGTCGTGGGTACAAGTAAGCATACAACAATTTAACACTGAATGGGTAATTTTAGGATGCGGATTCTGTACATAATATTAATCTATTTTATATATTTAAATATGTTTGTAACGAATTAACTCATGCGAAATTTTGCGACATAAACGGTAATATCTTTTCTTCATATCGACTTAGAGGTTTGATTATTTTACAGCCGAAAGGGACCACAGACCCGGATATTTGATATTAATTTCAGTCAATCAGTTGGCGGAGCACTAGCGTATTATTAGAATACGCTAACTAAGGGATAACGTATATTTTAATTAGGGAATTTTTAATTCGGGTTTTTCGTTCTAGAGCTTATTAAATACATACAAAACAACTTTATAATATTAAACTATAGACAATTCGTAGGTATAGATAGAAGTTCTGTAGAAGATCATACAATAAATGAGGGGTAAAAGGCGAGTTTACTGGCCACCTTGAAATTTGAATTATGTTCCTTAATTGGTCATTTTGTTTTTAAACTGTTGGATATTTTTAAATTATTGGTTGCCTTGGAACGTTTAAAAATCTTTATAATGCTGTCTTTAAATTTTATAGATTTCTTAAACGCTATCGTTAAAAACACTCCTTGTCAGATTTTAATTATTAAAATATTAACAATAAATTGAATGTTCAAAATATATAGGGGTTTCTCAACAGTTTTACGGATCCCTGTTCTAAATTTGATTTTACATTACCACGTTCTGTTCATATTGTGTGCAAATGTGCCTGGGAAAATACAATTCTTTTAAGAGTTAATGTAGGACTAGCTGTTTCGGGCGACTTTGCTTGTGTAGCAATAGGATAAATGAACTAGATGAATAATTACAGCCTATATTACTCAGTATTACTATAGTTTCAATTTGTGTTTTCTTTATATGTTATGCAGTTTAAGAGATTACAACGCTATATATGCACAGTGTAGAATTAGATACACTGTGTTATTAGCGATATAAATACAAAATTTATCTGATGGAGAATAAGTTTCAAGTACGGGTAAATATTGTAATTTGGAGTGAAATTCAGGTACCTACTAAAATCGGTGCATATGCGCTACTTCTCATTCGCACACAGCGTGCGCGCAGGGTGAAAATGTTTCCTCCGTAGTAAAATATGCGGTTTTCCTGAATTTGTAATTTGTAGGTCAAGTTACGTTCGATGAATGTCGTAAACTTATATTATCTACAAATTGTAGTCGCCCGACTGGGGATAAAACCAACAAGTTACAGATGATCACAGTCGAATAAACACTACTCTGACATAGGCAGAGACATGTCATTATAACATATCTCGGGATATAGAGTTGTGTTTCTGCTGCGAGGATTTTCAGGGCTACTCGAGTATGCACTTTAAATGCTATTCTCTCAACAAAAGGTTTGGCAATGCGCTATTGATATCCCTGATATTGAACAATTTATAGCTCTGTTTCTCTAACGTTTGTGCTGAATATTTTCGTTGGGTATATTTTTTTATAATGGGGCGGCCCTTTAGAAAAAAAAATACCCACGAGATTATTCATCAAAATTATTTAAAGTAATATTTAAGGAGTTAAAATACATAAAAGGTGTGCAAAAAAAGTGAAATGGCGCTCTACAATCTCTGCGTACCCCGAGCGGGACTTGGCAATAGCTATGTTAAAAGTATGAGGTCGATGTGACATTTTGTACACTACGCCAAAGCTAATGATCGCCATTTGGTTAGGATTGTGAAACTAGCTGATACGATGCAGTAGTCAAGGTGAGACAAAGGTTCGAGGTTACGTTTGCAAAACGTGCCTTTAGCTTGTTTACTGATATATTTACTGTTTACTGTATTGTGTTGAATCACGTACCAGCCGTATAAACGAGTATTAATTTATTTGTAAAGTATGTGACGTTAAATGCTTAAAGGTTCAGATGTTTGTTTATTTATTACTCAATCACGCCAAAACGGTAGAACGGTAGTGCGAGCATGAATAATTTGCGACAACGTTTTCGTATCGACTGTTTTGTATTGAAAAATGAACAGCGTTGCGGCGGTGAAAACTGGAACTAAAAATTTGTATGACAATTCGCGAGTTACGTTTTCAAATACGTAGTAAAAAAATTTCATGCTACCGGCACTGGGTCACCTTTCGACTCAGTTTCGAAAACGTAACACACAAAATGTATTAATGTTTATTAAATACGCATTTTTAGCAATTTATTCATGCTCGCGCTACTGCTTGCAGTAGAATTATAACTTTTATTGTATCACTAGGCCAGATATTTATGGAAAATACTTACTTAGGTACCTGCATCATATTGTCTCACATTATCCAAGCTCCAAAGTAGTCAAGATAAACAAATGAATACATATATGAAGAAGAAAGTGACATTTACTTGTGAATAAGTTGTACTGTTTCACTTTGATTCATAATTTCAAAAAGTTAATGTGTGAATTCTGAGGCAATTCACATAATTATAAAGATTGCACTTAATAGAGATATTTCTAATTAAAAGTGTAGTGAAATAAATTCTTAACAATGTGTGCGAAAATATTGTAATCGTAAAGATTCTTCGTTTGAAGTGTATCCCACATCCAGCTCAAGATCAAATCTTCATACCATTATTTTACGTTTACGACGCAAGTTCGAATCCCACCAGTCTGTACCAATGAGATTTTCTAACTTAAGTGCAGTGATTAGTCACACTGCGAGCTTTACGATGAAAGAAATATTCGTGAGGAAATCTGCATACATCTGAGAAGATTGTAAAGACGTATTTAGTGCCTAAGAGACAGCGACGGACTCCCTATCTGTCATGCTGTCACAAAATTATCTTCGGTGGAGAGTGGGTGTTGTAGCACCTCTGCCTAGGTAGGCACCTTCACGCCTCCACAAGGGTCCCTGAAGAGGTCTTCTTGGACCCTTATTAGTAGGGGAGCCGAAGCGGGGATTTTGGGATTTACACGAGCGCGTCTGATTAACATAAGGGGGTACCCTGCACCATGATGAGTACCTCCGCCATATATGAGCTCGTCGTCACAGACACACCAAGTAAAATAAGAGTAAGAGAGATAACAACATAAATTCATGACTATACATAAACAAATTAAACTAAATTAAATTTAGGTATAACACATATTAACAGACTTCGCTCCTTTTAGCAACATATGGTGCTTATCTGCAATAAAAAGTAACTGTTCTAGATACTCTTTTCGCAGACTGACCAAGTTATGCAACTTAGTTTGTTTACATACCTGTTTGTTGCGTTAATGTATCTAACCTACGTACGTACTCGTAGACTGTCAGTATCATAACCAAGAATGGTAACATAAAGGGAATATTCAACATAAAGTACCTGTTAGGTATGGTATAAAACTACCAACACGTGAAGGTGTAAGAATTGTTGAATATAATATTGGAAGTCGATTTTATATATAGGATATAGGTAGGATAGGATCACTTTGTTGTCTGTCTGCCTTTCTGTCTGTCAAGAATTTTTATATCAAGAACTCGTGGAGCTATCAAATTGAAATTAATATGAAATACCTGGGTCTATGGTCCCTTTCGGCTGTAAAATAATCAAACCTGTAAGTCAATGTGAAGAAAAGATATTACCGTTTAAGTCGCAAAATTTCGCATATTATGCGATTTCACAAGCGAATCAAAACCTACGGGGTACTTCCCGTTAACCCAGAACTATGAAGTTTGGCAGGCTGCAGTGTCTTACAGCACGAGTAAAGGATAAAATCTGAAAACCTTAAATATGTAGTTTTTTTTTAAATGCGAATTTACTAAGAAATATTCCTTAATCGCGCTGTTGAGAGTCACCGACGAATAATGAACTCATTTGAAGTTTTCCTACTTTTAATCATACCTACAAGTGTATACGGAACCCCCGGTGCGCGAGTTCGACTCGCACTTGGCCGGTCTTTTTTAATATGTAAATAAAATGTACAATATAATGTTATGTATTATATTTAACTGTCATACTTCTAAATTTTTATGTAACATAAATTTATTTCTTATCTTAAGGAACAACACATGATAGCACGTAACACAGCATTTTAAGACTTGATTTTTTTGTCATGTCTGGGGCGAATATACAAAAATTATTAATAATATTTTTGAGAGTTCAACAAACCTACTTACAGCTTTGTTATGTTAACCTATTCTAAAAATAAAAGTTACAGGAGCCAGCGACTTGTCTGTCGTGGGTACTAGTACAATCTTGATTCAAATAGTTCTATAGATAAAATAAAATTAAGCGTTACTTTTAATCCTATTTTTTTTTGTTTCAATCACGCCAAAAAGCTTGTACGGATAGAAATAATATTTGGTATAAAAAGAGTCTATATGTAAGTAATGTAACATAGCGTACATTTTAAATCAAATCTATCCCCAAAAAAGTATAATGTTGCGTGCTGGAACATCTCGATCAGAGAATCAGCATTGCTATCCAGGGTGGCAATGCTGCTAACATTCTTGGCACGCTCCCACATGATTCTGGTTTGGGTCAGATCTTTTATCTATAAGTAGGTTGGTTGTACCGTGCCCGCTTCAGCGCATGCGCCGAGGCATCACAGCATACTTAGGTTAAGCCGATGAGTAATAAATTCAGTACATATTTATCATTCCAACGGTGTGGTTATTTCCCCCGACTTCTGTTCTGTATCAGTATATCATATCAAGCAATATCATCACTATCGTATATCAGTTATATCATTATCAAGGTGTAGGAGTAAAACCCAAAATTTATTGGTCCTTCGAGCCGGATATAGTTCTGTTTTTTATAAATGTGTGTCTGTCTAAGTTTGACTGAAAAATCTATATACATTAAATTTATTCAAAAAATGGTGAACATTAAAATGTCAAACGTGATTACAAAAAGCATTCTAGTTTAGTTCGAAACGTGACAGTCTATGAACCCGGAAGACACGTGAGGATGCTTTGCAATAACAAGAAATAGTTGAAATAACATACCTTGATACTAAGTATAGTATATAAGACGGCCTTGATTCGAGAGACGAGCCTTAAATTTTCCTTTTTCGTATCTTTCGTTATGTAATAAAGTCTTTTTGCGAGATTGTTTATATAAAAAGGGTATGTATGTATAAAGAAATTGTATCATGTTATACATAAGTGCCCGATAATGCGAGGTGGTTGGGCATTTATTGGGTCCAGGCTACCCCAGACGCACGTCGACCCTTGGGATCTTTTGTGCTGATGCTGGGAGGTTGATATTGATCTATTAAATTTAGCTACAAATTCCTGATAGTTAAGGTTTTGGCTTTTTATTTATACCATATACCTTAAACAGTAATATTATATCTTCACGTCTTCCCAAAGGTAGAGGTAGACAGATTACAACATCCACTTTTCAACGTAGATAATTTGGTGCCAACGTAACAGATGGTGATTCCGTCGCCGTCTTAGGCACTAATACGTCCTTGAATTTCATCTCAGACGTACAGGTTCCCTCACTATGTTTTCCTTCACCGCACACGAAAACATATCAATTTGTTCAGTTCATTAGCCACTAAATTACTCATTTATAAAGTCTGCGTTGAGAAGTGTTAGATTGTTTACATCATCCACCGTGTTTATAGAACTTGCCTATAACAGTGCAGCGCTTTAGGTATAGACGTTTTAATATAATAGTTACCAAGAGTTACCAAAGAAACAACAATAAAATGCGGACAACACAATTGCAAATCATATGTTACAATAAGGCTGACATAACAACAGTAAATGCCTCACAACTTCACAAGTAATTGTTAAGTTGGAATCAAATTTGATATGCGCGCAGGCGCACATCATTGTTACGTATTTATTTATTATATTGTAGATATATCTTATCACGTGATACACATAAAACAACTTATGAAAAACATGGATAGGAAAGTAAGAAGGGTTTTGTCGATCTGCATCGGGTGGGAAAGATTTTTCCGACGATTAAATAGATGACATATCTGACTATAATTGTCATGATATACAATTTATTGGGTTGTATGTACTTTAGCTTTGCAGTGGTTGTATAAATATTAATTTCTAAAATTTACTGCAATCTATTTGTGTATGAAAAACGCACTATAATCAGTCAGGGAGCATCAAAAACAAATTTAAGTTCGATTTAACTTATATAACATTTACGATATCATTTTGACTTTTTTATTTTACTTTATTTTTTATTTTATTCGCCGTATCATAAGATGAGTATAGACCCATCTTCATGTAATAGTAACACACATTTCAAGGACGGCACCTTTCACTGTCAGACTGATGGACAGACGGACAGAGAGCCCAAAGTATGCACAAGGTCGTAACAGGTGCATAGTTGGGTTAATTGAATCATTGTATGTAGGGTATGGCTATTGTGACCTTACCATTCAAAAAGCTATTGGTTGATCGCAAATGACTTTGAATTCTGTATATCATTGACTAGATTTAATTTACAATTTAGAAGAGGAGACCGCTGGTCTATTGGTTAGTATACCTGACTGCTACGCTAAAGGTCGTGGGTTCGATTCCCGCCGAGGCAAACATTTAAGTGATAAATATTTGTGTTTGCCTTGCGTCTGGGTGTTTGGTATGTACTATAAGTATGTATTTACAAAAAAAGTATAATAAGTATTATATCAGCTGCTGGTTCCCATAGTACGAGATTTGCTCAGTTTGGGGCCAGATGGCGCTGTGTAATTAATGTCTGAGCATTTTATCTACACTAATATTATAGATGCGCGGGGATATGCTTCATTTCTACGGGAGCACGGGTAATAGTATAGGTACTATATAGCTACGCGGGCGAAGTCGCGGGGAAAAATCTAGTTTATATTATTTTATTTTCCCCGTGACTTCGCCCACGTAGCAATATAATATATAGCCCATGTTACTTAGTCACTGAAAATATAGCATTCTGCCTCTGGGTGATTGTTTTTTAAATTCGGTTCACTAGTTTTTGAGTCTAGGTATTCATTACAAACTTTATACCAGCCAAAAATTAAAAATTTACCAAAAATAATACAAATCTTTTCTCTTTATTATTATGTATATATACATAAGTACATATAACTATGTTTAGGTCAGGTTAATGTTAAATGTTATAAGTCATTAGTGTTAATAACTAAATAATTAACTTAGCTATATTTTCTGTGATTATGCGACAACGCACAGCGAATTTAATAGGTATATATTGTTTTATGTTATACCACTAAGGTGACAAGCATACGGTCCGCCTGATGATAAGCGGTTACCGTAGCCTATCGACGCTAGCAACACCAGAGGTATCTATTGCGCGTTGCCGACTCCTGTTGTGATTGATGATTCATTGCTTTTCGTGTGCATTAAAATATGAGCTGTAAACAAAACGAATGATTGTTTTTTTATTATTTGTAATATTCTTAGTTGTGGTGGCCGTGGTACGTGGAACGTTGCCTGCTATTCTAGCGATATAAGTTAGAATCCCACTGGTGTGTACTGAGATTTTCGAAAAAACTTAATAAGTGCAGATTGTCACACCACGAGCTTTCCGATGAAGGAAAACATCGTAAATATTGCATACGTCTGAGACGAAATTCAAGGACGTACTCGTATGTAGAAGACTGACTTCCCTAAGAGACGACAATGGATACATATTTTTTTTCTTCGGTGAATAAATTGAGTGTTGGACACCTGTCTACCTCTTCGGGGACCCTTGTGGGAAGGCGTGAGGATAAGGATAAAATTATCATTCATGTTACAGCTACCCTGTTCTCCCTATCGAAGATACTGTGGCGACGAAGGTACGGCGTAAGACGAAATAGTTATTTAAATAAAAGCTTGTTTCTTTCGGATGGATTGGTTTTAATCTTCTAAAAGTGGTAGAGTTCTCTTTTTAAAATTCATTGAGCATACACGGCGCATGCACATAATAGTATATTTGTGATAACGAACACGACACACGTTTTTAAGCCTCCTTTGTGACATAACCGTGCTAGGCTTATTGTATTGAACACATCGAATTTGTGTATATATAGCTCCTTCGATTGTAAAAGTTATTCTTTTGTTTTTATACTTATAAGTCAGTTACGACTTGCTGAATAAGTATCTGATATTTTTCCAGATATCTTAAGTAATATTTATAATAAGTACACACACATCTACATTTGTTCTATTACATTGTATAAAACGCGATAACCATTATTTCTTCGAGCAACTGAAAAATGAAATGTTCATCATTTATTAAGTAATTTAGGACCATAAGGCACTTATGAAAATCTAAATTAACACCGTTTCCTTAACGTTTATGGATAATATGCAATGCTCAGGTGACTGGCGACTGGAAAATAAACCACTTACATAATTATATTTACCCACCAATCAACTAACGAAATAATTTAATCGATAAAACTAATCCGTCGTGAAATCTATTTCACTACCCCTTAGGTCTAGCACTAAGCAAATTGCACGATTAAGAAATGCTTAGAATAATTTGTCAATACTTGCCGACTGAATCAATACTATTGGGTAACTATCTGTGACTGCGACTCAGTGATTCCGATCATTGATTTGAATTGCGATGTAATTACAGTTGTTGGTGTGGTGATTACGTGGTTATTCTCATTAGGTAGCAGTAGTTTATTATGTGTAAATGTTTTTTTATACTAAGTCTTTTTGTGATATTTTTATCATTAAACCTGCAATCTTTGGATTGTAGTTCGTATCCTGACACGGTCGCAAAATTAAACCAAACTTGCTTTGAAGTTAAATATTTATAAAAAATACAATTTAAAACGGGAAAGCAAAATTCTAATGTGCTCTTGTTTTATTACGAGAAAAAAAATCTTCTTAAAAACGCCGCGGCCATTGCTCTAAATTAAAAAAAAGATAGTTTACGCATTGGCGTAAACAATTCTACTAAGGAAATGTCGCAAATAGTGCCAGAGATCCTTATAGGATGAGAAGTAGGGCGTAACGGTATCTCGCGTTCAATAAAGTAGCTCGACTAAGGTGGTAAGCAAGTTCATATAGAATCTTATGTATAGACTGTAGACTAGCTGTGAAAAGGTAGTAAGTTATTTATTTTCAGATATTATATATTATATATATATATATATATATATATATATATATATATATATATATATTAAGTTGATGGTTACATACAGATAAGATATAGCAGGGTATATGGTTTCGTTTGTTATTAAAAGGTAAGTGAAATAACACTGTTTTGATGTAGTGTTGTGTTTCTGCGGTTACCAGTTGCCAGTGCTCCACGAAAATTAAGCTGCGCTAGGAGTAATGCTTCTAGGACAGTGAGTCCTTATCAACAACATGGTCGGCAACGCGTTAGTGATACAGATATTTCTAGCGGCTGTACGCTTAGTGGTATAAAGATAAATGTTTTTAAAAAAAATCCTTCCAACCTTTGCTATTGCTATTATGTGAGAAAGCAATTCCTATGTGCAGTATGCAAGGCTCCTTACTGCGTTGCGCAATGCTAATTGTTACGAGTACCTACCTACTTGTGTTTTTCTCGTTATGAATGAATAATGGGAACAATAACTCCGACACGTGTTAAAAAGGTTATGTAGGTAACGCCAGTAGTAGCACGACCGTCGACTATATGAGATATTCTATATCTACTAATATTTTAAGGAGGAAAGAATTGTATTTCTGTGTGTATGTTTGTATTGAATAGGCACCAAAACTACTGGACAGAATTCAAAAAATCTTTCACGGTTCAAAAGCTACATTATCACTGATTAATATAGGCTATATATTATACTAGCTGCCCGCCCCTGCTTCGCACGGGTAGACCTAAGTGACATGGTTTGTCTAAACCCAATTAGTATGCGTGCTAAGGTTCTCTTGTCACGACTTAACGTCGGCAAGACGTCACTGGGTTGTAAAACGGCTATTTAACCCCAAAACTTTTACACTACCGGGAATTGTTGGGTTACACCAAACATCAACCCATCGCACGTCCACACGTCTTACTTCTTAAAGTCTTAGCTTTGGTTAAAGTGTGTTTTGTTTGACTTGTTTGTGTAAAGTAATACATCTTTTATATACGGAAGTTACAGCACAGAGCTATTAGCGTGGTTGGTTAAAATAAAAGATTCTTCGAAGTTTTAGATTCTTAGCACTTTATAATAACGTACACTTAATCAACACTAATATTATAAAGAGGAATTATTTGATTGTTTGTTTGTTTATATTGAATTGGCTACGAAACTACTAGACCGATTTGAAATATTCTTTAAGAAGCATAGATAGGACTGTATAGTATGGGCCTTTACTCAATCAAATATGCCCGTATTTGATTGGGCTCCTAGCTTATTACAAACTAGCATCCCACCCCGGCTTCGCAAGGGTTACACAAAACCTGAAGGAACTATAAAAAGAACCTTCCTCTTGACTCACTTTAGCAATTCCTGCACACTGCATTAAAATCCGTTGAGTAGTTTAAGAGATAATCGAATAGACAGCAGAAGCGACTTCATTTTATACTATGTAAAGACAAGCTGTTCCCGCGATTTGGTACGCGTGAAATTTTGATCACAATTTCATGAATTTTAACTATTTTGCGTATTATAATTTTTAAACAAAAGTAGCCTCAGCTGCGCCTCGTAATATCAGACAGACAGACGGACCGACAGGAAAAAATCAACAAATTATTATTTTCAGAGATAACGGATATAGTTTCATATTATGCATTGAGTAAAAAGCCGTTTATGGTATCATTACAAACAAACACAAAATTTTATTTATTTTTATTATAGACAACCAAAACTAAAAACAAATCACAATCCATCTCCGTTTGAGATTTTTGTCACGTCAATGCGTCGTCGAGTTGACCTGCAGTGATCTCTTCTAAATTGGTCCTTCCCGTCTGTCTGTCTGTGAGCAATAGCTATTGGTTGTTGATCTTTTAACCCACATTGGTTAGTCGGCCACAACCGGAGATTGAATTCTTTTATAGCTTTAATTCTTGAGTGACGTGCCTAGTGCCTATGCTCCTGTGAATTTAGCGCATCAAGCAAGAGATGGCGTTGGCGTCGTTTTGAAACGCGCTTGTGAAATTCTTTTGGATCAGATCATGAATATATGAAATATGAATGCTACATCAATATGAATGTATACAATGTAGTAAATATACATAAAGAATTAAACACAATATTCGTGTCGATTCTGATTTCTGTTGTACAAAATCACTAAACTTAACAAATTTGTCAGGATTAAGAATATTGCCATCCTTATTTAGCTCCGCACATGAGAAAGGGATAGCAAGACTTTTAGTCCTGTCATATTAGTAATTATTTCGTATAAGAGTATACCTTCTATGCCTACGGATGTGTTTACTATTCGTGTGATTAATAAGAATTCTTTTAAGTCTCCAGACGAGTTTCTGACTGAAAGTTATCAACCATGATAAGCGTTAAAATTCAATAAGTATCTGTATTTGTATGTATAAAATTCCGTATCTGTATTTTGTCTATGTATATTAATCGAAGCATCGTTTTGATATTCCAAAGAAGCTGTTTATAATAATACCGCATTTTGTTGTAAAAGGCTATTCGCCATCGATTTAGAAATACGTATCGTGAAAATAGATAATTATTATAAAAACATCTCAGAAATCTACAAAATTGAGAGGAAACAGATTAGCCCCGTAATTGCCTATTGCAAGTGAAACTAGAATTAATTTATGCTTGTTTAAATGTTGATTTTGAAGCTTATTGTATTGCAGCAGAATGGACAATATCAATTGCAACATTGTTTTGAATTCGAAGCAAATAATGAGCTCTGGTAATTCCATGGATAATTTATATTTCTTTCCAAATTCAAACGATGATTTTGTGAAATGTTTCACGGCAATGGTAGCCGTGACGGTTGTCAATGAAATGTCGTGTTTGGGGTCACGAACTCCTTTCAAAGGTGGAGTGTCAAAACATGCGCCATGGTTTATTCATAGGGCTGATGTAGACGATGGGGTTTTGTGTAAAATAAATAAATCCGGGACACGTAAAATACTGTGCTGCTTATAAAAAATATATTGTCAAGGATAAATATTTGAAAAAAGAACAAAAAGGAATAAAAACTTAAAACGGCCAAGCGAATGCCAAAGAGGCGAAATACGCTTCTTCTGCGAACATCATCTCTTTCAGGCGCTTCAACAGCTGATGTAAGGATTGCGGGTACTTAGACAGCGACTGAAGATGGCATTCTTAATATCTATAGAAGGTATGGTGGAATTTCCTGTGAGTCGAAACAAACAAAAAACGGAATAAAAACTTAAACGGCCAAGCGCATGTCAAAGAGGCGACATACGGACATCACCTCCTTCAGCGTTTCAACAGGTGTGCCGGTAGCAGGAACATTGTCGACTACTTAAACGAAAACGTAACTCGCGAAATAGCTAGCCCTACTGTTGTAAGGATTGCGGGTACTTGGAGAGCGAGTGCAGGTGGCATTCTGAATGTCTATAGAAGATCAGATCACTGGAGTATTGTTGAATTTCTGAAACTTCTGAAACAAAGAGGAATGCCCATATTGTGTATGTGCTAAGCTATAACTAAAAGTCATGTATCCGAACGCGTGGACCGATTTGAACTGGACTTTCACTGGCAGGTAGCCGATGCTATAAGGCGTAACTTAAGCTTAGCTTATTTTGGAAAACTAGGGTTCCGCGCTACAAATCAAACCCATGAATTTGAATAAATATTAATTCCACGCCGCGAAGTCGCGGGTACAGCTAGCATACACTAAAAAAAATTGAATCTTGTCTGTACTAATGATCAACAGATATACGAATCAATTTTCGGAAAAAATAAATGTTCTTAAACACAAATGTAAATGCTTATTATATAGATGCTTGCCTCAGTGGGAATCGAACTCGCGACAATTAGCGTGGCAGTCAGGTATCCACCCATTAAACTAACGGTGTTGTCAAACATAGATTTATTTTATTTATTAGGGTTATTCCTATTACATGTTGAAGACGCTGGCTACAATTTCCCAATAAATACTAGTAATTAAAAACAAATTAACAATCGGATGAGCTGTCTTACCACAAGTCAAGGATTTTAGTCAAAAGAGGTAATTTCAAAACATCGACGTCCAACGACAATTTTGCAAGGGAGGCGGGCCGGCGGTGCAAGGTCGACCGGTAATGAATAATACGTTGTGAAATCATCATACTTTATTAAAACAATAATCAAATTAGAATAATTTTATTTGCCTTTTAGTTGTGGCAATTTGTACGACGTTTGTTGTTTCGATTTTTTTAATATATTATTAAAAAACACTTCAAGTTTTCAATGTAATATTAGATTTCTAAGAAACGGACGAAATATAGTGTGGTATGAAGCCTTGCCTGCTATTCTAGCGCCGCAAGTTTGAATCCCACCGGTCTATACCAATGAGATTTTCGCACTTAAGTGCAGTGATTAGTCACACCACGAGCTTTACTTTGAAGGAAAACATCGTGACAGAACATGCATAGATCTCTGTCACGTCACCTCACCATCTGTCACGTTAGCAAATTATCTTCGGTGAGAAGTGGGTGCTGTGCCTCTGTCTACCTCTTTCTTAAGGGACCCTTTTGGGAAGACGTGAAGTTATACATATTACCATTATTTAAGAATTAATGTAATTATTGACAAAACTTTTAAATAAATATAATGTAGACCGAATCTACATAAAATATTAATTATATTTTTGCAGTTGGCGCCAAGGAAATAATGCAGGTAGACCGAATTGAGAACCTTGAAGGTGTTAATAAACTTCCGAAAAGTGTGCAGCTAATTAGCTAGCTACTTCACAGAATTCTATAAGATATTACCTTTAAAATGAGGTTTAAACGAGAAGTAGGTGCGACTTTTGATTTTTCAGTGCTTTTATGTATGTTTTTGTGAATTATTCTTTATGACATTAGACAATTTGCATCATACGTATTTGGGCGGTTGCGAGCAGGTGAGATTTTTTCCAGTGTCTCGTAAATTGTGTTATCGATACTGATCTTGAGTGTGTAGTTTCGGAGTCATTATGTGCAGTGAAGTTTCATTTAGTCACTGATTTATAGCAACATTGGAAACAATGCGGTAATATAGGTTTTGGGTGAAGTGATTTGACGATTGACGAGACCGCTGGTCTAGTGGTTAGTACACCTGACTGCTACGCTAGAGGTCGCGGGTTCGATTCCCGCCGGTGCAAACATTTATGTGACAAATATGTTTGTCTTGCGTCTGGGTGTTTGGTATATATTATAAGTATGTATTTACGAAAAAAAAGTATACAAGTATTATATCGGCTACTGGTTCCCATAGTACAAGCTCTGCTTAGTTTGGGGCCAGTTGGCGCTGTGTGATAATGTCCAAGCATTATTTATCATTTTGGTCAATAGGTCACCTCTGACCTAAGGGCATATTATGATGCCACTGACGTAGATTGCCTCTAGAAACTCCAATAAGCTTTGGAATACATGCCACTAGGTATTTTAATGCAATAATATAATACTATTGTGAAACTTGATAAATCTCTAACACCCGACACTGAAAAAAAGTCCTTGAAGAGGATTGATTGATTTGTTGATTGATTGATTGATCATTGAGAGCTCACCTGGGCGCAGGCCGTTCGACCGTATCAGACTCATTAAGCGGACAAAGCAAATTATAATATATTTTGTATTCTGCCATAGTAAGGTAAAAGAAGAATGAGCTAGACACCTACATTATCATGCTTTGAACACTACATTGCCCAAACTCATTGTGTCATACCTTATAGGCTACGATTTTATATCGATAAACTATTCTCTTATATCTTTCAACGATGATATACCAGATGGACCGACCAAGTAAAAGACTCCAGGTTCCCGAGATTTAGCTCCGTCGTCAGGGCCGCGATGGACAGAAGCCGATGGAAGATGGAAACAAATAGTTCACTCCAAGTGTGGACTACTCGTTGATGACCACGATCCTCAGTCATGAGGAAACGACAAGAGAGAGATATCTTTCAAACGTTTAAAAATAAACCGAAAGAGCGCGCGAAGTAGAGTGATCTTTAGTTTTAAAGACGAATACATACCAAAAGTAATTTATTAATCAAATCATGACTGTAAATGAAGCTATTAGTAAATAATTAACATCCTCAATATATTTTTGGACCACTAATGTGTCACACAAGCGTAAGGCCCACCTGATAGTAAGCAGACACCGTAGCCTATAGCCGCTAGCTATACCAGAGATCACTAACGAGTTGCCAACCCTGTTGTTGATGAGGACTGACTGTGTTAGCAGCATTACTACTAGCGCAGCGTATCTTCGTGAAATACCGCAAGTACGTTTGTGTAATTACCAATGGTTTTTCTATGTGTGACATTTTCCTCTTACTTTCCTGATATTTAAACTAGATCTATCCCAAAGGTTGATCATTGCAATACAGCGTGGCAATGCTGCCAGCCTTCTTGGCTCACTTTTTTTTTATACCACTAAGGTGGAATACAAGCATACGGCCCACCTGATGGTAAGCGGTCACCGTAGCCTATGGGCGCCGACACTTCCCCATGATGGTGGTTCGGGACATTTATTTTACGTGTACGTAATTAAGTTTTCTAAACTTTAGTTTAGATTTTAATTTAAGTTTATGTTGTGTTGCGTTGTTCCTTAAATTAAGAATAAATAGTCAGTCCATTTAAATTAATTGTCAAGTAAATTACTTATACTATCATTATGTATGAACATGCTCTATTATTCGAAGAGGAAAACCTATGTGAATTTATTACGTCAAAGAATGTAGGTAAGTTAGTTGTTAGGTAATATATATATATATATATAGGTATTCTTAATAATACAATAAATGTTACTAGTAACATGATTAATTGGAGAGTGAGAAGGTGCGTATAATATTTTATGGGGGTAGGTGTACATAAGAAATAACACAAAAATCAAGCATCTTGAAATTAAAAACATTATAGGTAGTCTTAAATTAAATCTAAACTGTATACAAGCTATATTCAATTTAAAAAAATATAGGTAGCTAGAAAAAAAAACAAAAGAAGATAGAAATGAAGTTCAATGACTCCAAGGTTACTCACCACTCGTAATATCCCATTAATTTTCAAAAGCTGTGTTTTCCTATCAGCATGGAAGGGAACGACAACATCCTCTTATAGCTTCAACATTGATTAACCATCCACAAACAATAGAAAACGAGATTACCGCGAAATCACACAAAAGGCAACTTTACTCGTCAATAATGACTGCTACGCTACTAATCCGACAACCAAACCTAAGATAACACTAAACAGCTGGCTTCACTATTATTGTCATTGACCACTTGTTGTTTTTCCCGTTTTGTACTCGGCTAACGTGGGATATATTTAGCGAGAGCAGTACCACTCTCAACGCAATCTAAGTCCGACTGTGCTGTGCTTATAACAACATAACTTGTTGAATGCTAACTTGACTGACTGGTTGAACTTGGTCCCAAACGAGAAATAAACACACGAAACTCAAAGACAATCTTGACGAGAGATGGCGCTGTTATTACTAAAAAAGTTAAGAATAGTTTGGTATTTACGATTTAATTTTAAAGTGATTTATTATTAATTAGTTTACAATTTGCAAATGCCTAGCTTTATCCCGTGAATTTACGCGCGGAGCAATATAATATTTATATAGCCTATGTCACTCAGGAATAAAATCGGTTCAGTACTTAAAGAGAGTACCTCGTACAAACAAACTCACGAACTTTACCTCTTTATAATATTATATGTTAAGAAAGATTTAGGTTATTTTGATTGCAGCGCTATCTAGTGATTGTAGCTTCCAAGTATAAGCGACATCTATCCATTGTATCGTGTTAAATTAACAAAACTACAATGTTGCCTACGTCGCACAGAGAAACTTGGTATCACTTGATTATCTATTCTGAGCTTCTATCATTTGGTATAAGTCGAAATTTTAATGAAGTTCACTGCTGTCTGCTGTTGGTTAGGGAAATCTTTCTTTATTATGTTGATGTGCCTAACCAATTTGTTTAACATTGAATGTACAGATGGCGCTGCTGTGTTAAGATCTAATATATAAAATTCTCGTGTCACAGTTTTCGTTGCCATACTCCTCCGAAACGGCTTGACCGATTTTGATGAAATTTTTTGTGCTTATCCGGTATCTATGAGTATCGGCCAACATCTATTTTTCATCCCCATAAATGCAAAAAAAATTGTCCACACGAGTGAAGCCGGGGCAGGCAGCTAGTATAATATAAAATTGATCCATTAATGACGTAAGTACTTACTTACTTACCTTAAGTAAATTAACTTAGCCTGACATGGCAGGTAAATGAGTAAATAATGGTAATTAAAAAATACCGATTGAATCCACCCGCTGATATTTATATCAGCCACCATACATTTGCTTACCCTTTCGACCCTTAGAATATTAAGGCGTTATTATAATTATTATATTTACTTGTAATTCATTAGCCTCTTAACTGACGTGCCCTATAGGAGGTGTTCTAGTTATAAGTACATGATTATATTGTACCGTAGCAGGTCTAAGTATATGTGCAATAAATTATAATTAAATGAATACTGCTGAACCACGGAGGTGACAACTTAATATTTGTTTTTTCATTAGGTATCCCAAGAAAACAAACATTTGTTGTAATTGCTGGAATATAATTAATAAAAGTAATTAATTTAAATAAGTCCAGAAAAAGCCGAGTCGATGGATTGGTATACCTTAATGATTAGTATCAGTAAAAGCTTTTTAATATTCTACATGTAATCAGCGCTAGACCTTCCTTTATTGTTCAAAGGAGTGCCACTGCCAGTAGCAGAGTTACCTCCGATAATCCTGAAGTCAGGTTCGTCGTCATCCTCATATTTGTGCCATATTGTGTAATCATAGTCTTCATTACTCGTCCCTGCTATCCCAATGCGGCTATGACTCGGCTTTGGAAACAAACTGTGAGGTGGGGTGATAATTTCAAACACTTTCTGTAAAATATTCTGTACCTGGAAACCATCAATTGGTTCAGCCTTCGATTTATTATCGCTGATTTTCTTTTCAGTTCCTCCCGATTTATTGTTGTCCTTCACACTTTGCTTACGGCTGCGTGTTTTACTCGATAATGATTCTATTTTAGCAGTGGTATTAACACGCCCTGGTATTATACGTCTAGTTTTAATGGGGGCTGTCTGGTGTGTGGTAGGTTCCTCGTGCTTAGCTTCTGAAGAACTCACATGCGGGTCAGTATTTACACCCAAAATGGCGTCATGATGAGGTGTATTCATTCCCGAAGTACCCGCATGCTGGATAGTATTCGCTGGTGGAGTGCTTTCATCATGCAGAGTATTCGTTCCTGAAGAATTCACATCTTGGACACCAGATATGTGCTTATACGTTAAGCTCTTTGGAAGGACAGTTATACCTAGAGGTATAATACCCAGCACTTTTGGTGGTGTTGACAGAGATACTAATAGCGCTTCTAAGTAAGGAGAATTTGTTGGTAAGGTAAATTGATGGGTATTTCGTAGGATTTTTTCGTACACTAGCAGATTACCGATCAGAATAGGACGAAGCCTTAGATTGCTAACGTCAAACGCCATACCTTTTGCATCGACCAGCATACCAGTTGAGGATACGTAAATATTGTTCTCCTGCAAGGTTTTTTCGATAAGAGATTTGAGTGTGACGACATTAATTGTATTCGAGTTTATGGGTCCCGGCATGTTGATGAATAGAGACATTTGCACCTCGAACCATTTGTCGAATGTTATGAAATCATGGACGTCAACATTCCCATGATAGTCGTGAACAGTACCGTTCAAACTCAAGTCATTAGAGCCTAATTGCCATTGATCTGGTTTCCACGAATCATCTATAATGTCAACGCCAGGGTTTCCGGGGACACTTTGCTCTGTCTGTACGACTTCATCTTGAGGAGTTATTGAGTTGTCATCTTGATCATCTTGTTCCACAGATCCTTCAACATTACTATCTGGAGCCATCGGTATGTTTCCAAGATTTGATTGAACTTCAGGTATATTGGTTACATTTGATTCAATCGGTATATCATTTTCATTCGATTCGTGTGGTATATTTACGTTTCGTTCAACTACATTAGGGTTCGTGGAGAATAGTCCCGCAAATGTCTCCTTCGAGTTGACTTGTATTATATCCCCAGTATTGTAGGATAAGTCTGGAATGAGTTGTTGTTTCTTGATGTCAGGAGTGTACAGGATCACATCTTTGGTTATGGGGTTTCTATATAAGTACACGACAAGCCTTTCAGTGCTATGTGTGTCAGGGTTTACCATTTTCCATATCGGGGTCTGTTCCTCCGCTTCTGGGAAGCATACGCAGTTGTCGTCGGGTGCGCTTGATTTACTCAAAGGGATCCAATGTATGCCTTTCCGTGCTTCACTGCAATTAATAATAGCATGAACTATAACTATGTGGGATTCATTTAAAACAAGTTTAATTTAAAAAAAAAAGTAAAAATTCTTACCTTAAGTAAAGTAACGATAATATCAGACAGATGATAACGGGAGTCTGAAAAGATAATTAATGCTTTTTTTATTACAAAGGACATAAGCTTTACTGTTGGTGAATTTATTAGAATAAATTATTTTAGTGCACTGATTAGTCATTCCACGAGCTTTATGGTAATGGAAATATCGTGAGGAAACTTGAATTCGTCTGACAAGAAATTCAAGGACGTATGTGCGCAAGAGATGGCGACGGACTCACCATCTGTCACTTAGCACAAAATTATCTTCGGTGAAAAGTGGGGACTGTAACACCTCCACCTACTACCCCTACCTCTTCAGGGACCCTTGTGAGAAGGCGTGAAGACACAAAAAAACTTTGAATATTGTTGTTAAATTCAATAAAACTTACTCTTACGCGACTCATATTGACTGCAATACAGCTGTTTGTTAAGTTCAAAATTATAACATACTTTTGTGCTGTGCTGTCCGACTGCGGTCACCGTATTTACTACCTTACTTATATTGAAATTGTAAGCAATTAGTGCAAAAATTGCATAATTACTGTTATTCCACAATTTAGCGGGACCAATGCGTTATCGAGTGAACCAAAATAGAAATTACCATGAAAAATATCGGTGTTGTGTTAATTATTTTAATTATAAGATCTTAAATCTAAAACGTGCTTAAAACTCGATGTTCTTAGAACATTTCGTTTTGAAGCTCCTTCCTTATTCATCGTATCCCAGTCTTCTGCTCGCCGTTAGCTTTTTCCACGGCTCTTTGGTTATGCGTCCTGTGTTCATTCAAATCTTACAGCTTTAAGTTCGTCTACTATTGATTTTTTTGGTAAGAAACGTCTATACCACCTACAACTATCTTATTCTTATTTTAAGTCTTTTGATATTAAAAATGTATTCTTATCTTCTCTTATCATAAACGTTTTAGCCTTATTAAACACACTGTTCGAGTCAATGTTTTATCCAAATAGATGTGGCCGATTGCCAGAGTTACGTAGTATATTATCGACTCTGAGACAATACGAATATTGGTGTTCAAAATAACTAAACTTAACCAATTTGATAGGTCTAAAAATATTGCCATCCTTATTTAACCCCGCACATGAGAAAGGGATAGCAAGACTTTTAGACTTGTCAAATTAGTTAAGCTTAGTAATTTTGAACAACAGAATCGACACCATTGTCTCAGAGTAGATAATCTGAATAATATACATCCTACGTGGTCGCGTTATTCAAACTTGTTCGATTCATTAAAAATATTTGACTTAAATTTTATCGTGTCAGATGACATTCAATTAATGTCAAATTGACTTGTAATAAAATTTCGTGCATTAGGCAAGGATATTGCATAAAATCCTAAAAAATGAGTGTTCGCAGTATCCATTGTTTACTGACACCGATAAATTTCACACAAAGGTTGAGGAATTTGGAGGGATGCTTCGAGAAGAGTGGGATATCATTTGAATTGAAGAGAAATTACACAGTTCCTTCGGGAACTCCTGGTGAAGGTAGGCTTCTGCAACCAACTGATGTTTTCATAAAGCGCGCCAATGGCGTAGCTAGTTGGACAAGGGCCCGTTGAAAAAATTAAAATGGAGCCCGATAAAAAAAAACTTGTTTATTAAGGACGCTTGTGTTGAAAGTCTCCACTCTGAACTTAGGAGTTCTGTTTTTGTAAATGTTTAATTAATCATGTTATTAAGAACGAAAAAAAAATCCTGAGCATGACTCGACATTTTATAGCTTCGGGGGCTCGCTGCCCCCTTCCTAAGCATTGCACTGGTGTATTGCACCCCACCGTGCCATATGAGTGCTACGCTATAAAAGTAATTCCTCTCAACATAAAGTTGGTAACGAACGCTGGCTTAGCAATCGCCCATAAGCTACAGTAAAGGCTAACCAAATGTAGTGATGCCTCTGGTATTGCAAGCTTCTATAGGCTTCGGTGACTGCTTGCCGTCAGATGGGCGTACGCTTGCGTGCTAGCTTAATAGAATAATAAAAGCTATCTCTATCAGACCGACCTATTCCCAAAGGAACCTAACTCAAGATCTTTTTATTTATAGGTGCAGGGAAGGGTGGTGGTGCGGGGGGGTCGGTGCGGGCGTCGGGAGGGGGGCTGGGGAAGTACGGTGCTGCGCAGGAAGAGGGTTACTTCTTCAACAAGCAGCGGCAGCAGTTGGAGAAGATCAAGGAGAAAATGAAGAAGGAACCCGAACAAGCTCCCGCTATAAAAGCGAAGGAAGAAAAGGGAGATAACTAATCACTTGTTTCGATTGAATTACTAGCATTGGTTTTATGAGGACAAGTTTGTGTGTGGAAATCATGTTGGCCGATTTTGTTTCGAATTCTTAATAAAATATCGTTTTGTTTGAATTTTGTTGTCATTACTAATGTATATTTTGCTATTAGTGTGGAATTTCCAAAAGGTAGGTAGTAGTAGGTACCTAAAGACAAAAAAAGATTGATTGAGGCCTCCGGTGACAAGAAGGCTGGAACATATTTTGCGCAAAGGATCAGCATTGCCATACAGCGGGGCAATGCTGCCAGCCTTCTTGGTACCCTCCCGCGTGACAACGATTTGGGACAAGTGATTTTTTTTTTTTATATTAGGTTAGTTTTTTTTGTTTTAGTTTTAGATTGTCCCATATATATCTTATCCTATTTATGAAAACAAAAAAAGTATTTTTTTATTAAGTTAAATTATCTTATTTGGAACGAAGGAGGTTGCGTATATCGTATGTCACTTCAAGCTGGTTTCAGGCATTGATACTGTAAGCTCATTTCAGAAGAATACAATCAGCAGTCAACTATAGGGCACAATCAAAGTCAAATACAAAAATGAAAGATTTTTGACATTAGAGTTTTCAATAAATCTTCGAAAAAAATTGCAAATATAAACAATCCCAAATTTTCAGTTAAATCCACTGTTGTGATCTGGCATTCTCAGTAACTTATCGTCATAAATTAGATTTTAGATCCAGAATAACAAGATAAGTAAAATAACAGAATGGTACGATTCTTTACACAACTGTGTCCGAGGTTCGCTCTAAGAAGCGACGGCTCTGCCAAGAGACTATGCCCAGCATGCTTAACTGCAGTCAGAGGAAATCTCATTCCTTACTTCACACAAACTAGAACTTTAAAAGAAAAAGGTTCATCGAAGGAACCACCCAAGGAAGAGGCAAGTCAGATTAACATGCCTGGATTTACGCACCCAGAGGCATTGAAGGAAGAAGGCTTCTTCACAGAAAAAGCGAAGAAAGAACTCGAGGCACTGAAAAAGAATCAGGACAAACCGTCCCTAGACAAACCTGAGAAGAAGCCTTGAAAAATTAAGTGGATCAATTTTATTATTCCATCAAAAGTCCTGTTCGATCATTATGATAATAAAGTAATTTTCAAAACCTTAATATCGTTGCGAAAGTCACAGCGTTATTGGTATCTACTAGTACTACGGACCTTAGGGCTAGCATGAATAATTGCGACAACGTTTTCGTATCACCTTTGACTATTTTCGTATTGAAAAATGAACAGCGCTGCGGCGGTGAAAAGTGGAACTAAAAATTAGTATGGGAGTTTTGACATTTCGCGAGTGACTTTCGTTTACGTAGTAGACAATGTTTCTGCTACCAGTGCAGATGAATAAGTATGAATTTTACCGACTACATAATTATTTGACTATTATAAGAGGGTTTTTTTTTACATAATTTGCGATTTTATCATGGATTAAATTTTTTTTAATGATTTAACCGTTCAAATTTCACATTCGCTTTGTTAGAAAATTGTATAAAGGCATATTGTGTCCTATCTTTATGTATAAAAATGTTGCTGCCGTATATATTTGTGTTGTTGACCGGGTATATTTCACAACGTTGTATTTCAGTAGAAGAGTGTATTAACACGTTTCCTGCGGCAAGTAAAATCATAACTCTTCATCTGGTCCGGCGGTGGGCCAAAATGCGCCCCAATGATATTTCCGCCAGTGCGTGGCAGGCCTTTCTAGACCCAACAGCACTAGGATAGATTAAAAATCGCTATAACTATGTGGAAACATAATGTATACATTTTTTTATATTGTTAGAATGACCTTGATCCCAACTTCCTTAGGTTTGATTCGCCCAGGGATCTGCCAAACAGGAAATGAGAAATAAAGCAGGAAAAGCGGCAGGCCGATATCGACCTGAACCGCACTAGAAAGTATTTTTAGTAGAGATGGGACAGAGAATAATAAGGGAATATCGAAAATAAACAGAATTATCGTAAAAGCACTGAAAAATGTTTTTATTTACTTATGCCTGTCTTGGAAAGATGTTACGCAAAGGTTTTGGTTGCATTTCCTGCAATATTTTTTTGCTTGGGTACTATTAAAGGTTTTACGCAGTCTGTCGAAGCACCCTGCACAATTTATTCGTTTAGCGCTCATCTCAAGGACATGGTCGTTGTCCTTAGGTTTTACTTGATTTTCTGAATTTATTTTTTTCTTAAGTCCCTGTGATTTATTAACCATTTATGAGTTTTACCACAGAACTCGCGAAACTGAACAACTTTCCCCAGAGAACATAGGTCGAAATATTTTCTCTTCTCTCTTTCTTTTTATTTTTCTTAGTGGAAAATATTTCTTCACTGCTGTCACTATCACTGTCAATAACTGCAGGGCGAATTACTCTGTTTTCCAAAATTTGTATTTTACTTGTATTGCGTGCCATCGTTGATTATATCGAACGCTACGTCAGATCAGTTAGATAGCACAACACTAACTGGCGGGGCGCGCGCTCTGTGCGGTATCGGGTCACCAGCTGCCTGTTGGGAGGGCGGGCCGAAATAGGCCCACTGCCGCACTCAGCGGATGTTTTTCACCGTCAGTGCGATGGTAGGTCGATAAAAGCCTGCCGTTGTGTTTTGATTGGGAATACCTACAATTTTGACCGAAGATACAATATATATAAATAAAGAAGATACAATTTTGCAAGATGAAATATATATTTGTCTCTGTCGAATTTTTACAAACACCTGAGTTAATCGTTTCGCACAAGCGAGAGGGACAAAGATTTCTTCGTCCGCACTAGCTGAAGTACCGCGGTAGGCCGATATCGTCCTTTTGCGCAGTGAGCGTGTTAATATACTCCATTCCCACGGAAACGGGAAATATACTTTTCTTTTCTTCCCTACCAAAATTTATATCAGACTTAGCCACAAAGTAGCGTGGCCTGGTTTAGCTAGTTCAGTATATTGAAATCGTAGACTGAGTAACAAATTCTTCGATTTAAATATATTAAAACCATTAAAACTTAAAACTAAAAAAAATTCAAGATATTAGACTATCTATCTAACGTGTTAGCGAGCTGTAGTTCTTATTTTGAAATCTAGCGTCGCGTTTTGAATCCTCTTTGCTTTGATTGTCTGTGTTTTCTGAAATCTGCCAAGAGCGTAGCCAAGAGAATAAGGATACCCTAAGCCAAGCGAAGTCCTTATTCTAAGGGATACTCTATACAAACCCAAGAGAATACTACCGCTAACCGCTACGCTAGACGTCCGTCATGTGAGTGTCAGAAAACAAAACAGTTTTCCAAATTTATTTTGCAATACCAACCTCAGCCAAACTACAAAAGTCTTGAATATTCTTCTGAAATAATTAAAGATGTATCTCTTCAAAGGACCTAGAGGAATTTTCAGAACCCTACAGCATATGATGGCTTCCTCCAAGTGCAAAAGGTTTAAGCCTCTGACGAACCCTAGCCAGAACCAGACTCAGGAGTTCATTGCTCCCGTTCCACTAGGAAGCAACTTTAGGGACTTATGTCAAGCCCCATATCAGTCAAGGCACACAAGCGATCAAAACGTACAAGACAACGAGGCTCTATCTGAGGCTCATGCAGCTAAATGTCCAGCTTATAGGAAGAAGGGGATACCTCCGTTGGCTTTGGGTGGACATTTAGGCCTAGTAAAAGATAATCAAATTCCTATGGCACCAAACATTGGCGGTTGGAGGTGCTACGTCCAAGCCGCAGACTCGGGTGACAGAGGAGGTCCAGTCAAAGAGTCAGGCGGGAGACTGGGCAAGTTGGATGCTGCCACTGAATCTGGTTTCTTCCACAAAATGAACAAAGCGCGATTAGAAAAACTAAAGAAGATATTAGAACAGCAAGCAATGTTGAAAGGTGATCCATCGGATCAACCAAAAGACAAACCAATGTCGTAATTTTATGGGAAGCGAATTTAAAAGCGGTTCGTGAACTGTACTTTATTGATTGCGTATGAAATATCAAGATGCGCGATAAAATTGAGATGAACTGCTTTTAGATTTCTGAGTACAATAGAACAAGCGAATGGAATTAAAGACGTCTAATTAATTCTATCTTTTTTAATATATTTGATTAAGTACACCAGTTTTATTCTACTAGTTATTTGTAATTTTTGAATGGAAGTCAGATTAAGCTGATTTCTTGACAATTGTTTAAGTGGAGAGGAGGGTAAGACACGAGGGATTATCTCCACTATGCGATGCGCCCCCGCTGCGCTCGTCAGGCTCCCGGCATCAACTGTTGGCGTGGAGCGAGTACCGATAGCAATAAATACAACCAATAATTAGAATCTTATTTTTCACATGGATACATGACAAAACAGATGACTAATGATACAGTAAAAACTAAACATGATACAAGACTTGATGAAATAAGACTACAAAAATCTCTACCTTAATTTGTCGGCAAAACGTCGAAGGCGAAAAGGCGATTCAAAATATTATCTTTATAGACCTAGCTATACCCTATCTCCAAGCGCTTGTATTCTCTTGGGTATCTCTCTTGGGGGCGGTAAAGTAGACTCTGCTAGTGATCTTGGCTCCTCTGGACAGGGACTTACGCTATTTAAACTTACCGCTAATGTTTCTTTAGGTGTGTTATGAGTATGACTACTCACCCCAAATGTTCACATCACGAAAGTTCATGCTCAGTACTCCATACATTTTTATCTTATTATTTGCGCATGGAGGTAAAATAGAAGGAAGGCGCGGCTGAACACGACCGACGTTAAGTTTCACATAACAAGTAAACGGCAAAATAGCCGTCACGTCGTATATATATGTTAAAGATTCTTTACCTCCATATACCTACATAAAGAAGCACCAGACAGTGGAGGGAACGTCATCAGCTGCACCGACAAGATTAGAAATTAAATTTGATTTACGAATTTGTGAAGGTTTTTATATAAGTACTTAGATAAATTCCCATCACGGGGTAGTAAGAGAGTATGGAACGCCATTTCTGTCTTGACTTACATATACTCTATATCTCTTTTGTTTCTTTAACATTCATCGATCTCTTCGAATTTTCCCGTTGGCTCTGAGTATTATACATTTTTTTTTAATATTTTGTCTTTTTTGTTTGCTATCGTTACCTGATATGCGCAGTGACAGTCGTGGGGTCCCGGGTTCAGCTCCTGTCAAGAGTACACCAGTTCAATCTACTGAGATATTCCAAGCAGGAGCCATCATGTACGATATTATTGTTATTTTAATTACAACTTCACTTACCTAGCTGCCAGTACTGTGAATATTTTTTGTTCATTATTTGATTATCTTTCTGCTCATATCAACTATGAGATTTAACTACTGAGAGCTTATTTAAAATACAGTGACTGAAAAGACGTTAAAATTATAAAAATAAACAGAATCGGGCCACAATTCGACAAAAATAATAATAATACATCATCACACAGCGCCATCTGGCCCTAAACTAAGCAAAGCTTGTACTATGTGAACCAGCAGCTGATATAATACTTATATACTTTTTTTTGGCAATTTATACTTATAATACATATAACACCCAGACGCAAGGCAAACACGTGTGTCACATAAATGTTTGTCCCGCGGGAATCGAACACGCGACCACTAGCTTAGCAGTCAGCTATACTTGATAGTATATTATCTACACTGAGGCTATACTAGCCACTAGACCAGCGGTCTCGTCGATGGATATAAAACAATACATATCACGAACATAGAACCTATTCCTTTTTTGAAGTTGATGATGGTGTCAATTCAGTGCCGGTAGCAGGAACATTGTCGACAACGATTTCGTATCGCCTTCGACTATTTTTGTATTGGAAAATGAACAGCGCTGCGGCGGTGAAAAGTGGAACTAAAAATTAGTATGACAATTTTGACATTTCGCGAGTTATGTTTTCGAAAAAGGTTATTTACAAAAACATATCTTAACCTACTTATAGATATAAGATCTGACCCAAACGTTTTCGAATACGTTGTAGACAATGATCCTGCTACCGGCACTGTTGTATAAAATTACTAAACTGAACTAATTTGATAGGTCTAAAAATATTGCCATCTTTATTTAACCCCGCGCATTAGAAAGGGATAGCAAGACTTTTAGACCTGTCAAATTAGTTCAGTTTAGTAATTTTGTACAACAGAGTCGACACTATCATACATAACATGGTTTTAATATTTCTTAAATATTGCCATATTTGTAAAGTTTCAAGTAGACAATTACCTAAAGAATATCAATCGATTTGCGTATATTAAGCAATATTGATAATTGCCAAAATTTGGTTGGGTGACCGCCCATTCCGTAACAAAACCCCTCGATGCATCACAAAATAAATTACTAGACTATGTCTGAGAAAGAATGAACGAGTTTTGTTGTCTTACATTGGTAACCGTTTTTAACATTTTGTGATGCGATTTTCAATACAGCCTAATAAAGAGCCAGGCCAGTAACTCTACAACCAAAACATTACAGTGTAATATAATTATATATGTTTTTCCTCGTTACAAATTCGATATTCAAAACGGGAACCTTACACACTGACCGCGGTCTCGACGTGCGCCTGCGCCGATCAAACGCGCCGCACCTTTGAAGCACCGCTTTGTGCGCTACCGAATACCCACACCAGGCATTCATTACCAGATTATCAATTGATAATTAAGCTCAACATACAATGATACTTTCTACTTTGACGTATGAAAGGAATTCTTTCATTTTTTTCCTGTTTGTTTTTGCGCCCGACATTTGCACATCATGCTCCTATTGTGCGCGTATGTGCTACTTGTTATGTGATCTGTATTTGTTGGAGTGAGATGGACATATTAGCCGTTGATTTTGTTATGTTTTTTATTATAACATGATAAAACTATATCAATCGCTACTCAGTACAACTTAAAGGTTTCCAAAAACATAACATTCCTACGATGTTAAGAAACATAATTAAAATGTAAAAAAATATTTTACAAATATGTTTAGTCCACGTAATTATATCCGTGTAGGGATAGTCTGTGACATATATTACGTATATTTCAGTAGCATTTGATATATGTATGTGCAAAGATTGCAGTCGTTATTTTATACGATATCAAAGCTCAGATCTAATACAAAAGATTGATGGAAACAGCAATGCGAGCATGAATAATTGCGACAACGTTTTCGTATCGCCTTCCACTACTTTTGTATTGTAAAATTTACAGCGCTGCGGCGGCGGAAAGTGGAACTAAAAATTAGTATGACAATTTTGACATTTCGCGAGTTACGTTTTCGAATACGTAGTCGCAAAATGTTCATGCTACTGGCACAGTTCTATTTTTAGTGCCATTCGCACAGGCGAACAACGAAGAGACGCCGGTTAAAACTACGCCTTGCAGTGTACATATACACAATCAGACACACCTACAACGAGTACAATGAAACTTCGCAATGCTCACGCACTGTTAAAAAACCCAGCGTCACTTCGTTGTGCGAAAAGTTCCATCTACGTCTTAGATCTGTGCCGGTAGCAGGAACATTGTCGACAACGTGTTCGAAAATGTTACTCGCGAAATGTCTAAATTGTCATACTTATTTTTAGTTCCACTTTTCACCGCCGCAGCGCTGTTCATTTTTCAATACAAAAATAGTCGACGGCAATACGAAAACGTTGTCGAAAAAGTTCATGCTACCGGCACTGAGTAGCAAAGTGGGGTTATCTTATGGTAAGATTATCTGCTACAGTATGTTTATGAAACCATTCGTGAGCACGGTTTCCCTTCACAATATCATCTTGGGAGGCTGTCTGCGGTACTTTGTGGGATTATCCTCTACAATGTCTGCGAGCCAATGTATCCGCAAGCGTATTGTAGGCGCCGAGGTAGAAATTGCTTTGTCGGTTCTGTCGCTTTTTAAAACGCGAAATGCCGAATTCCGATAGGCTTTTGTCGCTAAAAATGTGAGCCTAAACGATTAGTTGTTTGAGTAAAAAGCAATTACAGCTTAGAAAACTTCAAACACACTTTAAAATATATTTATCTTGATGATCCTGATCAGGAGTTAGACAAAGTTATAAAATTATTGTATTGAAATCGGGTGTCAAAATTTCTCTAAAAATAAGACGTCTTGAAGTCTGAAAAATCGGCCGAGTGCCAGTTGGACTCGCGCACCGAGGGTTCCGTACTAAAACCAAACTAATTACAACTAATTGGGAGTACAGCATGGGGTTCTTCAAGAAGGGTGTGAAGAGATTTTTGAAGTGTCGGCAACGCGCGATTGATACCCCTAGTGTTGCAAGCGTCCATAGGCTACAGTGACCGCTTACCATAACATGGGCCGAATGCTTTGCCACCTTAATGGTATAAAAGAAATGAAAAGCTCTTTGCCGTTCGATCCCTAGACAAAAGCAAATACATAATAAGTTTGTACTAGTAAATTCGCTATTTTTTAGCGAATGTAGCAAAACAAACCCTGTAAGCTTTTCAAGGATCTACTTGTTGCCAATATTAACATCGAGCAAAAAATACGTTTCTAGTAGAGGAGCCCCTTTTACTTTTAATTTATTATTATTTTCATTATTCGTTGTTATAGGTTCAACAGAAATACACATTTTGTAAAAATTTCAACCGTCTTCTACGGATCATGAAATACATCCCGCTGTCAGACAGATCGACGGATGGACTGCGGTAGTAATTGGGTTCCCTTGGTTACCCTTGAGTACGGAACCCTAAACAATAATGACGTAATCCTAAGAAGATGTAAAAAGCATGTAACAATGCGTGGGCGGTCAGCTTTTTCGGACAGTATTGTCACGTGTGTGTGTATACGCTGTTTAATCCACATATCGATTGAAGTGCATCGAACGAAATCAAATCTAGTAGACAACGCGCCCTGTGGAGTACACAAACACTTATATCACAATGCTTTTAGTTACACCATCCTTATCTAACGCACCAATGGTCACTTTGAATTCGGTACCAAGATGTTTTAGAGATCCGTTGAAGTTCCCAAACGGTCAACTAGCAACTAAGATAATGTGTGTATGTAACTTATCATCATTCTCCTGCCCTTATCCCATTTTGTTTGATGTCGGCGCATTATGTATTTCTCTTCCATACTTCTCTTTCAGCCGTCATATCTGTATTCACTTCTTTTCTGGCCATGTCATCTTTCACACAGTCCATCCATCTTCTCTTAGGTCTACCTCGACCCCTGTAGCCATCCACATTCATACATAAAACCTTTCTTACCACGTTATCTTAATTCCTCCGCATAACATGTCCATACCATGACATGTATATATGTATGTAAATCATATTAGCGTTTACGATTTTGTACATACCAATTTTATTTGATGACAATAAATACTTATTATTATTAGATACCATTATTATATTTAAAAACGAATGAATAAAGAAATTCACACTTACACGAGCTAGTCCTAATTCTGAGATCTACACAAAGTAAATAAATATCTATTGCCACTCTATGAAAGATTTGAGAACGGAATCGATCGTCAAAGCATTTATGATTTTTTTTCGGAAAATTCAACGGCAAAGTCGGAAATGTGGAGTTCATTGCAGCCGTGAAAAGTCGTCGTGGATCACTAGTTTAAATATCATGTAATGTACCAAAAGCTAAACCGTGTTTGCACTAAAATAGGAACTAGAAAAGTTTTGAGCTAAGGTTTTCGTCAAATATATGATTATTTATTTGCATGTACGCATTAACACTATGGTCTAAGGAACCCGCAAACTGGACTCTCCTTCAAAGCCTCACTTTTATCTTATTCAGAATCTTCCATTTCTAAGCGGCATACCCTTAAGTTTAAACGCGATTGTTGCACGTAATGGATATGCAATAGAGCATAAATAGGTTTTGTGTTTGTTTGTGCCGACACACCTCAAGGACCATTGTCGGTACATGGTCCATCTCTGGAACACAATGCCGACCGCGGCTTAAGATGCGTGTAGCTACTTAATTTTAAATCCATTTGAATTTTACGGCACTTCTTGAAGTAGTAACATGTCCGACAGTGTTCAAGAAACTGCGAGCGACAATACAAAAATGGGGTCTTTCAACAAGGGTGTAAACATATTTTTGGAGGGTTTACAACGCGCGAGTGATACCCGGTCGTTGAGGACCCACTGTGCTAGTAGCGTACTCTACTAGCGCATCGTATACTCGTGGAGCTCTAGGATTCTGGGAACCTTACTCACCGAAAAAACTTACGTAACGGAAAAAAACAACAATTCATTAAAGTTATTTTATTTGACTGTGGTCTTCTGTAAGGTCGGGTGGCTCCAAGTTTAATGGGAAAACAAACGGATGTTCCAATTTCACCCTACGTCTCTTTTTAAGCTCGTGACGTGATTAATCACTGTACTTAAGCTTAGAAAAACTCATTGGTACAAGCCGCCGAGGTTTGAACCTAAACACATCAAATGACAGGCGGTATAGATAAAAAGAGCTGTCGTTAATCGCTCGCACACAAAGTTCAACAGTCAACACCTTCTTGTAAGGTACCCAGAAACCAGGCTGACATTAATGAAATGAAATGAAATACGTAGGTACATTACAGTGTCTCCCTGTAATGTACAGTGTCTCCCTGTAATGTACCTACGTATCAAACAGGTAGGTATAATAATCAACCCATTACTTTTAGCTCTCATGTTGGTAGGTATCTTGGAAGCGTCTATTTTGCGCTTCGCTGGTTCTTGACAAGCATACTGACCAAACTGATAAATACTGCTGATAATTTCCAACAACTCCTTATTACAAAAGGATAAGGTATATAATAAAGCATCCATCGATGAGTTGGGTGCAAGTAAACGTGTAAACATCACACCAAAGGTCAATGCGCTTAGTTAACTCCATAATTTTGATAGTTGGGAATTCGCTACTGTTTGAGATAGCTACTTGAATTTTGATTCATGATGTGGCTCATTTATAATTTATTTTATTTGAGTGATTGGTATTGTTTGTTCGAAATGATTGATAGTAGTCATGTAAATGTTCCAGCGTTAAATAGGGCTTTCTATACGTATGGATGCTTTTTTTTAAATTACAGTTGCAGTTCCACACGGGACGTCAAATCTTAAGCTCGCGGTTGGCACTGCACTGCGCTTAGCGCGTCTAAAAAGCCGGACTTATCCTGTCCCTTGCAATAATAATCTTACAATCTAGTATCATAGAATACAAAATATATTATAATTTGCTTTGTCTTCTTCAGGAAGAAACCACGCCTGAGCTCGCACCTGGGCGCAGGCCGTTCGACCGTATCACACTCATTTAAGCGGACAAAGCAAATTATAATATATTTTGTATTCTATAAATATGAATTTCCGCAAAGTAAAACCTGAATCAATTCAATAAATCTAGTATCTGTTGTAGATTATGAACAAATCAAATACAGAATGTAGAATATTAATAGAAATAGACACTGACCTAGCAACATATATTATTAGGTCTGTGGAAATAGGAATATATTTACTGTGTAAACATATTCATTATGTAAACACATTTATTGTGTGAACACATTTACTGTGTAAACATCCACATTTTACAAGCAAGTTGTTATCCATCCCTTTTATCTATCATGAGACACCTGCTAGAAAGTACTCCGCGCTTCCTTATCTAAATTACACAATAATATGTATCAGTAAAACTGAATAAAAAGTTATTTTGGATTATCTCGCATATTTTTTTTTCATTAGTGTGTACGTTTACGTTTATACGTGTGTGTGAATGGGCAGCATTTCTTTTTTTTACTTGGCATCATAATAATTTCAGACTATACTTTAGCTTTGGCTTAAATTATACCACCAAGCATGTAACCAAATAGGACTCCAATTATGATTTTCTCAGCTCGGTATCAGCTACAAGTCGTTGACCCACGGCTCGAAACAATTACAGAGTTTTAATAAGCCGATTAAACCATCAATCACGTTTATGGCACTTCGTTCATCATACCAAATATAATTGTTTAACACATTATCAAAAAGGTATAAGTGCTTATTCAAACCCAATTCAAAATATTATATCACAGAATACTTTCCGTACACTGGCTGAAGTTACTAATGTTTAAAAAGAAACAAATACTGAAAATGACTCTTAAATTGCACTGAAAATCTATTTTCTTTTATACATCATCAATATAGTGGCACCCAATCGTACGGCCCACCTTATGGTAAGCAGTCACCGTAGCCTATAGCCGCTAGCAATACCAGCGGGTTGCCAACCATGTTGTTAATGAGGACTCACTGTGCTAGCAGTATTACTACTAGCCCAGCGTATCCTCGTGGAGCACTGGCAACCTTACTTACCGCAGAAACACAACATTACATCAAGTAGCGTTAATTTCACTGCGGTCTTATGCAAGGAGGAGGTACAGTCGCCAGTCAGATGGCTCCAATTTAAATGGGATAACCCACGAGAAATCCCAAATCGCCCTACCTCTCTTTTTAAAAGCTCATGGTATGATTAATCACTGTACTTAAGCTTAGAAAAACTCACTAGTACAGGCCGGGATTCGAACTTGGGCCCATCAAATAACAGACCGTTGCTTCAACCACAAGGCCACCACGACTTAATTCCAGCTAGCTATAAGGATAGCTGCTAGCTGCTTAGTAAGTTACTACTAGCGAAGCGTATCCTCGTGGAGCACTGGCAACTTTACTTACCGTAGAAACACAACACTACATCAAGTAGTGTTATTTCAGTGCTAAGTAAGGTGGAGGTTAAAAAAGTAAACTTAAGCAACACATACTAAATACAATAGACTAGTCACATAGAATACAAAATATATTATAATTTGCTTTGTCCGCTTAAATGAGTGTGATACGGTCGAGCGGCCTGCGCCCAGGTGTGAGCTCAGGCGTGGTTTCTTCCGACACGTGTTTCAGGACTTCCACGTCCCATCATCAGGGTGCCGCCGCGTTATATGTATATATGATGGGACGTGGAAGTCCTGAAACACGTGTCGGAAGAAACCACGCCTGAGCTCACACCTGGGCGCAGGCCGCTCGACCGTATCACACTCATTTAAGCGGACAAAGCAAATTATAATATATTTTGTATTCTATAAATATGAATTTCCGCAAAGTAAAACCTGAATCAATTCAAAATAGACTAGTCACAATCAGAGACGAAATAGTTTCTCATTGTAAGTGAACCTTATATGTTTTGATGTGAATAAATGTCTTTAAACCTATTTAAGCACGGACATCGTATCTACTCGTTCATACCTACCTACTACGTAAAATTACTATCCAGTACGCGAAAGTTTATACAAAAACATAGATAACATCACGCAGAGTCTCTCACGAGGTTGGCAGAGTGCCATTGCACTCTTTTCAAAAGTATCGGCATCTAAATTATCTTCTAAATTTTGAAGCTAATTGTCAAAGTGTAGGTACTTTGTGTGCTTTGAACTGTACAGTGAGACCGCTATTGCAAAGGCTACTGACATTTTAAATGCAGATGGGTTCAAGAATAGAGAGTACAATATTTATTTGGTCCAAAGAAAGCACAACCATAACTCTCGACCAAATTGTGATGAATGGTAGAGGAAAACAATTTCGCAATTAGAGAACTACTGGAAGGTGCATAAACAACTATAATTAAAAAAAGTATCGGTGCGCCGGGGTCAACGCTCGATCATACATCAGCTGTCAGTTAGAGTAATCTATCGACACCTCCTGTTCGACAGCTCCATTAGATACTCGTCATCACTGGATAGAGCCATGAGAGTTTTCTCGTATTTGCAGATGGGTATTATTAGGGTTCCGTACCTTAAAAGGAACCCTTATAGGATCACTATGTTGTCCGTCTGTCTGTCTGTCTGTCAACAATTTTTATCACAAGAACGCGTGGAGTTATCGAATTGAAATTAATATGAAATACCCGGGTTGGTCTCTTTCGGCTGTAAAATAAGAAAAAAGGATATGAACGTTTATGTTGCAAATTTAAGCATATTTTGCGATTTCACAAGGGAATCAAAACCTATAGGGTACTTCCCGTTGACCTAGAATCATGAAATTTGGCAAGAAGCTGTGTCTTACAGCACAAGTAAAGAAAATATCTGAAACCCGTAAATAAGTAGTTTTTTTGAAATGCGAATTTACTAAAAACTATTCCTGAATCGCGATCTTGAGAGTCACCGACTAATAATGACCATATTTGAAGTTTGCCTACTATTAACCTTACCTACAAGTGTGTACGGAACCCTCGGTGCGCGAGTCCGACTCGCACTTGGCCGGTTTATTTTATTTTATTAGGTAGTAATATTAATATTTATATTTGAAGATCAAACGAACTTACCAAGTGAAGTTCGACCGTAATTATGTGAGCAGCTTCATTCGACGCGATTTATAATTAACGTGTTTTAGTAGCGCCTTCTTCTATCCTCTTATTGTCCTACTGCTTTTGCACTGGCCTTCCCTATTCTTCTTTATGAAGGCGATTGTCTGTGGACTTCACTGATAAGCCTTCAAATTATTATCTTCTCAGTCCTACACTGAATACTTCATCGAATTTTAAACTTCATGAACCATTTTTGGATTTGTTATTAAGTAAGGATGTTTTTCTAAATACCTTTTACTACCTTTCTTATACTCAGTATAGGGGGCTTAGTTTACAGAACCCAAAAACAAAAAATATCTCGACGAGACTGCTGCCATAGTGGTTAGTATACCTGACTGCTACGCTAGGGGTCGCAGGTTCAATTCCTGCCGGGGCAAACATTTATGTGAACATAACATTAACATGTATGCCTAGCGTCCGGGTGTTTGGTATGTATTAAAGAGATGGAGTGTGAATTTTGATATCTTTGTTTTCCCATTAAAATTTGAGTCGCCCGACTGGGGACTGTACGTCCACCTTACAGAAGATCGCAGTCAAATAACACTACTTTTATGTAGTGCTGTGTTTCTGCAGTGTGTAAGGTTGCCAGTGCTCCACGAGGATACGCTGCGCTAGTAGTAGTGCTGCTAGCACAGTGAGCCCTCGTCAACAACAGGGTGGCAACGCGATAGTGATACCTCTGGTATTGCTAGCAGCTATAGGCTACGGAGACTGCTTACCATCAGGTGGGCCATACGCTTGTATGCCACCTTAGTAGTCTAAAAATTATTTAGGTACATGTTCTATCAGCTGCTGGTTTTCATAGTACAAGCTTTGCTTAGCTTGGGGCCTGATGGCGCTGTGTGATAATATCCGAGCATTATTATTATTATTGCACCTATTTCAAGATCAACTCGATCCAAGATGCGTGTGACCACACACCATTAACGAGCTCATTCCAGTTGTCTCTCTCCCGCAGCTCAGGCTAGCAAAGGTCAAATTGTAATTTAATTAATTCTACACTCGTAACCAATCGTTTTTTCTTTTCCAATTCAGTTTGATTTATAGATACATGCGCACACGGTGGCGATTTAACGGTAACTTGGGAGACTAGTGCCCATCTGTGGCTTCGTCTGCACTTGCAGTGAATATTTTTTTTTTGCTTGGATATGGGATCTCCCGTGGGTTTCCCCATAAATTTTTTTTTTACTGTGAAATGGTATCTCCCTTGGGAATTCCTATTAAAATTGGAGCCTCCCGCCTGGGGAATGTACTTACATATTTATACTGTTACACTCATGTATGTATGGTATTCTCTCTTTAATGTGTATGAAAACTTAAAATCAATAAAAAAAACTGTAAAACAAATAGTATCCTTTCCTTTTTTGCACTTGTTATTTTTTATTATAAATCTTTTCTACCATTGTGTTTGAAGTTAACTCATTATTATTATTATTATTGCCTATCTATTGTTAATACTTTTTAAATTACACAAAAGATGTCCTAAGTACTTTTGAAGTTGTCTAATCGCTTTTTAACTGTACATAAGACATCTTTTTAAAATTGAGAAGTTTAGTTCTTAATTAAAAATCAAAATTTCTATGAAATCGGCAAACAAGCGTTCTGTAAATAAACAAGTAGCTTATGTAACCCTAAAAGGGATTAAATATAATGAAATTTCTTTGTTCAAGCGCAGTGTTGAAATTTACATAAAATTTATACGAAAGTCAACTTTAAACCTATAACAAGAAAGATGCATATTTTTTTTTAAATACGTGGCTAGAAAGGGTAACTTTTTGAACGTTAAAAATTTATCCATGCCCAGTGAATTTAACAGAGGTGGTTAATATGGCGTGCTTTTAAGACTACTGGGCGGTCAAGTTGTAACAAAAAAGGTTTTTTAATTGAAGGAAAACACCAACTGACGATAAAGATATATATACCTCCAATGCGAGTGTGAGTCGAAGAAGGAATAGTGGAAGGACTAAATTTCTATATAAAATTACTAATGTAGGTACTCATTGATGGAAAGGTACCTTCGGCCATATTTATGAAGAGATTGATGAATATAAAACAAAATGAGAAGTAGGAGAGTTGTCAACTTAAATGTATGACGATTGAATGGATTTATAACGATAAACCTAATAAGATTTTCGCCTCATTACATCTATGAGAACTTATTGTTTAAAAAAATAATATTAGAAGCTGTAAATTAAATTCAGATAACCTTAACATTAATACAAGAAATAAAAACAAAATTGTGGCTTCAAGGTTTATACTAACAAAAGTAAATAAATAATTATTGGGAAGCTGTGTCCTTTTTTAAAATAAAATCCCACAGTATATTACCGAGTTGAATTATGATAAGTTTAGGACTCATGTCAAAAGAGTTTTGATAATAAAGCCTTTTATAAAATTAATGATTATGTAAATGATAATAATTCTTGGAGTATATAGTTTCACTCAGCACAAGTGGCTTCCCGCACCTGGTAATTGTAATAGTTTAAAAATATGTATTTCATGAAAGCGGTAACAAAACCAACTTAGTAGCTTTCATTCTGAAATTTGTAAATACCTATTTATGTCTAGAGGATTTCTTTATACGTTGTTATATCATGATTGTTACATGAAAAAAAGACAGAGCACAGAGTTTCTTGCCGGTTCGTCTCAGGTGGCTTTTTTTCCGAACCGGTGGTAAATTATTAGCCCTTCATAAGTGCCTTATTAGCGCCTAAACTTAATGTGTTTTTTTTATTTTGATTTGCAGCTGGAAATAGCCTATTTATCATACAGAGAGTACTTATGATCCTGATCATATATACCTGAGTATATATACGGTATATATACCATACTCAGGAACAATGAGTGCAGTTTTTCTTTAGCGTTACATTTTCTTCAATCGGTTGGTCCTAACAACGTTATAATAATAGCATTTAAATAGAAAACCTAGTGCTGAGCTTGGCTGGTTGACCGCCGTCGGTCGCCAGTCGGCTGGGCAAGTAGGGCGCTCGCTTCGGTGACACTGGCGCCGAGGTGTGTGTCTATATCTACAGCGGCTTCCAAGCTTTCCTATAGCCTATGGGAGTGATTTCAGACATAAAATAGAACGTCAAAATGACACGAAAAATACAGTCTAAAATTCACAAATTTACCGTTTACAACGTTGAAAAATCCTAACCAGTCGTGATTATTGGAATGTATGTCCTTATGAAACCGATTAGATAATATACCGTGTTGAATAAATAAAAAAAACTGGAAACGAATTCGGGTCGAGTGAATCGATTACGCGATAACGAATTTATTATTCGATTACAGAATCGCGTCGGTTCGACACCTCACCGAGCGCGGCCGATCCATCATGCTACTCTCGACTTTTGGGCTACTCAAACTTTTTGGATTCAACAATTGATTAAAATATTCCTAAAATTCGACTAAAAATTTAATTCAAGTAAAAGTGTATTTTTAGGAAAGGCATAGTATTAAATACTTGAGGCTAATAGTGCTAATGTATCACTATAACGTGAATAAAAATTATGAGAAGCCATTTGAAAGCCTGAAGAAAGAAATAAAGTATTTAGGCCCTACCTCATATAACCATATGGTAATTTAGACCTTCATTAGTGCCTTATTAGGCCCTAAACTGAATAAATGATTTTGATTAAATTAACATTTTATGTGACGAAAAAATACAACAATTTCAGGATGATTATTATATCTTCAAAATTATAAGGCTAATAATGAAAATACATATTATCTGTAGCGACCTCACCGCTACATAAACCAACGATAGAAATCTACTAACTAGCAGGACAACATTCAACGAATGACAACTACACATGTCACACTTCGCTAGCGCGTGGCAGGAAGGAGGCGCGTTAGCGAAGTTTTCTACGCAATTCAACATATATACAAGTTTCCGACTAGAACAGTCGGAACCGCGGTTCCCCAGGTACAACACCCGCCTGGCTGGAAGATCTTCCCTGTGCGGTGGCGAGCATGATCACCTCGCTCGCCCCACATATCTATTAATCATTATAAAATAAGTTTTTGTTTGTTGAAATATTTGTGATAATCTCTGGAACTAAAGAAATGATTATGATTTTTTTCTTATCTAAATGAACTAGATTTAATCATAAGGAGAAGTCTAGCAAAAAAATCATAAAAAAAAAAAAAAATTGTATGTATGATAATATATTTTCCTACATTAGACTTCAACGAGCGTACTGGAACTATGCTACGTCATAAGTCACAAAAATATTGTTTTAGTTATGTAATTTGGCATACATACATACATATGTTCACGCCTCAGTCTGTATCAGGGTATTATTTGATTACACTTTTATGTAGCCTGAAGCATTAGTACGAACAACTTTTGACGTTTTTCGTATCACTTTTGACTATCTTTGTATGGATAAATGAACAGCGCTGCACCGGCAAAGAGTACAATTTTTCGGATATGTTGTCGAAAGATGTTATTGCTACCAGTACTGAATGAGTATGGTTAATTATTTAAGTAGTATATCTGAAAGCCGGACCGATTTGAACGGGACTTTCACTGGCAGATAGCTGATGCTAAAAGGCATGCCTTAGATAAAAATAGGGTTCCGCGCAAATATTATAGCTATGCAATTATAAACACAAAATTAAAGCCACGCACGAAGTCGCGGACACAGCTAGTTTTTAATAAAATGGTGTATTAACAGTTTGAGGTGCGGTGTGGTCGCGGGCGGTCGCGCGGCACTCGTCGCAGCTAATTATCGATACACGACGATTATTCCGAATAATTAGGTCTCACACACGCGCAATACTACCCACGCACACATATCTACGTATAGTATGATTAACTAAATTACTTCAATCAAATTACACATACAGACCTACATATCATCGCGCCAAGTCCCTCACGGGGTAGGCAGAGAGTATAGAGCGCCATCACGCTCTTGACTTACACACCTCTTTTGCTTCTTTTACATTATATAACAAAACATTGTTATGATAATAAAAAGATTCATATTTACTCTATCTAACACGGACTTTTGTGATATACATTTATTGCGAGCATGTATGAAGCGATAGATTAATGTAAGAGGTAAGAAGTTAGACATTTAATGTGTCATGCTTCATTCATACATGTAGACACTAATATTAAAAAGATTAAATATTTGTATTTTTGTTATGAATAAATAAAAAAAACATTAGTACATTGCTATATTATCGACGAGTAACATGACTCTAGGTACATATATAATATTGCTACGTGGACAAAGTCGCGGTGAAAGAGCTAAATCGCAACCTTCACACGTAATAAGGCTTGAAGATGATAAATGTAAGTTATTTCATACACATTTCATTTAAATTCACAATTTAAGAGTTCATCAAAAAGAAACAAAGTTACAAGAAATTTTTTGGCGTCTCATTTCTTATCGAGAAATCTGAACTTTTTGTCGTTACATAAACCATCATAGCTTGTAGTTTAGAAACACTGTACCCTGTCAAATTTCGCTTCTATCTCATGGTTATAAGACTTTGTGTTTCTTTAGTAATATCGGTTTGAAGTGCACGACATATGTTGGTTGAGTTGTCGAGATGGTCGGACACTTTGACAATTTTGTTCCGTAGAAAGTGTCAGCCATATTCGAAGACCACCAAGCCACTCGCGCCAAAAAGATGAAAAGATAAACCCTAGTTTAAATTACAATTAGTGAGAAAATATTTGGAGCATTAGTTTTGGTGAAAAAACTATGAGTGATGTGATTTGTTTGATATTTTGTTGTTATTGGTATTGCATATTTCTGGACCCATACATTTTGACAGCTATGACATGTCACTTGAAGTTGACGTATCTTCTTTTATGCCGCTAAGGTGTCAAACGTCTAACCGGTCCGCTTGTTACCGTAGCCAAAGTACTGAGTTGAGAGTAATCAACTCAGTACTTTAGCTACGGTACTGCTTATTTACAAAAACCATACATTTACAGGCATTATCCAACACAACAAAAACTCAATACTTTTCAATATTATACACGTTATCGAAACCATCTGTCCGATAAATACCTAATATCTACAAATAACACCTCGTATTAAACCCGAACTAACAAAAAGCCAAAGCGATGCCGCCGCAGTAAGAAACGTTTTAAAAAAATAATCCGCCCCAAGTATCAAATAATAAACTTGGTAGCAAGTGAATTTCAGAGATCGGGTTGCGTTCATTCCTGCATCGGTAAAAAAGAACGCGCCTCGTTTTTTATTTTTAAATAAAGGTCTGTGTGTTCGAAATTCAAACATGACGGGTAACGTCAGCGGGCACTTCGAAAGAGGTCGGACTCGGTTTTACTTTCGCTTAAAAAGTTTTTTTTCATAAAAGTCTTGGCCGTTGTATGATGTTAAAATATAAAGTGATACTGTAAATATGTATATTATACGTTCCGTTACGTACAAGAACTGAAAATATTTTTTGTTTTTTAGTTATGTAAAAGCGGAGTTTATTATGTGTACAAAACGGTTTAGTAATATCGATTATCCATAAGTAATTAGTACATACCCAAACCAAACTATTAATTTCTAGTTACAATAGTAGTAATGAAAAAGAAATAAAATATGAGTTTTATTTTTCGTGTGACCTGGGTAATTCGTTAGGATTAACTTAATCATAAAAATGCTTCCACTTAATTATGCATTCATCGCGTCTGATGCACGGAATGAAACGAAATACCCCACAACAGGTTATCGAGATAACAGACGATTAAAAATTATATCCAATATTTTCAAGCGCTCCTCATGCGATATGCAACCTTTTTACTGTGATCATATAAATTATATTAAGGAAACACTGGCCGTTAGATTGAGATGGAGATAAAGAAACCAAAATAAAACGCGGGCTGTTTGAATAAGGAACGTCACGTCAAGTGAAACGTCAAATTGTGACAGTTTCCGCGCGGGCGAGCGGCGGCGCGGCTCGAGCGTTGCTCCCGCCTTCTTAGAAGTATCATCCGTATTTTTGTTTTGAAATTAGCCTTGTTTTACAGTTAATTTGATTTAATTAAAAACAATTATGCGCATTATTTTATTGGTAGCGGTAAGTCTTGTTTACAATCTATCCTGTCTCTTATGAATGACTCATTTCTGGCAACCAGTAGTATTGCCAGTAGTATCACTTAGTATTTGTATGTAGGCATTAAGTAGCTCATGGTAAAGATTATGAAAAATATACGCGCATCGATAATTACGATAATCGTCATGGCTTCCCCTCGTATGATGCAGTGATCTCACTGGTCCTGACTCTTTCAACATGGTACTTAGTCGGTGTGACCGCAGAAGTAAGTTAAAAAATTAAATGATAGTCATGTACTTGAAATAAAAAAAAAACTATTCACGGGCGATGATTGAAGCATATCCTCGAGTTTTTGGCGGGAATAAGGCGGAGCGGTTGAGATTTTTCGCAGTGTCTCGTAAATTGTGTTACAGTTGTACCTCAGAGTAGATAATATACTACGTACAAGCTGTACGTATAATATAGAATTTTTGAAATCGGTCCAGTAATTTCGGAGCCTATTCAATACAAAGCCACAAAAATACAAATTTTTCCTCTTTATAATATTAGTTTGAAGTTTGATTGGAAATAATGCCATAATACGACTTTTGGGTTAAGTGATTTATCATTTTGGTCAATAGGTTACCTCTGACCTAAAGGCGTGTTACGATCTGCTACTGCCGTGGATTGTCTCCAGAAACTCCAAAGCATTATAATGTATAACACAAGGCATTCTAGTGCGGCAAACTCGAGTAATTTTTAAACTTGAAAATTATCTGACACTCGACACTGGCAAAAATAGTCCCTGAAGGGATTGATTGCCATACATAGGATGAAGAAGAAGAAGCATATCCTAAATCATGTATGGACGACTACTTTAATATGAATAAGGTTGTGTCTGTCTTTTACGTGTTTTTAACAGGCAAAGGCACAGAGCTAATCTGGGTGGACCTCTTACCATCAAACGCTATTCGTCGCTTTCGCTTTTCTACTAAATGGAAAGCACTCTTAAGCTTTAGGCATAAGAAGAGATGAAAGTGCGCAATGCTAATACTGGCTGTGATAAAAGCTATAACTAGTTAAAACTAAACGCTATCTTCTTTTAAAACACCACCACACTGTCAGCTCTATTCGACCACCGCGGTTCCACAAGCTACTAGGCTGCCTAAATTCCAGAGCACACCGATCAGTTCCGATTAACAATCGATTATTGAAACGATTATTATCGATTACAAATCGCTCGGATGCATCAGACAAGCAAGGCCATGTGACGCCGCCATTGTAGCACCCAACTGGCGGAAATGCCATGAATTATGTTATCAAAATAATTTATCCACGCGTTAGTGGACATGTGACTAAAGGCCTGGGAACTGTATTGCAATAGAACCTCATAAGTATGTGTACCTAGTATTATAATAAGATCTTCTCGCCTCACCACAACGGTCCCCAAAGAAATGACAGATGGTGAGTCCGTCGCCGTCTCTTAGGCACTACATGCTGAATGAATTTCTAATCAGACGTATGTAGGTTTCCTTATGATGTTTTCATTCACCGTAAATCTCGTGGTGTGACTAATCACTGCTTAGAAAAACTCATTGGTACCACACCACACGGCCACAATGTGTTTTATAATACCTCCGTATTATTATTATTTTTTAACTTCATGGAGTGAGAGAGTCCTAAGAGTGGAAAGGAGAGAGGGAGAATCAAAGGGGGTGATAATGTAAGTAGTATTAAAAATATTACATATGAAAAGGCAATCTAAACAACGTTCCTTACTAAAGACAAACATAACTTTGCAAATATATGACAAAATAACTTTGCCGTTCGATCTCTAGACACTGCTATTGCACCAACTGCAAATAGTAAATTTCTAATAGTAAATTCGCTCTTTTTTTGCGTCTACTTGTTGCATATTATATTAGGATCGAGCAAAAAAAGCACGTAGTGGGCCCATTGGTTTTTAATTTACTATTAGTTATTGTTATAGCCTCAACAGAAAAACACATTCTGTAAAAGTTTCAACAATCTTCCTATTACGGCTCATGCGATACAGCCCGCTGACAGACAGACAGACGGACGGACGGACAGCGGAGTCTTTAGTAATAGGGTTCCGTTTCACCATTCGGATACGGGATCCTAAAAAGTCTGCAACACTCTTACTGCATTCTTACAAAAAAACTATAATTATATTTAAAAAAAAACTATACTTTTTAATCCATGAGTGCCACAACTCAAACAGCCACCGTGGCATGTTAAATATAAGCTATTAACTATTTTCGTCATATTTATGTATAGAAAGTAACTTTGTTTTTTTATACCACTAAGGTGGCAAACAAACATACGGTCCATCTGATGGTAAGCGGTCACCGTAGCCTGTGGACGCTTGCAACACCAGGGGTATCACTCGCCCGTTGCCGACCTTGTTTGTTTGTTTGCTACCTTTTCAGGACAATCGGCTGAACGGTGCGTTATAAAATTTATTAGACATAGATTATATCCTAGAGAAGGACATAGGCAATTTTTTGTCTTTAAACAAATGCAAAAGAAGTTGCGGGTTACAACAAATTTAATATAGTTTCAAGCTACTCGCCTGATTGTCCCTCTGCTACCGAATATTATAACGCACACTTTTATAATCTGAAGCTTTGATGCTACGAAAGGAGGCTTCCCACAGCCGTCGTCTGTTTAAATTGAAAATATGGAACTTTGTAAACATCTAAGACCTTACTGTGACTGATCGTACTTGATCCTTGCAAATTTGATAGCACCAAATATTTTATTTTAAATGTTTGTTTAAATTAATATCAACTTGACATTTTCAATCGACACGCTATTTTTCAAATCTTTACGTCGACTAAATGTTTATTTTTTATACCACAAACTAAACAGAGTAGGAGACCCCAACAGAAACATATAATACTAGGGATATCACTTGTCGTACCGACTTTATAGTTAAAGTGCCAGATACATTTGGGACGAATTCTGGCACATTGCTTCCTCGAAAAACTCTCATCTTCCCAAGTAAAAGTACGTAGTGTTATTTAGCAAGCCATTTATTGAACTTGGAATCCTGTGGTATGCAGCCTTTCTTAACTACATGTATAGCACCTATTTCTTTAAAATAGTACCATTATGTAAAGTATCAAGAAATCCATAATCCATATTTGTACCGGGAGCTCGATGCGGCGATGCGCACTAACCAAATTACGTCGGTTGGTGAAGTGAACTATGAAAATAGGATTTCTTTACCAAATCCACCCCGCTTCGTACCTGCAGGATTATGAAGATTATCTAAAACTATATAATTACATATGACATATGGTGAGGGTAGGTAATTATAAGCAGCATATTGTATTTTAGTCAGTTTGTTTAAAATAGTCTTGGAATATTGTACATATTATCGTCGATAAGCCGGGCTGGTCGTGTGGTTAGAGCGACTGCTTTTCGTCTGATGGGTCTACGTTCAAACCTCGGCGGCAGGCTATACCAATAAGTTTTTCTAAGCTTAAGTACAAGGATTAATCATACCACGAGCTTAAAATGACAGGTAGGGCAAAATGGGATATCCCGTGGGTATTCCCATTAAATTTGTCGCACGGCTGGGGACTGTACCTTACACAAGTCCGCAGTCAAATAACACTACTTTGATGTGTTGTTTCTGCGGTGAGTAAGGATGCCCGAGCTCCACGTGGATAAGCTGTGCGTTAGCGATACCCCTGGCATCGCTAGCGTCTATATGCTACGGTGATCGCTTACTATCAGGCGGGCTGTACGCTTGTTTGCCACCTGCGTATTTTATAAAATAAGTTACCTTCATGCATCGGTAGTTGCATACACAGCACGACTTCATGAAAAGTTTCTCGCAAATGTCCAATCCTCATGGAAAATGTAAACAGCGAATGTTTACAAACCAAACACTTGTTTGTACAACACAAAGGCGGGTGGGAGATTAACAAAATGCAACACTTTTGTTGCGCAAGCGCACCGCCCTTGCAAGAGCACCGACAAAGCCTACCGACAGTACGATTTAATACATCATATAATGCTTTGTTATTGATCGTTTGCGACCGCGAATTCTTTTTTTGGGAAATACTCTTATTGTTACTGGATTTTTTAAGCTTCTTTTTATGTGAGAAACTACATAGCTTTTTTAGTATACGGCGGGCATGTATTAGTATAGATTGAGGAATAAAAAGAAGCAAGAGAAGAGTGTGTAAGGCTAGATTGGTGTAAAATGAATCTCACTTTATAATTTTTTTTTTGTCTTGGAGGAGTTTGGGAAATAATTTTGAAGTACGATGTAAACAACCCATTGATACGATTCTATATCTACTCTCTGCCTACCCCACCTTATATTGTATTGTGTACTTAACTGAGTGCAAATGCAGAAAAAGCACGCCATCTCGTGTGGGGTAGCGGAACCCTATTCCCGTTACCTTTGACCTTAAATTGCATACATTTGACCCCATTCGTTTACAGAAATTGATAAGAGATGTCGCTACGAGTATTCAAAGTTAATATTTTTAGGAAAATTCTTCATGTATTCGTTTTTATTAGAATACAGTAAAAACTATTGGGAGATCTTACCATCCTCATACGGCTGACATACTTCTAAGGCCCTTTTTGACCGAGCAAAATTATGAGCTTTTCTCAATATGTATTACTGTCAAAAAAAATGTTATAATCAGTACTATTATTTAGCTGCTGGTTTCTCGAGAAATAAACTCCATTTATTTATTCTTGCAGTCGATCAGAATTCTTAAAGCACCCATTAATATAAACATATAGGCAAAGACGAAGGCGAACTATTGTTTTCTTTTATCTTTCTGAATATTTTTTTAATTAATATAATTTGACGGACTTTTTTGTTATCCATAAAAATGCCAACCCAAAAGCAATGCCAAATATTTCTTAAATATTTATTTTTAGCACCTACAGAATAAAAATCTAGACTCGTAAAATAAAATAAAAACTATTTGTTGAGGAACTTCTCCAAAAGTGTTCATTACACGAACAGTGAAAAACTTAACATTAGGTATGCTTCAATTACAACAATGACGAAACAAATAAAAATAAAGCGATATACAACAATAAATAGAGGCGACCCTCGGCTTACCGCGGGGAACGACCCCTTTTATAAAAATAGTGCGGGGACACACTCGCTCCGCCGAGTGCGATGTCGATAAAATCACCCCAGCGGGCTAATGTAGCCCTTGTAGTTATATAAAACTGGCCGTTGCCCGCAACTTCAACATCAGGAAGAAAAATCTGAACTGCTCAATACTCTATCCCTAAAGCCTTGAGCGTGATTATTTGTAGCCTATTGTATGTCGTAAAAAAAAAAATTCGTTTTGGCACCAACTTCTAACATACAAATATATATTATACAGACTTCTTATTCTTATCATTTAAGAGTTAAATACTCTTGTCGGTCTCTATCCCGTGCTACTTCTTTAACCTCGTTTCCTTATACGACGTGACAGCTATTTTATCCTTAACTTGCTCGATGTAACTTATCCTTGGTCGTGGTTATACAGGCTATTATTTTAAAAAAACTGCTGTTGATCTGCAGTACCATTTGTAATACCAATAATTTATTTATAGCATTTTATGTGTATGTATTTTGCATACATATTGGTGCCATTTCTGTTGTTAAAAATTACTAAACTAAACTAATTTGACAGTTCTTAAAGTCGTTCTATCCCTTTCTCATGTGCGGGGTTAAATAAGGATAGCAATACCTTTAGAACTGTCAAATTAGTTTAGTGATTTTTTACAACAGAATTGACACCATTATAATAGTAACTTCTTACTACACGTGGTCCCCGAGTGTTGAAGAGTTTTAGGGTACAAAGTAATTTCACATTACATTTTCGAGCTGCATTAATAGGCCAGTACAGTGCCGGTAGCAGGAACATTATCGACAACGTATTCAAAAAGTAACTCGCGAAATGTCAAAATTGTCATACTAATTTTTTGTTCCACTTTTCACCGCCGCAGCGCTGTTCATTTTCCAATACAAAATTGTCAAAGGCGATACGATAACGTTGTCGACAATATTCCTGCTACCGGCACTTGTATTTATACTACAAAGATGGCAAATAAGCTTCCAGGCCTACCGATAAAAAGTGTTCACCGTAGTCCATCCATATCTAGAAGTAAACTAGCATTTCAGGTGTCTAACCTGAAATGCTAGTTTACTTCTAGATATCTCTTCGAGGATGCACTGTGCTATTGGTATCGAAACCTAGTTCGTCTTTTATGCTACTAGCCAGTGATACTTCTCAAATTAGGGTTGGTTGACAACGCAGGGGAGGTTGTAATGCATCCATTGCAGGGGTGCAAAGGCAACGGCAACCACGTACCGAATGGAGGTACGTATATTATTTTGTACCTACGTATAACGTGTATTTTTTTGTGGGGATAAATTAGCAACCAGCATATTTTAGCTAGTTTAATACTTTTATTTTATTTTATGTCTAACATCTTTTCTCTCGCTTTCCTGCAATCTATGCAAAGCCTTGGAAAGCCATGTGCGCTAGAAGGGTAGGCAACGCGCGACTCGCGAGTGATACCCCTGGTGTTGCAAGCGTCCAAAGTATGCGGTAACCGCTTACCATCACGCGGGCCATATGCTTGTTTGCCACTTAGTGGTATATAAAAATCTGGCCGTCAGATGTCACATCATGTTTGATTTTATCATGCGGCTACTGTAAGGCCCGCTAGTTTTTTTTTTTTTAACGTAACTAACTTCGGCGTATATCATAGGTGCTAGGCCTCATATAGAGAGCTCAAGCAGAACTTAAATTGGAACTTAGTCAAATGCATCTCATAAGGCTTAAAATCGGTTGTGATTATGTAGTAAAATATCGACTGTGTCCCCTCACTAATAGAGCGGGGGTCGATCCTGATCCCCGATACAATTACACTCTGTGTGTAGACTCGTTACTGCACAATCTTCTCAACACTCCACGACGGCCTCAACTCTTACATACCCAAAAACAAACCCTATCTCAACCAGTTAAAATTCATTTCCCCGGAACAACGCAACCCCCAAACTTTCACCTCTTTCAATAGGAATTTAAACCTAAATACCTTGCGTAGGAAAGCTTTCACTTTTCAGGAATTGTTTGGGCGTTAGCACAATCAATTTTGGATCCAATTACTTGACGGGCAGTGTTGAATTTTGTTCGGGTATTGTAGAGTTTTTCCGAAGTCGGTGGGCTTAAAACTGTGGAAACCAATTCTCGGGGGGGCGGGAGGCTTAGAGCTTGGAACAATGGGTAGAACAATTCGATACTTAGCCGATTATAAACGTACTCAGTAATGCTCTTAGCGAGGTGTGATTTTTGTCTCAATCTCATCGATTGTGCGTGTAGCTTGAATGGAGAAGTGGGCACCGTAAGACCTAATCAGTCTTGTATGTAGTAGGCCTATTTATGACGAACTATATGTAATTTTTAATTATTTTTACAAGATTTTATTAACGTTGCAATGTTTTTTTGTTTAGGTCAAATATTGCAAAAATTAAAACCATGTCCACTTTCCTACGAAGTGAATTTTTTACATAGCGATTCAGTTTCAGTGACAATGCATTTTTATTGTAAATATTATTTGAATTGACATCCAGGAAGAGCCCCAGATAAATAAACTCTTCAACAGTCAATAGCACAGATATATACTCAAACTCATGTTGTAATGATAGACCAACTTTCTAGTATTCGATTGAGCTGATATTTGGCATACACATTTAGCTCTACTAACCATGCATGACCGAAATGATAATGACCGAAAGATGCATGATGAAATGCCGACCGAAAACGTCACATAACCTAACCTAACCTAACCATGCATGACCGAAATGATAATGACCGAAAGATGCATGATGAAATGCCGACCGAAAACGTCACATAATTTCGATTTGTTATTTCCACTGTAAACGCTATGTATGCTATGGATATCCAATGAAAGGTTTTGATGAGCGAAACACAGTTCTTGTATGAATGATTAATAAATGACTGTAAAATAAAGTCTATTTCAATTTGACTGCGTTTATTTTACGCAGTCGTGTTTTAAATTGTTCTAAATATAGGCTTATTTCAATTGAATCAGGTGTTACTTTGCGGAAATTTATAAAATACAATATATAATGAGAAATAAGTCAATAGGCTTATTTCTCAGCTTTGGTTACAGAAAGGTCTACGCGTTGTTGTGGCGTCTCACGCGACCAACGTGCTGTGACGCTGTTCCGGCATCCAGACCTCGTCGTGACATCACGCTGCTCGACCAACGCAGCGGCACCCTGATGATGGTACGTGGAAGTCCTGAAACACGTGACGGAAGAAATCACACCTGGGCGCAAGCTGTTTGAAGAAACCGTATAAAGAATATTAAATTACCTATATTTTGTATTTTATAGGCTTACTTCAAGTCATCGGTATGTCAGTTTTTTGAGTCGGTAGGAACTTCAACGGAACAATTATTTTAACGTGCCGACCTTAATGCCGAAGCTAGGTATAAGATGTGTGTTGAATTTTTCAACCTCTGTCGTGAATTTTGTCATAGAGGTGTAATCGTATGGCGATGTTTGCAAACCAGTGTTAAGTTAACTCAATATGTTAAGCCAAGCCCATCACCGCTGAGCCATAAAGGGGAGGAACTAATGATCTTTGATACTGAAATTCCCTAAATAATATCTAATCTAACTCATGGTTAAACGCCGTATAAGCCTAGTGCACACTCGAGTGCCCCGTCACGAGCGAGCGCGCGCGCAGTGCACCAGTGCGTGTGATGGAGTGTCATGTGCACTCGCCCTTATGTGGACATTGTAGTGCTGTCTTTTGCATAGTCATCTCTTTTGCATAAATCGGTAAATAAAAAAAAACACTTAATTGACTTTTTATAGGTGGCCTTTGATGTTAGCACGGCTAATAGGTATAATAGCCTTACAAATAAAAAATATAATTACTCAAATTCAAAAATATCAAATTAGCTTCTCCACAAAATTACTAAAATACAAAAAGTTTTTGGATTGGTATGTATGGAGCCGTATTGACTAGATTCTAGTTGTTATTTTCCAAATTAAAATTTACTGCAGTATGTAACTACGTACCTTAGAGTAGATGATAGGTATAGTTAGTACTATTTAGTTTATTTTGCGTTAAATATTACCTTGAAATAACATAAAAAAATATATAAGGTAGGTATTTTGTTAGTTGACTGAAAAATTTAGTATTATTTAAATTCAAAATAATTAAAACGAATATTAAATCGAATAAAATTCGAATTCAATTTGATTATTTTATAATAAGAAAGCTCATTCTACTGCCAAGACAAATATTCGATTTTAGAACGCGTGGCGTAGCGTCGGGAAAATGCCGTCGGGAGGTTGCCGTCGGAAGTCGATCGCGCTCTCCCCTCTACCAATAGCGGGCGAGACCCGCCCCACGCAGAATGAGACGCACATTTGCGGAAAAACTAGGCGTGCGAGCGAGATAAACAATGTGCGTGTGCTTATACGAGGACGGGGGAATATGATGCATCTTGTTGTTTTAGTATCGGTTACTTTTCGATTTATTTATGTATTTTGTTTTTTTGGGTAACGTAAAGAGTGGATTAACTTAAGCTTACCTATGTATTAACGATATTAAACGTAGTATTGCGACATGTTTCAATTCCTTACAAATATTGTATTGTAATAAATAACAATAACGTGAAATGCTTCACAGAAAATTGCTTTCCTTTGTCACTCCCCGTAATAAATCGTGTTCTAAAAAATCTACCTTTAGTGACTTATTGCAATATTAAAATATAAATTAAGGAATTATTTTGTTCTATTGAGACTTTTTGAAACAAAATAACGTAGGTAGTAAAAAAGTAGCTTGAATAACACACACATACTCAAATAAGCTTTACTAATGTGAGTATAAACGGCTTGCCTGTTTTATGTGTGTGAGTATTTTCCACCGAAGGGGAAAACCATAGCCATGAAAGTATGTACATTCGAAAATGGAATGATATAGAACTTGCGTGTAGTTTGAAATTTCAACCATGTTCCAAATCTTTGTTCGAAATTGAAAACGAAAAAAAAAAATGTCTTGTGTGCTTTTAAATTTGGAAATAGCGTATGTTTAATGAAACTTCAATAGAGGCAATTACATTTTAACATACAATTTTTAAAATATGAGTTTCGAAACCTGGATATGGGTCATTTAATTTATTAAGATGAACAAAATTTTAGAAAAGAGACTGGCTATCAATAGTCTACTTTTAATTCGAACTTATAAATATTTGAATCTCGTTAAGACGACTATAGGGTTATGACATTTAAAACTTTTATTTCTCGTAATCCTACCTTACCTTCTTATGTACTTAGTAAACAATAATATAATGTATTTTCATAATAATACTGAAGCGATTAATATTCACCCCAATAATTATCACAATGTTACACATTATACATTCAGTTTCTTTATAAATTCATAGCAAAGGGTCCATATCATTAAGCCATTAAATATCATTGTTTTTGTCCCAGGGAGGTTCGAATAGAATAAACCTATTTACACGATACTTTACTGTAAATGATTTTGATTTACTTATAAACTTAATTTATCTAATAATAGTACCTACCTTTGATGTGAGAGCCTCAAATGTGCCGAGCATATAACTTGATAGTCAGCTTCATACAATATCTGCAGCCTGTGTAGCATTTCTAAAAGGAGATTCTCTAAAATACTAATTTGTTGACACCTCAGTCAAATAAAAACCAACTGTTCTGAATTCAATTATATATTTCCTACACAATAAATATATTTAATTTCATTTCAAATGCCGGTAATGTCCGTCAAGAAAAGGAAATAGTTCTAAATTCAAATGCTATCTCTAAAAAAATAGACCAATGAGGACAAATGCGTACTTTTCATTATATCTATTACTTTTTTAATTTATCAATTTACCGACTATCTATTTCTGAATGCAATCCTTTTGTCACGAGATACATAAAGCGACATATCTGAAAACCACACAAAAGCGGCGCGTTCGCAGGCACCGCGTCAAATTGGCTGCATCCCGGTCTAATCTGTAACCTATCGCTGAAAAGAATGCTCGTCCTTTTTTAATACTGATCTGTGGTGCAATTCATAAGAGCGAGCGGGCGAAAGATTAGTAGAACAGTGTAAATTATACATTATGATTTTCAAACAAATAATTATAGTTAATAACAATTTTGATCAGTTAGAGTAAAATAACATTAAATAAACGTTTTAATAAATATTTATTAAGGCCAATATAGTTCAAAAATAAGGTAATAACTACCTAACAGCAACGCGATATGTTGCCGCCAAAACCATAAATTGATACTTTCTTGTTTTAAGTGCAAGGGAATTACATTACAGAGAATTGAAACAGGTGTTTGCTGTAATTTGCAACTTTGTAGACCTTAGCATTTAATTATGCCTGTCTGAAGGTCTCCTGGGCCTCGCTATTCCCGGACCTCACGCTATGAGAGATTATGTTCATAAAATACAGATTCCTCCAAACAACATTACAATCGTTCATAATATCCCTGGTATTGCAAGCACCCGGCGGTGACTTACCACTAGGCGAGCCGTAGACCCATTAAATTTGTTTATTTAAAAAATTAGGTGTGGCACTCGGAGACTGCCGCGGTAAAGCTATTGCATAGCATTTTTTATCAACTTATGCAATTTATAATTATTTATTTATTTTATTAATGCAGTATTTTTTTATAAACCTATATACTTTCTCACAAACAGCTGATTACGGTAGTTTTCCAATACAACCAATGCCACCTAAAGGCGGGTTGCTGAACTAAAGAGACAAGCGTGATATTTCAAAAAGTCATTAAAAGTTCTGGTATTTATCGATAGATGGAACTAAAAAGTATCACCGCTGTGCCGGTCGGAGTGGGGGGTGTTAGGTTTTTTTCGTTACGGAATTTCTGGATTCGGTCCCTACGCTCAAGGCCCGCGATAAAAGCTATGCAATAGCTTAAAAATCTTGTCTTTTCTACACAAGTGGTTTTCAAAGCTTTACTAAAGAACATATTCGTAAAGGCTTAAACTGGTTTTAATTAAATAAAAATATCAAGGCTACTCAAAAGCCCGCTGCCGCTCATCCCTTGCCGCCTAATCCACCGGCACGCACAAAGCATTCGTTAGCTAAGCCGCGGGATGTTGTGAGTCGCCGGTGATGCGTGTAAGGTGTTACAGCTGCCTCCGCCGCACTCTCGGACCAACTATCAGATAAACTATCAGACAAACTATCAGACAAACTATCAGACAAAATATCAGACAAACTATCAAACGAAAAAAAAAACTATAAACTTTTTTTATGCGTTACATCTTACCTCTCGGTTCTGGGTGTGATTTCGTGGAGAGGGACGGAAATGCGTTACAGGAAGCCGGGGAAAGTGTTGCCAATTTAGCGACTTTACAGCTAGGAGTGACGACTTTGGCTTTGGTCTTACCGACAAAAAAAAATATTCGACAACTGCAATGCTTTGCATGTTTGTTTTTGTACCACTAATGTGGCACACAAGAATACGGCCTTTAGCTTAATGTCTTTTAGGTACCATTTAAAGGGCAATTCGGTTGCAAGTTTTTAGTTACTTACTTCCTTTTATAAGCAGTATATTAAGTGTGTATTTGTATAATAAGAGCAGTATGGTTTCAAAGTCGGTTAAAAATAAACAAAGCTCAGTCAGTTATACAATGGCGGTCGTCAGCGCCCAAGCGCAATGTTACAAAACGCACCAAGAACAATCCCTTAACAAATGCGAAACTACAAAATAAATCTATCGATGCGTAAATTAAGGATCCGACGCTATTCACCCGAGGTATAAGTGCAAATAAAAAAAACGTAAAGAAAATGCTTTAGCCCCGCGTATCTAGATGTCCCGCTGCGGTGTTCCGCATTGTTCTTAGACAAACACTTTCTTCACAAGAAATAGGGCATTATTATTTTATAGTAAATCTGCCCCGCTCTATTATAGTCAAATGTTTGATGGTTGAATTAATTAGGTGAAAAAAAAAATTGAATTAAGAACTGTTTTTAAAAAACACCGTAACATGTTTTTGAAAAAAGTTTTTAAAATGAGAAGAAAACATCGTTCCTTTGACCCTGTGTGACAAGTCAATCAATAATACAGCGATATAACTAGCCGTGACGAAAACCGTGTGATGGTATCGCGAAATTTGACAATGAGTATGAGCAGCCGTGAAATTAGTCCGAGATAATGTAGGGCTAACTCATTCTTGGCTGAACGGCGTGACGGGGCCGCGTGTCAGCCATTGTGCGCGCCGCCGTGCGAAGCAGTTTTTGTTGATTTTGGGACTTGCTACATTTTGCGTGGCGGGCGTAGCGATTGTGTGACTATGTCCTCAATTAATCGTGTATGACGATAGACTGTTCAATGGCTTTCTTGTTTAAATAATTACTTACGTAGTATTACGATTGTAAAATACTTTTAGGGCTTATAATATGATTGGTGGCTACGCAACTGGTACGCAGATATTGTATTGCGGGTTTGATTGCATTTGAGTCAATTAGGTCTGTGAAGATTCCTTTAAACAAGGGAATCCTGGTGCGGGGCTGAGTGATAAGCATCTTAAAAGATAATATCCCCAAGGAAAAACATGCCCGTAACTAACTGCCCTGAGGGAAATACCTATATTCATAATATTTTACTGCCAAACTACCCTTTCCTGCTTACCCTGCTGAAGTCGTGGATATAAACACGGCTCGCAGTAAAATATTTTATCCGCAGTTTACGATCAAAGCGACCCTATGAGAAATACGGAACCAGTGGTAATGGATAATAAAATTACTGTAACTCACAAACGTCACAAATTATGGACGTTTTGCAAGTTGGTATATATTTTTGATGTTTTATTAGTGCATTTAGTTTAAGACGATCAGTCTGTTTCAAGTCTAAAGTGTGTCGAACTCATGTTCAACATCCTCAAGGGCTATCGGAACACGCATCAATTCATTGAACGCAGTGCCGGTAGCAGGAACATTGTCGACAACGTATTCGAAAACGTAACTCGCGAAATGTCAAAATTTTCATACTAATTTTTAGTTCCACTTTTCACCGCCGCAGCGCTGTTCATTTTCCAATACAAAAATAGTCGAAGGCGATACGAGAACGTTGTCGACAATGTTCCTGCTACCGGCACAGATTGCAAGAGCTTAAATGGCTCTCAATAGCTCAAAAGGAAGTTCGCGAGCGTTCGCGATCGTCATAAAATAGGTAAAATGAGTTTTTAAACGCAATAGTCATCATACATGGCCAATACGCCAATTTATAAACCGCCTAATGTCACTTATTGAACTATTACAAGTTACAACCTTTATACATCTATGTGGTTATATTGACTTTACAACGGAGATACAAGATGTCGAATATGATAGAGAAGAAGGAGATGTGTAAGATAAAGTAAAACTCTCGACATACCTTGATGAAGAATATTTGACATAAGTAAATGCGTGGGTAAACTACATGAAGTGACGTAAATGTGAACTTTTTGGACCGTATCTTGATTTTGAACCTAATGCAATGTTTTTTTGTTTCTAGATCATTTCGTAGTTGTGTACAAATTTTCTTATTTAATGACATCGCATTAAATTTACAGCTTAGTGCATCTCAAATGAAAGATGGCTGTCAGTGGCTTAATGTCAAAAGATTCAAATGTAAACGAAAATATTTCGCGTGATTTTATTGCACAAAACCTAATGAAACTATTTGAGTCAAGTAAGCATAAAAGTAAGAAATCCCAATGTTTAGCCTGTCTGCAAGAAAACGTTATTCCCGAGTAAAGTAACGCGATGAGTAAAACAAACACGAAAGATTTGTTATCTTATTAAAAAGGTGGAATGGAGGGCAAAAACTGGGTAACTTAACTTTTCTATATTTTCATTATAACTTTTTTTAAATTTTTCATTGTAACTTTCTGTAAACTTTACATGTAGCATAGATTGCAGTCACTTAAAGACTGCAAGCTGTTAAATAATTTCCTTAAACAAATGCCCACTATTATTCAGCTAACTACTCATTTATATTTCGAATGCTGTAACATTAATGAGCATTCCAAATTAAAAAAAATGCCACCAAACACGCACAAAACAAAAGGTCGTAAGGAACTAACCCTAAACAGCATGATACAGCGAGCGAGGCTCGACTGCCGCGCTGTGGGCGTAGGACGGGTGTGAGCGTTGGGGGTGCGATAGGCCCCGCCTTGCTCACACGGCTCACTTGGAATCAGATGGCTTGGCCAGTCGCAAGCGAGCCGTGAAGCAGTGAACGGTTCGCGACGCTCAATACTTAGCATCGATTACGCTACACTGCCCCCGTGCGTTAGAAACTTGACGAATTTAGGAATATAACATTACGCGTCGTTGCGTTTCGTACGTTGCGTCGGTTTCGTTGTGCGTTTTTAACAGTGTTCAGTGTGGACTTTTGTGGTGTTAAATTGTGACTACGATTTGTTTAGGTAGGTGGGAATTTGTTGCTTACTTAAATCACAGTCAAGTTACAATGCTTTTATCGTATGAAGGGATTCCCCGTGTACTGATGTCCCTTCCTTAATGGTATGAAATTTACAGAATGTAAAGTGATCAACAGTTTTAACTTTTAAGGCTCTACCGGAAATATAAGCTAACTTGAGTGCAACTAAGTGTAATAGACACAACTAATTACCTACCTTCCAAATAAGAAAAATATCCAAATACCAATGTTTATAAAACTAGCTTCTGCCCGCGACAACGTCCGCGTTGGGCTTAGAATCTCAGAGGAACCTAAAATTTTCCCGGGGTAAAAAGTATCGTATGTGTTAATCCAGGTTATAAATTATCCATCCATCCATACTCACAAACTGTCGCATTTATAATATTAGTAGGATGAGGTATGGAAAGTTGGATACGCTAACAAGTCACTCAAATATCACTTCTTTGAATTTTAATATTGCACAAAATGTTTTTATATCTAAATAAAACAATATCTGTAATGTCGTATGTTACCGTTAACCTACTCGTATCCCAAAAGTTGCATAAAAATTATCAAAATTATAAGTTAAAACAAAATATTTTTGCATGCAGGTCCAATCATAATTCTCTATTACATGTTTAATTACATTGTAGACGCTTTTACAACTATTATCAAATTATGGAGTACCTATATTTTCTCGGACTTAAGAAAAGTACTTACTTGGAATTAAAATTAAAATTCAATACTAACAATTATTGTTATTTTCGCTATTTAATACAGATAAATAAGGTTTTAAATAAAGCGCATACAAAAACTCATCACTTTTACTTCAGAACAATAATTTTTTTTGGTCGCGTTGCAATTTAATTCAACTAAGTCTAGTGAAGAGTGAAACTCGATACTCTGTAAGGCTGCCCTACCTTATACAACAACCATTATAAGAGATAATTCGTAATAGTAAACATTTGGTTGTATTGTTAATTTTTTGTACAGTAATTTGATCACTTTTCCCTCTTAAATAGTTGAATTGTTGTAGGTACCTGCCCTATTTCGATGGCCCACAAATAAATAAAGAAATGGCTAGTCCATTTCTTTATTAAAGGTATTTAATATAATTGTAAAGATAATTATCATGATTCAGGATGTGGATTATTTTGACTTGTAATTTTAAAATTATTATTAGCAGTTGAACTTGAACAAAATACGCATTTAATTTCATTCTACCTGGACTACTGGGATAAATTATTTTTTTACTAATACCTTATTATTGACTACCATTATATACATATATTACTTATTACCATTATAAAAAATATACGCATTTGAAAAAAAAACGTAGGTATTGTCTTAATATTTTCGACCAGCGCAAAAAAAACTTAGTAAAAAATAAAACTAATAAATAACGTATGTCATCATTTTCATTTAATGTATCGAAGAAGTACAAACAAGCTGTCAAATTCAAAATTCGAATGCCCATTGAGAACTTGAGCTTTGATCCTTGCCGAATACCGGCGCACATTCAGTACAAATTCTTTTGTTAAAGTCGGGTGTATCTGATAATGTGTAATTTCGTTAAATGGAGATCTTGAGATGCATTGTCGAAGGCAAATAATTTTTGCGGTAACCGATACTTCATGCACAATGGATGACAGTTGACATGGGATTGGCTAGTTCTGTTTGGAAACGCGTAGCTAACTTGCTCGCTACCTACTTTTAAAATTTAGGAGCTTTATTTTTTCGGTAAAGTAGGTGTGTAGATACAGTGAGTAATTTTTTATGTTAAATTGATTAATAATAATATGTCCTTATATAAACGAAATAATTTTTTTTTCCCTAAAAGCTGCAATCGAATTCGTTTCAAATGTACCACCGTGCACCGTGGGTAAGATATGAGTTCGAAATTCAAACAAATTAAAATTAAAATATTTAAAATCTCTCTCGTAAATTTCAAAGACCAAACGACAAAAAAACACTGCAAATTTTATTGTAAGGAGCAAACACTGATACGACAAATTAAATCATTGCAGCCATAGGTTCAAAAATCACAATAAGCAAAATATAATAATGCTCCAAGTTGCCGACAAAGTATAGCAAAAGTGCCACTATTCATGTCGCTCTTATTATTTATACTGGCAATGCCATCGTTGAGTGTTGACATCCCTATTATGTAACAACTCCCTGGGGAGGCCTTTAGCACTGACATTTTTTTCAATATAATGACATATTTTTGACAAAGAAGGACATAACCATTGACATTTCAGCAGATTCTCATGCTGTCGCTACACGGTTTTTGATGTAATCTCGCTACTTTGTGGATAGCTTTTTTTCGTACAAATTATGTGCCTTCTTTTTTGTCTTAGTTTTTAATAGTATCAAAATATTTAAATTTTATGAAATTTATAAGAATTAAAAAATACATGAAATAGTTTTTTTCATATTTTTTTATTACTCTCATATAATTTTAATCTCGTATGCTTGCAGCCGACAATATCAGAGAACCTAATTACTATTATTTTATTTAACAAGTAGCTATTCAAACCTTTTTTCTAGTACCTATTAAATTTACCTAAACCTTTTAAGCTTAATTTTCTAAAAATCATCGGCAACTTCTAGTGTTACGGATGGAGTTATTAAGAAAAAGAGTTTAATCTGTAATGGGCTCAAAATAACACCTCTTTGGTCTCAATGGCCTCACCCTTCCGGCGATGAGACTTAATAAGGATTAAGATACAAGCTTTTTCAAAAGTAAAGGGCTTTTCATGTATCTTTATATCAAAGTTATTTTATTTTAATGGCGATATTAGGTAGGGTTTATTATTGAGTCTTATTATAAACGGGTTTTGGAATTGATTGAATTAGATAGTGAAGTATGGTGGGCGGGTTTGTCTTGGTGCTCTAAATTATTTAGATGGTATATAGGTGATGACTAAAAATGAAGTTACTGCCAATAAATCAAGTTAAAATAGGTTTTTGTAGTCGTAAACAAATTAGTAGAAAAAATATACTGATAGAAATCTAAAAATGTTGTGTGATTTTTTAATAGTTCTTGTGGTATGGTAGCCTGTACTGTTATATGTTTTTTCTTTAAATTTATATTCTTTTGTGTTTGATACGTCTAGGGAAACTATAAAACGATTTTAAAAAAAGCAGTCACCAACCCGAATTAACATATTCTACAATTATCATAAAGCTATACGTTATCCTTTATCTACGCGTTACTAAGCAGTCTGAAATTACTAGCAAAAATTTTCAATAAGTTTCTGATGACGGAGCATTAAAGTTATTATAAATCAAGCCAAGAAAATACTTCAAAAATATTTTCCTTTATAGAAAATACAGCTAGGCACGTAGAAAAAGCTTACGCTTAAGCTTTTCTTATGCCACATAAAGCCTATGTGTTGGTATAAGATACCATAATAATTCCTTCATTAGTACATCGGCTTCTACTCCAGGCATCCTTATTGTAGGCTGTTCAAAGAGGCAGTAGGTGCAAACGGGCTTTATATGCGTCACAATGGTAGCAAATTGATTTATGGTGCCGACATAGCATTCGTGCCATAACCTACTGTATGCGGTTGTCGAATCACACTAGGTAGAGATAGCAGAAAAAGAAAAACTCTTTATATTAAGATTAATGAGTTGGATGGACGAAGCAAATGAGGTGTAAAACAAGAGTGAAATGGTTTCTCCATATCTGAAGTCGACTTCTAACTGTAGTAACTTGTTAAATAAATAAACGTGGAAAATGATTTGATAAATATTTATAACTGTATAAGACTGTGGGGTATGTCACATGTAGTGAATTTAGATTTGATTTAAACCAGAAAGTATCACAAAAAGACGAAATCCTCATTTTTTTTAATCAATTGTTAGACTATTATCCGAGCCATGAGTACCCAGTACCTACCGAGGCAAAGCTGCCAACCTATTTGGCACACTCCTGCAGAATATTTTTTGTCTTTTTCTTCAAATAACTTGGGATTTTATTATTGTATCGATTTGGTTGTAATTTTCTTGACGGTACCGGTCAGTTTTAAATCAATGTAACAAATCGCCACCAGCGTCTTTGTGCTGACCGTACGCACGGCCATCGCACTGAGATATTGTAATTTATTCCCATTCTGACATACTGTATAGACACTTGACCGTACCTGCAGGCTACATTCGGTAGCTATAAACAAAGTATTAATGATGTACTCGTCTGTACATCATCATTTGGAAAGTAATTTCTCCGCTTGGAATAATGTTTCCGTTGAAAAATGTATACCTCGGTCTTGCCTTATCTGTATTAAACATATTTTGACCAGAAAGAAACATCTACTCTCTACTTCTTCTGTCCAGCTATGGCAATCAATCCTCTTCAAGGCCTATTTTGCCAGTGTGGATCTCTACTCTCATTCTTATTTAATAATCAGTGGATATTACAACTAAATTTTCTTAAAATAACGTTCTATTTATAAAAAGCTAGAACATGTAAAATAATATAATTAAGCAAATAACAAAACACAAACATGACACTTCGAAATTCAAAGAACCTACCTACACGCTTTGCTTCCATTTACTCTAAACTTTGGGGCACATCACTGTTAATTATGTAGCATACAACATTTTGAAAGCGCTGTGCTTGTGTTTTTATTTTTTAAAATGTAGTGAAAAGGAAGAGGCTTTGGCTTTGACATTGCAACTTAACATGTGGAGGGCTCTCGTCTCATCAAAATGGTATGGTTTGCGCAAAATTTTTGTCATGTATGCACGTGTTCGGCTTGCTTTGATGCTCGTTATTCACATCACCGTTTTATGTCGCAGCCTCATCAACCTTAAAAAAAAAAACTTGTCGAGTACTTGACAGAAATGTTCTTGTCAAAGGATCATGTGAGTAAATGAGTGTACGATAAATTTTTTATTCTTATAATAGATATTGAATACGTCTCTAGGTTGCTTATAATAAAAGAAATATATAAATCGCAAGTTAAATTCGCACTTAATTAATAATTTAAATGGAAAGAATTATTTAGATTATTTATAATTCGATTGTTTTTTATATGAAATTCACTCTAAGCACATATTGAACAGTTTCTCATTGCACAAGTTGATGTCATCGCCAAAAATAATTATTACCATACAACATAATTTACGCGACTTAGATCATTAATCATGCGGAGAAAAATCCCTCGAAATTTCCATACAAACTGTACACATTGAAACGAATAAAACCGAAGAAGCGATAGCTATTACTAAATGTATTCGTTTGAGTAAAGAGCATTAGCGGCACCTGCGCTGAGTCTCGAATCAAAGCGGGTCTAATGAGGTGTGTGCAAGCGGAACATACCAGACATCCGATCCTTGCGAGACGCGCCGTACTGTGCCAATGCCACTGTTTCTTAAAGAACTTATATGGATGATTTGCTACTTCGGTTTGGAATAATAATTGAAACAGATACCTATACACTTTAAACTTATAATAACCCTTCTTTTGCGGAGTAAATTAATTAATGGTTCCTTATATTTATAGTTGAATTTGATGTTAATTCGTAACGATTATTACAATGTTCTATTTAAATTGAGAAGCTATTGCCCTGGGTTTAAATATTCACGATTAATTAGACTATAGCTTTTTTTATAATTGATTTGTATAACGATGATAAAGAGTGTAATGAGATGTACTACACATATGCAATTCTTTTTTTAGTTTATCATTGCCCTATTAATAAAGGCACTGTAGAGATCTGCAAATTAACGTTTATAAGTAATTTTATTAATAAAATAAAATATCAGTATGTGATTCTTAAAAAAATACAGTACCAATTTATTGCATTTAGCAGCGAGGTCTATTGAGAAAATACCGCTAGAAATAAATATGACTACTAATTCAAACTGTTTTAAAAGTAGTGTTGTAATATTATGAATATGCCGATTATTCACTTGTAAGTAAAATTTTAGTAAATCTATATGTAGACATATAAAAATCAAAAATTGAATCCCTATTTCCCTTGGTCACGGCATAACGCCTGAATTCTTTGAGGCTAGACTGGTTTCGCTTATTCTTTATTTTGTGTTTGTTTTTATCAGGAGAAGGTTCTTATAAAAAGAAAAATTGTAAAATTTAAGCATTTTTAATTTCGGGATACACTAAACCTTTTTTCTATTATGTATTTGACATGAATTCATAGCTAAGACAGGATAACGTCTGTCCGGACAACTAGTAACATTATAAATTTATCCGTATATATCTCAGTACTAAAGCAAGACAAGTTATCGACACAAACAGCATCTCGGGAGCTAGAATTTAAAATCGTTGCCTCCGACTTTACTCCCATTTAAAGTACTTTGCATGCAGCCTTTGACGCACTCAGACGGCCACTTACGACTTTGAACAGATTTTTTTACGTCATTTATGTACGGACCCAATGTTTTTCAGCCTTAAGCACGTTTACTCGGATGAAAGTTGCACTTAGTTATCGATTTTCGGCGAAGGTAGCAATTTAATATTGTATTAAATAGTTTTTAATAAATTTTTGGCTTACGTTTCTTATGAAGCAAATATATTCTTAGGTAAGATCGATATATAGTCTTTTTATTATGTTTTTTCTAATTTTTAGGGTTCCGTATGTAAAAGGAAAAAAGAAACCCTTATTGGATCACTTTGTTGTCCGTCTGTTTGTCTGTCTGTCTAGAATTTTTATCTCAAGAACGCAAGAAATTATTACGAAATACCCGGGTCAATGGTCTCTTTCAGCTGTAAAATAATCAAACCTGTAAGCCAATATTAACAAAAGACATGACCGTTTATGTCGCAAATTTTCATATATTTTGCGATTTCACAAGGGAATCAAAACCCAAACCCAACCTACCCGGTTGACCTAGAATCGAATGCAAAAAGCAGTGTCTTACAGCAAGTAAAGGAAAAAATCTGAAAACTGTAAATATGTAGTAATTTTTATTTAAATGCGAATTTATTAAAAAATATTCCTGAATCAAGCTTTTGAGTGTCACCAACGAAAAATGACCTCATTTGAAGTTCGCCTACTTTTAACCATACCTACAGGTGTGTACCTACGGTGCGCGAGTCCGACTTGCACTTGGCCGGTTTTTTTATATCCATCTCAAAAGGACTTGTGTTTACATTTTAATATAACTAAGTAAAGATGATGCGAAAATTCACTCGTAAGAGTAAAGAACTACGGCTACATTCTTCTACATATTTCACCATGAATGCTACGTTTAAGAAGGGGAACCCTCCAATTCAACTCATATCAAACGCGCCTCCATCTAATTATCCTAATTAGGAACAAGTTTTTGTAATTACAGCTACACATGAGTCGGTGTTGGTCGATAAAGGCCTCGTCTGACCGACGCGATCGCACCGGAAGATAAGCCCATCTGATTGGCTGTGATGTATTATATTTTGTTACTCAAATGCCATGTAAAAAGTGCGTGAATAACGGTGAGAGTCGTGTGCAGTCTTAATATAGGAACGCTGTTCAATTGATCTGACTAAGTAGGTACTGTTCGATCGATATTATCTGGATTTAAGACTATGAGAGGAAGGCGAATTGGGATCTCCCGTGGGTATTCCCATAAAAAATTGGAGCCGCCCGACTGGGGATTGTATCTCCACCTTAAAGAAGACCGCAGTCAAATAACAGTACTTTGATGTAGTGTTGTGTATAACGGTAAGTAAGGTTGCCAGTGCTCCACGAGGAAAGAGCAATACTATCTTTGAGTGGTGTCGGTTAATCTGACAGCCCAATTTAAATTTAAATACAGATTCTTTATCACTTACTTAATAATCAGTCGATCAAGGATACCGTAGAAAAACAAGTCAACGTAAACTCTAACCTTACAATAAACAAGCTGTGGTCCTCAATCCTTCGTCCTCATTAGAATACCATAAAGAATTTTCCATTAGTATCCACGCTATCGATGACTTTTTATTAGTGAAACCACTTCACCTCGCTTTGGCTAGATTCAAAGTGAACTCAACAGTACCGACCCTCAACCTTTGCTCCATTGTATCTTGGCTGGGGGAAATATATCAAAGTGAACTCATTCGATCGGGACTTGAAAAGATCAAATAGGTACGTGTCCCAATATTTTGAGTATGCATGCCTCTCTGTGACACACGCTGAGAACCTCTTGAGGGTAATGGAAGCTGTAGGTACTTGCCCGAGAGATTAAACATTACCTATTTATTTTAGTTATTACATGAGTTACAATCTAACTTGGCTGTTAAGTGACTCGCAGCCGCTATACTCGATCACATTTCGCTGTGGCAAACAAATCTTAAAAAAAACTAACTGCTTACAGTTTTTTGTTAATGTTATAATGATATAGAGTTACCTACTTATTTGTTAGGATTGTAGGGCGCAATCTCCAAAGCTAGTGAATCCGGTATTTTTTTTCTCTTATATTCGCCTACACTACATATATCTGTGGAACATATTTAATCTCACTTACACCTTAAAGCTAAGAATTAGGTGTCATCCTAGAGTCTAAGTGAGTGAAGTCACAGGCAGAAGCTATTTACTACTCACAATAGAACTTATGTTCTAAATTATACAATCAATAATTTGATGCCAATAAGGCGGGCCAATTTCATGAAAGTTTGAGAAAAGCAGATGTCACTGAACTTGTTTACACATTCAGTCTGTATAGAACCTTATTTTGTTTAAAATAATTTTAAATTCCTACAAATACAAATCAAACTAAATAACCACGCATTGCTACCTAAGTTCAAACACAAATAAACTGGTACACAAACAGAATGATACCGCATTCAAATAACACGTTCCTTTTCAAAAACATCCATCCATCCATTAATATGTAGTATTCATAGTTTCCGTGACCTAATCACTGCCGACAGCGGCAAAAAAAGAAATCAAATGAACCGACAGACGGAGCAACCGACTACCGTTCGGTTGCCAGCGTGATGGGTGGTACTCGGTTCGGACTATCATACATCTAACTTCATTACTATCGATCATTATCGCTCACGAATCGGACCAAACTATTTGTACTATGCAACAATAGATGGCGCTTTCCAACTAGTACAATTCAGCAGAATCATCTACCAATTAGCATTATCTATCCCCTTCACTCTTACGCTAATGCAGCATGTGAGAGGGAGAGGTAAGAATTTGAAAAGCGATTGATTGTAATTGATGATGCGATTGTCTCGCGGTAACGTGATTTTACCGTGGATCTGGCTAGATATAAATTTACTTTTTCGAGTCACTTATACAAACTCTTTGGATAGGTTTAAATGTTTCCGATGTCCTGCTGCGTGGAGACTTCTCAGATTTGATATTTAGGTTAATACTTATCTGTGGTAGCATCACGATGTACTCTGCTTACTACAAAGCGATAAAGACATTCCATGTTATGGAACTGCTAAGGCTCAAACTGTCACTTCGCGGTCTAGAATACCCTCCTGTGCGCAGTAGAAGACCGCAGTGAAATAACACTAGGTACTTGATGTAGTTTTGTGTTTCTGCGGTAAGTAAGGTTGCCAGTGCTCCACGACGATACGCTGGGCTAGTAGTAATGCTAGCACAGTGAGACCTCATCAACAACATGGTTGGCAACCCGTTAGTTATATCCCTGGACACCCTGGTATTGCGAGCGGCTATAGGCTCCGGTGACTGCTTACCATCAGGTGGGCCGTAGGCTTGTGTGCCACCTTAGTGATATAAAAAAAAAATAGGGTAAATGTAATGTTTTGACGATTGCCTCTTTTGTTCCAGGTCGGATGTGTTAGGCTAAGCGTGTGTTAGTAAGAGTGCGCGTTGTCCGTCGGCGTGGCTTTACACGGGGGCTGGGGGCGGGCGGCGCCGGCGCCCGCGCACGCCGCCACCACGCTGGTGGGCGGGCTGGTCGCGCCGCCGCGGGAACCCACCACGGCGGCAGAAGCTTTCTGGAAAATGCCGCATAAAGGTAATCATTATTAATATCAATTATAATTGGCGATGTAATGCCCCGTCTTTACATATTATTTTTATTTGTTCCGCATTCGGCCCACATTTTAGGCCCACATTCCAAAAAAATCTTTGTTTGCCCCATGTTGAATTTAATTTTTTAAGTGTAAAATCTTCCGTTCTCGCTTCCAAACTGTGGAAGTGATATCGTGTGGGACGGAAGCGGGTTACAGGAAGCCGGGGAAGCGAGAGGTGGTAGAGTCGGCTGTCAGATGGTATATTTTTTTTCTGTTAATCTTGATTATTAACCAGATGAAATGTCAGATGTAACATATCCTAAGCGACTAATGTAATACTTGCTCGTTTTTCTGTAATAGTGTCGCATAAGCCTATCATCGTCCAGTATGTGTGTCATCGCCGACTTTTATCTGTGCGGTATGATTATACCGACATCATCAACAGTCATAGTCATATTTTAGCCACTGAATTATGCACCTGACCCTTCCTCTTGAATCAATCCAACCAGCTTTTATAGAATAAAGCTAAGTTAATTAAACTGTGCCAGTTGAAATTAATAGCGATTACAAATTTATTTCCGCTACAATAACGCATCGTCCAAGCGCTGAACTTTCATATGCATTTAGTAAAAGCTGTTATTTTGACGATAACATACACTTCTATCAAATTAATTTGTATAAAACAACTATATCTCAAAATTTCTTTAGAGTACTTAGAACAAATCTTACAAGTTGTGAAGTTGGTCTTCAAGTTATGGAATCGCTAATAAGAACGGTAACAAGGTGGCGCAGTTTGTTTACAACTAGGAACTTACAACTGTACAAATGTTACAAGTTACAACTATACAAGTTTACAACATAAGGGCCAAGTTGCCGGCTTCCCAACTAACAGCCGTTGGGATTTGATTTTAAAGCGCTACTAAGGTTTTCGAATTGGTGGTACAGAAAGTTTTGAAGTGAGTTCAAGTCGAAATACACGTAAGATTGTAGTTATATCGTCCCGAAACTTAAGTGACCCTTTAGTTAACACTTTTAACACCATTCTCATAAATTATGTATACTCTAAAACCGAGTACATAATGTATGTTGTGTTAGTCCTTAATTGGTAATTTATAAAATATTATCTACTCTGCGGTCCTCTGATACATGCTGTGGGCATACCTATTTTATAAATAAATTTCGCCCGCGTGTAAATATAATATTTAGCCTATAACCTATGTTACTCAGTGATGACGTAGCTTTCTAAAATTATTTTTTGAAATCGGTTCAGTAGTTTTTAAGTTTATTCGTTACATACAAATCTTTCCTCTTTATAATATTAGTGTAGATAAATACATAAAGTTATTTAAATTCGTAACGTGTATTGTAATTATTGTAACCATCTTAGACAAGTTATTAAAAGCCACAAGGGTATGTAACTTTTAAGCCCAGGCCTATGTTTTACCATAGACGCAATAAGAGAGGTGTTAAAAGTGTTTATTATTTTAGTAGGATCGCACTTCTCGATTCCATTCAAGAATCGAGTGAGATCCTGTAGTAAGGAGTTCACTGGCCTTTCCTTCATAAAGCCAGTGTGTAAAGTTGGAACGTACGTCTCTTAGCAACGAACTTGCCGGTTAACTTCAAGCTAAGTGCTCTTACAGTACACGTCTTCACTTTATTTTAATTTGAGATATTAAATTTAGAGTTAAAATTAAATAAATTTATAAATATCTAAATTTTAACAAACTTTTCTCTGTTGATCAAATATGTGGATACGAGTTTTCAACTAAATTTAATTTTAGAATTTTCAAATGAGCTATTATTTCATACTTGCGTTCATATTGGGATTTCAAGAAAAATATATATGCCATATACGTATTTTTTCTCTCGTACCAAAATCTAAATAAAAAATCATTTAATCAGTTCAGGACCTGAGAAGGCACTTATAAAGGTCTAAACGACCAACGTATCTAAATAGTTCTAAAATTACCCTTCAAAGTTAAATGTAACAAATAAGTATACCTAACTACTAGCAGAATTTTGCTCCTGTATACTGGCTACTTACTAAGTTATTTAACTGTTAACAAATCGTTCGAGTTAAATTAACAGAGGCCAGTGACCAATGGATAGTTTTTCTACACTAATATTATAAAGAGGAAAGATTTGTATTTTTGTATGTAACGAATAAACTCAAAAAGTACTGGACCGATTTTAATAATTCTTTTTTCATTAGAAAGCTACACTATCACTGAGTAAAATAGGCTAGCTGCCTGCCCCGGCTTTGCACGGGTAGACAAAATATTTGATATCAATGTCTACCCGTGCGAAGCCGGGGCGGGCCGCTAGTGTTTAAATAAAACTTCATAATTATAAAATTCATGGCTTTAAGTAAGATATTTAACTTCGAACCTTTATAATTCCCTCATACTAGCAGTAAAAAAATATTAAATGTTTTGTGCAATTGAAAACTATGTATAGGGTCGGCAACGCGCGAGTGATACCCCTGGTGTTGCAAGCGTCCATAGGCTGCGGTAACTGCTTACCATCAGGCGGGCCGTATGCTTGTTTGCCACCTTAGTGGTATAAAAAAAAAACAAACAAAGTCTATGTCTATGTATGTTAAGTATATACAAAAGAGAAGCGGAGATGGTTGGAAGATAACTACACACAAAAACAACAGTTAAGGTATTTCTATATCGTTGTCACCTAGTATTAAGTTATTTTTAGAACTAAGTTACGAAATTTGAGTACCGACTCGGCTAAGAGCCTGACTGAAATATAATTACGTACGCCACAGCGAAGCCAAGCAAACGGAGCATGCGACAATTGTGTCACATTAACGGCCAGATAGAGACAAATAGACCAGAAAAACAGTGGGTGGAAGGAGATAAATAGCAAATTCTTTGTTTCCACTGCGAAGTAATTTTAATGATTGAGTGCTCTCCGCTACAAGTCGTCTTTCGAGTCTTACGGTAAATCGCAATTTGAATTTGGAATCTCGATTTGAATGCAGAATCTTGTAAAATTACTGCTGTCTTTGTTTTTTTTTATATATAATATATACCCATATCAAGACATAGTAGATCTGTAAGTAGGTACACTTACTTTAAAATGTCAATAGTTTTTTTTATCAAAAAATATAGGCCCATTTTTTCATTTTTTTTAAGCTTTATATGCTGTCTATTCAGCTGTATGGTACATCAATGAATTTCCCCTGTTCGTCCGCGCGGGGCGTGGTTGCCGATATTCGCAATAAATTATGTCAGTTTGACGTAACAAACGGTCGGCGCGCTCAATGGTTGACATTTGTAAAATGTTTTATTAAAAAAAAACTGAAAAGTCGTAGATGTTGTTTTATTGTATTGCTCTTAGTGAGTGCCCTACCTACTGATTTATTTGAATACTAGCCGTTAGCCGCGTCTTCGTTTATTAGTATTTACGCATTTCAGTTCAGGGTCGGCAATGCGCAAGTGATAACCATAGGGTACCGTAACCGCTTACCATTAGGCGGGCCGAATGCTTGTTTGACACCTTAGTGGTATAAAAAAGACTACTTGTATGTGTATATAGTGTAATACTTTCTTTTTCTGTTTTGTAAGCAAAGACGACAATGACTTACAGCCTGAAACCTCAGACTGAAAAAGTTTGATTTGGTAGCTTGGCACAAAGTCTAGAACCACTTTAGTGCTATATGTTTATGAAAAAACCCATGAGAATAAATTGGTTGGATTTTTGGCCATAAACCTATTTATGATCTACGGCTTAGGATTAGTATATAAGTACTTATATAACTACATAGGGCAAGTATTATAATCAAAGCTACATAGATACCTACTTAAATTTCCATGACTTCAACGCCATATTTAAATTTCGAATCGAAAACGTTTCAAAATTCCAAAATTGAATATTGCTACGTTTAATTCTTGGCGTCGTTATGTATTCTCATTTATCTTCTCTAATCCATCCATTGAAATCATAAGACAAAAACATTCAAAACCAACCCTTGTGTAAAGAGTTTTAAACTACATAATCCTAACAACCCTCTCCGTACATAATAGGCTGATGCTCTAAAATCGAATTTTCAAAACGGGATTTGGCGCGTCCAAAATGGCGTTTACCGTACAATTAAATATCTCCCCAAATAGATTGGGGTGGTTCAAAAACAGATACAAAATAATAATAAGTTTTATAAGTGGGTGCCAGGTGCAGTGTCTCTGGCACCCTTATGTAACACAAGTAAATAAGTTTTGATTAATGCAATGGGATCGCTGCTAGTTAAGTACTGTGATCGTAATGGCTGATATAAAGTCGGAAAAAAAACAAAACATTTTTTTGTTTGTATTACTTTCTTAAGTTTTGTGTTGAAGGTATTATTAAATAGTGCATCGCTGCTTCACAACGAAAGAAAAATGCTTTGGCTGAAATATCCCGCCAAATTTTATGTTACGCCATAAACTAAAATAGGCACAACAGTATAAAAATACAGAACTAAAAACATACGCACAACTATAAATAAAATTTATAGCGTGGCGTCTATAAAAACGGGGATTAAAAATAAATCGCTCGAATAAATTGCACCTCCGAAATTAAAACACCCCCGACACGAGTCGTACTTGCGCTTATAGGGATGGGCTGATAGACAAGAGGCAGCGGTAGCGATTTAAGAACATATAGCCGCGGGCTATTTCATCAAATCATTTTTTCTTAGAAACTTTTTTTTATCGATGAAAACGTGAAACTTGCATAAAATCATAGCATTTATAAATTACTTTATTTTATTTCTCAGAGCAATGTCCTGATAATGAAGTTGCAATGTTCTATTTAGTCTTTTTCGTTTCTTTAGGACACCACAATATTTAAAAGAAATGTCTGTTGGTTTGGTGACAAGATTAGGTCAATTAAGTCTAGTATGAATGATCGAACCTCGTTCGTGAGGAGCACACTGAACGGATAAAACTAACTTAAATTCGAGCCCCTAGAAGTATCCCTGTACGAAACATCGATATTTATTATATGTAGGTATATGATATTAGATCAAGTATTGAAGCCCGTTCAAACAAAAACTATGTAGGTATTGTCATCAAGTGTAAATAGGTCATAGTTCCAATTGCTGTGAAAAAAATTACAGTGCCCTTTATTTAGGAGTATTTATCATTCATCTTACTAGTTTGTACCCGCCTCCGCCTATGGCTTACACAGAGCGTGTGGAACACGTGCGATTGTCCATTGTTCTTTTAACAGCCGCTTGTTAGCGAAGGTGTGATTAATAACGAGTCTACAACTCACCTCCGCGACAACTCCAATTAATTGGTGCAAAATCATGCCCATTCGCACCAATGGAGAAAAATATACACCATTATATGTATGTATAAGTAAATTGCCACGACTGTATTTCAAAGAAGTATTTGTTTAGTTCGTACTAATATAGTAGATTATAATATTATAGTAGATACAAATCATACGATCTGGTTTATTGGAGACATTCACTGACTTCTTCAATGCTTTAAGCTCTTATTCTTCATTACAATAGAAATATATAGTACGCTTCTTATCCCGTTGAATATTTAAATTTTTATGTGGTCTCAAAACGCTTGAACAAACATAATTATCTATTATATATATATATATATATATATATATATATGTTACATATTATATCTAAGGTGATTGGCGAGCTAAAGAAAGTTTGTATGTGGTGTAAAGTTTTACGTACCCACGTACACAAGTGACAAATTTGACTCGAATCAGATTACCAGACTACCCAACAAATCTATCAGAATGTAGCCATACTGACACCATCGGAAGACAATTTTATTAGAAGACTCGACCAGCTTAAATGCCGCCTGCGTTCAACGCTTTCATGACCAAAAACAAGTGTTACCCAAAAATCGAGTAAAACTTCTTTAAAATTTGAAGGGAAGCGTACCCAAAAAGTATACCATAATCCAATCAGTTTATTTTAATCCAATTTAATGATCAGAGAAAAAAAGGATAGCGCGTTTCTTATTCGTCGCACGCCTTGATTATACGCGACCGCAAAAAATGGTACAAAACAATGGTATCCCCCCTTCGGGTCTTAATCAAGGGTCTGGCCCAAATTGCGACCAATTGTTCACTTTTTACCGCGAGGCGTGTGCAGGGGAGTACGCGTAGGGCGCATCTGATCTAATGTGGTCCCATTGTGGTGTATTGGCTTGTAAACATGCCCCGGCTGGTTATAATTGGTTGAACAACGCCTGTACCAACCATCTGTGGTCGAAGCCCATTTGACAGAGCTTAGTTAACTGGCACGCAAGTACGGCCCACCTGATGGTAAGCAGTCACCGTTGTCTATAGACGCTAATACCAGGGGTAATACTAACGCGTTGCTTACACTATTGTTGTTGAGGATTCACTGTGCCAGCAGCATATTCAGAGTGCAGCGTATCTTCGTGGAGCTAAAACACCTTTTGGTCGACTCGACCATAAAGAACAACGAAAAAAAGTTCTAAGTTCGTTTGTATTTATAGCCAATACAATAATGTATTCCTAAATTTAAAAAAAACCTTATTTAAAAAAGTTACTTAAAAATTTTAATAAAAAAGTTTTTCGTTAATTCAAAAACCGCAGAACGACCTAACGGCTATTTCCGAGAATACAATAGCCAAAGTATCATCGTATCATAAAGATTAGATAAAATATGTGGTTTTCTGGCGTGCAAGGCGAAACCCTTTTTTATGAAAACCTTTTTCGCAAAGCGGATTATTTTTTTAAACGGGTTAAGTTTTTTAGGACGCTCTTGCGGAAGGCTTCTATAGTACGGAGATAATAGTGGACAGATAATCTATAAGAATGCAGTTTATTAAAAACTTGGAACACTCCGGTGCACTTGAGTCGAAAATGTATGAAACGGCGAAATAGAATAAGACAGATGCTGCAGATTTTTTTTGTTTTTAAATTCCCTGTAGCTTTTTTTTTGCAAATTTGCGAACTACTTTTCCGCATAATTTTAATTTATTCTCCGGGTCTACTGACTTGGGCTGTGCGTTAGCTGTAAGTCAATAATTTAAGTTGATATTTACTATAAGTAAGTTTGCCAGTGCTCCACGAGGATACGCTGGGCTAGTAGTAAAGCTGCTAGCACAGTGAGTCCTCATCAACAACATGGTTGGCAAACCGTTAGTGATACCCCTAGTATTGCTAGCGGCTATAGGCTACGGTGACTGGGTACCATCAGGTGGGCCGTATGCTTGTATGCCACCTTAGTGGTATAAAAAAAAAGCATTGCGGTCTCTCAGTCAGAGCTAGAGCTGTTAAGTTAAGAAGATATAATTATTGTTTCAGATGAGCTTATGCACAGCGCGGCGATGGGTGGGGGGTCGTTGTTTGGTTGCTCGTCAGCCGGGCATAGCGGCATCAACCAGCTCGGCGGCGTGTACGTCAACGGGCGGCCGCTGCCGGACTCGACGCGGCAGAAGATAGTCGAGCTGGCGCACTCGGGCGCGCGTCCCTGCGACATCAGCCGCATCTTGCAGGTCTCCAACGGCTGCGTCTCCAAGATACTCGGCAGGTCAGTTGGTTGCATGCTCTACAATACACTAATGTTGCTTCAACCAGCTCGGCGGCGTGTACGTCAACGGGCGGCCGCTGTCGGACTCGACGCGGCAGAAGATAGTCGAGCTGGCGCCCTCGGGCCCGCATCCTGCAGGTCTCCAACGGCTGCGTCTCCAAGATACTGGGTAGATCAGTTGTTTGCATGCTCTATAATACACTGATGTTGCTACAACCAGCTCAGCGGCGTGTTTGAAGACAGCCTATATAAATCGACAAAAATGAGAGTAATGTGTACGTAAAATACCTTTATACATTCTAAATAGGGACTTGACGAACATTGTGTACGTATCTCAGGTTTCCTTATTTCATAAAGTCGCATTTCTTTAGAAACCTGTAAACGCTGGGTGCGAAGCTAAGTCTTGAATATAAGTATTTGAAACGAGTGCTATTGCATCGTATAAACGAATTATTTAGCACAAAACCTATTGTAGCGTGAACAAAGGTGAATGAATTGATTACGTCTGACAAGATGGGGTCAAAATCTTTGGCCACGCGTTGGCAAATTGACGGAATTCCCATAATACCGCCCAAGGAACCGCACAATGGGGCGAACAATGACTCCGTGGACAAAATTAACGAATATTTTATATTAAGGAGTATTTCAATGGCTTAATCAATACAATGGCATTCCCATACATTGTTTTTGGTGAATAAACATTTCGCCACGGGGTTACTAGGTGGGAATCGACAGCGTGCATGGGGTGCTTATACGGGAGGCAATTTTATTGTTTGATTGCGATTTTATCAGGCTAAGGAGGATTCCAGCCCTCCCTTAGTCGAACACTCAATGATATGCCAGTGTGTGGGATTGTTTAAGTTAATCGAAATGGAATTGAGCCGTTGGATCCGTTTAAGAAATTTGCTTATGTTTTTCAAATCTTTGTGTCGTGTTTAACACATAGTTTTTAATTCAAGATTAGCACGTGGCATATTTACAATTACATTATTTTACTTTAGATTTATTTATTTAATAATAGGTTGCCCACAGCATTTTACATTTGACATCTATTCATTGATAGGAAAATACCTATTCTAATGTACATGCTAATTAAGGGCTATCACAGCTTCAGTAAAACAACAATAGGTTTAAAAAATTCTGATACTTATTTTAAAGGTATTCAATTATGCTTTGCCTTCCCCGTGAGGGACTTGGCGTGATGATATTTGTATGTAGGTATATATGACAAGAATTACATTTAGAAATGTATTTTTTTGTGTTGTACCTTTATTATCTTTCAATTAGTATTATTGCCTCATTTAAATCAAACAATTTATCAATGAAAACAAAAAAAAAACAAAAGTCAACAATAACTTCCAAGACGTCAATCAAAGAAATAGAAGTGGTTAATACAGGGTGTGCCTTTCATAGGTGTCCCACGACCGCCCCTAAATAAAAATGAAATAAAACATTATTTTCCTGTAATTGGCACCCCTACTGTGGCAGGGCGGCTTGACGCCACTTGAGTAAATCTTGTAGGAAAATAAATTTTGCGGGGCAACCCTACTGCCCACTGTGTTATTATTTTGTAATGTTTTGCTTGTTACCCGATAAATTGTTATGAAGCAATATTATTTTGGATTTGTTCAAATAAGGGGAAAATGCGAGCAATGGAAATAAGGCGCTCCTTTGTTTGGTTTCGTGCTCTTTGGAAAGTGGAAAGTGGCTATGGGTAAGTTGTTGACATTGACGGAAGAATAATATTGAAACATTGATTGGTATCTAGAATTTTTTAATCGGATGTGACTCTATAAATCGTCATTTTATTGCTTGGCATTAATTACTGTTAAAAATAACGAATTTCACATTGGTCACACGCTTTTAACTGGCACCTGATGTGTTCCATATAGGGCACCTATAACTTTAAAATGTATAGTTATGATATGTATTATACGTATGTAACTACAAAAAAAGTATATGAGTATTCTATCAGCTGTTTGTTCCCATAGTACAAGCTTTGCTTAGTTTGAGGCCAGATGGCGCTGATAATGTCCAAGCATTATTATATTTGCAATAGCTATGTACATATTTACTATGATAAATATCTTCACGATTTCCCAAAAAGGTAGGCAGAGATGTGATATAAGACACAACACCCATTTTCCACAAAATATAATTTCGGTCCCAACTTGACAGGAGTAGAGCATATTGCCATTCGTTAGGGCCATGATAATCTCTGGCTGGCAATCTAAGTCAGAACCCGGGAACTAGAGACTCAAGCCAGACCGAAAACCACAGAGCGCCCCGCATTAAAACAAAAAACATACCTCACACAAATCACACAGCATAATATCAAACAAGTTATCAGTTCTAAAATGTTCACGTCACGAAATAGGATGGCCAGTTCAAATTGAACCTTACCAAAATCCTGGCATATTCTTAAACTAGCAATCTATTCGATTAATCGCTCAGCGATACTCGATATCGAATCGATTTGTATTTGAATTCGAGCCACCGTCGCCTGCAAATGCTACGCGCCTCATTTTTCCCACACCCCTGGATCTTATCGTGCCAATTACTCGAGTAAGGGTTATATGCCCTGAGGGACAGAAAGGGCAAGCGGCATGACTCCTAATTACGAGGGACTCCTGCTGTTTTATGTTACTTCTGATTCTTCAGTTAAGAGGTCTTTATTCTTCGCGCTATACTCGTACCTACTCCTAATCATTTTGATCTAAATTTTTCTAGTACAAAGGGGTATGACAGTTTTTCGAGTATTGTTTTTAATAAAGACTTCTATTTTACTTATCTAACGAGGTTTCAATTATGTAGCTACTCAAGCTACTAACAGACAGACTGTTTAGATCTTCGTTAGTCTAAAATATAGTAAGGTTTTCTTGTAGCCTATACTATGTAACTTTCAAATACTTGTCAATAGAAAGAAATTAAGATAAGCCGCTGTTAATTTTAGGCCGTGGTGGCCGTGTGGTTGAATCAAAGGCCTGTCACTGATGGGCCCAGGTTCACAACATGAGCTAAAAAATAGAGGTAGGGCGAATTGGGTTCACCCGTGTGTTTTCGTATTAAATTTGGAGCCGCCCGACTGGGGACTATCTCCACCGCACTGAAAACCGCGGTGAAATAGCACTACGTTGATGTAGTGTTGTGTTTCAGCTGAGCTAAGTAAGGTTGCCAGTGCTCCACGGGGATTCGCTGCGATAGTAGTCATGCTGCTAGCACAGTGAGTCCTCATCAACAACATGGTTGGCAACGCGTTATTGATATACCTGGTATTGCTAGCGACTATAGGCTACGGTGACTGCTTACCATCAGGTGGGCCGTATGCTTGTGTGCTACCTTAGTGGTATAAAAAAACACATTCCCTTAATTTTTTTAACCTTAAAGATTTAAATATCGAATCTAATTTTATTCAAATATAATTTTTATTTTCATTACTCTGCATACCCAATATTTTTCCAATAAACATGTAGTAGAGCGTTAATAATTCGTTTATACAGAAATAACCACTTCAAAAACAATCTCAGATAAGTGCGCATTACATTATGCCCCGCGTTTTAAGGCCCCCTGCAGCGGTAACTGTTACAGATGTACTTTTCATCGACCGATAACAAGTGCGGATAAAAATCTTGACCCCGAGAAATAAGTAATGAACGCAAAACAATTATTTAATGACGGTTTAACCCTACGATGCTACGATTTCGATCAATTTTATTTATTGTTCGACGCAATAATTGCTCTGCTGGATGGAAATTGTGTTGTAGCCCGAGCATGAATAATTTGCGACAACGTTTTCGTATCGCCTTTGACTATTTTGTAATGAAAAATGAACAGCGCTGCAGCAGTGATAAGTGGAACTATTATTTTTATGACAATTTAGACATTTCGCGAGTTGCGTTTTCGAATACGCAGTCGAAAAATTCTTGCTACCGGCAGTGAACTGAAAAACTATATGTATAAGTAAGATCGAATTGGGCTTGGTTTTTAAATGTTAGTTCGGGAATATTAATTACCCGTAAGTATTAGGTTGAACCTGGATATTTTTATTAGATAGATAATATTCTCGTCTTCGATGGTATAACAATTTTTTGAGACTTGAGTCATTTGGTTTACAGGACGGCGCTCGGCTCAAAAGACTAAGTTTTCATGACATGGTCATGCTTTTTATTAGATCTCAGGATACACCAAGTAAAATAACATGAATGTATTAGTATTCATATATTTATTAAAACAAATGGTTTTAATAAAATTCTAGGGTCGGCAACGCGCGAGTGATACCCCTGGTGTTGCAAGCGTCCCTAGGCTAAGGTGACCGCTTACCATCAGATGGGCCGTATGCTTGTCTGCCACCTTAGTGGTATAAAAAAATGTGTATAAGCCTTTCCAGCGGACACTTAATTAAAACGTAGTCACAATCGAATCACCCCTTAGTTTCCTTTTAGAAAATCGGCCCGGAGCGAAAACGATTACGAATCGCCTCAAGCCCTTGTCGATAACCCTGTAAATGCTCCTTCACAATGGCTAAGTAAACACGTATTACCGACAGATGACAACGTTGATTTCGATTCGATAGTGTTTATTTGAGGGTTGACATTCTATTTGTTATTGGCATGTAACGATTTGTAACGGTTCTCTGTGTAAATAGGATTCTGGCGCATTGCTCTCGTGGGCAGATATACTTTAATAAAAAATCTAATTTCAAAGGCTTTGAGGCTTGTACTCAAGATGAAAAAGCTGTTGAAGGCATATTTTTTGCGTAATTTTACTATTACATTACATTTTATCGATACGTCTCACATTGTACTTGCCTTCTCATAAGGGTCCAAGAAGAGGTAGACAGAGGTGTTAGAACACCCAATTTCCACCGAAGATATTTGGTGCCACGGGACAGTGGTGAGACCGTCGCCGTCTCTTAGGCACTACATATCCTTAATATTTTTTATTCTCAGACGTATGTAGGTTTTCTTACGATGTTTTCCGACACCGTAAAACTCGTGGTGTGACTAATCACTGCAGTTAGAAAAACTCATCGGTACAGATGGGTGGGATTCGAACTTGCGTCGATAGAATAGCAGGCAACGCTTCATACTACTAGGCCACCACGGGTCGCTTTACTTTCTTAAGAAAATATCAAAATAAAATATCAGATATGTCGACGATTATCATCGACGATTATTATCCGTGCTAGATAATAAAGACTAAACTAAAAGATTCTTAAGAGCAAATACAATTTGAGCAAACCCAGTCCCAATAAATAAAAAATATCGTCAAAATAGAATCGATACAATCATATCTCCAATCGATTGTTGCGAGAAATATCATCACATGTCGATACTCGATATCACAATAGCCTGTCGAGTACATCCTGTATCGAACCAGCTTATCTTATCCGTTGTTCAAAGATATTTGGTGCTTTATATCAAGGTACTAAAGTACAATTTCATGACGAAATATGTATTCTATGTTTAAAAATAAAGATAATATTAGGGTACTTTTCTATTAGCACTCCAAAAGGAATTACAGAACATTTCGTAATTGTATTTTAATACTCTTCAAGTATGTAAGGATATTGTTGAGATCTCGTGGAAATATAACGATTGAAAAAGTTTTTTTAATGTTTGTAAAGTATTGTTTAAAAAAACAACTCACTATTAATATGTGGAAAACTATTTCTTTATTTAAAACTTTGATGACTTTATTTTTAAAACAACTTTATAATACAATATATAATTATTACATAACCTAAAACTAAAAACCTTAAAAATATAATATAAATAATTAAAATATTATTATAATATTATTATTTAAAATGTATATAGAAAGTAAAATATTATTTAAGAACTACAATAAAAATAATACATTTATTTTGTAAAATTTGTTCGTTTTGTCGCCCATTAATTTTTTTATCCCTGTGTACTACGCTCCCGCCATATTCCATAATCCAAACTAAGTTCAGCTTTGCACGCAGATATTACGAGACGGGGTCGATCAAGCCCAGGGCTATTGGTGGCTCGAAGCCCAGGGTTGCCACGACGCCTGTGGTTCAGAAGATAGCGGACTACAAGCGGGAGTGCCCTTCAATCTTCGCCTGGGAGATCAGAGACCGTCTTCTCAGCGAGAATGTGTGCAATAATGACAACATACCTAGTGTAAGTACTCATTTTGTGCTAATAATAAACAAAATAATTAAATGCTTTATTTTAACACATAAAACTTATCATAATATTCGCAAATTCTACTAACTTTTCAAGGTTAACACACTGAGCTGTTTCGTTTATAATTTCGTTCCTTATGTTGGTCCATTCATGAAGCTTAACCGCCATATTTTCATTAATTATGATAAAATGTATAGTTACATATTGCATAGTACCATACTATAAATTCTATTTTGTTTTTTATTGATTTCTTTCACGACTATTACGTATAAAATTTCCAAATATGTGTCTAAGAGATTAATTAATTTGAAATTGAATAATCACGATAGTTAAATGACAATAAGACAATTTATTTTAAATAGATACAACATATTAAACTATACACAATTGAATTAAAGGTTCCTGCTTGACCCGTCAATCAAAATTCTAAGTTACTAACAATTTAAATAGTAGCATTGTAAGTCATAACATTTTCAAACATTCTCTGAATTTAATTAGAAATAACCAAACATATGCCCCTGGCCCATTGTGTCGGGTATCGAAATAAGCTGGTCAAAATTCCAGTGACAATCCGAGGCTACTAATCCAATTTTGCAGATTTAAAAATTTCACGTTAGCGAGCATATGCCTCGCGCGGGCCCATTGTCCAAATGGTCCTTTCAAAGTGGACCGTGGAACGTCCATTCGGCCAACATAATTGATGATGGCTTATAAAATTTCAAGTTGGGATGTTCTATGATGCCGTTTTATTGAGTTTTTGTCGTCGCCTATACAAATTTCTTACCCATTATGTGACTGGAGTTCATAAAATTCTATTGTCATTGAATTTGAGTGCTTATCATTTCTTGTGCAAATTATGAATGGGTATATTCTTCAAAATGGCTAAAAGATTTTATAATTAAAAAGGTAAATTCTGCGACTTTCGATGTAGTTTTGTCACCTGGGTGCCAATTCTGTTGTTCAAAATTACTAAACTTAACTAATTTGACAGGTCTAAAAATATTTCAATCCTTATTTAACCCCGCACATGAGCAAGGGATAGCACGACTTTTAGACCTGTCAAATTAGTTAAGTTTAGTAATTTTGAACAACAGAATTGGCACCCTGGTCTCTTGAAGTGAACATTACTCGCAGCTTTAGACTGTACTTACTCCATCCACAGTCATCATACAGCATCATATTTTATTTCTTAGTAGGTACTTACTTGTATTAAAATTTACTTACAAAAGAGAACACGTTCAGTCAGTAGAGTACATCTGGACGTTGACAATTCAAAAGAAAACAAAAATCAAATTGCAATTACCTACCTATTCGACATCGTTGCAACGACAGACATGCGGGATGAGATACTAGTGCATATTATTATAACAAGCAAAAAATATACCGCGATCCCTATGAAAAATATCACGAACAAGATATCAAATAAAGCCGTACCCGAAGTGACACCACCGGTAATCGAACCAGACGTTCCAAGCGACATCTGCCCGCACGAAGCAAAAAAATACAATATATTTTTTCCACCCATTCATCGCAGCAATTTTTCAGTTAATAATGTCACAACTCCAAAACCATGTTTTTGTGATTTGTGCCAACGCATTGCAGAATGTAAACACTTGGTGACACAATAATGCCGCCGCGAGCAAAAAAGCTTTTGTGCTCTCGAGTGTTGAAACTGTTTGTTCTTGCGGATATGATATTGCGAGTTAGTTTCGGCAAATCATCACGTGATAGATTGTTTTAGGACCGTAGGAGGTACTTACACCTGGAGTTGTTATGCCAATTGTTGTGAACAGATAGATTTGTGTGGAGACTTCACTGTTTTTTTACATTACATTGGCAAAGGCCAACATTTGGATGCGAATGAGATACAATCCTTAATGTATCAGAGAATAAATTTTGTTCTCTAACAAGAAGATAAATTACCTTTACTCATTATAAGTATTCATTTCAAATGATGTTCAGTAACTAGACACATAGGAAAATACCTATGTGTCTAGTTACTGAACGGATAAATAAAGTTAGATATATCTATTATTCTCATGTACCTAGTAAATCCTAAAGACCATTTACGCAAACGTGATCCAAACATACCTCTACCTATAACTTATCATAAAAATACCTAAATTACACCCTTCGTGTAATAAGAGGACACAAAATCGAAGCACCCCTAGAAGATTCGGCGCCAACGGGACTATTTTTATGACTGTCGTACCTCCGCACGCAGCCCACTGGGCAAATAGGTAAGCGCGACGGCTGATATGATCACACACGCGTGAGAACAGGACGGGTGTATGATCGTGCGTTCCGCGGCATAGTCATAACGGTCGAATGGGCGTGATGTTTCTTACCGACTGGAAGCGGACAAAAATACGTGGAACAATCGATTTTTGCTTCGGACTAAAAGGCGTAAGCGCCACTGAACGGAACACAAACTTTGGCGTGCGGTGTTGAGTTATTTGCAGTCGTACGTACTGGGAAATATAATTTTATTTTCAATGCTTGAGTGAGCACGAAATTTCTGTCTCCGGAATTGTTAAATATATTAAAATTAATGAGTAAAATCAATATTTATCAACATTTGATTTTAAAGACACTATAGTAACTGAGAGATGACTCGATTGATGATTGAGAAACTAAACTAGCTAAAGGTTGTCACAGAAAACGTTTAAAAGCATTATTTAGAGATAACTACTAAGATACGTCGTTTGGTAAGGAAGACGAAGAAAACACTAACTCCTAGTAAAGTTTTTGCGAAGGAAGCATTGTATGAAGAAACGTATAAACTTACCGCCGAGAAATCTCCAAAAGGTTGCGGCGCTTACATCTTTCTGCCACCAAAAACATGTACTATAATTCCGTGCTTACGCGTGAATGCACAAAATATTTGTTGTCCCACTCGCACATAAGGCAAGGTCCGTAAAGATCTGCAACGTGTATTTTACCCCCGTCTGACGGATTAACGTCAACTGCTTATGATGGCATAGGAATTGACAGTTTAAAATCCATGAGTATTTTGTATGGAAATGTTGGGTTGAAAATATTTTAAATACTTTATTTGCATACTGAAAGTGAAAATTGCGAAACGGAAACCAGTTTTCCGGAAGATTAAAATTCAGCGTGTGTCATAAACCTAGGTTCATACTCTTATACCGTGAGTACGTTAAAATTTGTGAGAATAGTCTGTGGGTTTCAACTTTTTATAGTCTGCAGCTGAAAACCCATCTTAACTAATATGTAGTTAATATTTTTTAAGTAATTCCAAAATCCTTTACCTGAACCTCAGAGTAGATATACTACTCTGAACTATAGTATTACACAATACAGACGTTATCAAATGTGACCAATCAACAGTTGTTGAAAGGCCGTTAAATACGATTTGGGGACAGCCAATTTAAATTTCGAAGTCGTTCAATCGTCCAATGGGCCGGCTTGCAACACGATCCGGCCAAGCGCTACCGGCATACAGTTTGGAGGCTTCACTACTTATACAGCCTTATGTGGGTTCCGTTTTCGTTAACACGCAAAACTGATGTAATTGGAGATAGTTTTCACCGAACGTGGCGTGTTGGTCAGAAGAAATTTCATGTTGAGGTTTAAAAATTTATGATTGAAAGTATTTTAGATAGAATATGGAATTCTTTATAATCTTTATACCATTAAATGTATCATGCCAAGTCCCTTTTATTAATACCACTAAGGTACTATAGCCACTAGCAATACTAATGCGTTGCCAACCCTGTTGTTGATCAGTACTCACCGTGCTAGAGGCACTACTACTCGCAGCGTATCCCCGTGGAGCACTGGCAACCTTACTTACCGTAGAAACACAACACTAGATCAAACCTTTAACGGTAGTCAATTGCGCTATTCCAGTCTTGTTTCGCACACGTATTTTGCTCTTCGCCTTTCCATCAGTCTTTCATCAATGGATACCTGCACATTGCTTCTATATGTCATAACCAACGTAATATAAACTAAAAAGGTAGCATTCCGGTATGGTAAAGATGAAGGAGGTTATTAATATCACTCTCATCCACTGTTAATTTCAAATTGCGTGTATATGTTATGAAAGTAAATTACAATATGACCTAAAATAATATATATAATATAAAATATGATAAAATTGTAAACACTAACTTCGGGAAGGACATAAGCTATCAATGTTTAAAAAAATATCCTTAAACAGAAACAGTGCTTGAAAGTTTGTATACCGTCTTAATCAGCGCAGTCAGAGTGCTTTTCGTACATGATAAAAGATATTGGTGTCGATTCTGTCGTTCAAAATTACTAAACTTAACTAATTTGACAGGTCTAAAAGTCTTGCTATCCCTTTCTCATGTGCGGGGCTAAATAAGGATGGCAATATTTTTAGACCTGTCAAATTAGTTAAGTTTAGTAATTTTGAACAACAGAATTGGCACCAGTACCACATATAGCTGTCTTGTATTCCAACGATCATGATAAAACTGAAGATTTAGAACAAACGACAATAGCACCTATGACTGTCAATAGCACACAATTCCTAAATAATAAATAACCACTTGAACCGAAATCACCGACAACGATTTAACAGCCATAATGAACTGAAGGGAACTGTCCAATCTCGCCTATGGGACTTGCAAAAAATCCCCTCAACCGCACCCCACCCGGGAACCGAACGGGTCTCCGCGGGTTAAGTTAAAATGTTTATAGATAACCGATGTAGGTAATAGTAATTCTAACTGGAGGGTCTCTCATTGAAGGAATTTGTATTCACTGTAATGGCTTTTGTCCCATCTAGATCGGTTTGATGTTGAAAGGGAATTGTAGGCTTAAATAGTTGGGGATTCGCATTGAACGGCCCTCTGAAGGATTTCTTTGGGGCGCCTTTTTTGGCTCAGACATTTTTACTATGAACCCACTGTACTGCACTTCAATTTAGATAATTAGTTACTTGCCGAACATTCAAAGATATGATTAAGGCCGCCATATTTACTGTACTTGTATGTTACACTTTGTTATTCTAATGCATTCCTTAGTGTTGTACAATAAAGCTTAAATAAATGAATAAGTGCATCATAGCTGCATGTTTCTTCTATCCGATCTTTTTTATTGCTATGTTGATAAATTGTTGTTGCTAACTGTATACCGATAATTTTACGAACACTTCCATAATCATCATCAATAAAAACCTGTCGGGGTTACTTGGACTTCTTATGTATTAGACATAACATACACACGCCGAATCATTCGTCGTCATCGATTATCCAACACTCGATTAGCTAAACGTCTACATTTTTCCCTCTTTACCACAAGACCACCATGGGTGGATCTCCTATCGTTGATGCGACGTATCGCTGGATCGCATACCACGTGACACCTGTCAACTGTCAGTGTCAGTGTGACGTAGAGAACGCCCGCGCGCAATGATCTATGAGCTATCGAGCGCAGGGAAATTCGATACGAACGCGCTCGGTTCTAATTAGACATTACAAATATGATAATATCGTGTTTATTATAATTATGTTGACGGTCAAGTCGGTGTTGTGTGAATCGACGCCCTCAAGTTGCACGGCCCTATTTTTCTTATCTCGCAAATAGTGTATATTCAACTTTTGTCAGTTGAACGTTGTTCTTGTATAACCTTCTCCCTGTAACTTTAGATTTATGAGTGTAATCAGTTACGAGAAAAAATTAAGTACTTCACCTCATCTTCCTCCTGAGCCCTGACATTAAAGTCGGAAACAGCGATAACTCATAACGCACCTAATTATAACTTTTATGACTTTTTACATTTACATTCATACAACACATCTCGCACCGAGTCCCTTTCGGGGTAAATATGACTCCAATACTCTCATCTTTACTAATACTTATATTATAACGAGGAAAGATTTGTATTGTTGTGTGTTTGTATTGAATAGGCTCCGAAACAACTGGACCGATTTCAAAAATTCTTTCACCGTAGAAAGCAAAATTATCACTGAGTAACATAGGCTATATATTAAACTAGCTGCCCGCCCCGGCTCCGCACGGGTAGACACATTATTTGATAAATGTCTACCCGTGCGAAGCCGGGGCGAGCCGCTATTATTAGTAAAAAAACTCATAATACTTTTGAAAAAAATATTTTACTTCTTCCCACAACCGCCAACTACAGTACCAACATGACACCTCGTCGAAAATGTCACAAGTACAAAAACATGAAAATTGACTTTGAAAATAAACACTAACGAAAGTGGTTCCAAAGTATTCAAATATCGTTTTACCACGTCCCGTCTGTGATGGTAATGAACCGAACCGGTGTGATAAGTGTCAAGTTACCTTGCGGTAGTGTTCAGATTTTACTCACTTCGCGTGTTGATAGCAAAATTAATGTCAATAATTTGATCTTAATTAATTAAATGTATAAATATTAAATGCTAAATTAACCGACGGTGTGTCTATATAGCTGTGTTTGCTTGCTTGTTGGAAGCCCATTCACGATTAAGAAGGATCAAGTTCGTAGTAAAAGTTTCTAGGTATATGGCAAATTGAGGAAATTCTGACTTAGGCGAAGTTGCGGAAATAAAAAGAATTAATATATATTACAACTATAAATAACATTGTATATTTTACAACAATATTAATTGAAATAAAACTAGAACCAAAGAAAACAAAATGGTATAAATCGACGTCACTAACCAGCATGGCATTGCTGACAGCATTTTTGGCACGCCCCCGCGTGCTTTCTGGTTTGGGTCAGATCTTTTAACTATAACTTAGGTAGTTAAGCTTATTTTAATGTTATCAATTGTTTTTATATATTCTTTTGTGAAATAGGTATTCATGTTAAGTTAGTATTTGAAATGTAAACTTTATGTAAAATGGTTTTAAAAGAGTAATTGCTGAGTTTTTTTCCCGGATTCTTCTCAGCAAAACCGACCTTCCGAATCCAGTGGTGGATTCTGACGATTTGAAAGTGCTTGCCTGTAAAGTCTAGTCAAATAAAGATCTTTTTGAGTTTCTTATGTTTTTTATAAATAGTTTAATGACCCGGTGAAAATATACCCAATGAAAACCTTGAACAGAATATACGTATTTACCTTTTAGCACAAATATATGCAAGCCTCTGTTCAACAATCAGAATTCCATTTTATTTTAAAACTACAATGTCCATCGGTTTAAGCCGCGCTTTTAAAAGCGCTGCGTGCACGCTGTGTATTTTTTAAAATCTTTTTAAAGCCCCCTGTGCACGCACGTTCACAAGTTGCTCCTAAAACTGCCGAAAGTTTTAGACCCTTTACACACATCGTTGATCACTAATTCGGCTTGCTGAGATGAAAAAGGGCGCAAGAGTAATTTTAACTTTGAATAAAATGGTAACATTTTGTGTGCACCTTTCTTTCACATATTTTAATTGATTTGTCAATAAATACTTACTTACTTACATATTTTGTTTTAATTCACTTAATTTGTTAATGATATTTTTTTGACTTTATACATTATTTTAGGTTTTATTCATATCACAATCTACGGTATAATTCCTATACTCTTAATTATCTAGAGTTACAGATGTTTCATGTAACAGCTTTTTTCCTCATTTATATTCTCTTCATTCTCAATTATCCGATGTTTGACTTCCCATATCACGACGTTTTACTATCATCTAAATTTCACTAAGGGACAAAAGATTAAATATTCCAAATTAAGTTAATAAAAACAAAGCCCTCGCAAGTTGACAAATTTTATCAGAAAAAGTTATCTGTACAAAAAGTCAATTAGCGAAACAAATTGTATAAAAGTACAAAAACGCAGCAGCTGCGTGTATTCTTGCGTTATAAATTCGTAGCCACATGGGATTGGCCGATCCAACAGATACAGCACATGAACAAACACAGTTCTGTAAAAAACGTTAACCTTTCTAATAGACACGTGCTTATTTTTTATGTAGAGACCTTTATTGGCTAGTGATTGATCGGTTGTTTACTGGGAATATATTTATTTAAGGTAATAATCTAGCTGGACTCATTTGCGTAAGCTTTTATATAATACAAGTTTAGTTGCGAATGTTGTAAACACCTATACCTAATGGTTAGAGCGGTTCTGATAGCTTATCAGAACTGCTTTGGTCAAGAGTGTTACCCTAGTAATTATTTATATATATACTGGTGCCAATTCTGTTGTACAAAATTACTAAACTTAACTAATTTGACACTCCTTAAAGTCTTCCTATCGCTTTCTCATGTGCGGGGTTAAATAAGGATAGCAATACCTTTAGAACTGTCAAATTGGTTTAGTTTAGTAATTTTGTCAACAGAATTGGGACCACTGACTGTTTTTTAATAAATAATAGTTAATCAGAATGTTTAAAGCGGCGTAGATATCACACAGCTTCATATACCTAAAGTTTTCCATAATCATAACAATTTACAAAGTAAACATCGCTTTATTTGTAGATTCTTTCTTCTCAATAGATTGTATTTTGATAAAGAAAAATCTTCATTATAAAAATACTCCCATAAAAGTAAAATTAAATCCTTTTAAATTCTAATAGGAACGTGTACGCCGCTCTTTAATCTTTTCTGTCGATCTGATTGGTCGGGGCGCTGTCAGAAACAGAACACACGTTTTAAATGCACCTCTATTATTGGCTGGTTCATGTTCGAAATTTAAAGTCTTCTCGTTGGAAAAGAGATCGTTTTTTGCGTTCCCTATCAGATGGTGAAGGATTTGAATTTGGTAATTTGTTTTTTAATTATATGACCAATAGCATGCGGATGTTTTCCAATTAGAGAACGGTAAATGTGACCTTTTCAAAATCTGTTTGGCTAAAACAGGTTTTTATTAGCTGTAATTTGCTAGTCTACACGCGGACTTTCCCACACTAATCTTGCAAGCTATGATATGGATTATGAATCTACTTTGCTTGCCAATCTAGTATGGAAACTTTGATATATATCACACAATGTTTCAATTAAATAGACAATTATATAAAGTTACCTCAATGTATGTGTTCGGAAGCCAGCTTTTAATATTATAATGTAGGACTGGCACATTGGACTGGCATGGCCAACTAGAAAACATTCGAATTTGGAATTTAAGAAACATATAGACAGTTCTGTTTTTCCCTGTTAAAATGCCTTGCTTGTACACTTTTGGACCAAAGTACACGTATTATTTTAATTTATTTCTTTCCCGCCGCCGGAACAGTAAGTATATTAAAGTTTTTTTTGTCTTACATTACCTACTGTAAATTCCATATTCGTAATGTATCACCAAAATGTCGTTAATATCGTCTCAAATAAAAAAAACTGCAGTGAATCAGGAAAAAAATATCAAATTAAAAGGAAAATTTATGGAAGGACAAAACCATCCAAGCTATACATCTCTCTTCTTGTGCCCGGTCTAAAACAAATGCATTAACTTCCATTAGCGGAACAGGGGATTAAAGAGAATGTTACATAGAGCCTGGCATACTCAATCTCGGGATAACGTATTATGTATCTAAACATAATGGGATAGGAATTAATATCACTTACCAAGCCAAAGTAATCCACACACGAAAAAAAAATAGTGTAATAGCACAAAGAATAACATAATGTTAGTTGACTAAACTCTTTGGAAACAAGGTTTATACTGTAACTAGCGGCCCGCCCCGGCTTCGCACGGGTAGACATTTATCAAAATATATTTTGTCTCCCCGTGCGAAGCCGGGGCGGGCAGCTAGTAAGTAATTTTCTGTGCTATAAACCTCACGGAGCCCGAGACCTTTCCAACAAATGCAAAACCGTGGAAATCGGTTCGTGCGTTCTGGAGTTATAGCGTCAGGAAGGAAAACCCGACCTATTTTTATATAGTAGATAACTTAGTATTTTTACATAGTTCTTATCAATATTCTAAACAGTATTTAGGATTTTAGGATGTGCTAAATACCACCCAAATATAGCCATTGTGTAAAATAAAGATCTTTATAAATGATAAGGCATTGAACATTAATTTAAAGTAATCAAAAGAAATTCTAACTTGTAAACGCCTACGTGAAAGCCAGAACGCCCATACCAAAGCCATCGCAGCGAGAATCTCCATTCAAATACCTACCTTGTATTCGCTACACTACCCCACCCTCGGAAGCACATTTCCCCGTAACCATGGCAACAGAAAACAGACATAATATCCACGGACCGAAAAATATAACCATGCCTACTCTGTGTCTACGTGTTAAAATGGGCATACATAGAAAATATCTATTTGTGTGAGTCAGGTTTTCACGCAGGCGTGGTTTTCGTTGAAAGTACATAGATATTGGGGTTTTTAGGCCCCTCGGGGTGGTGGGTGGGGATGCCCTAATCTGTGTCCCTTTGAGGCTCCGATTGGAATTTAGTAATCATATTAGATTTTAAATTACACGTGCTTCCCAGTTTAAAGGGTGAGGCGCAATTTATTTCCTATTAGATATTTGTTTGGGGTTGAGGAGGCATTTATTTATCACAGTTCAGGGTTTGGTGGTAACTAAACGCGTTTTATTTTTGGGAAATCAGCAATATGTCAAGCACTATATGTAGAAAATTCGTTTTTTAAAACGATTAAATAGGATGAACCATAGATATAGGAAAATAATCCTAGGTCTGTAGGATGAACCGATCCTTGTAAAAAAAAAACACCAACAAAGAGAATTTAACTAAGGCTATCGTCTAGAATAATGAAAATTAAAGCGAATTTAATTTCTAGCTGAAAGGAAATATGAATCATTGAAATAACAAGAAACTTTTATTTTATTTACTTAAGCTCTGGGAAGTGGAAAAGCTTTTAGAACATAAATATGCGTCTGTGAAAGGACCGAAAATAGTTATTTAAAATATTCATTCGCGCTTTATACTAAACATTCTTCTGTTTGCCATTCTTGATACACTAAAAGTATGGTATATAAATAGGTATGTTATCTGTACTTCGCTCAAATGACCATGGCGTCTTAATATGTGTTTGATATTCATACATACGAAAAATCATTGCAATTTCCAATTCGGTTTTGTTAGATGCGTTATAATATTCACAATGCAAAAAATGCATTTTTTTTTTGTACTGTGTAAACTCAATTAGTGACTCAAATTTCAACAAGCGGGTTTTATGAAATCAAATAAGATAATTATATTATTGTTATTGTTGTTGAAAATAAAACTTTCTTTTATGTTATGCCTAAAATAAAAAAAAATGTTCAGGCAACTAAAGCACCGAAGCGTAATAGTTTATTGGCGAGGGAAAAACTATCGGCTTCGGTCTTGCAAGTTTAATCTAGGCTATAGAGCAGAAACGGTATGTTCTTGTCGCCGCCAATTTACTGGCCACTACTTGCGTCAGCCCCTTATCTAGTTAATGCATTTTAGCGCAAACGTTTTTAAGGCTCTTTAGTTTATTCTGCGGTCAGAGAACTAGTACGAGGTTGCACATTGGGGAGTTTTAAAATGTAATATACTTTTATATAGTAGGTACTCTTGTCTGGGAATCTCACTGGGTAGTAATTAGGTAGATCTGTTCACTATTATGGTAATCTCTAGAATGTCATAACTGGAAAAATCTAATTCGTCACCACAGAAACGTTACCTCTCTTCCCTCTCTCTCTATGTTTCACTTTTGCGCATGTTCCAAACACAAAAATCACTAACAAAAAAAAACAAATTTATGACTTAACATTTTTCTTATTAGGTTTCATCAATAAACCGAGTACTGCGCAACCTAGCGTCGCAAAAGGAGCAAGCCGCATCAGCGCAGAACGACAGCGTTTACGAGAAGCTACGAATGTTCAACGGCCAAGCCGCCACAGGGTGGTGGTACCCCGGCCTACCCACGGCGCCGGCCGCGCCGGCGATACCGGCGCCTCTACCCCCGCAACTGAACCGAACTAGTGAAGAACATAAAAGAGGTTAGTTTGAAAAAAGATTTTATACCTCTTTATTCGAAAAAACTAATAAGAGATCCAAATTTGAAAAAAGAATTTGCATTTAACTAAGCTTCGTTGTTTGTTTTTTTTTGGGTTCTAATAGGCAGCGTAATGTAAATCAGACAGACTAAAATTGTGTCATGGCATAATATCTAGAACTATATTATAGGTTGTAAGTAAATACTCATGACTATGACCTAGCCAACACTAAATATGACGACGACTCGGAATACCGTACATTTCCTATTCCAGTTTTTTAAACACATAGTAATGACATGAAAACGGGTCTTATACGCGATATTAAATGGTTTATTTACCTCCCGACGTTTCGACCTAGTTGCATCGGCCGTGGTCACGGGCTGACTGACTGTAGTTGTGTACGTCGCTTTCTTCTTGGTGCCATAGTAATAAATGCTCAGACGGGCAAGCTCTAACAGAATAAACAAAAAAGATTCGGTGGCCGGCACTTCAAGATTTGGACCAAATCTCTATGAAACATGGATGATCCTTTGAGAGGCTTGCATGCTCGAACGTACCCAATGACCCCAGCAAGGATTAACCCGTTGGTCCCGCTGATTCTTGACTGCTCAGGGCGCCAGATAAGTCCCTTCTTTCAACATGTCGCCTTGTTTAGCCAGGAGGGACGTGACCCGAATACTGTGTTGCCAGAAAAATGATTTCGCCTTTGCCAAAATTGTGACGGCTTCTCTTTTGTTTTCACAACAAGTAAGTAGGTGAGTTTTTGGTCGGTAGGTAGTCTTAAAAAAATGTTTTAGATTTAATTATTTTTAGGTGTTACTGACATTTTTTCGCTATATTGTTGTTACCTTCGGAATGTCAATTGTGAGGCTAGAGTTGTTAAGGCCCAAAGGCTTCAACCCACTAGAGCTCTCAGTGAAGACGCTAGTAGGCAGGGATTATCTTGGTGACGGTGCCGATCGTGGTGTTTTGAAATAAAAGCTTATTTTGTTAATAACTTTGAATATAATAATAAAATATGGAATAGATAGGTACATTGTCGTCTATACGCCGCGTGGCTTCTTGTTGAATGAGTGGGCGCAGACGCAGAGTCGAATGAACAGGCCGGGAACATGGCCGACTAGTCGCAGTTGGAACGAGCAGCGAACGAACCTTCGGTCAGCATGCATTTAGTAGAAAATGCATGCTAGGCGTTAACACTTAGTTAGAACAATCTACACGCATACTTATTATTACGGAGTAAACACTAAATATGGGCTTCATTTAAATTATACTGTTAAAAAACAAAAGTGTCGCAACTTGAACAATAAAGAAAGCGATAAATAGCATTGAAATAAGATGTAGATTTAGGACCATAGAGTGGAAAACTTGGATAATACATAAAAGAACCTACCTATGTATACATATTACATATACACAGTATGTACATGCAGATTGACTGACCAATAAACCCTGCGGCTATACATATATAAAGAAGGCCTATATAAAAAGGTCCCTTTATTGTCCACGCTTCGCTGGTTTTGATACGAACGACTATATTTTTTTGTTAATATACTCAAGTATTTGTTATTTTCAAGGGTGCTGTCTCCGTTTCTTACCCGACTGTCCCAAAAGGAGGGTGAGGATTTGAAAGACTAACGATAACCAAAAATTATTGGCAACCAGGCCTCAGGCATAAGAATAAATTATTTATTCTTATGCCTCAGGGCAGTAAGTAGCTAGATGCAATGCCTATAAATATCAAATGCTACCTTAATAAAATACCATCAAAATAATAATAAAATTGTGTATTGTAATAGTATTGTGAAGCTCAGTTATGGCGGAAAAAATCTATTTCTTTATCTTTTAAATTATCCCCGACAATGAAGTACTAACTCATTCTCACTCATTCTCACACATACTTAAGTCTGAAAAGTCAAAAATTTACTAAACACAACAGATGTAGTAATATTTTTACATCCGTTCTGCATGTAACAACAGCTATCCTGAATACTTATCGTGCTGTCCAAGGCACGGAGTATTCATATCTTCACGCCTTTCACAAAAGTCCCTGAAGGGGTAGGCAGGAGTGTTCCAACGCCCACTTTTCACTGAAAATAATTTTGAGCGTGTTGTGATAGATAGTGAGTCCGTTCCCGTCTCTTAGGCTCTACATACGTTGTTGAATGTCTTCTCAAACGTATGGAGGTTACCTTACGATGTTATCCTTCACCGTGAAGCTCCTTGTGTGACAAATCACTCATTGGTACAGACCGGTGGGATTCGAACTTGCGTCGCTAGAATAGCAGGCAATGCTTCATACCACACCTGCATTGCTTGTATCATGTGTAATATGAAGTCTAACACTAAATTTATGTAGATAATCGTGCTAATTCTGTTGTAAAAAATTACTAAACTTAACTAGTTTGACAGGTCTAAAAGTCTTGCCATCCTTATTTAACCCCGCACATGACAAAGGGATAGCAAGACTTTTAGACCTGTCAAATTAGTTAAGTTTAGTAATTTTGAACAACAGAATCGACACCAAAACTGATATGATCAGATGATTATTGTCAATCATACAATAGCCACATTGGTGCTTATGGTGGAGTTTTAGTGCAATTAGGTGCATAATTGTGTTCGGTACGCAGTTCAAATATTGTTACGTTTTGATTTCTAACGTGAGCTTAGTGTGTGTTTATACAGTAGCTGACTACGGTTTAATTATTACAATATCAAAATCAAAATGTTCTATGATGGAAAACCTTCTGGCTGAAAATATTTTAATCTTAGAAAATTACATAACATTAGACTGCTGTACACTTATTTGCCGTATCAACAGTACCCCCAAGTACTCAAAATAAAATTAAACCCTTCCAGGTGTCACCAACAATTTCGCAATTAAAATACGAGTATCGATTACAAATCGCTCGGCTCGATGGGGTTGGCTGAAACAATGCATTTTACCCAAGTGCTTTCAATTGAATTGGCTGCAGTCGAGTTGGGAAGTCGATTGTATGATCGAGTGAGTCGATTGCTACTTGTCATTATAGGACACGCGTTAGTTCTTTCACGCTAAATGTTTGCAGTGAAGAGCTAGCTGCCTTTATTTAAAGTCTATTTTTATTTTACACATACGATTTTAATTATTTAATTGTTAGAAAGTTGCAAGGATTGAGGAACTAAGACTTGTGTGTGACTTTCGAGACTGGTCCTTCCCTAGAAAAAGGACTTGTCTAGGTAGGTACCTTGTCTAGCTATGATGATGCCAATACCAAAAATAATTTTTCTTCAGTCTCGATCTATTAATACTAATAACCATACGGATCTGCAGCTTTAGCAAGAAAACTACCAAATTACTTTCGACACACTCGTATCGCATTCGACTATTTTTGTATGGGAAAATGAAACGCCCCGGCGGCCAAAATTGAAACCAAAAATTCGTAGGAACATTTTGCAATTTTGAGAGTTACGTTTTCAAAAACTTAGTCGAAAGACGTTCCTGATCCCTGTTTTGATCCGGTCAAGAGAGTCCAATGCTGCGACGAAATAAATTAACATTATCTATGTAGGTTATCACTCCTTCTCGGTCCCAAAGGACTATTAGGGTGACCAATTACTCCACATCAAGTAACAATAATAAAAACTACAGTTTATCTACCCTACAGTAATAAGGCCTTACCATTAACCGTACGTTTGACAACAAACAACCAATTTATTTGACCTACCCGCCTCCCAAGGCGCTCATAAATGTATTGGATTAAACATACGATTGTGTTTGTCGCAGGTCTTGATTAATTGGCCGTCTCTCATGTCGTATGAGTGATTGAATTTGTTATTTATATTGTTTTTATTGGCTTACTTTTATTTATAATATTAAAGCGAAATCTCAGGATGTATGGATGAAAATTGGCAGGAAGCTTATTTGAAGGGAGAAACTAATAATAATGTTGAGCATTCGTTTTTATTATTGTAATGAATATACGTTGTAATCACATTTTTTAAAATTAATCTATTATAAAAAAAAACCTTAGCTGAAATTACTACTATATATATTATATTCCCCGCAAGTTCAGTGCTCTAATTATTATCAACTAGCGGCCCGCCCCGGCTTCGCACGGGTAGACATTGATATCAAATATTTTGTCTACCCGTGAAAAGCCGGGGCGGGCAGCTAGCCTATGTTACTCAGTGATAGTGTAGCTTTCTAACGGTGAAAGATTTTTTGAAATCGGTTCAGTAGTTTCGGAGCCTATAGACATTTATCAAATATTTTGTCTACCCGAGCGAAGCCGGGGCGGGCAGCTAGTATAATATATAGCCTATGTTACTCAGTGATGATGTAGCTTTCTAATGAAAAGAGAATTATTAAAATCGGTCCAGTACTTTTTGAGTTTATTCGTTACATACAAAAATACAAATCTTTCCTCTTTATAATATTAGTGTAGATAATATCATGTATCAACTTGCATGCATTACTTTCAGAGATTACAGCGGAGGAAATAATCTCTGGAAATATGGACCTATCAAAAAATCTGCCACTGGTAATGCCCGGGTAATACGAATATATTTTTATCTGAAAGAAAGAAAGAAAGAAAAATGTTTATTGACACAACAACATATAAAAACATAGTAATATAAATGCTTAAAATTAAATGTATATTGCAATTGTGCCAAAAAGGCTAAGCAGCTCAGCATAATGCTAGATGCCAGTACTGCAGCACCGGTCATCCAACGCTGGTTTTCAGCTGTAGCCTGCGAGTGCCATACTACGCTCGAAACAGGCAACGGATGTACACATTACACAGTACACATACTATGCAACTATATTAACAGTTTGTAGATAGTTTAATCTATTTTGTGTTAGTAAAAGTGTTTAATGATTGAAAAAGAAATGAAAAGTAAAAATTGATAAAAAGAGGTTAAAATTCAATTATTATTATATTATTATAACTACATTAGAACAAACAATATCAACATCAGTAATCAGCAAATCCCAAAAAAATATATATATATATATATATATATATCTAAAGGCAGTGTTATCCTATTGCTAATGTATAAGACTGGTTGAAATTGTATTAATTGCTTGTTCCTCGTACAAAACCAAGTTACAATACTAGGTAGTATTATACTAATTTTATAGTTTTTTTGTATTGAATAGGTTCCGAAACTACTGGACCTACTTCAAAAATTCTTTCACCGTTAGAAAGCTTCATTATCACTGAGTAACATAGACTATATATTATACTAGCTGCACGGGTAGACAAAATATTTGATGAATCCCCGAGCGATGCCGGCGCGGGCCGCTAGTGTACAATAAAAATATGTCCTTCTTACGAACCGGGTAATGTGTGGCGAATTTTATTATTTCTACGCAAAGTTACTTAAAGCTTAGTGTTTAAATTCACTTTCGGCAATACGTTTCATTACAGCCAACTGTTGCTGACTTATGGCATAGCGATTAAGATTGACACTGAAATTCAAACTGAAGTCTAGAACTTTGAACCTTAGTGACTGCATTGCATGGCTATTGGCTATGTAACAGTTTCCAAACAGTCTAAGTGCGTACAGTCGCGGAAGCGTGTCGAATTAGGCGACTCGCGCCTTGTCCAGCCGCAAGGGGCTTGTAACTGGGTGGCGTATGCCATGAGCGGCAAGCGATTTTGTAACGCGTGCAAGTTGTCATGTTAATTTCGAGTACGGATTTTGTCATATTTGTAATAATTTATTTACCATCCCATTCGAAAATTCATAATTCTAGAATCTCCCTACATATGACGTATGAAACCTGTTTACGTGTCAGCACTCTGCTTAATATAATATAATTTCATTCAACTATTGCTTACAAAATCATAATTATAAGTTCGAACGCTGTATATTAGTTATCCAATTGCATTACCCAATGGTTGTCATTGATCGTATAACTTACTATTTCTTTTTATTAATAAGCTTTATTTTTTAACGAAGATTATATAAAAGCGTGAAAACCAAATACTTAAAAAATAATATGTCAAAAAGGGTAATTTGTTTCATCATGACATGTCTGGTCGCTCCCCGCCGCCGTTCGTGTGTTGCGCCGTCCGCGTTTGAGTGACAGTATCGATCTCACATAATCGCGCGCCGGCAATAGCCCCCACCTACGGCCGTCGTGTTCGCCCCGATAACTCCAATTCCGCTTTATCTCCCCGGCTCCCGACTTTCTTCGGTCCCCTTTGTGCCTATTTTCTCCAATTTTTTTTCCACCGCCCCCACTTTTATTTCATTCCTTTTCTTGTTTTCTTACTACTATTATTTTCTCTTATGTATTTTTCGTGTTTCATCCCGCCCCTCGGAGGCCTTTCGCCCCGTATCGGGGAAGTTTTTCTTCAATCATTTGTAGGTCGTTATTGGTGGAGTTGCGGATCGATTTTTTTAATGAATTCTTCTTTTATGTTCTCGAGGTTGAGGCGGTAGTAAATAATGAAAACGTGGATTGTTTGCGAAGAAAAATTGGTTTTGAAAGAATTATTTCAATTATGATCTATTCATTTTAAAACAAATTCATAATTGAATTCTTAAATCCAACACTTCGATTCAGTAAAGGATTCCTCTATTTATTGTTATCAGTAGCAAGAAAACATTGCGACTACGTATTCGTATCGCCTTCGACTATTATTGTATGGAAAAATTAACAGCGCTGCGGCGGTGAAAAGTCGAACAAAAAAATTGTACGGCAATTTAGATATTAAGCGAGTAAATTTTTCGATTACGTTGTCGAAAAATAGTCTTGCTACTTGCTACCGGCACATAATACATAGGTATTGCGATTCCATAACGCCTTTCGAAATTCAAATTGTACTCACATGTTCTCATTAGAACACGTCACGCAGTAAGGGCGTGCACACACTGAGCGATCAATCAAAATTGTCAACCGATCGGCCGCGTGTTTCGTTGAGCGACTGTCGCGCATCAATCATGTAGAAAACGGAACTCGCTACGTGTAGACGTGCCCTATTCTTAAGATTGCGTTAAAACGTGGGTGTATTCGTCAAATTTCATGAATATCTTCTAAAAGTAAAGAAAATATATTCTAAAGCTAAAAAGGTGAAGAATTTTAATGAATATTATAGGAATGAGTTACGCAAGCTAATTTCATTTCACTGTCGTATTAACTTTTATCTAAAAGCAAGTGCGTAATCTATTAACATAAGATTAATAAATTAGGTAAAGATAATATAGAATCAAAACTCTGTTCTCTTCCTTGAATCACTTTACTAATAAATAATATTAGAACCGGGATTTTAGAATTAAGCTATGTACATTGTACAACAAGTCGAAAGATTCAAAAGCTGTAACCCGACTACGGAAACAAAAACCCCGAGTTAAAATAAATAAATTAAATCTGTTAAAATCAGGGCTTACAAGGTAAAACTGACTTCTTCTTATAAAGAAGTCGGTTTAAATGTAGCTTATGTTACCCGGGCCATAATAACGAATCGATTGACACCATCATCAAAATCGGATAGATAGCTTAGGCGCTACGGAGGAACACAAGTAACTACAAACATAAGTACACTTCTAAAATCATAACCTTCCTTTTTGACTTCGCCGTAGTCGGGTAAAAACTACTGTTTATACATTCGCTCGTGCCCACTGCCAAACAACACAATTTCAGAAAAATGTGACAGATTGCGTAACAGTCCGTCTATTGAACGGAGTCAGCAACCCGTGCACCCATTACCGATCCGGGAATCGAACCCTGACTCAAGTGGTCCGACCATAAAGCAAATTAATCAATTAGCCGGAGGCATGTCGACAACATTACGAGTAACTTTTAATTTTCGTATCACCCTTACTCTGAGGGTTGTAAACAACCAGTGTAACACGAGCCGTATGAGCTAAGTGTGTTCTTGCATTGCGGGGTCACTTGGGTTGGTCTTTGTGTATTTTTTGGGGTAAGTTGCGCAATACTGCTGACGCATTTGGTTGATAGTCGTCGAGTGCTGAATGCTATTGATAGTTGATGATGAAGAGGCAGCCCTCGGTTTAAATGTTACATAATTGTCAACAATTCGGATAATTTTGCTGATTCATATCAGATGCGAGGGTGGCATTCATCTATATCTATACTTCTATACTAATACTATAAAGAAGAAAGAGTTGTATTTTTGTAGGTTTGTATTAAATAGGCTCCGAAACTAATGGACCGATTTCAAAAATTCTTTCACCATTCGAAAGTTAAGTGATCACTAGGCTATATATTAAACTAGCCGCCCACCCCGGCTCCCCACGGGTAGACACAATATTTGATAAATGTCTACCCGTGCGAAGCCGGGGCGGGCCGCTAGTCTAGTAATATGTTAGGGAGATGCTTGTTCTAGGTCTTTGAAGAACGGTATTTAGGATGCGATAAAAAAATAATTGATAAAGAATACAATTTTTTAAACTATATAGTAAGGTATTATTATGACGAAACCGCTGGTCTAGTGGTTAGTATACCTGACTGCTACGCTAGAGGTCGTGGGTTCTATTCCCGCCGGGGCAAACATTTATGTGACAAATATTTGCCTTGCGTCTGGATGTTTGGTATGTATTATAAGTATGTATTTACAAAAAAAAATAGTACAAGCTTTGCTTAGTTTGGGGTTCATTTTGACATTTCGCGAGTTACGTAGTCGGCACTGTTGTGCGAGCATGAATAATTTGCGACAACGTTTTCGTAACGCCTTCGACTAGATTTGTATTGAAAAATTTACAACGCTGCGACGGCGAAAAGTGGAACTAAAAATTTGTATGACAATTTTTACATTTCGCTAGTTACGTTTTCGAATACGTGGTCAAAAAATGTTCATGATACCGGCACTGATAGCAAGAACGTCTTTAGAAAACGTAACTCTGAAAATGTCAAAATGTTAATATGATTTTTTAGTTCCTCTTGTCGGCGGCGCAGCGCTGTTCATTTTCCCATACAAAAATAGCCGAAGGCGATACGAATACGTAGTCGATAGTTATTCTTGCTAAGTCTACAGTGAAGTTTCTATTGATGACTTGAACATGTTTTTTAAAAATATTTATCCCATATCTCTCTCAGCAGATACACTTCAATCAGAAGCGGGCTCAGACGGGAACAGCGACCACGCATCTTCAGGAGATGAAGACTCGCAGATGAGACTGAGGCTGAAAAGGAAACTGCAGAGAAATAGAACCTCATTCACCAACGATCAGATAGATAGTCTAGAGAAAGGTAACTATGAATCATTATAAAAAAAATATATCTATAGACATGACATTATAACATGTCTCTGATTAATTCACAAGAATTAAATGAAATCAGAAGGAAAATCTACACTGTCTACACTATCTACATCTACATCTACAGTCTACACTATCTACATCTACACTAATATAATATTATAAAGAGGAAATATTAGTATTTTTGTGGGTGGTATTGAATAGGCTCCGAAACTCCTGGACCGATTTCAAAAAATCTTTCACCGTTGGACAGCTAAATCATCACTGAGTAACATAGGCTATATATTATACTAGCTGCCCGCCCCGGCTTCGCTCAGGTAGACAAAATATTTGATAAATGTCTACACGTGCGAAGCCGGGGCCGGCCGCAAGTATCTAATAATTAAGAACGTCAAGAATCAATCATAATGCGTATCTAACTTATTTCAGATCAATGTTTAGAGTTTTTTTTTATATTTGTACTGGTACCTACTATGTATTTTAAATATTGGCAATCTCAAGATCTATAGGACTTCTAATGGCAGGTGGTGATTGATCACGTTTCTAGACTATACTGTCTAAAATTTCTGTCTGTCAGTACTGATCTGAAAATATTTTATGTTTTTCTTTGGAGATTTCAAACTATTACGTGCAGTGAAAAATAAATTCATAAATGTGGTGTGACAAAAAAGACCAAATTTAATCAACAAAATAATAACACAATCTATTCAATAAGGTTAGCTTTCCTTTTTTTTACTTATAAACATTAATTACTATATTTTATTACCCCCATTTTATTTGGTGATTTTAGAAGAGCCAAAAATGTATCCGTCTCCAAAGCCCAATATTATAAAAATCAGCGTCCACACTCCAGCCAACATTCCTAAGAGGTCCCTAGCGAGTTCATAAACCTATTTCCGAATGTCCCGAATGTTATTTATTGTTTGCCCAGCCAACAAAGTTATTAGTAAATAAATAAATATTGTCCCCTAATATTTGTGGAGCTCTCGTCTAGTGACGGAGACCAATTATTGATGGCGATCGTGCTAATCCCAGTTTTTCTTGTTTGTTTGTTCTCATATCGAGTGGCACCTTTATTAGTTTGTTTAGTCATGTATTATTATTTGGAAACGATAATTTAGAGAGTTGAGAGGTGATACCTATAATACAGAGAAGCTTATCAGTAGGCAGAACAGATGATGATGAAAAATATTTGCTTGCGAATTGTTGAATGCAAATCGATGTCAGTTTTATCGATTGTATTGTTTTGTTTATTATTCTCATTATTAATATTATTAGGATTTTTGACTATAATTTCTTAGTTATTCTCACGCTTTCTGATTTCGGAGTCGCCAATAATTATACGTCAATCTATGCTCTTGTCATACACATTTTAAATTCCCGATGAAGCCTACCGATTACGAAGTAGTTATATATCTTTATACGTCACTGGTATAGGTAAATAAAATGCTATACGAAATTCTTTGTCACTTTTAAAATCCCTACTTTCGTAATTTGAACCGTATCATCATAAATTTCACGTTCTTGTCGGTGGCACAATCGCCAAGCCGGTCTATCGTTCGCCATCTGTTTGACCTCCGTCTAGCTAAGTTAAGTCACAACGTTAGCCTTTATCTTTACTGCTGAAAGTAACATCCTTGGCTTTCCTCCTCCATGTTTTCTTTCCATCTCTTCTTCTTCTTCTTCCTAAGTATGGCAATCAATCCCTTCAGGGACTATTTTTGCCAGTGTCGAGTGTTAGAGAATTTTCATGTTGCAAAATTTCTCGTGTTTGCCGCATTAAAATGCCTAGTGTCATGCATTCTAACGCCCAAAGGAGTTACTAGAGACAACCCACGGCAGTAGCAGATCGTAACACGCCTTTGGATTAGAGGTAACCTATTGACCAAAATGATAAATCACTTAACCCAAAAGTCGTATTATGGCATTATTTCCAATGCTCCTATAAATCAGTCACTAAATGAAACTTTACTGCACATATCGACACCGAAAATACACATTAAAGATCACTATAACACAATTTACGACACACTGGAAAAAATCTCAACCGCTCCGCCTGATTCCCGCCAAAAACTCCCTCTTTCCATCTCAGAGTAGATAATATACTCCGTTCAACTTGTATGATATTTCGTATGTGTGTGTCATGACTACGACATGTTAATTGTTACCCATCCTTATCAATTGTTAAGTCATTATTTTCTCTTTAGGTAAATCTCTTGAAAACCCCGGCCTTGAAACGTCCCGTCGTCAATAAAATAAAGACATTGTCCTTTATTTATTTAATTATATTAATTGTTTTAGATCTACTACGCAAGCAAATATAGATGAACCGTTTTTGATTATCATTTTGCGCAAAAACATTACAATCAATGATAATATATGTAAAACTAAATATTAGCACAATAATAAACACTGAAGAACATATGCAAAACTAAATGTATGTCTCAATGTGTGTGTCCTTGTCTTAGAGTTCGAGCGGACGCACTACCCCGACGTGTTCGCGCGGGAGCGACTGGCCGAAAAGATCGGATTGCCTGAGGCACGTATCCAGGTAAAAACTCCAGTTTACAAACGGTGAGGTGCCACCGTCGCCCTACTGTACATACGAGCGATTAACAGACTATACGATCCCCACTAAACCAGGTAATTTAACCACATGCACTGCGCTATTAACATACCTATCTATTTATTCTGATAACTCATATGCTTGGGACCTTCGTTAATTTATATCAGTGTTCTGTTGGTTTATATGCTAATAGCTGTGACTAAGCTAAGCTACAATAACGAGCTATGGAGTTCTTTTTTTTACGCAAAGGTTTAAACATGTAGGTATTACATTTACGTAGCAATTATGTATACCGATGATACACCGTCGCTGAATTTTATATTTGTGATTAGTGTGGTTCCTTAAGTGCTAGTTGCCAACAAATATTTATAAGTGATTTAAACTTGAAACTTACATTTTGAATAATAGTCCAGTAGGGCAAGCATGAATAATTGCGACAACGTTTACGTATCGCCTTCGACTATTTTTGTATTGAAAAATGAACAGCGCTGCGGCGGTGAAACGTGGAACTAAAAATTAGTATGTCAATTTTGACATTTCGCGAGTTACGTTTTCGAACACGTTGCCGACAATGTTCCTGCTACCGGCACTGATTTCAAATAATAGCCACGGACCCCAATAAAGTAAACTTTAAAATATCTGATCCAATATTTAATTAAATATGGTAATGCCGTCGCAAACACGTTCGTTATATATATAAAAAAATATTGGACGAGGCGTTTTATTGAACGCTCATAAGGGCATGTTTACATTGGCTGTTTGCGCAAGCCCGGCCGCATGTAGATGCGTCTTTAGCAAACAGACTAAAAAAACAAAGGGCTTTATATCCCTACCTTACATTAATACATAATACGCACATAGTTTATGTAAATAAATCCGGGGTAGGTACGTTCGACACTGTTCTTATTGTTCGAATTTTTCCGACGCCATGTTTGCTTGTTAAGTTTGTTTTGCATTAAAGTAATAAATAAAGAGACGTAAATAATTGCTTTGTGAATTTTGAGCTTTAATTACGTGAAAACAAAGTAACATTGCGATAGATAGGCCATCTTAATTTGTATAATTAAGTCGGTAATGTATTAGGTAGTGTTAGCTCCAGCATAAAGTTTCAACGTCAACCATCATTTATTTAGTTTAGACCCTAATAAGGCACTTATGAAGTCTAAATTACCACCGGTTCGGAAAAAAGCCACCTGAGAAGAACCGGCAAGAAACTCTGTGATCTGTCTTTTTTTCATGTAACAATAATGATATAACAATGTTTTACAACATTCTTCTAGACATTATTAGGAAATTAAAAATACCAAAATGAAAGCTACCAGGTTGGTTTTGTCACTGCTTTCATGAAATAAATATTTTTAAACTATTACAATTACCAGGAGCGGGGAGCCACTTGTGCTGAGTGAGTATATATATATTCCCAGCATTATTCTCGTTTATATCATCACTACTTTTATAATAGGCTTTATTTATCAAAACTCTTTTGACATGAGTCTTGTTTCGTAGTATTATAAGCATTATTCATTGAAAAAAAAAAATTACACGTTGAACAATCTAAAACTAAAAGAAAAAAACTAACCTAATATAAAAAAATAAAACACTTGTCCCAAATCGCTGTCACGCGGGAGGGTACCAAGAAGGCTGGCAAGACTTATCATAATTCAACTCGGTAATAGATTGTGGGATTTTAATGTAAAAACGGAGAGTTACCCAAAAAAAATTAATTATTTTTGTCAGTCTAAACCTAGGAGCCAGTTAAATATGGGTATATATATTTTATTGAATAAAATGGTTGGGTTAAAAATATTTATATTATATCTATGACGATGTACACAATTGACGATGGACACCTTGTAGAATATGTTTCTTCTATTCCTACCCCCAGAAAACATTTTTACAGCAGTTTGAGTTCTCCATAGCCCTTAGAGATTGCTGCCAACAATTTAAAAGGCCATTTATCACGAAATACAGTTGGCAAGTTTTATAATGGCTTAATGTAATTTTGAGACCTTTTAGCGTTTCGCGCTGTTACTTACAAATCGGATTAGTTTTAAGTGCATGTGTTTTGAAAAACTTGTAATACTTAATGAGGTGTTAATATTATGTAATGCTAAAAATAATGGTTAGTGTTTTGTAGGCTCTCGTCCCCTTTCATTAACATTGTATACTTAATCTATACATAAGTAGTAATCCATATAAAAGGGTTGTATTTTTGTTTGTAATCAATAAACTGAAAAACAACTTGATGGATTTAAAAAAATATTCCCCTAACAGAATCTATTATCACTGAGTAACATAGGGTATGTATATTAAATTGCTACGTGGGCAAAGTCATGGGGAAAAGATAGTAAATTACAAAGTCGATTAAGTTGGGGATAGACAGCGTGTTATTTAATAAAAGTAAGCGTTTCTAATTTTTTTCTTAGTTTCTATCGGGCCATGTTGGCGACAGCAAATACTTTTTTGAGTTTTCATTAGTTTATAAAATTTTCAAAATTATTCGTGATATTTTGTTTTTAACATATTATTTTGGTAGTCTTCAAAAACTAGTCGCTCAAGTGAGCAATAAATTGCGCTGCAATAATCCCCTTTCCTTCAACATCATACCCCATAGTCCTCGTACTCACTACCATTACCATCCTTTTCATTGGTGAATACTTATAAATAAACATAACATTTTTACTCAAAGTTCATCGTCCTATAAGCCTTTAAAATAATCCTGAGCTTAAATTTAAATGTAACTTTCGCTCTTTGAATGAAAACTCAAACCGTATATCTCTAGCGAAACTTTATTTGATTACCTCAAAAGTTTCAAAATTTAGTCGCCACATGAAAAGTGGGAAGTTTAAAAGAAATAAAACGCTATAGGCGACATGGTTTCGGAGGCCTGTGCGGCTAAGTTACATTAGCTTGCTTAGTTAGCCTGGTCTGGTCAACAAGTAATTAGGTTAGGGGTGTCACGTGATATTAAATTAAATCACCGACACCGTGATAAAGTAAAATATGACATAAGTGACTTAACTGAATAAAATTTTCATCGACTAGCATAGGTAAATATGTTTTAATTAGTGAAGGTAGTTTCGTTGTTAGACAGATTACATGTTGAAATACCAAGAGCAATTTCCAAGTATTGTAAAGGCTTCAAATTAGATTACGATACAATTTTTAAACCCTAAAGGGGTAATTAGGGGTGTAGATTTTTTTATGGCCCCTATCATTAACTTCAGTAACGTAGTAACTTCAGTATTCAGGTAGAATAATCAAATTATATATTTTCTTAATGTATAAAATTTTCGTGTCGCAGTGTTTGTAACAAAACTCCCCCGAAAAGGCTTGATTGATTTTGTGTTTTGTTTTGTGTATATTCGGCAGGTCTGATAATAGGACGTTAACTATTTTTCATACCCCTAAGGGTGGTCCACCACAAATACCTTTTTTTGTATTTTTTGGTCAAAAATAATTTATATGGAAAACAACGTTTCCCGGGGTATAATACAATAGCTTCTAAGAACCATTACAGTTTTTTTATTAAATGAATATTATGAATATTGAGCAATAAAAAAAATATAAAATGCATCGGATACCTCAGCCCTAAGCGAGAATAGTGTGAATTTCAAGGTACATTGGGTTTTAACAGCGCGGTGTAAAGCTCATTTTCATCTACAAAGGGGAAGGCCTCGCAGAAGTAGCTTGAACACAATTTGGTATTGCGACCTATTGAGACCTTGCCACGTGTTGCGGGGTCAAAGATGTGCTGGAAATGCTGACATTTGTGGATTTAAAGATCGTGTTTTGAAAAGTCCTAACATTAATTTTGAACAAGATTAATAAGCATAAGGCATTATATACTATTTAAACAGGAGCAATGCTTTTATAAGTTATTGAAAATTAATGTTTTAATATTATACTAGCTTTTTCCCGCGACTTCGTCCGTATTAAATAATGTAGTGTAGCGTCAGTGTGAAAAGCTGAGCATGTTTTTATTACTACCCAAAAAAAATCTTGTCATTTATTTAAATTGACTTTACATATCAAGTTATTTAAATATCCATCTAAGATGAAAGTGTAAGACCTTTTTTTCAAATAACCATACTCCATCACATCACGTAAAAGTAATCATTATTGCACAAAACCGGTATCGGCATCATGACTGGCGTTTGATTGTCACCGCCATTAAATGCAGACCGCTCTTGTATTATCATATTACGTTGGGCTGTAGCATATAAGAGATTAAACTTCGATTTACATATGTACGTTAGTGTCCCAAGTTGGGCGCCAAATTGCAACAGTATTTTCCGGCTACGCGCCTTTGTCTTTACCTTGTAAATTTGCAAGTAACTTTGAACTAAAACTTTTCCATGAACCTGTCGAACTATCCTAACTTAAATTTACGATACAAATAAATGTAAATTTTAGAAATAGAGATGTGATTATTTGTATGAAGGGTTAATAAGACAATGTGATTTATTTTATGTCATACAATATATTTGCAATAAAAAATGCGTAATATGTATTGACATAATACCAGATCAAATACTCGTAAAAAAGGTACCTAGATGGAACTTTGCGGCAATTAAGTGACGCCGGTGAACTACGCCTTACAGTGTACATACTCAGTTACACGCACACACCTACAACGACTGCAAAGAAACTAAGCCTTGCCTTAGCACCACATGTTTCAAAAACCGTCACTTCGTTGTTCGCAAAGTTACATATAGTTACCCTTTTTATTTGGTCTGTGCCGGAAGCAGGAACAATTTCGACAACGTATTCGAAAACGTAACTCGCGAAATGTCAAAATTGTCATACTAATTTTTAGTTCCACTTTTCACCGCCGCAGCGCTGTTCATTTTCAAATACAAAAATAGTCGAAGGCGATACGAAAACGTTGTCGACAATGTTCCCGCTACCGGCACTGAGTCGAGTCCGCATCGAGTACTATATCAGCTTACTAAACACCTAAGGACACCACTGAAATAATGTACAAACACTTCAAATAATAAATACCTCCTTTCTCATTCATCTCCACACGAATAATGCCCCAAACATTTTCCACTCCGGTACATCGGTCGCGGCGGGTATCGATCCTCGAGCCTACCGGAAGTGGGGGTGCGTTTCCGGGAGGGGTGTTTTGAAAAATTGGCATCCCTGCCTTTTTACAAGCAAAATATGCAAAATTAAACCCTATTGCTCTAATAACAAAGACCGCATGTATGAAATATTGTTTGTAGTGTTGGTGTTAGAATCGCGCATACATTTTGATTTATGAATAAAGTATTGTTTCTTATGTGTTCCAATGTTCCGTTTAATTAATGATCTAAGCTAAGCATATGAGTAGTTTAGTAAAATGTATAATTTGAATTTGTGAAGAGATTTTTGAAGGGTCGGCAACGCGCGATTTATACCCCTGGTGTTGCAAGCGTCCATAGGCTACGGTGACCGCTTACCATCAGGTGGGCCGTATGCTTGTTTGCCAACTTAGTGGTATAAAAAAAAGAGTAAATTTTGGGCAAATAGTTTTTATTCATATAACCTTCACAGAGAAAAACTTTTTAGGAGAAAAAGTTTTCATTGGCACTCGTGTAAAGCTATTTACCGATAAATTCCGGAATATTTTAGGGACAAAATTAAGAATATGCCGAATTAATTTGGCAAGAGTAACACCGTTTAATGAGAATTTTAGAGGATTTAAACAAACCATATATGATTTTTTTGTTTCGCATTTGTTATACACTAATGAGCAAAGTTGATAATGAAAACAAACTCCTAACAGCTCTGTAATTAATATTGAAGCAAGTCAAAATTCAGAGTACAATTTTAAATTATCTTTTCATTTATTAATAACATAGCAATTTGCTGACGAAAACAATTACCGCAGCTCGGCGTGTAACCAAATTACCAGCAATCCTATTTAGTGAAAGTACCGCCCGGTAACTTTGTTTTGTTGCGACTATGAGGGTAGGTGCGCGCACAATTTGCGAAAGGCCACCGGAAATAACGGGGAGGCGGGCAGGGCTTGTCATCGCTGTCATGGAAAAAATATCTATGGACCTGAGCGGGAAAAAAATTGAAACGTCACAATATTTTACCGTGATGTTAGGAAGGGGACACGCTGAAAATGTCGCCATAAACAAAAAATACTGGTTATACAAAAAGTACCACATCCTTATCAATAAGTTGGAAGCTTTAATAAAATAGTACCAGTACGTTCCATGGTTCTGTTTCGTAAAATTTAAATCAGTTAAATTATTGCCAACGACAAAATTACGTCGGATTTTAATTAGACAAAGTTTAGGGGATGTGCGATGGAAATAAACACTAGATAGGTTCGTGGAAATATCTACTTCGTGATCGTGGTCTAAATACCTACTAAAATAATTTTAAATTTAGAAGGCATGACGTTTCAGTGCCGGTAGCATGAACATTGTCGACAACGTTTTCGTATCGCCTTCGACTATTTTTGTATTGAAAAATGAATAGCGCTGCGGCGGTGAAAAGTGGAACTAAAAATTAGTATGTCAATTTTGACATTTCGCGAGTTACGTTTTCGAATACGTTGTCGACAATGTTCCTGCTACCGGCACATTTCTCTACAATTACACTATTGTATTAAATATATATCCGAGCAAAAATTATAAAATACTCTTTTTCAAAGGCGATTAAAAATACGTAGGTAATCGGGAGTGGAATGGAATATTAATTCCATTATATCGATAAGCGCTGGTATAATCGATATTTGCAATCGATTTTCGAATCGAGACTGCTCGAAAAGAATTACAGTGTGTAATTGACTGAAAACTGCTATTCTTCAAATTTTACCCATGACTGCGTGTAGGAATCTGATGACATTGGCCTTGTTTAGCTCAAATAAATTGCTATAGATTTTATTTGTTATGTTTCTATAACAATTATATTTTTATGTATATTAAATAAACATCGATAAAAAATAATTTATTTAGAATTTTTTGAGTAGATAATATTCAGTAATTTTAGATATAACACCCATGTATTACAAATACAAAAAAATATGTATCGACCTCTTTTCAGTATAATTATACGTACTTATTAATTCAACAGCAAAATTTGTCGGAAAACAAGCAGCCACGAAATTTTTTAGTAACTTTCAAAGTGTGTACTCAGCTTTATGGAAGGCCCTTCTACTTCGCGTCGGTTTTAGCGAGGGTTCGAATAAAATATTGTCGGTAACATTCCAGCATTTTGTAGGAAGGCAAAGCAATAATATTATGACATATTACATTTTTCTACCGCTGTGGGCGCGGCTTGTTTCACGATACTCGATTATATGTAACTAGCGACCGCCGCGGCTTCGCACGGGTACATCTTGTGTCGGGTTTTCTCTACAATAATAAACATGCATAAAAAAGAAACTAAATGAATTAGACATAAAACTTTCTCAGGAATCACGTACGCCTATTAGTGAAAACTGCAATAAAATCCGTTGCGTAGTTTAAAAGATCTTAGCGTACAAACGGCAATCACATTTTTCGTGCGAAACTTCTGCATCGTATAAATTTATATGGCGTAATAATTTTGTTTGTTGCCTTACCCACTTTAAATACAGTAATGAAATCTGGAACAGAGTGGTACAAATTCTCTTGTTCATCTGTCTATACTAATTATATTATATTCTTTTGTTCATTGAAACCAAAAATTCATCGTTTAACAGGACTAATTTTGATTTGACAATTTTGACAGTGCTTAAACTTAATTTGACAGCACTACGCAAAAATTTTGTGTTTAGGCTAGTGTACGTCATAATTATATATACCTTCGTACTTTGTGACAGCAACTTTGTGATATTTCATCTCGAACTTTATTTACAATTCAGAAATATTTCAATGTTCCTATTTGTATTTATTCAAAGTTAGGCGTTACATAATCGACAACAGTTACACAAAGCGCGGGAAGGCAGCCATATTGCCGCCGCCATGACGGCGGAAAGGACGCGCACGTGAGCAGAGCTTCCGGCCCCGCGTTCCGTTTCACGCAGTTCAATGTCACAATTGTCACTTTAATTGTTTAGAGCTGAAGCATGTCACAAAAGAGAGTTCAACGGAATGTTGTTGTTGGGAAGTAAATTCTGTGATTTATTTAGGCCTACCTACCTATTTTAATATAAAGATGTAACTAGGAAGTGGTATTTTTCAAGGATAGTTGATGCGTTTATTTTCGTCAAAAACTATCCTCTGAACACATTTCTGACGATTTGAAAGTACTTTTTTGCTTAGCTTAGTTAAATAAAAATGAGTTCGATTTTTAGATTTTATGCAAATTAACAATATTTAACATTTATTTTGTTGTTGATTTAAATTGATATAACCGGGGCTAAGCTTTACCACAGCTTATATAATTTTCTAGCTTATTGTTTTCAAATGAACGAGGAAATTCAATTGGATTAATTTGTTATAAGTATTAGGTGACTAACTTTTAATGCGAATTACGTTGCGTGTTTTAGTTAAAATGCGTGGCGTATAATTATATTATTTACTAATAAGGGTGCGCCCTAATTCCCCAGTCCACACGCCAAAACAATTTAAGTGCGTTTTATCAAAAACATACTTTATACTTCTTTATGATTACTTTTTTACTTAGAGCTCACTGAGGTTTCTTGTACTCTTAACATTATGACGACGGAGACCACGCGGTATTATGTATATGTCTAGAGTGAATTGGCACTCTATACTCTCTGCCTACCTGAAATTGTTAGCATCAACGAAACTATTAATTAATGGTGCTATTTTTAAGTGTATGTGGATATTTCTATATTATATTAAAAATGTGTAAAATAGGCATTTAAAAAGTAGTTGCTTATTCTTTTTATTCTCTACTCACAGGTTTGGTTCTCAAACCGACGCGCGAAGTGGCGACGCGAAGAGAAGTTACGCAGTCAACGGCGGGAGGCACCGGCTGCGTCACCCCCCGCGCCCCCAGCGCCCCGCCTGCCCCTCAACGGGGGCTTTAACTCCATGTACAGCCCTATACCGCAACCTATAGCCACCATGGGTGATACTTACAGGTGAGAATATATGAAAAAAGGGCGAGCCGTAAAGCATTTGATGAGTAACTTCTGAAAACTCTTAATTATTTTTTGTCGGTATGACTTAAAAGAAAGTGGTCACTTTTACGTAGTTTGTTAAAACGTAAATCGGTACCTCCGGCTTCCTGTATGTAATGCTTTTCCGTCCCCCTTCACGAAATCAGTCCCAATGAGAAAAATGTTAAACATCAGAAAGTCACATTAACTATTCCTACTGCTTAAAGATCTGTTCTCATCAGTCCAGCTCGCAAGACGTGTCCGACCGAAGGTCGAAATCGCGCTGAAGCCTATATAATAATCGACTATCGTCACAACATCAGCAGTAACCGAAGGCTTAAAAACCCAAATATAATGTAGTGTGACCTCCCCACATTGCAACGTCCATCCACATGCTTTAGTTTACTTAATTACGTGCTTGAGGATGGGTTGAGATCATTTGCAAGTCTGAGCTCCAGTATCAGAAGAAAATTAAAAGTAGATACCTACTGAAATGTACTAAAGGAGTTTAAGCTATTTAAGATTTGGCGTCGGAAGACATTTAGAGCCGACCCCAAACACCTAATTGGGACAAAGGCCAGGAAGATGATGAAACACAAAACGACTACAGAATAAAAAATAATTATTCTGTAGTCAATTTAGTTTTGGTGCTACCACCTTTGGTTTTGGTGCTCATTAAAACAATAAAACTACGCGTTTAGATACTTACTTATAAAAATATTAATTCATGTAATTCAACATAGACTTTCCTTAGGTTCTGATTTCACAGCAGATTCGATTAGTGAAAGTGGTGCCATCTATCATCAAGCGGCGACACTAATTAAATTGCGCGCGAAATCGACCGGAAAAGGTCGCGCTTTCTTGCGTTTCCCGCCATTGCACCGAGACGTTCCGAAGTTCACTGCCGAAGGTCGGCCTTTCCACTTGGATTGATTTTTAATAGTGAACTACGGGTTTTAGCGTTTGTCGTCGGAGCAAATTAACTTACTTCAATGAGTAGTTTAGTTTCATCCCCAGTTTAATCTATTTTCAGTGTACTTTCTGCTTTTTATTTAGAAACTGGTTGATTGCTTTTACGATGTGAAGATGATACTATGTCCTCGTTTACAAAAATATTTTTGTTTTTACTAATATAGTCGTCCGTCCGTCTACTGTGGTAGGGGCTCAGACCTGCTCTCGTTAGAAATGCGATGGTTAGTTACTTTACTACGCTTCTATAGTACTTAATAATTTGATATTAATTTCCTTGTAAATATACAATACTCTAATTTCAATAATAACCTATTACCGCAGAGAAATCAACAAATTCTAAATTTGAAATGCCGATTTTTACATTTTACTAACGTACATTTAAACTGTTTGTTGTCTCTGGTTGGGCTTTATTTTAAAATTTTGATATTTTTATTTTATTTCTTAACTCATTTAAATAATACAATTACCTACACAGCAGACGAATCTGCTTATCTTTAATCTTATAAAAAATGAATTTCTCTAATGTAACATTTTAAACAGTTTGATAATAAACAGTGACCTTATTTTTTAAATTCAGAAATGGGTGCCAATTCTCTTTTTCATTTGACTAGACCAAAAATGAATTAATTTGTTGAAAATGAAGTTGTTAACTGAATTGAAATCATCGTTTTAACAGGAATTTATTTTGATTTGACAGTACTGAAACTAAATTCGACAACGCTAAGCTAAAAATTTTGTGTAATTTACGCTAATGACATTTAGAGAATTGGCACCAATTGTCGTTATTATTAAATACATAACGTATACGTATATTTTTCTTAACGTAGGTATAGTATGTACAGTACAGCCTGGCATAAAAGTCTAGAAACGGAAAAAAATTGGCTACTGGCAACCTATACAAAATGGAATCTATGGCATGACGTTTACTGTAAGCAAACCAATCAAAGCGGTTGGTGCTCTATTCGAGCTGCGATGGGTTGCCATACGAACGGCACAGTGGCGCCCCTATTTTTTCTACTCTTTTTGCCAGACTATTTCTGTGGATTGTATAGTAACAGTGTTGGTTTTGACAGTTCGATGTCTGGCGGGCTGTCATCGTCGTGCCTGCAGCAGCGGGACGGCGGGTACCCGTACATGTTTGGGGACGTGCTCGGCAGCGGCGGCTACTCCAGAGCGCCGGCTGCGCATCAGCAGCATCCAGCGTATTCACAACCACAAGCTACTGGTAGTACCGGTGAGTTTTTGTAACACACGATTAACGATTCGATGGTGGAAAGAAGAAAAAAAACAAATGAAACGCCATTTTGGGCGAAAATTAAGTTTATATGCAGTTCGATAGAGTTTTGTTAGATCTTTTATCTATAAATAGGCAGGAGAGGTTCTGTTTTTTGTTAATAGTTTAATCTGTTTTGAATAAAATATGTTATCATATATTTAAACTTCATTTGTTTTTCCTTTCCAACGTCGAATATGCTGTTAGCCAGCCAGTAAGAGCATGTTTTTTTTTATAAATATGATCAAATAAATGCAGTTAAGTTAATTTATTATAAGTATTAAAATTATATTAATTAATTAAAAAGGGTGAAAAAAAAAATAACATGTTGATTATTGTATTTCTAAACAAGTTGATTAACTGGCTGGTTTTTCCTAAAAAAATATTAGTAATAAAAAAAATTAAACGAACTGAGATACCGACCGATATTGCCATAACTAAAGATCGCTGTGGATATTGCGGTATTTTACATACCTTCATAATATAATAGATTGATAAAAATAAATATGTCAAAATATGACCAAATCAAGATGGCCGAGAGAGGCCTTGGAAAATGTTTACCAACTGTGTATATAAAAAGTAAAAAGGCGCCGAGTCAGAGCAAGGGGCGTCTGGCTCACAAGACCGCGACATGACGGGGAAACAAAAAGGAAAAAACAGGGGAAAATAGGAGTTCATGCCCCGATTGGATTTGCCGTTGTCTGTTCCCTACAAATAGATTTTAAATTGATTTTGAATACACACCATTTTCCTCTAAAAGTTAATATGATGTTTTTTACATTTATACTGGTGTCGGTAAGTACTGTTGTACAAAAATCAATAAACTTAACTAATTTGACTGGACCGAAAGTATTGCCATTCATACATGAGAACGGGATAGCAATACTTTTAGTCCCGTCAAATTAGTTTAGTTTAATGATTTTGTACAACAGAATCGACACTATTGTCGTTGATTTTAATAACACGTTAAATATTAGACACTAGTCATAGATTAATTTCACAATAAGTAAAGTCGTGGCACGAATCTGGTACCATTGTTTTAAAACAGCGTAACTTTACCATTTAATAGTATATATCATTCGGCGGACATTTTTAGCCGTAGGTGGCGGAAAGCGGTATGAATTATTGTTGTTTGGGGCGCTTCGTGGCATTGTTCGACTGCCGAGTTTCCAGCACGAACCACGGACAAAAGACTTTTTCACAATTCAAAATGCACGCTCTCGTTTCATTTACTCTTTTGCGCTCTTTCCACGGGTGCATTTCCAGCTTCGTGCGGTATTAAATAATGCGGATTTGTTCTACTTTTCGCTTTTTGGATCCGCCATTCTTTAACTAATTCAACGGCTCGTGTGTTGCTTTTTTTCAGTTTTTAAGTCTGGGTATTACATTTAATACTGTTCTTAATAATATATTTTACTAGCTTCTGTCCGCGACTACGTCCGCGTTGAGCTTTGAATATCAAACGAACCTAAAATTTTCCCGGGATAAAAAGAATCCTATGTATTAATCCAGGCTATAAACTACTAAATTTCATTCAAATCCGTTGAGTAGTTTTTGCGTGAAAGAGTAACAAACATCCATCCATCCATCCATACTCACAAACTTTCGCGTTTATAATACCTATTAGTAGGATTACCTAGAATGTGATCTATAAACCCTGGTAAATAAACAGAGTTTTAGTAAAAAAAATCCGTAGCACCAACTTATATTTATCTTTATTCAACTAACATCACTCATTTGGATATTATTACCCATATAGTTTTTTTATAATGTAAAATTTTATTAAACTACAGTGGGTTGATTTTCAGTTTTCCACGATAGATGGTTTTATTTTTCTTATCAATTTTACCAGCGAAACTGGGCATACTATTTCCATCAGCCTTAAAACACACTGTAGGTTCATACACGTTAAGAATGCATCCACCACGAACGTATGGAATAAAAGCAACGATGTAAAACGTCAAGGGCGCGCCATAAACAAGCGACCGTCCAAGCCATTGAGTAAACGAGTCTCGCAGGAGCCGTGTTTAGAGCCGATAATAATGTGTAATGAATATAAACGGTACCTAGCGTACCCCTTCAGCGCAGCGGTGGAACGGAAAACTGTTATCGCGAGAACGCACGCGGTGTCGGGGGCGGGTTAGACGGTACACGTAGGTACTTATCTACGTTGGATTCACTTTAGGTTTCAAACTGATTTGTGCGAGCATGGTTAAAAATAAATATAATTTTATGAAATATTCTTATTATATTAATACTCTTTTTGGAATACTTTGTGAATATAATTATTTAACGTTTTCTTTAACTGTTATCAATAAATCGTATCAGAATTTGAGCTTAAAAAATCCGATAAGAAAACAAATAGTTCTGCAATTTTGTCAGTAAAGGTTCATGTACATATAACTTATTGGAAATAGGAACTCAAGCGATACTTCGGCGTGAAAACAATAAGGATTTAAAGTTTCAAACAGTTCTGATGCGCACAACAAAGATCGACTGCCAGCCATTTGTATTCCTATCTTTGCATAGGGGTTTAGTCTGGCCACGGGGGCTTTATGATTTGCAGTCTAGTCCAGTGACGACTCACGACTAGCATTTGACTGGTGCGGTGGAAAGCTAAATCGAAACGGAGCGTCAGTAGCACGGCGCACAGATAACGCGATTGTGTGTAATAAACGGAATGCAATCGGAATCCTATTAGACATATGGCCGACTGATAGCGATACATGATGTTATTAGGTTTCACGTTAGACTGCGTTAACATGTGCTCGGCTTCGGTTGAATTTGATTGACTTACTCGTAACGTATCGTGTTGAGTATAGTAACAGATACATAAATGCAATTAGTTTGAACTTAATTGAGGACAGATTTTCAAATTGCAATTTGGTGTTAAGGCAAAATGGTACTTGTATGAAATAAGTAATCGTATTATTTAAACGATCCTACGCTCTTAAACACTATATGTCTACTATACGTCATGCTTTGGGCACTACAGTCCCGCTTTCAAGCTGTCTATCCTGCTCTGGCTGTCCTAAGAGGTCAAAAACGTCCCGCTTTCGCAATCGAAGCTAACGATAAATAAATTTAAAAAAATTTTTAATTCAAATGACCGCATGAAAAAACCAACACAGAAATTTGAACATATTAATACTGTCTGTCAAAAAAATATGGTTACGTTTTAAATGTCACGAAACTTTTTAACAGGTTGTTGCAGGATTCGTACAATACTCGCATTCCTATTTTATTGACTTTCTTCTTTGTTACATAGGTGTAATATCGGCGGGCGTGAGCGTGCCAGTGCAAATACCATCGCAGGGGCCGGACCTCGCGTCGAACTATTGGGGACGGCTTCAGTGATCGCAGCTATTCGGGTTCCCGCATCGACTGCTCTCGATGCCTGAGAACCCGACCAATGTACAGGAGTCGCCATCTAGCGGCGACATTGTGCACAACTACGCCGACTCCCATTTGTCTATGAACGCTCTCAACATGACCGCCGGGCATGACGCCGTATTGGCGGGAGACATGCCCGAACAAAATAATTCTGTGTCGTAAGACCTTGTACCTAAAACGGTCAAGTTTTATTTTCTCAGTGGTGCGTTTTAGTTTTGTACAATAGTTGTTCAATAACACACAATCATGTAACAAGTTAAAAGCAACTGATGATGTTCAAACCTAGTGGTAAGTACAATGACCCTGCACGATGATCTATGCTACGAATGCCTGTTTTCTTTTGTTTAAAATTAAATAAAACTGATTACGTAAAACATTTTTGTATAAACTGTAGCATGTTTCATTGTGTGTGGTCAATATTAGTAAGCTAGTACAATAGTATGAGATTTTGTAAATATAGATAAGCGCCATCTATTGCCGAATAGAGGAAGCAAGCTGATGACAGCGCTATTCGCGGTGAGGAAATAAATGTAAATTGTTTGTGCCAACGTTTGTAATAATTGAGTGTTATGCGCCCTTTGCTAACACAACCCTTTCATTTCTTTGATGTATGCAGTAGGGGTGAGAAATATTAATACCTATAACAGAGAAAAACGAGGTACTAAGCTTCGTTACAGCTATTCACACCCCTGTCATCGCTAACAAATTGTCAGATCCGTGTTTGCAAATCGTTGTGACCATTGTATAATAGCTAATGTAACCCTATAGATGTACTTGTCGACTCAATGTAACAAACAACACTACGGACATTAATTTATTATTTATGTTTGTATAATTTATTGCATTAATGATAGTGTACTATAAAAGTTGCTGTGATTAAAATGTAGTATTTAAAATTAATTTTACTGCGAAACTTTTACCATACAAAAAAAAAGAAATTATACAATTTTAATTGTTGAGTCTCTTACATGTATTACTTTCCTAAATGGTGCTTAATCAGCACAATTTTAATTTAACTTTAATACTACGAAATGTACATTATTAAATAATATATATTTTTCATTAAAGTAACATAAAAATGCAATATGGACGTGGTATAGGAGGTAAGGTGGAGTTGTATGTAAAGTTGTATGTAATTAGTTTGCAAATTTAAAATAAAGTATTACTTGGTATAAGTGCATATAGAAGGAGGATATTACAGTGAAATGTATTAATAAATATTGCATTAACCATAACTATTTTGTTTCTCTTCGACCAATTCGCTGTGGGTTGTACATATCAATCGGTTATGATCATAACGCAATAAAAAGTTTATACAAATCCTTCACTGCAATACTACAGCAATATATTCACTGCAATAATATATGATAATATTTTTAAAAGTCAATGCAGCAGTAATATAATAATTTTACTGGAGTATTAACTAAAAGTAGTAAAAAAAATCAACGACTTCTATGAATTTTTTATTACATTATGTTCAAAATCGATCGATGTGTACAGCCCATTAAAATATAATAACACTTATATCTCCATATCAACAAAATAATGACTAATCCGAGTAATTTAGATTTAACAAAAATAAGTAGGATTTAGTAAATTGTCATTATTCGCTACTCGCGTACAGATGGCGCGAGAACAAATGACAAGCGACCCTATGTCGTCTCGCCACTGGGGTCGGTGAAGCATTTCCCTGCTAGGAAATTATGCTGTTAACAGTATTTGGGCGGTACATAATAATTTGCGTGATGGCTGTTTGGTCGGAGCGTTTTATATAACCACCCCTGCGAAGGGGAGACACAATAGGATCGGATTAAAATATGTTGTGTTGTAGGCAAGATATCATGCCTTGTTTACGACATAAAATACACGATTCGGATTTTCTTCACGCTTATTTCTTCTTCAGAATTATTGTTAATGCAAGTGAAATATGTTGAATCTAAATTATTCAAAAAAAATATTGTTTTTAGCGTTTGTTTTTCATCGAAAACTATGTAACTTTCAGACGGACAGAAAACTGAAAATGTTTGGATACGCTCGAGTGGTCGTAACTACTAAGAGCGGACTCATTCAAGCTGAAGTAATTTAAAGAAATTAGTATAGATGGCACTGGTGGCTTTATATTTAACTTTGCCAATATATTTAAAGGTAAGCTACGAATCAAATATAGGAAATGAATAAAGTGAATATAATCAAAGGTCACAGCTTTGTCAGAGACATAAAAACAACAACTTAGTATATCTGACAAATTGTGTATCAGATGTCGGACGTTATATACTACTTCTCGACTTCTGTACTGTGAGGCTCGCGCTTTTTTTTATTTTATCATCGAAAATTTGCCGGATTCTTCTCAGCAAAACCGACCTTCCGAATCCGGTGGTAGATTCTGACGATTTGAAAGTGCTTGCCTGTAAAGTCTAGTCAAATAAAGATCTTTTTCAATGGAATTTTGAGTTGAATTGAATTGAAATTCTCATCTCTAGATTTTGAATAAAAAACCATTCCTAGTGTCAAGACGTCGTCGTAATAATAATATAAGGAACAGGACAAACTAAATGCGTTTAGTTGCAAATAATATGCTTTTTATTCATAAAAAAACTACTTAAAATCACATTGTAACAGTCTTAATAAAATCGTAGAAAAATAATTTGGTATGTTTTAGCAATTTTCACAATAATAATTAGTACTTATTGCTAAAAGTACAAAGTTTTCCTAAAGCCGAGAGTGGCAGATTGTTTAGAAAAAATACGAAATCTTAACTAAAGAAAGCCTAAATACTACACTACTCAAATACAGAAGAATAAAAAAAGCATTTATATTTTAAATAGATTTGAATGTGCGTCTGTTTTTCTTTAGTATAAATTGTTTTATTAAAACTCCGCGACTTCAACACACCTTCATATAGATTTCATAAGATGCTATAATCTAGAATAATAAATTCGTACAAAAGACTAGCCTCTAAATAGTCATGTTTCTTTAGTAAAAAATACGAAACTTATTCATGATAAACTAATTTAAGTAACAGCACCATAAAAACCATATAAATAAAAAATCACGTCTGTTTTGTTTTTTTTTTCAACCTAACATGCTACGATTGAAAGTAGTGAGCAAGACGAATGTGGAAAATAATTAAAGTTATGACAACTAGCACAAACAACATTGCTTTATTTCAAAAGTAATTATTTATTTATTTTATGTTTTTTTTATACGCATTTGGAAGCACAATCTAATCAAATACCATTTACTGCATCCTCAGAGCGGTGCTTAGAAGAAAATTTTATGAAAAACAGACGGACGAACCATCCTTGATTTCAAAGTGATTTATTTTTTTAATTAAGTTTAAAAATAATCCGACTACAGAAAAAAAAATGAAAACCGCGACAAAAAACCCGAACGACATCTGTAAAAATCCGGTCGTACAAGGTAAAATTGAACCCTCTTATTATTGAAGTTGGCTAAAATGTAGCCTGTTACCCGGGCCATAATAACGAATCGATTGACACCATCATCAAAATCGGATGAATAGTTTAGGCGCTACGGAGGAACATACGTAAATAAAAACATACATAGACTACTAAAATTATAACTCTTTTGGCTTCGCCGTAGTCGGGTAAAAAAAACGATTAAATAACGAACTGCTCTTAAAATTATGAAAAAAACATATCCTACCTACAAATTTGGTATCGATTCAGTAACCTATAGTCGATAGAGGAAATCAATATCTTAGGCCAAAAGTGGTGTTCTTTCTCCCAATCTATCCGACATATTCGGCGACAGAAATCCATTTCTGAAATAAAAATATATTATAAAGAATCGTGAAGAAATATTTAACTTCAAGCAGATTTTGAAATAACATTACCTATAACATTGTTTGATTGACAATCGTTAATTTTAGGATACCACTAAGTCAAAGTAGAAATATACGCGCAAGTGCGGTAACCGCTTACCATCTATATGCATTACCACCTTATTTAGTGGCACAAAAAAATTGCATAAGCATGCATTAAAAATTCCGCCATCTTTGCTATGCTATCACTGAGGTAACATATATTATGTAGGCTATATATTATAATTCTACGCGGGCGAAGTCACGGGGGAATATATAGTATTATATACATAACTTTTACGTATAAACAATATGACATTAAGTGGAGACGAATTTTTTTAAATTTCCAAGTTCGAATCTTATAAGAAAATATTTTGGTCCCCCATACGTACACATGCTCCGTGGTCCCGTAGTAAGTAGGGGGTTCGGTTCTAGCCCTGACCCCCCTCGGTGGGGGAGGGAACGGGGGCCTGTTGACATTCTTGTAATATTGGAACATAAACCCACTCACTGACAATACCACCCAAATCACTGTAACTAGGAAATCTGAAAATGAAACATACATACCACTGACGTACATATATATCATAACGCTTTTGGGGGTAGGCAGAGAGTATAGAGCGCCATTTCACTCTGTACTTGCACACCTCTTTTGCTTCTTTTACAATATCGATCTCTACTAGTAGCAAGAATACCTTTCGACTACATATTAAACAACGTATTTTGATTAGTTGCAGTTATATGCTTGTTTGCCACTTTTTTTAATACCACTATAATGACACACGAGTGTAGGGCCCACCTGATGGTAAGCAGTCACCGTAGCCTATAGCCGCTAGCAATACCAGGGATCACTAATGCGTTGCAAACCATGTTGTTGATAAGGACTCACCGTGCTAGCAGCATTACTACTAGCCCAGCATATCCTCGTGGAGCACTGGCAATCTTACTTACCGCAGAAACACAACACTACATCAAAGTAGTGTTATTTGCGTCCTTCGCGGGCGGCTAAAACTTTAATGGGAACCCACTCTAAAAAAAACCTATTTAAGTAAATTATAAATGCTAAAGTAATTTTGTTTGTTTGTTTTCTACCTAATCAGGACTAAGCTGCTGAACGGATCTATATTAATTTGACAAGGAGATAGATTAGAAAACATCTATTATATAAAAAATACTCACCTCTCCATTGAAATGGTGGCATAAGCTCTGCGTGATTAAACCCGGGCACGGTCGCTCGTCTAATGATATTGATGATGATGAACTTCAAATTGGATCCGAAGTAATGGTCCATAGAGTACACTGTCATGTACCCGCCTAATACGGCACAGCACAATATGTTAGCCGTGAAAGTTACCCACATCAAACTCAGAGAAGTCAACAGCATCATCAGAATGAAAATAGACCAGAAATTTAAATCGACGTCGTCAAATATGACCGAACCTGTAAAAAGAAACTTATACATAATTAAATTTTTTAGACTGTAATCCGGGTTTTAGAGTCGGCAACGCGCTAGTGACACCCCTGGTGTTGCAAGCGTCCATAGGCTGCGGAAACCGCTTACCATCAGGCGGGCCGTATGCTTGTGTGCCACCTTAGTTATATAAAAAAAACAATCCCTAATTCCAGACAATAAAATCTTCCAAACGGACCGGGGCGGAAAATAATTTTCAGACGAATCCCAAATGAAACTAATGGTGATCCCTGTCTTATAGTTTCAGAGTTTCCCACACTGAATGTTCTCGATGTTCCATTCTGTATATACACTGGTGTCGGTCGATTCTGTTGTTCAAAATTACTAAACTTAACAGGTCTAAAAGTCTTGCTATCCCTTTCTCATGTGCGGGGTTAAATAATGATGGCAATATTTTTAAACCTGTCAAATTAGTTAAGTTTAGTGTGTTTGAACAACAGAATCGACAACACTATTTGTCTAAAAATAATTGTGTGCACTCAGGCCTCCATAGGAAGTTTTCAGTTGTGCTTGTGTCTGTGGGCCGAGTTTGAATTCTTACCTGGCAGTCGATATGAGGCGATGGAAGCGGTTAAAAATCCGAGGTTCAGAGTGGCCAGTAGTACGGCGAAAATTGGCAGACCAAACAACCACCAGAAAAGCAACCATATCGCCCCGAAACATAGTCCCGATATCATTGAAGCTAACACGAGATCTAAAAGTAAAAAGATTTTTTCAAACCAAAATCAGGCCCTATTAAGCACTTATGAAGGTCTAAATTACCACCGGTTCCAAAAAAAACAACTTTGAAGAACCGGCAAGAAAATCAGTGCTCTGTCTGTTTTTCATGTCATCATCAATGTTTAACAAAATTATTCTACACATAAGTAATTCTTTAGAAATATCAACACAATCTCACTTTAAGTGAAGCTTACCACAATACATTAGTGAAAACCGCAACCAAATAGGTTCAGCCGTTTCTGAGATAAGCGCGCATAGACAAACAGAGCATGATTATTATTATAAAATTATTTTCTGTTAAATTACGTATTCTAATAGAAACATGTCTGGCTGACTACGTTTTCCGGATGCCAGACAACTTTTGGGCTAAAACCACTACATTCTGGTCCCCTATCGGACGCCGCCGTCGTGACTCGTGGCAAACCAAAGACAATTTGGACGGTTTCAATACGGATTGGCCAAGCGAAGCAGAACACCGAGGCCTTTGCAGATATAGAATTGAGAATAGAATAAAATGTAAATCTTACCTGATTGATCGAGCAAGGCCATCAGGGAAATAACAATGTACGTGACAATGACACCACTAAAGAAACCTGTAAGGAACATTTCAGTCTTGAAGAACAGATGTCCGCAGTAGCACACAAAAATACCCAAAAATAGCAGACAAGCGCAGAGGAACAGCAACAACGTGTCAACTGCAACAAACAATTCACATTATAGTCTTCAATCGGTGTTTCTCAAAGTTTTTAGGTGTACGGCCCCTTTTGGAAAGAAAATGTAGCCCCCCAAAACCTATAACATTTTTTTATATAAATCACTAGGGAAATAAACAAGGCTTAGGTTGTCCTATATTACAATACGTTACATATAATTATACAGCATGGAGTTCTTCAAGAAGGGTGTAAAGAGATTTCTGAAGGGTCAGTAAGGCGCGACTGATGCCCCTAGTGTTGCAAACCTCCATAAACTACGGTTACCGTTTACCATCAGGCGGGACGTATGCTTGTTCGCCACCTTAGTGGTATAAAAAAAACACTTCGTTATACTTTCCACCGTCTGTCGATTTATATAAAATACCCCCAATAAGTTTCAATCGCCCCCTCTGAAATCGCGCCCACTGCGAGCGGTACCGCCTACTTTGAGAACCTATGACGTAAATAACCGACCTGCCAGTTGAAGCATTCCAGGTTTTTATGAGATTTTTATAAGCTTATGTACAGTCATTAATAACTATATTGGATCTCACCTAATAATTCACAGGTGTCCTGGTTTGGAGTGCAGGCATATGTGTAGGCGGGGACATACACAGAATAAGAGTCCCCCTGCCTCGCTACCGCCACGTAAATAGACCCAATGCCAGGGTAGGCACTCACCATTCGGCGCATTGGCCATATTGTTTGCGCAACCTACAATTGATTTACATTTAAAGAAACGATGACCTGTTTTATTATTAGTAGACAGTTGAAATGCTGCCGAAAGTGAATACATACATGAAAAATAAACACTCATATGGTAAGAACTCATATTCTTACTACATTAATAGAAATAGTGTCATTGGTGTTGATTCTGTTGCACAAAATCTAATTTGACAGGACTAAAAATCTTGCTATCCCTTTTTCGGGTGCTAAATAAGGATTTAGGAGTTAAATAAGGATGGCAATACTTTTAGTCATGTCAAATTAATTTAGATTTGTGATTTTGGTAAAATGAATCGTCAGCAAAATCACTTTCTTCAATTAAAATAATTATAGTTGAAAAAAAAACATACCTACTTAAAAAAATATTACATACTATTTTTGTCCATCCCAGGATGACCAGGATATCAGGGCATAATTATTATATTTTCATGATATTTGGTATAGTATGTGATCAAATTTTCAGATGTCTTGAAGTTGATAAGAATCCAGTAAAAGTCACTCACATTGAAAGATACAATTACATAGATGTATTGACATACATACGAGTTTTTGGCGGGAATCAGGCGGAGCGGTTGAGATTTTTCCCAGTGTGTCGTAAATTGTGTTATAGTGATCTTTAATGTGTATTTTTGGTGTCGATATGTGCAGTAAAGTTTCATTTAGTGACTGATTTATAGGAGCATTGGAAATAATGCCATAATACGACTTTTGGGTTAAGTGATTTATCATTTTGGTCAATAGGTTACCTCTAATCTAAAGGCGTGTTACGATCTGCTACTGCCGTGGGTTGTCTCCAGAAACTCCATTGGGCGTTAGAATGCATGACACTAGGCATTTTAATGCGGCAAACACGAGAAATTTTGCAACATGAAAATTCTCTAACACTCGACACTGGCAAAAATAGTCCCTGAAGGGATTGATTGCCATACTTAGGAAGAAGAAGAAGAAGAAGACATACATACTGACATCCAACAATACATAGCATGTGAAATACAAATAAATACTTACAACTGTACCCCTCTTCACAATACTATCCAATGTCATCATTTGTTTGATGCCTTCAAAATAAACATCTGCATCCAAATTCGTCTCGGGCAGGTAAAATAAATAAAATGTGACCTGTATATCTTTTGTATGGAGGCATTTATCATCTTGAGGGTCACCAGGAGGTGCCGCATCAACATCTACATAGTACTTATTATATGATACAACTAGGTAGGGATTTATTGGAGTAGGCAATTCCATGTTACATCCACCTGGGATTGGATCTGAAAGGAGGATCAAATTACTGATGCAGAACATTGTTGAAAGCGACAAAGATAATCATAGTCTGTGTTTGTCAACCATTTTACATGGATAGCTTTAATATCTTATTATTTTATAGCAAATTCCTCATAGGGAATCCGTCGATTGGAAAAGATAACTGTATTGCAATCCCAATTTAACCGCACACATAGAAAGGGATAGCAAGACTTTTTAGTCCTGTCAAATTAGTTAAGTTATGATTTTGTACAACGGAGTCGACACCATTGTGTATGTTACTGAATTAACTCAATCATTAGAATTTGTACATTATATTATCATGTGAGGTCACTTTTTGGGGTAAGCAGAGTCTTGAGGGATTTCAGTCTCATCTTTTAATAGAAATTGTGACATAGACATTTACTCTTAACTAAAAAAAATTAAGAATTAGGCCAATGTAAATTTCATTTTTATCATGGAAGGAATTGGCCTGTTTTTTTTAATTTATTTAATACTAGCTTCTTCGCACAGCCAGCATTAGCCATATAAGTTTAATACCTACATACCTAATACACAAATTAATTATACATATAAACCTTCCTCTTGAATCATTTTATCTATTAAAGAAAACCGCATCAAAATACATTGCATAGTTTTAAGGACTAAGCATACATAGGGACAGGCAGACAGTGGGAAGCGACTTTGTTTATACATTGTAGTGATCAGTATTATATTATAAAATAAATAAGGCATACATACCTGTTTCCACATATCCGTGTACAGAAATATACATTTGAATTGGGAAAACATTTGGGTTTTGAATGTAGAATACATCATTGGGTGCATTGTTACTGTGCAATCCTATATTGGTCCCAGATGTGACCAAGCCTGTAGTATGCTCGTTTTTGTAAAGGGTTACTTTATGCAAGTGTGTGTGAACTTGGAAAATGATATATGATATATTTGAATTCACACTACTGAAATTCACAGAAAGTAATACTGAACTGTTCAAATTAATAATCTGACCATACAATTCTTTGTTCTCATATGTAATAGTTTTATTTAGAGGTATAGTTATATCTACATCTGAAACAAAGTTTTTAAGTTAAATATACCTACAATACATAAAAATTTAACAGAATATTGACAGCTTCATCATCAATGGTGGTATTTCCTTATAATAAATCATGACATTTATCTGTTATAGTTTAAAGGCAAAATTACCCACAAAGTAGGTGGGGGTACCTACGAAAAAAGGAAAATGACTAAAAATACATTAAAAGTACTTACTTTGCGCTGTTACTATCGAAACTAAATAAAGTATAAAACCTACAAAAAAACCTTCAAGATTATTGAACTTAGAGAGCATATTGACCGTCCCAATGCCTGAAAAAAATATATTATTGTACAAGTTGTACCACACAAAGTTATCAGCTGACTAATGTTCTAACTAATGCAGCACAAAAATAAAATAACACGAGTACAGGTCGCGGCACGAAACTCTAGCGCTGAGCGAAACGTGGAGGGGATAGCTGCGCATGGGTACCATCGCGCACGCAATACAAATTAGTAATTTAATTGCTTAGTTAAAAACAGCAAAATAATGTTTTAATGTAAAGTCAAATAGTAAGTCTAGCGGTGAACAAAATGTGGAACTTAACTGCGTATGGGTACTGTCACGCACGCAAATATTACTTCATGTTACCTACAATATAATTTTTAACAAGTTTATGGGGAGTAGAAAAATAAATACACTATCGGATTTGTAAATTTTTATATTAAATACCAAATAATAAAAAAAATTATATTAAGTCCGAATTACATAAGAACCTACTGAAGTTTCTTCTCAGGATAGAAGAAACCTGCGAGTTCGGCAGGGTGTGGACATCAGACACCGCATTCTCCTTTCCGATATCTAGTCCGAATCAGACAATGGTCTTACACCTTCAATAGTATCCCAACAGGGCCTTTTGCTTACTGAGGGCCCCGGCTCAGGGCTGCTTCGGTCGTCGGCACTAACAGCGTCATCGTCATCAGACTCACCAAGGCTATCCTCTGAACTGTCACCATCAACGCGAATGATGAATTCTTCTGTAACCAAATCCACGACATGGTCACTCTTGACATATTGCTCTTCTATGTCCTTTACCTTTTGGCATAACTTTCCCCAATCCCAAGCACCCATCAGCAAAACTTTTTCTTGAATTAGTTCTATACATTTAGCAACACTCCACTTCACATTTTTACTGCCTACATATTGCTTTATGTCAGACCATGCCATTTCGATTGGATTTAGATCTGGGTGGTATGGTGGCAGTCTTAGCACTTGATGTCCTTGCTCTGCTAGTATCCTGTCAATTGAAAATGTTTTAAATCTATCTTTGTTAGCCCGTATTAAATTGTATAGTTGAGGTTTTAGTAGAGTTTCCTCATATTGTATGCCCTTTTCAGTAAGCCAACCCTGCATGTCAGCTTTTTTGGAATTAGAAGTGGGTGCAAGGTCCCATTGTTTATTATGGTATGATGCGTTGTCGACTACCACGACAGAATTAGGCGGTAAGTTCGGCAATAACTGTGTCCTCAGCCATTTTTCGTAGTTGTCGTAGTTCATATTGTCGTGGTAGTCGCCTGATTTCGCACCAGCTTTAAAAGTTAACAGTGCGTTCGGTATGAACCCAGCCTCTGATCCTGCGTGGACAATGACCACCCGCTGTCCTTTGGAGATAGGTTTTTTGAGACCTTTTGTAGTACCATCGGTCCAGGCTTTTGGAGCAGAGTGCGATGAATCTACGTAAGATTCATCTGTATATACGATGGGCCTTCCCTCTTGGCGATATTGTTTTATTTTGCGTAAGTATTCGATACGTAGTAAACGTATATTTGAACTTTCAATCAGTACTTTTCGATTGTTTTCAGTATTTTTCCACCGAAACCCTAAACTCTTAATTATTCGTCGAAGACTTCGTTCTGAGCCTTTGAAATTTATATCTTCCTCTAGCTTCTTTCTCAACTTTCCGACGGTGGGAAGTTCATTATTTGTCCTATGAAAGTTATGTATGCACCTCTTTATTAATCCTTGATCAAAGTTATCAATATCTGTGACCGGTTTTGATCTGGAGCGTTTTTTGCCTGGTGTTCTAAATACTGATAATAAGTCGGAATTATTGGCTTCAGTGGAGATTTTCCTTACCGTTGCTATGGACGTCTTTGTAGATTCAGCTGTCCTTTTCTGAATTTTCTGTAAGTCACTAATTATACTATTTAATTTTATATTTCCCGCCTGAATAACTTCTGCAGTTTGTTTTATTTCACTTATATCTACAGTGCTGCGGTCAGAATCGAGTAAAATACTCGCAGCTTCGCCAATTTCACTTTGAATTTGTTTCAGGGAATTAATGAAATCATTCGATTCCCTTTTCAGAAAACAATGCACGTCAAACACCATTTTCCGTGCCTGTCTTTTCAAAACAGTATTCCTTCTCGGCCTCGGCATTTTCACTGTTTAAAAACTGTTCAAACTTAATCAAACAGTGAATAAACTAACAAACACAACAAACAAATCAACAAAACAAACTTAACAAAAAACAACAACAAAAATTAACGATGACAACAAAACAATTCAGAACGCGACTGTACACTGGAAGTGCGCGGAGCGTCGTATCGGCACGGGGGACGGAGTACGACTGGAGAGCCAATCGGCGCAACGCACGCTCGCCCTTCACCCCTGTACCCCGCCAAGACACCTTATTTTTTACTTCTGCGCAATAACGGTCAGCGCTAGAGTTTCGTGCCGCGACCTATATGGTGTGGATAAACTTACGAAGTCAGCTAAACAAAAATATTTTACATACCTAATTATTGTTTGGGAAACATGAAAATGTAAACTTGCAGAACAACAGCCTAACTTTAGCGTAGCGGTTGTATAAATTTTCTTGGAGCCTATAATTTTTTTTAGTATTTGTATGCTTTGCCCAATCGAAATCACTAAGTGTCAACTGTCACCAAGTATAAATTAAATAGAACCTCATCATCAACATCATTGCAAGAAAGTTCGCACTTGGCTGGCAAATAAAATGACATGAGTTTCGGCAGTAAGCTGACAAGATACAATTTGTGTTGCCATTATTGTGTGTGATAATGTCCAAGCATGAATATTATTATTTTTGGTCATGCGTATTTTCTCAGCTTTTAGGTTGATTTAAGCTACATTTACGGGCTCGGCTAGTACTAAGTAATTATTATAGATATCATATTATTATTAAATAAAGAAAAATACAATTAGCACTGCCAAAGATTTACATTTTTCAGTGGAGTTTGAATAATGAATAACATTGAATAGTGTAATAAGTGAATCTTTTTCACGTGCGTGAATGTTATTCTCAATGTTATGTCACGTGCGTAAATATAATTGTATCGCTTACCCATCCAATTCAATCCACATAGTACATAACCACTATAATATTATAAGTTTTATATATATCATATAATAATCAATGGCTCTTACCTATATTCATTGCTGAAAGATTTGTGTGAAATCTTAGGACTTCATAATGTATGTACATTTTTCCCTACGGTTTTTTTTTTATGGTTTGTTCGCAAATTCAGTTCGTATAGCGCTTTATACACATACCATCGCATATCATACCCACATAATATCAACTACCTACCGCCAATCTTATTTAATTTTGGAACCGTAGGACTAAGCTACCAATCGTACCACAGAGTACTACATCCTACCATACTGTACCATCTGTACGCAAAGCTAACGTCAAATTTTCCAAACATGGCGGTGCGATCAATGAAGTTGTAAGTGTTGTGAGTGAGTGAAGTCAAGTGTAAAAATTGAAATGAACAAGGTGTTATATATGTGTGTATAAATTAAGCATTGATGGACCATGGGAAAAGGTCAAGAACTATTGGATGCAGCCCGCAATGGCGACAGGCGCACCGTCGAAAAAATTCTCGGACAAATTACTAAAAGGAGTGGTCCGTTCACAACATTTAGGTAAGACATTCATGTTTTAAAAGTTTTTAAAGAAATAAACGTGTAATACTACCTTAACATTAATAGCTAACCATCTATATACTCGTGTTAATTATTGGAAGTAGTAAAATTGGCACGAAACAGTTATCTTTTATCAACAATGGTGAATTGTTATCGACAGTTTTTTTGTAATGTTTACTTGCTTATCGATAATGTTTGACATGTGATGAACCTCCTACACCAAGTTTGTCTTCGTTAAGTCTATATATTTTCATACACATATTCTCCACACAGATAGGTAAATTTAGCCACATAATCTAAGTATAGGTAGGTACATTAAGGTTCCGTTATGTAGGCATTTGGAAATAGGTACCTACATGTATAACTATTGGTGGAAGCTGCAAATGCATGATATTATGTATTTAACAAGATAATGTATTATATTATTGGAAGCCATGGGTTATTGTTCATAATCATTATCATATTCTTGTACTTTCCAATGAATATTTTGTTATTGATTTGAGGCCTTGGCCACACAATAGGATTACTATTCTCACCATAGTAATTACCATTTATTTATTATTTTCTATTTTCCTGTTTCTACTCATATCTAGAAGGCCTGCAAGTAAGCCATTGAATTTATCATCAATACTAAATATAAGTTAAGTAGCTATATCTTAGATTACTTACTCTGCAAAGAGTTTTAACTGCAAAAACAAACTGTCATTGTCAGTACAACCATTTTGGAGAGGACCTTGACAAATAAACACACAGACTTAAAAAAGTTATATTTATACATCTCTTTAATTTTGAAGAATATTAGGAGGAACACAAGTTTTTAGTACATTTTGGAATCCATTTGAAACTAATGACATTATATTAAGAATTAATTATTAAAGTTATGAAATACTACCCATAAAGGTAACCATATCTTACACACTATGCTGGACTTTTCCATCCATTGAGGACTTACATAGGTACATACATGTTTGGGGTGCTAACCCTTTTATCCATAATTTTAATTTCAATACATCATTGTTACAGTGCTTCATAGTCGAAATACCTAACAAAATCTATGCAGAGCCCATAGTATCTCTCCTTTGGTGCAGTTGGGTAAAAAAGCAATTTATTTTTGTAGGGGCAGCCTTTCAAACTGGCCATTTTCAGTGCTTATTGTATGTGACTAAAGATGTCTGTCTCAGCACATACATAAGGTCAAGTAGACAGTTGACTGTAAACATTTACAGGTTTATAATTTGAATGATCAGAAGTAAAGATTGTAGTAGGTTTAAAGTGTTTAAAACACAATAGGTTATGTTGTTACGTGATGGAGTTTAAACCTTCACATGATTGATATTAAAGTTTACTTTAGCAAAGCATTGCACAATGCAATTTTTATGCAAGCCATGTTCTAGTATTGTAATGGACACAGGAGGTCATGTCATTGACCCATACCTTTTGGATGGTTGTGTTTTGCATACTAATGATTCTATCCAAATTTAGATATTATTTAATGTAAAACAACAGTATAAATTATGAAATGTTCAGGCTCATCCCCCTTTTGGTAGCAAATGCTTAAATGTTGACTGTCACATAACTATCTTGATCTTTAGCATTTATTTCAATCTGTTCATATTTAAAGTCTTCCTCAGTGTTAGACTTTGGTTTGAGCATCATTCAAAATTTCCCAAAATCGCATGAATCATGATTAACTCTTCATTATCGTAATCTAAATTCTCCTCATCCCCAGTTATTGGGGATCGGCGCTGTATCGTTTCACCCAGTTCCTCTATCGCCATCCATCTTATTTCACGTACGTTAATTTAATCAGGAGTTCTCAGTAATGATAAATGTTTGTTAGGTACGGGCAAAAGGTTATACCGTATTTAAGGAAGTAAAATTAACCCAAGCATTCGATTTGAAGTGGTTGGCTGAGAGCCAGACGGCAATCGATGTTTGAAGGAACATAGTAAGTACGTTGAACTTTTGACTGTCTGTTTGTCTATACGTTGTTTATTATGTATTAGTATGCAAGGCTCTTTGGGCGCTCGACACCATGGAAATTAAAACGTGCGATTGAAACGTATCAGTGTAGCGTAATTAAATACGTAGGTACTTTCACATTGATGTGTTGAGGATTGACAACTTATTTTTGTATTGTAAGGTATATATTTAGGCTCAGGTATTGACAGATTTATCAATACAGTAATTTGAGTTATATATACTTTTTGATCCAAAAATAAATCTATTATTATTTATTCTCGCCTTAAAACGACATTGGCGTCTCCTAATCACCTGCACCTGAAAGTACATCAAGGTCAACTGATGGATTTCAGAATAGCTATGAATAAAGATATCTCTTTATTCATGGCATTCATCATTAATTGATTGGGCCGTAAAAAGCCGTAGTTCGCGTGCTACGAGCAATTTAGATAACCATCTGGAATTCTAAACACCTATGCCTCATTCTACGCCTCAATATTGCTATGCGCCTTCTAGTTTAGCTTTATCAATATGACCTAATTCTCTGTTCGTTGTTTTCTCAATTGCTCAAACAAATGGTCACGATTAAACATAGAAAGGACTTACGTATCTGCAAATAAATAAAATTAAAGTGTCTGTTTGTAATATCAAAATGACAGTTTTTTACTAAACGCATATGTACGATACTAAGAACAACAAAAAATATTTTGTCTGTCAGTTTGTTTGGGGGTAATCTCCGAAACTTCACTGTCCGTTCGATTTTACAGGGCGTAACATGGGTTTTATTTTGGAAAAATAATTAAGGTTCCTCGCAACAAATAGAAAACCCATAAAAATCATTTCACGCGTACGAAGTCGCGGGCACAGCTAGTCTTACGATAATACTGGTTTAGTACATTTTCATTATACTTCCATGTCTACGAAATATATTACAGAGGGTTTGGATTGATGGATTCCGACTATCAAGGAAACAAATATAGATTGAGAACTGAGAAGTTAAACATAGTTCTGTATGAAGATAAGATAAATGTTATTCTCCTAAAGGTAATCTATAAAAGAACTTATCCTTACGTAAATTTTTCCCCATCGTCTGAAACCGCCTGAATTACCGGCATTTTTACGACGTCTCCGAAATTGAATGACGAACACTTGACCACGTTTTCTTGTCGGGAAGTCCTTCGGTCTTTTTAATTGGATCCTCAAATTTATAATTTGATGTATTTACATACATACCTATACTATTAAAATTAACCAACTTTAGAATATTCAAAGTAATTAAACATTTTGTATAACTTACGTGTTTTATGTGATTATGGCCGTGAAAAGTATAATTAATTTGGTAAATTGGGTTTTGTGTGAATGAAGGTTGAATAATTTGGAATGGCACCCTCAACGTACTTCCAGTCCTGAGCTAGCGATAATAATCTTTACATCAAACTGCACTTGGTCGATATTTGTGTAAAACGAATTATACTAACACCGTCTAAAGACAGCATTAGCCCGAATTTAACACGCTTGTCTAAAGGCTTTTTTTAGCTTCACCTGTGTGTATGTCTATAAATGTAACGGAATCTTTCAACATAATTTTCTATTCATAAACTTTTATATTTATGATATATATATATATTTATAATGCGTTAAGAATTTAGCCTTTATTTAAACCACAATTTGTTGAGCTTTCTGATTTGGTAAAATTGAAAGATAGATTTTACGAAACTGCTAAATATTGAGTAGATAAGAACTCATTGAGCAAAAACAAGACTAATTAATATAGCTATAAAACAAACTATGAGACAATGTAATAAGTCATTTAAACGCTACAACTATTCTTGGTTGCACATCATTTTGACTAGAACACCAAGCTGTAGCCAAAACAACTAGCAATCTTAGCAAAACACAAATCGAATCTAGAAAAGTATTCATGAAATATCTAGTCTGTGTAATATAGAATTCGTCAAAGAGTGCTATACTTTAAAGCTAAAAATCAACAAAGATTCTTATTTTAATCACCATTGTTTTGGACATGGTTACACGGCTAGCGATCTAATTAGTCCGTTGGATCTGAACTGAACCCAGAAACAGTTATAGCCGCAAAAAAATACCGCAATAAAAAAGTTCTAAGTGAAGCGACCTGCCAGTCCTATGAATCACCCAAGAGTTTTGTTAGTCACTTACGGTGGTTTGGCCGTGTGGTTCGCTTTCTTAAAAATATTTTTAAATCAATATTTGAACAGAGAACGAACATGTAACCGATAAAGGGACGACCTCAACTAGTTTTCTTTCGACGTGAGATAAGAAAGTATTTAGTGATGTTTAATCTTGTGGAACAGTGGAAACATGAGGTTCAGAATACCTTGTTTTGATCGTGACGGGAATATGTTTACGAACATCAAGAGAAGATTTAGGTTTGTATTCATTTACTTAACACTTCAAAGGCTTTCATTTGTTTTTGACAGCAGTTCTGTTCTTCCCTATTCGGACTCACGATATAACTTTAGCTACTTAGGAGGATAAATCATACAAATATATCTACGTGCATAAAAACCTATGCTCAGTTGTTTTGAATGTTTTATAGGGAATTATAAACAATACATGTTGGATAGGGGGCGGTTATAATGAACACATGCGATACTAATGTAGTCACTGTTGACTTTGTATGTTTTATCAACAGGTTGACTGACAATTCAACGATAACGGTAATTTGGATTCGCCAAAGTACGACGTAAAGGAATAATTGTATTCGTTTTCTTCTTAATTTGTTGTTTGTTATAAGAACATTGACCGTTAAAGTAGCAAAATATTATTGTTTACACCTTTATAAGAAAATATGGTTTATATCTAAAATAGTACTCGTCTCCCATTTAAGTAACTCGCTCAAATACCGTGTATGCCTGGATTCTTAACATAAAAAAGAGAGGTAGGGTGAATTTGGGATCTCCCGTGGGTTTTCCTCATTAAAATTGGAGCCGCCCGACAAGTAACACTACTTTGGTATGTTGTTTCTGCGGTAAGTAAGGTTGTCAGTGCTCCACGAGGATAGTCGTAAGTGATACCCCTGGTATTACTAGCGGATATAGGCTACGGCGACTGCTTACCACCAGGTGGGCCCTATGCTTGTGTGCCAATTTCGTATTATTATTAAAAAATACATTGTTTGTCTGGGTCTTACCTATATACAGGCATAAAAACGTATGACACATACGTTTCCAGAGCGGAAATTAAGCTCTAAGTAGAGTTTACCAATTTCACAATTAGCAGATCTCTGTCTTTTCTTATACAATCGTGTTTGGAGACCAAATTTTAGTCACCACTTTCCAAAGTTTATTACGCCCGGCAGTTGGCAATTTCTAAATCATCTTTTGTGTTACTGGGACAATGCTAAATCCATTAAGGATGTAGGTGAGCTCTAGTTATTTTGACGATGAAAAATTGCGCCCAAATTTGATCCTACGCTCGCGACGCAATCATATGTAACTGTGAACCGACTAACATTATAGCCCGTTGACCTACCTGTGTGGTTGATAATAAAAGGTGTTGATAAAACATCTAGCCTATTTCACGGAAGGCCTCCATTGTGTTCGCTCGAAAAGGAAAGTGATATTGGCAGGTGTAAGGAATGGATGGTTGTTGGAAGCGATTGAATCATGGACGATATTGGGTTTGCTATTAATTATAGTTTGCTATTCGTTTTTCTTTTGTAATGAAAATAAGATCGACGGCTCGGCTACTATCAGGTTACCGTTACTCTCAATCGCATCAGGTAGAACTGTTGTAATAACTACTGCATTAGCTGAACTTTTAGCTAAACTGAAAACTAAATGTTTGAGCCAACTAGGAAGAGCGTGGACGGATATTAAGCAATAATTATTTCTACATTTCGCCTTAATTCAGGCGTTGAGACAATATATAGTACTTATATCAAGTATAGAGATAATGTTTGTGTCTGTGTACATCTGTTCTATTAAATAATATCTGTATTAAACTAGATTTTGTGTTGATGGTCTTTGACGATATCCTTTAAATTTGAATCGAGATGCAATACTTAAATAAATTATTTAGAACTTCAAAAGCCGAGAAAATTTGCACATATATATTTTAGAGTTTTATCAAATGATTTAATCGGTACAAAAGCAAGTAGATATCGATTTACTGGAGTATATATTTTGCATAAATTAAAAACTTTTACCCATATAAAGATGCGTAATCTTTTATTTCCTTGTTCCACTTATTGTATCTAATCGCATTTACAATATTCTTATCTGTAGCAGATATTAAAATATATATTTCTAGTTCTCACACCGCGCGTGTCTCATTTGCATTTCGTTTGGTTTGTACTGTTTTATTATTGTTTATTTTCAAACCTGTTGGTAGTCTTGAGAAATGCCTCCACTCACGTATGAGACTGAGTCATCATTTTAGTAACATTTGAACTTTCAATAGAGTCGGTGTCATATTTTGGAGCGTGAATTTTTACTTTAAGATTATGGGTTCTCCCAATAATACGGTGAAATGCTGTGGCAGTGATTTCTCGTTTGACTTCAGTGATTTGAGATATAGTTTTCATAGAAATTGGATTAGGACAATAAAATTGAAAGCTAAAGTTTTCGATCCTGACAGGTATGTGTTTCTATATCTATATGGATGTAGGTATGTGTTTTATAATCAGTATCGCGTTGTCGTGTCCCAGACTGGCGACATGCACGTGCGGAATCATTAGTGGCGATTAACCTACATTAAACTTTTATTCATGGAGGTACTGTGTCTGCGTGGCTTATTTAATTGATTATAGTCTAAAAACTTACTTTACCAAGATTACTAAGGGATAGTGTAGCTTTTCATGAGTGTAATAACTATATTTTAGAATCGGATTGGGGTCAATTGAATGACAGCGATCGTGACGATAATAACTTAATGCTCGAGCTTTTGTTTACAATTCCGCTATAGGCAACACAGAATTCGTGGTCATAGCAAATTAATCCGTACGTTACACTATGTGTTGGGTTAAAATACATGCGTATATAATCTACTCGCAATGAATTTAAACATGGTGCTCATCCTCTTGATCTAATTTGCTCTATGTATAAGCTGGAATCATCTGATGTATGATTAAATGGTCTGCGACAGAATTGATTGATGGTAATACCAAATCATTCTTTTGCATATTCTTCATTCCTATCGGTTTTTCGTCGTAAATTTTGGGAACTGGTTCTATTTGTTTTATACCACTAAGTTGGCACAAGCATACGGCACCTGATGGTGAGCAGTTACCCTAGCCTATAGCCGCTACCAATACCGGAGGTATCACTAACGCGTAGCCAACCATGTTGTTTATAAGGACTCACTGTGCTAGCAGCATTACTACCAGCGCAGCGCGCAACGTATCCTCGTGGAGCTCTAATAACCTTACTTACCGCAGAAGCCCAATACTACATCAAAGTAGTGTTATTTGACTGCGGTCTCCTGTAAGGTACAGTCTTTAGCCGGGCAGCTCCAATTTTAATAAGAAAACTCACGGGAGGTCCTTTTATCTTTACAAAAGTAATTCGGTTGGCACACTTGATATTGTTCTACCTGGTGTCTATGTGTTCGTATTATGAGTCACTCGCCTTCACTGTGCACTCAATTTTGAGTTCACCTGTCCTTGTCTATAAGAATAAAGAGAGTGTTCTCATTTCTTACCAGTTTTACAATATGCACTTCTCAGTCAACACAAACTTTTTTAACGACGTAAATTTTGATTGCAATCGATTCGCTGCCTCAATGGGCTTCAAATTCTAAGAATCGTCGAAGCCTCCGTCCGTAGGCGATTGGTCCGACACGTAACTTCCTGTTCTCGGAATGCCTTTGAACTGACCATTTAACATAATATGCACTAGCTTTTGAATTTAATTATGTATTCGTTTGTGACTCATCATTGCTTGGCAACTATCAACGTATGAATTTGATTTCTTCTTGGTTTTTACGGTGGCCTTGACATTGTTATTTTTTGTCAATGCGTCGTTGTATTAATGATTTCCACGTGATATACGAATATCGTACATACATTTATAGGCCGATAAGTTTTCATGAACCACACTGTCAGGTACATTTGTTTATAGGTACGTTGTATGATGGTCTTGTATTTGTATTTGGTATACATGGCCGCAGTGACCCGTGTTATGGTCGACTCCAATTTAAGGTGATTTGGGCTCCATCACCGGCCCGTACGAATGAGTTATGTTAAGTCACATAATGAGCTTTTCGGTAAAGGAAAGTTGAACCATCTTGGTTTGTGAGGAAACCTGCATAAGCGAGATAAGATTTTCGACGACACGTATTTGAAGTCTGCCAATCCACATTGGACCTGTTTGATGAAGTATATAGTATAAGGTAGGCCTGTTGCTCCTGCAGTCAGAAGTTTTAAGGTTGCATACAAAGTTGATGAGCTAAGTTTTGGCGATCAATTTATATTAACCAACTGGCTGTGCCCGCGACTTTGTACGTGTGGGATTAATTCGTTAATTATTTCATTGATTTTTTTTGTTGCGCGGTACGCTAATTATTTTGAAATTTTTTTTTCTTTCTTATTTATTACCAAATATACCATTATAAAATACATTTTTAATTACAATCATTCTCAAAAAATCACGAGGGTTTATAATAGGAATGAGGAAAGTATTCATTCATTTCATATTACAATTACGTACATCTAGGCATCGAGAGATCCACAATATCCAACAATACATTATTTAAATAGGCTACGGTGACAGCTTACCATGAGGTGGGCTGTATACTTGTGTGCCAACGTAGTGGTATAAAAAAGAAATACTCTATCTATTTCCAATGTGGTGCTACATAAATTTCCGTAAAAGCGGTTGGTAAACAACATCTATTTATATGGATAAGTTTTATTAGCAATTGCAAATATTTGTAAAAACCTTGGCCGTGCGTGCTCCCATAAGGAAGTTCTGTTGGTATGGCACTGTTATCGCCATATACCGAGCACGACGCCACTTCATGTTTGTTGGGTTAATTAAATTATAATGACTAATTTTAATTGTAATTTCCTTCATTAATACTATCAATTTTTTATTCATATATATCACTCTCTTTTTGCCGTAAAATAAAACAAGAATTCATTTAATTTTATTGGCTATGATCATATAAAGATGTTAATGCAGAAGTCATGCCTCTGTGGTTATCATCTAGTTCCGTTCAGCCGTTTAGTGCTGAAAAGGTAGTAAACGAACAAACATAGTTACTTTCGCATTTATAATATTAATATGGATAATTGAATCGAAATGTACCTATATAAAAATATAGAGAAGTAGCAGTCCGCCCCGCAAAATATTTAATAAATTAAATACCGTGCGAAGCCGTGGCGGGCCGCTAGTATTGTGATATTGAACAATCACCACGTCACAAAAGAGGTTTTTAGGTGGATTACTGCATGGTAGGTTGGTATAATAGTTCTTTGTCCCCAACGTGACGTAAAGGGTGATGCATACCTATTAAATAGGTACTCAATATGTATAATATAGTTATCTTTTTCCCTAACAAAGTTACGGACCTGTAACCATGTACATTTGTCATCTGTCAGTTTTATTTCCCATTAACTCCTGTGATGTTCCATTTAAAGTGCTATTATTTATTGTGAGTACCTTACAATATTGTTTTATAAATTACTAGCTTTTCCCCCCGACTCATCCCGGGCAGCAATAGAGTATGTACTTTATATAGCCTCTCTAGCCTATGCTACTCAGGAATAATGTAACTTTCTACTGATAGAAGAATTTTTAAAATCGATCCTGCCTGTAGTTTTTGAGTTTATTTCTGTTTATAAAAACAGAAATACAAATCTTTTCTCTTTATAATATTAGTCTAATGTATTTATATGCAATAAAATGTGGAAGCTCTGTAACAAATGGAGTTAACGATTGCCAACTTTTTCTGCGGTCCTAAAACACGCAGTCAAACGCACAGTAATCGTTACTATAAAGTTGTTTTCACTGCAGCGTCACTTTCCACTATTTGTTATTGAATTGAAGTGTAAATATATTTGTAATTATTGTTATCTTATATATAATATGTATAAAAAAACTTTCAGATACTGTTGCATATATTTGTTACGTCGTTCAAGGCAGTCGTGGCCGAGCGGTTAAGGCGTCTGACTAGAAATCAGATTCCCTCTGGGAGCGTAGGTTCGAATCCTACCGACTGCGGCACTGTGCTGTATATATAATTACAATTTTGTTTTTATTTTGTTTCAGTTTAAAAAGGGGAGCAGGAGTTAATGTTCAAGGTGATAATGGTTACACAGCGCTTCACCAGGCATGTCTTAATGGACACAAGTGAGTGTTATATATTATACTTGACTTATGGAAATAATTCCGTGGGCACACGTTTTTTCCCGGAGTAAAGTGCCATGCATGAATATTATGTGATTGTCCCAGATTGGAAGCAGTGTATTTTTTTTTTATAAAAATTGTATTTGTCAAGTTTTGCAAGCTTTTATTCATTGCTGTAGCTGTACCTGTTCGTTGTGTGTGTGAAATGTGAATGTATGTATGTATACATACATATGTGTATGTGTGTGTGGGCTTTGAGCTCCTTTATGGTAATAATAATGTGACGATTTTCCTTTGTAGAGATATAGCTAGACTCCTGTTATCTGTGGGCGCTTCGCCATGTATGGTGGAAAAAAACGGAGCGACGCCCCTACACTTGGCGGCTTTTAAGGGCGATACTGATATTGTCAAACTACTGCTCGCTCACAATAACCCACCCGTGAACATTGACCAGCTAGTGAGTACATTTTCAACTTTGAAGTGAAGATATTTGTCTTACAAGGAAAGTTGACGTTCGATGTGTGAAACTCTAATCAAATTAAATGTTTTTTTTTTATTTAATTGCTCGAGCAAGGTTACCTTGCGACTACGTATTCGTATAGCCGTCGAATTTTTTTTCATGGGAATATTAATACCGCTGCAGCCATAGGCAGCGGCGGTAAAATTGGCACTAATGCTTCGTATGAACTTATTGACATTTTCAGAGCTATGTTTTCGAATACGCAGTCGAAAGATGTTCTTGCTACCGGCACTATTTAGGCACTAATAACGTACTTATGAACGTCTACTTTACCACCGGTTCGAAAATCGAAAAACAGGATAGCGCCATCTATCCAGTTTTAAGATTGTTGCTGAAACCCGCGTTATCTTGAATGGCAGCACAACACGCTAGCACTTACTAGCCTTGATTTACCTTCTTTATCTCGTAGCACTAAATAAACAACTTATTTCCATTAAAACTGTCCCTTCTTTGATGTTGTCCCGGCGGCACCTTCGGTACAACTCGGGTTCCCTCAAATTAAAGAACGTCTTAAATAAAGGTTGCCAATCGACAAATAGACATGTAGATGATACGAAGTTCACCGGGACATCTAGTAATATTATAAAATTTAGAGTGGTAGAGGTGGTAGGGCGAATTGGATTGGGATCTCCCTTGAGTTTTACCATTAAATTTGGAGCCGCCCGACTGGGGACTGTATCTTCACTTTACAGAAGACCGCAGTGAAATAACAGAACTTTGATATAGTGTTGTGTTTCTGCGGTAAGTAAGGTTGCCAGTGCTCCACGACGATACGCTGCGCTAATAGTAATGTTGTTAGCACAGTGAGTTCTCATCAACAACAGGGTTGGCGACTCGTTAGTAATATCTCTGGTATTACTAGCGGCTATAGGCTACGGTGAATGCTTACCACAGGTGGGCCGTATGCATGGGTGTCACTTTACTGGTATATAAAAAAAAGTTTGCTCTAAATACGTAAATCAATTGTTTTTGTCCCTCAGACGTCAGACCACGAATCTGCCGTGTTGATAGCAGCACAGTTCGGCTACGTGGACGTAGTGGCCCAGCTGATTGAGCATGGAGCCGACGTCACCATCAGGAATATCAAGGAGGAGAGCGCCTTAGACTTAGCTGCTCAGTACGGGAGGTCAGTGACACTATCCCTATTTTCCTTGGTCACGCCATCACGCGTGAACGGCTCGTCCGATTTCGCATATTCTTTTTTTTTGTGTTAAGAGAAGGTACTTATGGAAAGAAAAAAATGAAAAAAACCGAACTTTTTAATCGGGGTAAAGGTCCTTTTTTCTTTGGGGTATTTGATATTATGAATTCATAGCTAAGACAGGATAACGTCTGTCGGGACAGCTAGTACATAATAAAAAAATATAATGCTTAGACATTTTCACACAGCGCCATCTTGACCCAAACTAAGCAAAGCTTGTACTATGAGTACCAGCTACTGATACGTTACTTAATTATTTTTTTTGGATTTACATATTTATATATTATATATCTACCAACACCCAGACGCAAGGAAAATATGTTTGTCACATAAGTGTTTGCCCCGGCGAGAATCGAACCCACGACCCCTAGCGTAGCAGTCAGGTAGGTATACTAACGTCTAACCACTGGAGTCAACACACGCCAAGTTCCTCCACGGGGTAGGCAGAGAGTATAGAGCGCCATTTCGCTCTAGATTTATACACCTCTTTTGATATGACAACATCCAGTTATTATAATTGAAGACACTTTGAGAAACGAAATGCATTCATAGCATTATCAAGTCAAATTTCAACTAGCCCATAATATTCTTGTGATAAATTCACGATACCATTTAAATTTTATGTTTGGTAGTGATTTTTTCATCAAAACACGACCTTTTGAAATGTTAGACCAAGTTGGATTCTTGAAGCATATCTTTGAGATTAAGTTTAAACTTAACTAAGCAACTTTCATAGAGCAGCCCGGCTGCGGTTATAAGTTATGTCGTGTTACTTTGAAACAGTTTGAGTGGTTTTAACATTTTGATATATCCTCCGCTCATGTGGGTAACGTAAACTGTCTCGTAATTTTAATTACTTATAATAATTACTAGCAGTGCCCGCGGTTTCGAACGCGTTAAAAGTGAAGATGTACCTTAGTTTTTTAACTGAATGGCGAGATACCAAATTTCATGCGTTTAACAAAAATTACGGATTTTTAGGGGTGGAATTTCCAAAAACCTTGAAATATGCATTTTTATTTTTAACTCAAAGGCCAGAAGTCAATTTTCATGCGTTTAACTACAAACATGACGAGTTTCTCAACATCAACTATTTTACCTACCCTTAGGTGGTATTTCCAAAAACCCTACCTTAATGAGTGCCTAGGTACTAGGTACTAGGTTACTGTACTGTAAAAAAAATAAGTCTCAACCCAGCCGTTTAGGCTGTGCGTGTTGATATGTCAGTCAGTTTCTTTTAGTGGTATAAAAAAAACAAACTATTGTCCCACTAACGAAGGCAACGATTTTTCCAAGCTATTGAATTTAAAATCTCACTCGTTTTTCGTTCTACCAACAACGAGACATTGGCGAAACTGTGGCAACCCCGCGGAAGTCATTCATAAAGAATTTGAAGCTGAATTGCAACGTATTGTTTTTTTGCCACCAGGGTTGACACAGTTAAGTATCTCCTTCGAGTGAGGCCTCAGTTGATCGAACAGTACAAGCCACCGACATGCAGGGGCAGAAGTTTCTCCTCAACCCCACTGCACAGGGCGAGCATGAACGGACTCGAGTAAGTACTAATAACTTTAATTTACTTCTCTCCCTAGTATTAGCCCACAAAAAGTTCAGAAATGGAATGCCATTTCTTTCTTTCTTTTGGGGGCTCCTCAGCTCTAATTTCTGTTCTGCATGGTTGACAACTTTTTTTACCCAGGTAACCCTCGCTCCCCTTGAAATTGGTTGTGAAGAACATGACAGTCGCTAAAGTAATTGATTCATAAACACCACACAATCGGTTATCACTAAGAAAATTATGACTAACAAAATCAAATTAAAGCATTTATATGTATTATTATAATACTACTACTATTTAAGTATTTAATTATGTAGATATTACTTTTTATTAGTGCTTCTTGTGCTGTCCTATTTTTACAACTCACAAGTTACAAGTTACAAAAAATTTCAGTGGATACCGGTCATGCTTTTTACCATATAATAATATATTTTTCGTATGAATCCCTCAAAAAGGCTCATGCAAATGCTCACGGTATTATGCACCATGTATTTTTAAACATGGTTATTCTTATATACACTGTACATATATAATATCCGTAAATAAGTGATTGAATAATTTGTTTGAGGAATATTCGCAAAAATATTTTAGTATTTGTGCGTCATTGAATTAAAAATGTAGACGTAACTTGAATATATTATATTGGACTACGCCGCCACATTACACTAACATTTTTATTTTTAATCTTAGAACCACATTATCACCTAAAATAAGGGTCTAAGGTCGCTATTTGATTGAATTGGATTACACCAAACTGCCGCATCCGATGACATCGGAAGCGAATTTGTCACATTGTTGGCATCCGACATTGAATTTAATGTACTTTAGCGTAAGGTGTAATTTTAGTTTAATTCACTTTTCATTAGGTATGGATGTTTGGACAATTAACAGACCAAATAAACACTGGTAATAGCTGAAATGAGTGATGTAAATGAATAAGTCGACCATAAACCTAGCCTTTTCATGTATATTTTATTTGCACATATTAATTTATGGTGATATAAAGGTGTGTCACACGCGCGACAATTGCTCCATATTCATATTCATTCGTTCGTTATAACGCACCGATAGGTTTGTGCCTGCGAATTTGTGGTACGTTGTGATTGTGAATTTTTGGATGAGGCATCTACGTCATTGATATTTATCGAGTTACAAAGATATAAAGTACACAAACATTTTTGAAGAAACAATTCTACCGTGTATCATTCATTGTGTTATCAATGCGCCGTTACAGATGTTTTATTACTGCAGAAAGATATATTGCTTTCTGCAGACATAGACTGCGTAGTACTTACCATATTACATTAAATTAAAACATAGTACCTACATAATTGTATATGTGATTGCAAACATAAGATCGGCAACGCGCGATTGTTCTCCTGTACTCCTGGTGTTGCAAGTGTCCATAGCCTATGGTAACTTCTTACCATCAGCCGTATACATAAAAAATATTATAATATTGCATGCCTGTAAAGGTAGATTGCATTGATTCCATGTTTATATATGTAACATCTTTGTATTTACATACATATCACGCAATAAATGAATTTGAATTTGAAAAAAATACACGAAAGTAGGTCCGTATATTTATTACCTTCTTACTGTTAAACCGCTGATTTGGATTTGATGAAATTTGGCAGAGATAGCTTCCACAATTAAATTGCCTCGTCTCAATTATATCGTGCCTTGACATTCGTGACTCTGTGTTTCGGCGTCAATTTTCCGCGCGTATTGTCGAAGGGTTAAATTGGCAGCACGTGGCGTGTGGCGTTAGCCTTATGCCTGCAAACTTGTGTGGTGCAAAGTGAAGGCCATAGCGGCTACTAAAATAACTAAAAAAATCATGTAAATGTTAGTTCTTTTAGCGATCCTGTAGCCCAGCAATATACACTGACTATGGCCACCGGGGGGTTTTAGTGAGTAGTAGCCGAATACTGCATTCAGTATTCGGCTACTACTCACTCAAGTCGAATACGTTAGTCAAATCTAACGCTACATTAATTTTGTGGGGCCTCCCATTTTACTTGTGAAATAAAATTATAACGACGCTTGAAACAGTTATGTGGGCCTTCAAATTGGTCGTTTCAATATTTGACCGTTGATCTTACATAAAACATCTGCTCCAGTAAAGCGGGCGGGTACCTTTTAAAGGTTTCTGCTCAACAAAAAAATACTTTATCTATTGGATAGTTTTAATTGAGAAAGGTCGACTAAGAAAACGCTTGAGCTTGTATATTGGACCTGTATTCAGTCATCCGTCTTGTCACTGTTAATATTTAGCAAATTGAGGCTTGTTAGAGAAACGGATTTGGGCTGTTGTTATGGAAATGATATGTATAAGGGGCTTCTTCGAATTTATTTTCGCTGTGGCGTGAACAGTGAAGGTAGGTCTAGAGCGAATAATAAGTGGAACTTCTAAATATCTATTTATTTAGTTGTTCGTTTTGAAACTTTGCACACGTAATTATTTCATAACTATGTCATATTGTTCTGACCAATACGGCCTATGGGTTTTTTCAGACTTATTAAAGAAATTATAAAACATCTTTTGTAGCGATGTAGTGTCAGCGCTTCTAGCGGCGGGAGTGGACCCGAATATTCGCACGCACGCCGGCACGCCGCTCCACGAGGCCGCGTGCTTTGGCAAGCCCTCCGTAGTCCGCATTCTGCTCGACAAAGGCGCGGATTTGAACGCATTGGACAGGCGAGGGAAGACCGTGCACGCTCTACTAAGAGAGTATTCCGGCGACGGATCCAAGCGAGTTCGGAAAGTGATCGAAGGTAAGCTAGAAACTCCTGAAGGAGGTATATACACATGTCTTCCAGGATATTACAGTCAAATGTCATGTCAATGTTCTTCTTCTTCTTTTTTCTAAGTATGGCAATCAATCCCTTCAGGGACTATTTTTGCCAGTGTCGAGAGTCAGAGAATTTTCAACTTTAAAAATGTTTGCCGCATTAAAATTACTAGTGTCATGCATTCTAAAGCTTAATTGAGTTTTTGGAGACAATCCACGGCAGTAGCAGATCGTAACACGCCTTTAGGTCAGAGGTAACCGATTGACCAAAATGATAAATCACTTGACCCAAAAGTCCTATTATGGCATTATTTCCAAAGTTCCTATAAATCAGTCACTAAATGAAACTTTACTGAACATAACGACACCAAAAATACACATTAAAGATCACTATAACACAATTTACGAGACACTGGAAAAAATCACAACCGCTCCGCCTGATTCCCGCCAAAAACTCCCATGTCAATGTTGTGTTTCCGTTCTGTGATGTAGATACTTATGTCTATCAAATAAAAGTACTCTTATATAGTTGTTATGAGATTTTTTTTACTCTTATGTAGTTTTATGTACTTGTTATAGGATTTTTTTTTTGTTTTTTATCCACTAAGGTGGCAAATAAGCATTCGGTTCGCCCGATGGTAAGCGGTTACCGCAGCCTATGGACGCTTGCAGCACCAGGTGTATCACTCGCGCGTTGCCGACCCTTCAGAAATCTCTTCACACCCTTCTTGAAGAACCCCATGCTGTACTTTTCTAAAGCTGCTCAAGATATGCAGTATTGGCATTAGTATACTGCTAGGACAGAGTGCTTTCTACAATGGGGTTGGCAACGCGCTGGTGATCCCTTACCATTGCCACGGTCTGTAGGCTGCGGTAAATGCAAAAGGGCAAAAAGGAAGTGAAGTAAAAGAGTGTGAAGCAAAAGAGGTGTACAAGTCAATATTAAACGCACTATTCTTTGCTTACCCTGGAAAGACTTGGCGTGGCATATTTCTTGTCGTGATATATTCGACCTAGCGTTTTTTTTTTCTTACCATATCCGGACTTCTGCGAACAGTTTAAAATAAATAACAGCCAATTCGGTCCAGCCGTTCGCAAGTTTTGGCGTGACCGAGGGAAATACGGATTCATTAACATCACTGATTGACTGTTTGGATATGGAAGTCATAAAACATTTTTTTGACAGAGTTTGAAAATCGAGCGAGGACTTACGACAGCGAGGACGACATCCCCTTCCGCGGCTCGAGTCCCACCGTCACGTAAGTTAATTAAAATGCTAACTGCAAGCAAATTACAGGAACATAGTCTAATGTTGGCTTAGCCAAGTTTACTATATACAATCGTTAACGCTATAGAAAGTGAACACATGAAGAAAATGTATGGGGATTACAAACTTTAACGTTATGTCAATGTGGTCAGGATTGTAATTCCCATACATTTCTGTCGTTTTCAAAATAAAAAAATCATTTATTCAGTTTAGGCCCTAATAAGGCATTTATGAAGGTCTAAATTACCACCGGTTCGGAAAAAAACACCCGAGACGAACCGGCAAGGAACTCGGTGCTCAGTCTAGCGTTAACGATTATAGATAGTAAACATGGCTATGGCTGTAACTGCATGAAGTTAGTTACGGCACGTGGATTAACGCGATCATACAGAAATGACCACCCAAAATTGGGACCTCGGAAATTATTCCAAATCAAGCATCTCTAATCTAATAAATCTGACTCACATTGTGATATATTCTAATTTTGAACTTGATTTAAAAGTGCTGCATCATAATGAGACTCGATACCTAATTGTTTTATACATTTTTAAAGTAACTATGGTTAAAGTACATATAGCAATTGCCAATGACTTAAAACGTCGAGAATTTCATATATTAAAGTAATTAAATTCGATATACAAATATTATGCTCACAATTACTGCATGATTGCGTTATGACATGTCAATATTATCTAGTTAAATGTTATGAAGGATATTATTTTATTTGCGGTAAATGAGTCAAATATGTAAAATGTTAAACTCATCGCCTGCAAAATGTTAATCGGTTGCGGGTCTTATGTATTTATTTTCCTTTACACGCATTTTAACGACTAACACTGCAAGCTTGTTATTTAAATTCACAACACTTATAAAACATATTTTAAACCTAAAGCGTGCCTAAGATTGTAAAAGTCGGTAACTAGACTCGCAGTAAACGTCCGACAAGAGGGCTCGGTAAAGGAATCTTAATTATGCGAAGATCTTTAGAGAAGGGCACCTGAACATTCACCCTTAATTGAAGTGCCACATCTCAATTACGACACACGACCGACTCACTTTGAACTCTGATTGCTATCCTGATAACGTTCTGTCTAAAATATATTTCATATTCCAATAACAATAATTTTTCGTTTTGAAAGCACCTAGCATTTCATACATTTTAGTACCCTGAAAGAAAAACGGTACATAAAGAATACGCAATAGACAAAAACTTCGAATGCGAGGTGTCTCATTAAAATCTTCCGTGTCTTTGATTTTGTCTGGAAACGACTACGCTTTCATAACATAGAGAAAAAAATTAATAGCCAGCATCCTTTGATAGTAAGGAAAAGTTTCGGGCTGGAAAGAGCATTTTCAGCACAATTTGTGTCACCCAAGAGCCGTCGTTTACAACAGTGTTTTGAAATATAAGATATTCTCTTTCGCTGCCTTAGAAAAATATACAGAACAATTACTTGGAAGTTATAAGATCATAAACGCTGACCTTATCCCAAACACTATCGGTGTCGGCACTAGATCATGCCAAATGTGGGTCTGGTTACCCGATTTTTGCACAAAACGACTACCACCTGACCTTCGCAACCCATTTTACAGGGAATATTCGTTACCCTTATAAACCACTTGTCAGACTTTCTGCTATTGATTCTGATGAACTCTAACGATTTCCGAAGATATTAAGACAACTCGGACCGACGGGATAACGTGCTCTCCGAGGCCCGGTTAGAATTCCTCCCGCGCACAATTAAACTGTGGAATGAACTCCCCGCCGTGGTTTTCCCAAAGGATTACAGCATGGGGTTCTTCAAGAAGGGTGTGAAGAGATTTTTGAAGGGTCGGCAAAGCGCGATTGATACCCCTGGTGTTGCAAGCGTCCATAGGCTGCGGTAACCGCTTACCATCAGGCGGGCCGTATGCTTGTTTGCCACCTTAGTGGTATAAAAAAAAAGAATTAATGTAACCTACTCAAAAGCAATATCATCAATATGTACTGTTGAATAACAATTTCAATTTACAGGTCTAAGAATTCACACGAAAATCTTGCTAAAACGCCTAGCCACCAATACCTTTCCCATAGTCCTACTAAAATTCTCGGCAAAAAGTTATCTAATGAAAGTGTCTTAAGCAATACTGTAACTAATGCCAATTCATGGGACAGAAAATTGCCACCACCACCATTAGATGATACAGACGATAATAGCATCAGTACCGTAGGCCGCACTGATAGTTTTCTAAGTCAGATTATGAAGCGTAAAGTTAATCATTCGGTCCTCGAAATTCATAGTGATGTAATATCCCAGTTAAAAAAAATTCAAGGAGCTGATACAGAAAACGTAAACCATTCGCCGGAAAACCTTCGAAAAAACACTTTGGATAAGTTGACAATGCAAAATTTAGGCTTTTCTAGATCGCCAAATTCACAAAAGAATAGGCCGAAAGTCTCACCAAAACCTGCAATAAGTCGGTCTAGTCTAGATCAGATGTACCAGAAGGATTCTATTGAGGAAATTTACTACAATGAGAATGAAAAGGAACATGTTGGCCAAGTTTTCTATGACGATGTGCCTGAGGAACCCATTTATGCTAATTGGGAAACTGGCAACCAAATATATGACAATTTACCTGACGATATGAAACAAAAACAAGTTTTAGAAGCCGAAAACACCTATATGATAATGACTCCTAAAGATTGTGATGAAGTTAAAACAGCTTGCACAAAATCAATAGCTAGAATAAGTTATGATGACGATATTTATTCCCACGGTACCGATTATGCACCCATGAACAAGATGCATGCGCGCACACTATCAATTCCTGATTTTATTTCATATGGGTTGAAAACTGATAGTATGCATATTAGAGGTGATGAGAGTTGTATTTATGGATCGGATAAATATTCTTACATATATGCCCTGAACCCTAAAATTGGCGACAATGCTTATCCTTTTGTCAAACAAAAAGTGAAGGACGTTGCTAGGCCGTGTTTCTGCACTAGTGGCGCTAATAGAAAAGATCGCGAAGCATTATTTAAGAGAGAATTAATATCAAAAGGCTTATCAGAAAACGAACAGTTTTATAGTTGTGAAGATATGTATGTTGACATTCCAAGTTGTGCTGGTAATAGAGATGAAGAAACAGAAACTGATTATTATGAAAATCTCAGATCCCATTCCGCTGATAACATTGAAATGAACTCAGAAGAATTAGTATTTTTACCACTTGAAGAAACTGTGGGTTCATCTAAAAATGACGACAATTGTTACTTGCTTCAAAAGAAAATAACCCATGTTAAACAACTCTTTACTGATTGGTCCAAACTAAAATGATTTATATTGTTGTGTTAGAAGAAACTGGCCCTTATTTTAAGTCTTCTCAGTGTAAGCGTTAGTTAGTTGTAATAAGGTTTTATATGGATAAAACAAAAAAATAATAACGCACTTATATTAAATACTTGAACTAAACTACTGTAGTGTGTATCTTGGATGTCGTTTCAGTCGTGGTGGTGGCAATATAGTGATGGATTATTTTCTTTACTAATACAATAATTTCCGTTATATTTAGTTGATTTATTTATTTTGTAATTTATTTCTGTTGCTTTATGTGTTTTACAGGACAGCACCCGAGACCCAGAAAAATACTAACAAAAATAATAGCTTATTTTCACCATCTTCATCGTCTCTAACTAAATTTCATCAACCTCAGAGTTTTGTCAAAAAGCTTGCTTCTAAATGCTTAGGCCTTAAAGCAAAATTTAATTCAGCTCCTAACATTCCGGATAGTACAAGGCTTGAATCGGATGTCGATGCTAAGAATAAAAATGTAGACAACAAAAGTAACACCAATACGCTTCACATAGGAAACAGCAAATTTTTCAAAATTCTTTCTAAAAAGGATGAGTCAGGTGAAATTGTCTGTAACGATGAATTTGATACGATATCTTTGGATAGATTGGGTACATTGAATAGGGATTCTGTGGTTAATAGGAGTAATAGAAGTTGTCCCGGATTTGAAACATCACTGCCAAATATTTCCGAGAACAACGAGTTGAGTGATTCACAAGAATCAGTAGCTGAATCTGTCGTTATTATTGAACTTGACTGTGATAAAAACAAAAACGTTGGTACTAATTTAAACGAAGCAATCAATTTTAATACTAATTATAATATTTTCGAACCAAGAAGTGATACTAATAATGTTCCTGAAGAATCAGCGATATTAGTGAATGAGTGTTACGAATCGTATGAATTTTCTAAATTGTATGCAGAAAAAAAATCTATGTGTCAATCTTTTCCTAGACCACTACCGCGTCCTACTTTGAAGACGAATTGTACAGATGACGATAATAATATATACGAAAATTTAGTGAAGGAAGTCAGGACGGTTCCAAGACCTGCTGCAAGGACTCATATACCGTCAAAAACGCCGTTAGAATTAGATGATATTAAAAAACAAGTATTATATGAAAATATTCCTTTAAAACGTGAAATAGTAATACCAGAACCTCCAAAACGGATGGTTATAACTCGGCCTGTTAGGGCTGATAGTTTTGATGATTGTGATTCCTCACCTAGTGCTAGTAGGTCTTCCACTTTATCATCAGATTCAATGATAGATGAGTCCAATTTAGAAGACATACTACTATCAGAAAAATCTAAGTCTTTTCGACACACTAAAGTATCTTCGGCTTACACAAGCACAAATAAATCGAATATTAGTAGAACTCAGTCTAATGTCTCTGATTCGTCTGATGTAACTGAAGCGAGTGCCATCGAAAATGTTGATTGCAGCGATGATGTTGAAATAAATCCAATGTCTATGGCCACGACCGGCACATTACCAAATAAAAAATCTGAATCCTTCGGAAAGAAGAAAGTTCTTTTCCGACATAAAACGTTTACGAATATTGAAGTGGACCGGAACTCTACAAAGGTTAAAGATATTCCGCAATGGAAAAATCAGTTTTTAAAAGAAACTTTAGCTCATTATCATATCAGAGGCACTGGACATTGTATTCACAAGGGTCCTTCTATAAGAGAATTTCTTAATATTTTCAATAGAGATACGTTGTCTAATAACCAACTATCTTCATTAGAATGTAGCAAGAGAGATAGTTATTTCGAAACAGCAATTTGTTTTTGTAGGCCAAAACCACCGAAACATCATAATAGTGCTGAAGATTTATTAGAGATATCTTCTCAAGAACATCAAGAATCTGTTTCCATAGATACGGAAAGTTTGATGAATAGACGTGAGATTGTTTCGACTACATTCAGATGCTTCTGCGATTCAGGGACTTGTACTTATCACACGAAACATCGCGATTCAATTATGGATTACATTGTCAAGTTTTCTGCAATTAAAAAAAGTATTTCAACCCCAGACATAACTTTAGAGACCACTCCTATGTCTACCATTCAAAAAACAAAACTAGGTTTACCTAAAAATAAATCTGTTCCTCGTAATCTAGATAAACCAATTGCGGTAGTTGACCACAAAAATAATTTATCAAGAGAATTAAATATAGAAAACAATTTTGAGTCGGGTAATCCACTTTTACCTAGCATGTCACAACCTTCTACTTTATCATCAACATCTTCTGCGCGTCCTTATTCTATTAAAGATATAGCAGAAGTCATTTCATTCAACGCATCGACCAACGATAGTCTTAACTCTGCTTCTTATTCTGTGCATTTACCGCTACGAAAATCGAGTTCCTCGGAATACTCTGGACAGTGGTCTTTGCATACGTGCAATTCTAACGTGACTATAAAATCTGACGCGTCTTATAAGACTTGTCTCGAGGAATCATCAGACGAAGATACCGATGGTACCTTGCACTCGGATGCGGAGTCTGAGACAGATACAGTAAAATCTGACATCAGTACGGGAAAGAGACCTTGGGTGCACAGTGACTCTTTCAGGTTTGGAAACAATCACTCCAAACCTGAAATAGACGTGATAGAAGAGGAGAGTGCGTTTGAGGACTCTAAATTGGAGTCGATATCTTCGAAGTTTGAGAGTGGGATTAGTGTGGAGGGATCGGAGAGTACTTCGTCTGATGATAGTGGTGTTCCGAGAGTCGATGGGGACATGTCGCTTGCTTCGCTTGAGCGTGGTACGGGAATTGGGGCGGGTGTTCGCAGCGGGTCGGGTCGACGACGGTGGGACGACGGCGCTAGCGAGGCTGACGCTCTCAGCGTCTCAAGCGCAGCCTCCAGTTGCGCCCCGCTACAGTGGGCGCATCATCACGAATATAGTAAAGTTTCGGTAAGTCCACTCCATTATGCCACATTTTGAGTGTCCTGCTCAGTGTGTGTTTTTCACTCCGACACGGGATTTTAAACCTATTCTATTATTGTTCCTTGTCTGTATTAGGATTATATGAATTAGAGCATTTTACATAGCATGGTTTATAAATATATTCAGAAACTGACTAACCTAAATGGTTGTGGTGTTAGGCTAAATTGCAGCATCGCCTTTTTTGATGAAAAGATAACGGTAGGCTTAAATTAATGTGAGAAAATACTTGCAATTAAACACAATTAGTTCAACGTTGATTATGACGCTGTTGCAACATCTAATTAAGATGCAGTGTCGTTAAAATAATTAAACAGAGCTTAATTAAAGAACGTGAAATAATTCATGCAGAATTATGATATTTTTATTTTTAGGTACGTATGTAATCTAACCCCAATTAGTTGATTGTTTTCGATAACGTCCAGATATTATCTTGCCTTTAATCATATATTTATGGTGGATTTTATCGTTCAGCTTTTGAGTCATTATTATTACCGTATACTTCAAGGTAAAAAAAACAACTGGCTGTTTCATTTCAATACTCACCTTCTTCGTTATTCTCCAGTTTATCATATAGTAGTCTAAGTTGCCGGTTGTATTCTTTTCTGAGTAAACCTACTACTTACTTTATGTTTATCAATACTTATAATTGTGCGAAACTAGGTAATTGGTTAATAGCTTTTCACTTCTAAAGAGTATCCATTAACACGAAATTTGGTCTGTTCTTGCTCAAAAGTTCTAGTTAGTTTCGTACTAGCATTTAGTTCAGTACGACGTACAACGCAAACATCTACCTAAGATTACAGAATAAACATAAATAAAAACATCGATCCATAAGAATAGCTCGTGAGAAAGTGAAACGACTTATTCATTATCCCCACATGCACATGGTCTCGGTGACAACTGTTTGTCTACAGACGTTCATGCATGACGCACGCATCGTCGCGTTTTGTTAACAATCGTACCGTATACTTGAACATTGAATACATAATTCAGTAAACACACACCACAGGCGATTAATCGTGGGGATTTGTCTCGTTTTGTTAGAAGTTGTCATGATATCACGGTGAATTTGCGACTAAATAGCTGCCATCTTGACTTAGACGCTTATCATGTTAGCTATGGTTGTGTAGCGTATTTCTCAGGTTCGTAGGTAGATCCGCTCGTCGTAGTCGGCTAGAAAAAGTAAACGGTCAGTGTGATAGTACTTGGTTAAAGTAACCTATAGACGCTTGCAACAACTGATCATTCGTGCGTTGCCTGCCGTGCACAAATTTCGTCACATTCTTCTTGAAGAACCCCACGTTGTACTCCTTTATAAAAGCGTAGCGGTTAGCGCATTCCACAAAATTAAGGTCCGCCGGTACTATGTTCCTCCCATTACTTTTGGCTCAAGCAAATATCTTTTATTTAAAACGTACCAAATGTTTTTTTATACGACCATTTTTTTTTCATAATAGTTATTAAAATATCTAATACAAAAAGCACTTCTCACATCTATGCGCAAGACAATAGCATGACATAATATCGTGTGGAAGGAGTACAGCAAAATAAATAGAGATATTTGTAGACTTCTTATAAGCTCGCAAACGATAAGTAATTATGATGTTCTCACATGGGTTCCCGGCTGCTTCCGATGCGCATACAGTGCAAATTTGGGAAACTACGTTCAGAAACGCTTAGTCCACGCGTCGCGTACGCAACCGACGCACGGTCGCGGTCGATATGTGAATTTTTGTAAGAAAATGTGAGTGTGATTAGTTATTTTGTGTATTGTGTGTGATTAGTGAAGTGTGGTGAAGAGTGAGTACAATTTGTGTGTTTAAAAAAATATTTTATAGAGTGGAAAAGCAATGACTTTAAGTTCGCAGTTCAACTGATTTCGTTATTGATAAATTTGATATTGAGTTTTTTTCAATTACTCTATAATTTATATCGCTTTAATGTTGTGCATAAATTGTGTCTTTAAATATACTATAATTATCAATCGAATGCTAAAAATAGCCAATTATGGACTTTTAAGAGACCTAATATCACTGCTTTTCTACTTTGTTTCAAGTTAGTATCCATTAAATTTTCATGGATAGGTATCTCAAGTATATCATTTGCAAATTCTTCAAACATTTATGAAAATTTTCAAATACGTAAGAAGGTATGCATTAAGAAAGAACGTAAATTAAAAGCTAATTTTGTTGTTGTAGCATTAAAAACTCCATGTCAAGGGCCCCATAACCCAATTCCCGTTGTTTCGTCACACGTACGTGTGTACAGTACAGTCTGTTTGTACTATTGTCAAAGACTAATCCTACATAGAGTTACATTCCTGTGAAATTATTAAAATATAATCCATCTTTGTATACTCAGTTACATGTTAATGCTCTGTATGTCTGTTGCGATCATCATTGGCATATTAATTACATTATTTCAATTCGTGTTCCTCTAAGTTTTGACCTGTATTTCTATTAAATTGTTGTAATTGAAAGTATGTATTAATGTGATTATTTTTAATCTTTATAGCTAATGCATTTTTTATGTAATGTAAATGTTATTGCTACACATGAAAATTGTCTTCTTTTCTTATTTTTTGTGTTTTAGTATTTTTTTCACCTTGGCTTTATACTTTTCGTTCACGTTTCGTCCTTTACATAGATACCGAGGTATGTATGTATATTGAACAACTCGTTTCAAAATCCATTCTGTTTATTTATTGTCAATCTCAAATGCCCAGTCCTCGGAAATAGCAAACTGAGTTGTGCTTGGCGTTTCGCCAATAATGTAACCACTAATAACTGTTAACACAAAAATAAAATCATAGTTTACCTTTGGTGTAGTATTCTGGCAACATAGTTATTGGCTTCATATGTTCCTCATTCGTATTATTTGTATTTTATCCACTCAGTGTTAAGTTCGGGTATTATATTCGGACATCGAAACTTTTTTTCATACATCAAATATTGTTTAACTTCCTCTCCTCTGATCCTTTCTGGAACATGAAAACAAATGTAGTTTTGTCATTCTTTAAACCAGTTACCTACATCTAGTCTAGTACCAACAAAGATGGCTGGTAACTATCATACACATACTATATGTTTCTTAGAGCACCAATTTCTTCATATAACACCACTATTCAAAGCATTACCGACTTATATTGTTGATGGGTTGAACCGCCGTTCGTATGACAACGGAAGGGAAATTCAAAACGTTTTTACATCTTGTGTGTCAGAAAACAGTTCAAGATAACGTTGTTCCGTACGTATACGAATACTTTCAGAATAAATTTGCAAGTCGGTCTTAATTCCACCAGTCACATGACACAACCTCATTGTGTATATCATCAAGAAAATTCCATAATTAATATGCCCTCTCGTCTTTATCAACGCATCATTTGTATGAATTCTTGTGGAACTTGCCCGATTCATCAATTTGATAAATGATCTTCTTTACATAATGTGTGGACGTTGATTACTGGTCCATTTGCATCGACATTAATGAAGACTTGTTTTTGGAACATCGTTCTTATTTGCGAAATCAAATTAAGTATGATGAAATAAAATGAAGCAAAGTAGGCGTCTACTTTGCTCAGACAAACACAAGTAACCAATATCTATAGGTACTTAAAGGGCTTGAAGCCTTAAAGAAAAGATTATGTAGATAAAAAGAAAGCAAGACTAATATAATTATTACGCGGGCTATGTCATGGATTTGGTTTAACATTTTATACCTTTACTTGTTTTGTTTCCTTCGCACACATTCAGGCTAGGCACGCGCGAGTGATACCCGTGGTGTTGCAAGCGTCCATACGCTACGGTAACCGCTTATCATCAGGCGGGCCGTTTTGCCACCTTAGTGGTATAACTCCATAGTATTTTAAAAACTTGTATACCGAAGGTGTCCTGTTATTTCCCGGTACAAAAGTCATCACACTCAAGTTGGATCATAGGCATTCTAAAAGCGACAAACGAATTTAAAGCCGCTCAGTTTTTCTTGTGTTGTACTCGAACACAGTGTCATAGTATTTACTGTCAGGAACCTCACTACCCATAAACCATGGTGTTCTTTTAACTTTGTCAATGAACTGACAACACAGCTCATTGATCGTTAAAGTATACTCGTAGATTTCTCTCGTGTAAAAAAATCTTGTTCCGTTTTTTCAATTTTCTTTTTTGCATCCCCTGCAATAAACTTTAGTAACTTCCAGTAACATGTCCAGATATTATTCATGTTGATGATCCATATCTTTTTAAAACGACCTAGTAACATAACCTTTTTAATATGTGTGTGTAATATAGGTGTTTATCAAATGTTGCAACATTTGGACATGTGGCTCCGCAGATGCGCGCAGGACGCATTGTAAACTGTTCTAGAATAGATGATTACATCTTTATTATGTGGGTTACTGGGTTCTACTGGAGCTCGCTTCAACGAACAGCCATCGTCACTTGTATTTTTAGAATGTTTTAGCGTATATTTGTTTTCAATAGATTGATAGATTGAAATTGGTTGAAAGAAAAATGTTTAGATCGGTCGAGTAATGGTTTGTAATTGATGGATTACATAGATTTTGTAATAATGGATTTCATTTTCGAATGTTCACATATACGTCTAGTACCAAATTGAGCAATGTTTGTACTACTGGCCCCAGAGACAACTGATAATATAAACGTTTATCTAAATCAAACCCAGGCAAAACATAAATTATTGCCTTATGTGGTTACTGAATCCGCGAGACTTGCGTAGCAGTCAGGATAGTCAGGACTATCCACACATATACCACTGGTACACCAAAATTTCATTGAAATGTGGGGTTTTGTGATCAACTTAACGTATTCTCAAAAAAGACTCATGTATTTTGACCTCACTTCACCTGATCATTACTTTCTTGTATGTGTGTGTGTGTGTGTGTGTGTGTGTATGTGTGTGTGTGTGTGTGTGTGTGTGTGTGTGTGTGTGTGTGTGTGTGTGTGTGTGTGTGTGTGTGTGTGTGTGTGTGTGTATCTAATCTTGACTCGAGTTTAGTTCTAGATTTTATCTCCACTCAAATCTAGTTTTAAGTCGAGATTCTTGACTGAGTGTCGTTTTAAAATACCGACCTCCTAAAATTACTTGACCAAACCAAATCCGACTATAATAAGTGACTGTAGGCTAAGAACGTTTAATATGAATTAAACTTATCAGTCACGGTTAATATTCCTCTTTCCTCCTTTACTTACCATAAAATTGAGCGTCATCATGAAGTGTTTTTGTTTTGTCTATGCCCAATTGTGAACTCAAGTTGGCGCCAAATTAATGCGCTGTCACTGCATGACAGTTGCGCGGCCGCATGTAATTTATACACAGCCCTTTGATCTACTTTGTTCCGTAGCTATTGGTTAATTTCCTACGAAGTCCTATTCTCCGAATTTTAAACTATCATACTCATGTCTGTGGGAAATTAAGTTTGTTAAAACAAAAAGTGGTTCGGCATGTGGGTCCATCGCGACGATGATTCTAAAAGACGAAACGGTGGATCTGCTTTTGCAGACTGCAATTGCTTCACCCATATAAGATTTATTCCGGCCGATACCTCGTCCTCAGAAATTTGTAGGGTCTGGCCGGGTGGGTACCTTTGTGTAAACTAAAAATTTTTTTTTTTTTTTTCGAGTTTTAATTAATGTTTCCATTTTTATTAATACGAGTGAAAAGCTTCAGTTAACCCTTTCCACTTTACCACCATTATTTCGTTCAGTACCTAATTATGAAACCTCTAGTAGGTTGGTATTTTGTTGCTTAAATTATTTAGTTTCCGAACACACAAATCTTCATTACGATTATGTTTGATCCAAGACTACATCTAGCAACACGAAAATATACAAAACAAAGTATTATAGTCATATCTACTTCCAAACAACGGTATTATTAACTGTTCGCTGCAAATTGTCTGTTTAAGAAACAGTAAACACGAAATTAGGTTGATATTTTTAGCAAGCAAAAATTGCGATGATTTTGTATGTAGCTAGTTGCATAAACAAAGGGCGCAACAATATAAATCTCAAACAACGATGGGAGAATTATACTAGACTATTATTTATGTACCTGGGGACAAAATCTCCTATGTTGTATGAGAGAGAAACAGATTAACAATGCATAGACTTAGTCATAGATGTGGAAGGCTTTCGTGTAGAAAATTGTCCATTGAATGACCGGCTGCAACCAATTTGCTCCTCATCCGCGGCTTTATATTCAATTACTTGGAGCACTTGGGCCAAGCAATGCGCTTCAAGTTACAAAATATAGCGATGTTATGTAATGAGCCATTGAAGAATTATGGGAATTCTGACACTGTATCTAAATCATAATGGGACATTGTTTCAATACTGCAATATTCATTTAAATATTACACTATTTATCTAATTTAACACTGTTTATCATAATGACACTATCCTAATAATAATCACCACTCTAAAAATTTTAAATTATTGTTTACCTTATTCATTGTTATGGGACGCTCATCCCTCAATAATAATAAGTACTGATATTACTGATTGGCAACAGTGTACTTTGCCATGGTGGTATCACCATTAACGAGGAATTTCGTTAACGAGGTGTATATCGTTAACGAAATTTCGATCATAATTCACATGAATAAGTTGGCTAAGATGGATGTGCATATTTCTTGAACGCTAGATTTAGGATATTTTATGTTTCCGAATTACTTACTTATTCAGTCGTCTGCATCCCTATATAATAAAAAAAACAATATCAAAAATTGTTATAATATAATAAGAAAGTTTACATTACCTGTTACCACAGACTAATTTGATTACAATGAAACTCTTTTGAGATAGTTCAGATATTGTGTGCTAAAAACTAAAAAGCGGCAAAAGAAAAAAATGTTGTCCTTACGGTCTGCGCGGTCTTAAATTAATCATAATGTTTCGGCATCTCCCAGAAGCTCGTGTCCAAATCAGGCTACTTACTATAAGTGTATTACTATTAGTGTTGCGATATTGTTCAGTTCTAGTTCTTCCGAGATTTTTGATGCGTTCTGCTGGTAGCAGGAGACTTATTCCGTAACTTCTGTTAGTCGGTTGCAAAGTATCTGACGTAGCAGCAACATAAAATATTGCTGTTTTGGTTACTAATGTCGCAATACTTGAGCTTATTTTTTCTTAAATTACACTAAAATCTATGCAACCGTCATCGGAATAAGCCCATAGATCTATTTAATACTACTAGCACCACGATTCCTCATCGTAATATTAGTCAATCGCGAATGTTACAAGCGACTATAGTCTTTGTTACCTATCGCATACCAACAATGACAAGCCTGGTCGTATTCTTGTCGAGAATGGACTACCTTTATCTCATTGTGCCTACTTTTAGCATGCAGCAGTGCTCTCATGAATTGAACCACATTTTAATGTTATCCTCATCGGCATTCAAATTCCCTATTACTCAATTGCGAGCACTTATCTCCTGGGATGACGAGACGAGCTCGAAATAGAGAGCTGTTTGTAACCTATTATTTAATGGACAAACCCTATTAGTTATCAGCCAACGTAATGACCTGTTAAGATGCTCGTTTGCATTTGTTAATTGTTTTAATTTGTTCTTACAGTTGTTGGTAGATAAACGTGAATCTTCAAATTAGTTCTTTGTTTTTTGATAGGACAGTTCGAAAATTAATTTGTTTATGTTTTGTAATGAAATGCTCTGGATGATATATCTAGGGTCGGGAACTTGAATTATCATTATTTCTATCCTATAATCAGCTATTCTTGAAATATTGTATATATCGGCTCGTACATTTAAACAGTTTGATTGCAAGTATTTTTTCGCAGCCACGTTTATTGGGAACGTGGTTCGTTTGTAAGACTATTTCAGTAATCGTATATTGAAATGACAATAGTATTCATTATCCGAAAAATAATCTTAATATAGTTCTTACGACAAGGCAGGAACAGTACACTGCAATGTTAAAATAGATTGTATTGCATAGGTACTTTGTTCGAGTTGAGTATAAGAACGATTACCAAATTTATTTGCGGTCCAAAAACACATAGGCTGCGAATGTACCGCGACATGAAGTATAGTGGGTATTAATGGCAGTAGACGACTAACGGGGACCGGATATTTTTTTTAATACCACATATGTGGCACACATGAATACGGCCCACCTGATGGTAAGCGGTCACTATAGCCTATAGCCGCTAGCAATACCAGGGATATCACTAACGATTTGCCAACCCTGTTGTTGACGAGGAGTCACTGTGCTAGTATTAATGCTGCATTAATACTAGCGCAGCGTATCCTTGTGGAGCACTGGCAACCTTAACGCAGAAACACAGCATTTAATTAGTGTTATTACACTGCGGTCTTCTGTAAGGTGGAGGTACAGTCCCCAGTCGGGCGGCTCCAATATTAATAGGAAAACCAAAGGGAGATCTCAATTCGCCCTACCTCTCTTAAAAACCCGTCAGACCAAAGTCCAAAGTGACCTTACCTTACAGCCCACCCCCCCCAAGAAGCCTCCGCGAAGGAACCTGTCAGTGTCCCCCACGCATGCCAACTCCCCCTCCTCGGGGTACAGCTACGAACTCAGGCCCCACGCCCGGAGTCAGGACGATCTGGATGACTTGCAGGTACTGAACTTGGAAGCGCGTGTATGACTAGATGTCACCACACGGAACAAGCAAGCACGCGCGAATTTTGGTATGCTCGCGGGAACTTGGAATTTAGGTTTGGTTATGAGTCCTTTAGTTTGTTTAGTTTGTTGCATTTTTTTCGGTTCAGTAACATTCCTTAACTGGATAAATAAGCTAACATACGTTTAATGGTAATGGATTTTAATGTCGATTAAACGATGACAGGTGTGGCGGATTTAAATTGTAGAAGGAACCGTGTTTACTTATTTCATGCATTCAAAATTTAATTCTGTTTTCGGGTTATTATTAGGGAAATCAATTGATATAAGAAATTACTCGAATAATTAATTCAGGTACAGCTTAAGTGCTTAAAATACTTTGTTATTTTATTCTTAAGCTTATTAGAGCAATCAATGTGTCCATCTGCAATTGAAAATATCTTTTGTTTCTTGTAAATTTGTAGCGCTTCGGTTGGTTTGAAATGCAAAACGAATGAGTGTAACAAAACGCATTTTATAAACGATAAAATCACCGTTTCTAACATATTTAATTCTACGAGACAATTAAAAAGTATTGTCTTGGATTTTATCTATATTGTGTAATATAGGCTTGTTGTTGCAGGGTGCTAAAAACTACCTCAAACACGGCCGTTCTGTGGATCAATACGTGGATAGTAAACTGTCGTTCTGCGAGTACGAGGAGAACCACAACCCTCGGATCCCGGTGCCCAACCCTCGGCCCAGCCTTAAGCAACGCTCACAGCCCGTAGCCATCACTGCTACATACGAGAACATCGTCATAAAAGAACAGAACCCTAGAAGGAAGCTCAGGAGAAACAACTTAGGTCCAACGAATGAGAGCCACGACAGAATGAACGAACGGTACAGAAAGTACTCTAACCAAGAGCGGTCTTCTTTGGAGAGTTTGCTAGACGATTCTATTAATACCCCGAGCGATGGTGAGCGTTGTTCGGAAGGGCGAAGGGTTGTTCCCTTATCGCCGACTCATTACGAACAGCCTCCTACGCCCGACCATCCCCCACCTTCGGCCAGGCAAGCCGAGAACAGTATACATGAAAGGATCAGGCCTTTAAGTCAGGTTAGTCCTGAGTGAAGATTTTTTAGATGATTCTAATTTAAGCACTTTTTTGTCAATTCTGATTGTAGATTTTTTAAGTTATTAGCATGCTATGTTCTATAGATAATGGTGGCAATTCTCTTGTCACAATGCTGGCCTATATTACACTTTTATTTTATTGCTATCAAAATGTAATTAGGTTCTGTGAAAAATATGAACACGACAGTTTCAATGTACAACAGAATTTTTGGCGATTGCTGCACCGACAAGAGCCTAAATCTTAAAGGATATCCATGTTTTATAGAGCTTTGTCCCTAATCTGAAAGTGGCCAACGCTTTTTTTGTATATTCTGTTAGAGCGTGTCCGTCTCAGCATTTATTACTATGGCACCAAAGTTGGAAATTACAGGACATTTAATTTGTTTTAGTTATTTTATTCCAGTTTCCAAATCAACTACAATGGTCCTACAGGTGTGTTGCCACAGTAAAAATATGTTCAGACGGCCAAGCTCTAACAGATAGAAAAAAATTGCGTTGGCCGGCACTTTCAGATCTCAACCAAAAAGGATGATCCTTTATGATTATGAAAGACAGGATAGATAGGGTATTTTTTTAGGTTTTCGAATATGTAGTCGCAAGTTAGTCTCACTTGGGCTAGAGCGGATGATCAAGTGAATTGGCACCATGGAATATTAATTAAGACTTACGCAATAACTATTTACGTTATCATGGAACAGTTTAACGGGTTCCTACCACATTAAGTATTTATCACTAATATTTCGGAAAGCAATTCAAGTGTCCAACTGCCATGAGCTCGGAGACTACGTGACGGAGATGTAAAATTAAACTGACTTATTTGTAAGCGAAGAAAATTGATGGTAGATAAATATTTAACGTGGTAATAATGAGTTTAAACCTCTATAGTTACACAATTACATTTTTGCAGCTTTTTTAAGGTACATTGTTTCCACAGTCTCGCAAAGCAGCATCTTAGATATCATATTTTTATCGCACAACGCCATAAATAAGTTATACTTGAGCCTGCATGAGCACGTAACTGTTTTTTTTCTGATATTTATTAATTTTTGTAATATTTCAGCTTATTATGGAGGTTGTTGAAGAGATAAGAATTAGAAAAAAGTCGCAGAGTGACAATAAGCACAGTTGATAATATACTATCATTTATTGTCCAATTAGCGGTAGCACCCTAGTCGTAAAAACTTTATTTTTAGTTTATGCTTGCGGTGCTTTATTATTTCAATACTTGTCTATGTAAATAGATCATTATTTTATTATGTTCAAAGCAATAAGGTGCTATTATAGTAATATTAAGGTGCTATAAAAGTCGTTTTGTAAATTAATGCGTATATGTATTAACTGATGCATTCCAAACATGTTAAAATTCTCTTTTCATCACTTTAATCACATTTCATTGACAAGTGCTGCCATCTAGTAACGTACATCAACAACTTTTGATACTCATCGATCGGTCATTATTATTGTTTTTTTTGTTGATATGACCTGACGCATTTAAAAGGGCACAAATTATTCTAGCATTTTTTTTGTATTTTTTACAAAACGATTTTCTAGATTTAAGTTTTTACAAAAAATACATTTGTTTGCTTAGGGTTATTTTACCGACATGACAGTATCTTGATGAAGTAATTAAGAGTTTATTGATTGTCAATACGCATCATATTGTTAGTATTTTTCACGTGACTAATCGGACTGCAGAAAAAATACGATATTACGAAAGACATAAAATTAGACTGAAAAATGTCCCAAAATGTTCCCCATACCAGGGGCATGTTACTTTTAAGTTGAATTTTGTTTAAAGGATATTATTTGTGTATTATTTTTCTATTTTATTTGGTTATAATAACAATAATTAAAAACTTTCCTGCCTATGTTTTTTTTTTATTTTTTATTCTGAGATGCGATTTGTTTTTTTCTTTGGCTGTATGAATGTTAGACGCCTGATTTACTTCATGTAGCAACCATAAAGAGTTGCCTTCATGTACAAAAGCTTGCAATTCTCATAATAATACGTCTACTTGATCCGAGGCTGCATTTCAGTTTTTACACATATTTTTTAAAGAAAAGTAGTTGTGATAAAACAAAACGGAACTAGCAGCAGTTTCACAAGACTATCCATCGAGGAGAACCTATGATGGCGGTAGCTTTATTACGTATGAAGATCCAATTTCTACCACGGGTTTGGTTTATATGTTATAGCGGCCCGCCCCGGCTTCGCACGGGTAGACATTTATCAAATATTTTGTCTACCCGTGCGAAGCCGGGACGGGCAGCTAGTAGAATATATAGCCTATGTTACTCAGTGATAATGTAGCTTACTAACGGTGAAAGAATTTTTGAAATTGGTCCACTAGTTTCGGAGCCTATTTCAATACAAACCCACAAAAAATCAAAAATAGAAATCTTTCCTCTTATAATATTAGTATAGATATAGATATCTTAAGCAAAATGCGCACCCGATGTCTGATTCTATGTATGTAACAAACATATATCTATACTATACCTAGTCAAATTAAGATATGCAGTAACGAAAGGGCGTGGTAAAATTCACGGATTAAAATAATAGTATCTGCGAATACGTGCTTTACTGCTGTATTCGTGGTTATATGATAGAGAAGAAATGGCGCCTGAAATTCAATTGATAGCAAACGCGTAAGCCTGTTACATATTTATTTATTAGTTTGTATGTGTGAGATAGGTTAAGGCGAACTGCTGCTCTCATATAAAAAATAATTCACTTTATATAGGATTATGTGTTATTGTGTTCTTATGTGGGTAACCCCGCAGTAATATAGAAATATTCCTCATTGCTTACTACAAAAACGAAAACTGCTATAAACAAGGACATCACACATTTTAGGGTCGGCAACGCGCGAGGAATACCCCTGGTTGCAAGAGTCTATATGACGCTTGCAACTCGGTTATCGTTTACCATAAGGTGGGTCGTATGCTTATTTGCCACATAGTGGTATAAAAGAATACTACATTGCAGAAGTGTTTTAATATCCATAACATATATAAAAATAAATAAAATAAACAGAGCAAAATTATAAATAATCATGCGGCGGCCGCCATATTGAATTTAGAATGTCGTAAAACGTCACATTTACTTACTGTGTTTCTTACTTTAATTTGATTCTTCTTCTTCTTTATGTTTATGGCGACAAGCTTTTAATACAGCTATATTCATATCATGGTGTAACCAACCTGTGAGTGAAAATGATGTCAATTTTGTGTCGTCCGCCATTTTGGATTCATATTAGCGGCATTTAGGTAATGGTGCAGTGTCACGGGAACCAAATGTGTATTAAAGATTCAACTTCCAATAGTTGATAACACATCCGGGTGAAACTAAATAAAAGCTTGATGGTAAGGTGGTAATATTAAATGAGCGATTCCTTAATGCTTAAATTCTGCTCATGCTGTCAACTGCTCCGAAAATCAGAATTATTAAAATGGAAGCTTATGCTTAATGAAGGTATATTCGTAGTCATCGTTCTAGGACATTAATGTACTGGTCACCAATAATAGGTAGCATTATCGAATACAAACCAGTGTTAAAACTGGTGGAGTTATTAAAACTAATAAGAATACACGAGGCTTATGTTACGGACTGTGTTTGCCGATAAAAGTAAGTAATTCATGTCAGTTTTAATATGTTTAGTTTCCAAAGGAGAATCATGTTTGTAATTTCAATGGTTTAACTAAACTAGCTTTAAGTTGTATTGTTAGTTCATAGATTTCGTAGGGAAAATATTTATACAATAAAGCATGGGCACTCATTCCTTCCTAGTTTCTACAGATTTTACTAGGGAATTATCGATTTTCGTACAGCAAAGATTTTCTTTGCCAAAAATAATAAAACCAAGTAAGCGGGCTCAACAAACTTCTAGATTTAAATGCAAATATTTGGATTTTCCCACCTGTTGCCAATTTCCCTATTTATAAACTCGAGCTCTTTTTGCTTCAGGACGTTGTTAGTTTTTAAGACATATTTTTCTTCGTAGGAATACAAGCGACGCTCCATGCTACGCGACAGTCAGACTGAAACGGAGGTTATGTTGCTTCGCGCCACGTCGGTGGCGTCCGTCGCCAGTGGCGCCACGGACCGAAGTGGCAACACTGACAACTGCGTCGAAGAGTACGTTTGCGATGTACCATTTGCTGGTGAGTTTAGTTTATTTTTTCTCTAGGTTTGACATTGATAAATTCCGGTACATCTGGGCTATGACTTTATAGGAATAGTTAATAATATCTATATCGACATTAAGGCGTTCTTCGTTTTCTCAGTGTTCTTCGTCGTCGTTGATACTTAATATGAGTGAGATGATCAACGAAGTTGTAAAATGGTATACTGACGTAATGTGCGGTAAGTAAGTACCTGTCCGGTTGAAGGCATGTTCGTTGATGGTCCTAGTAGCTAAGGATCCTCAAATATCCACATGCATATGCAGTGGAGCTAGGTATTGGAAACGTTGCGAGAGCTAGAGAGAGTGCTCACCTTATTTTTGTGTACCGGCTTTGCCTTTACAAACACCCTATTTCGCCGTTTGGTTGATTAATATTCTCAAATATTTTAAACTGAATTGCATTAATTTACGAACACACCTTTATCATTCTACAATATATATTACTAGATATTTTTATTGCACATAAATTCGGAAAATTTGGTATGTGAATTTCTGAGAAAAAAAATCATTTTTTTTCTGTTTGCTGAGTAAGAATGGCAACATTCCACGCCACAGTTGTCATGACAGACTAATAAGCAAATAGCGCTCGCCCGCTAAAATGCCGCAACTGAATATTTTCACCAATATTCGGTTTGACGTGCACTGCATTTATAAGTATTTGCTCGAAGGAGCTCTGTCGCGGCGAATGGAAAAAAATAAATGTGACTTGATATTTTGAAGGAGGCTTTCTTTCGTAAATTTTAAACTTTGGAGAATTCAATCGAACACACATAGTACATGCACAATTTTCTTGTTGGAATTTGGATCTTACTTAATGCTGACATTAAAAGGGGATTATCAGATACAAAAATATAGCTACTGAAAGATTATTATAGAGACCTATTTCATGACAACACAGTTGGTTACTTAGTTAGTTACTTAATTACGCTACGTTGTGGGTTTGATTCCCGTCAGGGCAAATAGTTTTTTAGTGTTAGCTTTCTGGGTGTTGGTATGTATTTATAGAAGAGTCACGTATTCGATCAGTTGTTTGGTATAAATAATATCATCCGTAATAAAAGCTCTGCTTAGTTTGGAACCAGACGGTTCTGTGTAATAATGTGGCATACTGATAATGATATATTATTATTTTTTTCATCAGCACTTTCAAAAAACATTGGTCAGAGTCCGGCTAGCTAGATAGGCGTACCACTGCAGTATCAGATAGGTTTAAAGTGCACTGCTAGCCTGCATAAGGATATTGCTTAGAATGTGTCTAGGTATAGAGGAGCCACGCAAGGTTGCATGTAAGATCTTAGATCACTTACACCTAACGGATATATGAAAAAGTATACGAACACAATTACGAAACAGTGACCTTAATTTTCCAGCGCTTAATTTTCATTCATATCGATATTTAACTACCGAAGTACGGTTATATTAGACGGCTGGCAATCACTTTTTATGGATCAATCAATCTCTATCGGACACACCGCTAATGGCAATAAACTTGTGTAAGGTGTTTCGTAATAAGGTACTTGCTTTTGTTTACATGTGGCTAGTTAGGTTTAGATTACGTACTAGTAGAACAGCCCTTTTAGGAATTCGTGCATGACTGAAGGTAAACACTTGACATAAATTTCTGTTACATTACAGTACCTATATATTTTGTTATAGTTTCACCTCTGTTTTTCTAGTAATGTCTAACGTTTTTAAGTTCCCTAGTTCCCTACCCGAAGGGTAGTCAACGGAACCCTATTTATTACTAAGACTTCGCTCTCCATCCGTCCATCTATCTGTCAGGGGCTGTATCACATGATCCGTTATTACAGATCAAGAGACACAGCCCTGTCTACCTATTGGTAGACGGTTAAAATTTTCACTGAATGTGTAAATTTCTGTTACCGCTCGAAAATCAAATAATGAAAAAGAAAAAATTAAAGGGGCTCCCCTACTAGAAACGTGTATTTTTTGCTAAATTTATTTATTTAGCACAAAAACAGAACACAATTTTATAAATAATAAGTACAAAGTAAAATATAATAATATAAAAATTGTGCTCCAAGGTATGTGTGCATAAAACTAATTAAAATTAAGTTGAACTATCTAATAAATAAATTAAACAAGAACAGAAATAAAACTATAACTTAGGATGATAATGATGAATGGAGGATAGTTTTAATGATTCTTAAGTATTTGGGAAATTTTTGTTCAAATATGTCAAGTTCAGTGGAAATTTTAGCCAAGTCGTTGAAGTATATCTTAATTGACAACAAAAAGACGCTTGAAATGATCACAGGGATTGTATTGCTATATTTTCTACAAAAAGAGCGAATTTACTATTACAAACTCATTATTTGCGGTTCGTGCAATAGCCGTGTCTAGAAATCGAGCGGCACAGTTAAGTTTGTCATTTTATTTAGTTAGTTTTTAGTAAGGAACCCCCGGTGTGCGCTTTCCTGCAATCTCGGGAGTGATCGGGTCGTGTGGCCGAGGATGTCTACTCT